>JANUWF010001774.1:787500-1987500 GCA_026120185.1 Voacanga thouarsii
CAAAATTTGAAATAGGGGAGCATGGCTGTGGCTCAGTATGCCGCTCGTTTCACTCAACTGTAGAAGTATTGCAAAAGATTAGTGGATACTTAATAGAATTGAACTAGGCAGTTCGTCAAGGTCCTGAGGCAAGAGCTGAAAAGGGCTTCGGCACCTTCCCCACCAATGACAAACTTTGGTGCGGTAGACGCAGCCACTCGAACAGAGAATGAGGATAGAAAGCAGGATGGTACCAAAAACATTCCTACCATTGAGGCAACCACCAAGACCTTTTTTGAGGCAACAGACTAATAAGCGACCTACCCACTAGCAATGGCAGAACAAAGAGAAGCAAGAACGTACAACACTGACTAGTCCTACTCAGAATCTCCTAATGTGCCGACATTGTGGTAAGAAGGGACATGTGAAGAATAACTGCTGGTCTAGGGGATCTGAAAGGAAGTGTTTCAATTGTAGAGACTCGTTGCATCTTCAAAACACTTGCCCAAAACATCGTCGAATCGAGCAAGGAAACCCAGCACAGACTACGGGAGCCAATCGAGCCAATAATGCAGGAGCCTTTGGAAGTGGAACCCAAAAGCCACAAGTAAAAACAAAGGTTTTTGCATTTAACCGATAGGAAGTTGGAGTAGATGCAGCAGTGGTGGAAGGTATGTTTACTATCTAGGATTGTTGAGTTAATGCTTTAATAGACCCTGAACCTACCCATTCCTATCTAAATAAGAATTGTGCATATTATTTGGTTTGGAATGGAGTAGAGCTATCTTTTACTTTGTTGGTGAGTACGCCCTTGGGAAAAATGGTGCAAGTAGATAGGTATGTGTAGAGTTGTAAGAGTGGAATTGGGAAGGAGAACTTGGAGGGAGACCTAATAGTTTTAGCTATTGATTACTATGACGTAATTTTGGATATGGATTGGCTGGCTAAGCATGGAGCAAAGGTAGATTGTAAGAATAAGTTTATTCAGTTCATCATACCTGGTTGCGATATACTGGAATTCAACTACAAGCGAATAAAAGAGTTGAAGTTTTTTATAGTTGGAGCAAAAGCCCAAAAGTTGCTAAAATAAAGATGCCAAGGATATTTGGCTTACATGATAAACAAGCTAAAGGATCAGTACACCTTGGAAAATACTAAAGTGGTAAAGAATTTTTTCGATGTGTTTCTAGCAAAACTCACTTCTCTTCCTCCTTCTTGAGAAGTGGAGTTCACCATATATTTGATTGCAGGAGCAGAACCTGTATCGCGGACCGCATATCGGATGGCACCAGCAAAATTGAAGGAACTAAAAGAGAAACAAGAAGAATTGATGAAGCAAGGTTATATTAGGCCTAGCGCATCACCTTAAGGAGCCCCAGTGCTATTTGTGAAGAAGAAGAACGGGACATTGAGGTTGTGCATCGACTATCGGGGGTTGTATAATTTGACCATTAAGAACAAATATCCCCTACCTTTAATTGATGAGTTGCTTGACTATTTTCAAGGCTCTAGCTGTTATTCCAAACTGGATTTATAGTAGGGATATTACCAAGTGCAAATTAAGGAGGAGGATATTCCCAAGACGACTTTTAACACTAGATATGGCCACTACGAGTTTGTAGTAATGTCTTTTGGGGTAACAAATGCACCAATAGTATTTATGGATTTGATGCATCATGTTTTCCAACCACACCTAGATAAATTTATAGTGGCATTCATTGATGATATACTCATATATTCCAAGAGCCCAAAGGATCATGCAGAGTATCTAAAGTTGGTATTGGAAAAGCTAAGAGAACACAACCTTTATGCCAAATTTAGCAATTGCAAATTTTGGTTGGACAATGTGTAATTCTTGGCCATGTGGTATCCAAGGATGGAATCAAAGTGGACCCTGCAAAATTTGAAATGGTTTCAAACTAGTAATAGCTGGAGAACATCACTGAGATCAGAAGCTTCTTAGGGTTAGCTGGTTATTATAGACGGTTTATTAAGGGGTTTTCAACTTTAGCATCACCTATGACCCGATTATTGAGAAAAGATGTGTCCTTCATCTGGAGTGAGAAGTGCTAGAAAAGTTTCCAAGAGTTGAAGTGAAAATTAATGATAGCCCCAGTGCTAAGTTTTCCAGAAGGAGATAAACCCTATGCTTTGTATATTGATGCATCTAAGGAGGGTTTAGAAGCAGTGTTGATGCAGGATAGAAAGGTAATAGCCTATACCTCGCAGAAGTTGAAGCTTGATGCGTATTTATTTGGGTATAAAAATTATAAAAAAAAATAAGCACATTCCCAATCAAATTTAAATTAAAATATTAACCCTAAATTACACATATGAGCAAGCGTACTCATCATTAATATAGCATAAAGTTCAAACGAGTGTTGATCCTTAAGGAACAAGTATGCAATAATTCATTTTCTTTCATTGTTTAACCGACCCAATAAAGTGAAAACAAAATAAAAATAAAAATAACATAACATAAAATAATATGTGCATTTAAAGGATGTAGAATTATGTAACTTAAACCATTGTTTTGACAAACATGATCCTCAAGTACTTAATCATTACCATAACTAATTCTTCTCTTGGCATTATGAAGGACTGATATAGATTCACTTATTTGTCCAATCTATGAAATCACTATCTTCTAGATAAACGAGCATCACATGTCCTGTCTTAACTAATTCATCTAAAAGATGCATTAACTACAATCTTTGATTAAATTTCTATATCCTGGCAAATTTGAAACATGAAATTAACCAATGAATCCGTATCCTGGCAGAAATCAATTAACATTTAATTACTTTGTTCCTAACAATTAACCCTTTTTTCCAAGCAAGTTAAAAGATAACAAATATGAAACTAACGAATTGAGACCACCATCAACCCTTTTGTCCAAGCAAGTTAATGGAAAGAAATAACTAATTAATCTCGTAATTAGCACAAGTAATTAAATACCAAGAATAACAATCAATTAATCAAAAGATCAAATAACTCTCAAAATCATGAATATCTAAAATAATGTAAAATTACAATAAAATAATTAATACATCATTGTTTAAGAAAAAGAAAACAAAGTAAAAGAAAGCACTCATAGACAAGCCTCCTTCTTCTTCCTTTGAAAACCTTCTTGTACAACCCTCCTTGATTTGAAGAATTCCTCCTTTGATTTGAGTGATTTTCTGTTATGATTTCTGAATTCTCCCTTTTCTCTTGTGTTTTCCATCTATTTATAGGCTTAGGAAGTGTTTAAACTCATTGGTGCAAGGTTCTTGGCCGAGTAGAAGTAGGAAGATACTAAAATTCTGCAGATTACCAAAAACCGCGTAGAAAAATCAAAACACCGCCTTATCCTCAGGGCACAGCCGGTGCCACCTTGGCTGTTGGAGCCGATGCCACCTTGGCTACTGGAGCCGGCACCGGTTGTATTCTATTTCTTCAATCGTTCGCCGATTTCTTCTTGATATCCACGCAACATTGCCCAGAGTACAACCGGCGCCGCTGTGGCTGCTAGAGCCGGTACCAGTTTAGTTCTGTTCCGATCCTATTTCAACAATTTTTTGTTGCCTCAAAATGCATGCCAATAGTGTGTGGTCGGCACCGGTTCTTCTACCCTGGCCGGTGCTACCTTTGTTCTGTTTTGCGATGTTTTTGCTTTATTTTACCCCAAAAATCTAAAATAATGCACAAAATACCTTTCTAAGGGTAAAATCTCAAATATGAAGGAATATAACTAGTTATTGAACAAAATGTATCACAAAAGAACCTCAAATAACTAAAAAAAATATGACTAATTTAGGCCCTATCAATTCCCTCACACTTAGCTCTTTGTTTGTCCTCAAGTAAAGTATCAAAAACAAGTATGAAAATACAAGGTTTCATCAGATTCACTCAAACCAATTCTAAAAACAATATCTCTAATGCTTTCTTCATTCAAGAACATAAAACATATACTACTACATCTTTCACAACAAATGCAAGACTTTTATAGGTGAATAGTAACTTAGTAGAACCATCCGAATACTTAACAATATTTTCAAACCATTGGAAAGAATTTAGTTAAAAAAGAATATGCATTCCATAAGCTTACTTTTCATACACTCTCTCCACTAATTCGAGACATATCATGATTCTACTTAGGTCAAGTAGGACTTTTAAGCTTGTAATGTAAGGCTAAAGAGCTTGTAATGTAGCTTGTCAACAAAGGATATAGGAAATTCAAATACCAAAGAAGATGAGAGTTCGCAAGAAAAGGATAAACAAAATGTATCAATAACCTCCAAACTTCTCTTGCTCTCCTATCCCGAAATCAATCAAAACCCATAACCTTGTTTAGCAATTACAATTCAACTCTAGCAAATCTTGCATTATTTTTTCAATCCTTCCCAACTCATCAATAATTTTTCTTCACCAGATCACTCAAATTTTCAACAATGGTGTCAAGAACCTGACGTGAACTCAACTTTTACAGCTTAATCACCATTCCTCTTGTGATCTTTCTTTTCTTTCTCTTTCAATCTTTCTTCTTTTCTTTCTTTTCTCTCTTCTTTTGTTTTTCACTGCTGTTGTTCTTTTCTTTCTCAGTTTCTCTCTTTCCATCTTTTCTAGTAGCTTTTTGTTTTCTTTTTGTTTTCACTTTTTCTTTTTTTCTTTCTTTGCCTTTTCTTCCTTCTTTCCTTTCCCAACTCATACAATATTAATGCATGACTAAAAGCAACAAGTTATGATCTTTTCACAAGTGTTCTCCCTCAACATTCTCTTACATGTACTTTTATCCATCAAAAGCAATTAAAGATTTGGAAGAATTATTCAAACTCTCACAAAGAAATAATGGACACAGTATGATAACGGGTTTTAAGAATGAAATTACAAATTTAGGCTCAAAATAGGCACTAGGGATAATATAAAAATAGGTAGGCTTGAAAAGCTCAAACTATCCAAAGAAAGCCTATTACCGTCATCCCTAAGTTAAATCATGAATGTCTTTCTTATTTTACCTTAAGAGGTATTCAAGTAAGTTCTAGAATGCTCCATGAATTTTAGTGAAAAAAAAGTTTTAAGAACAATGTAAAGCATTTGATCAAGAACTACTTAGTCCAAGTGCGTGCAAAAAGTCTTGCATAAGCCATAAATGATATATAACATATGCTCTATAATCCATCATAAAGACATGCATTAAAAATACAGATTGAAGTCAATTTTGAAAATTTGCTCACAAGAAGGATAAAGTATTAAAAAAAAAATGATGCATAGAAGAATTTTCAATTGAATCACTCCCCCACACTTAAACTGGACATTATCCTCAATGGCCAAATAAATAAAACAAGGATGAAACAATGCCATGGGACCAAAAATATAAAGGAGAAGAGATACAAAAGATAATACTTCCACATATAGGGCATTCTTCTGTACAAGAGTTGGGTGCCCGAAGAAAGAGGCGTTGGCAAAGCACCTAAAAAGAAAAATATAAAAGAGCACACCAAAGAATAAAAATTAGAAAAGAAAAATAAACAAAAGAAAAAAAGAAAAATCAACCAACTAGAGGGTCTATTGTGCAGTTTCCAAGAGCATTTTCATGTGTTCCGTGTTGCCAAGAACCTTACCGACATAGCGTTTCACACGATTACCATTGACCTTGAAAGTGCGCCCCGTGGGGTGAGTGAGTTCAAAGGTTCTAAATGGGAAAACTTGACTTAACGTATATGGTCCTGCCCACCTGGATTTTAGCTTACCAGGAAAAATTCAGAATCGAGAGTTGAATAACAACACATGATCGCCTTTCTCAAATTCAAATTGGCGGGTGATATGCTTGTCGTGCCATTTTTTTACTTTCTCTTTATACTGTAGTGAAGTATCATAAACATCCTTGTGCAACTCCTCCAAGGCGGTAAGTTGAAGCAACCTAGACTTTCCAACTGACTCAAGATCAAGGTTAACAAGTTTAATAGCCCAATAAGCTTTATGCTCAATCTCAACAGGTAAATGACAAGCTTTTCCATAAACTAACCAAAAAGAAGTTGTGCCTATTGGGATCTTGAAAGCTGTCCGATATGTCCAAAGAGTATCATCTAATTTTAGACTCCAATTTTTTCTAGTATGGTTAACAATTTTTTCCAAGATTCTTTTGATTTCCCTATTAACCACTTCAACCTGGCCACTTGTTTGGGGATGATAGGAGGTGGCCAATTTGCGTTTCACGCCTAGATGGTAAAGAGCTTTTTCCAATTGTGAATTACAAAAATAAGTTTCCCTATCACTAATAAGCACCTTAGGCACACCAAAATGGGTGAAATGTTTTTTCAAAAAGTTTTCCACTATCCTTGCATCATTCGTGGGTAACGCTTGTGCTTCCACCCATTTAGAAACATAATCCATTGCGACCAGGATGTATTTGTTCCCCAAAGAACTAGGAAAAGGTCCCGTAAAGTCTATTCCCCAACAATCAAATACTTCACAGGCTTGAAAATTTTGTAATGGCATCTCATTAGATTTAGAGATGTTACTTATACGTTGACATCTATCACAACTTTGGACAAACATGCGGGCATCTTTGAACAACGTGAGCCAATAGAATCCAGAGTCAAGCACCTTTCGTGCAGTGTTGTTGGCTTGGTAGTAGCCTCCAGCAAGTCCGTCATGACAATGTCTTAGAATATTCTCTCATTCTTTAGCGTTCACACATCTCCGAATGATTTGGTCCACACAACACTTAAACAAATGCGGATCTTCCCAAAAATAATGCTTTACTTTTGAGAGGAATTAATTCTTTTGTTGCATTGTGAGCGCTTTTGGAACAATTCCTTCAACCAAGTAATTAGCAAAATCGGCAAACCAAGGGGTGTTTGGTATCTCACCTTTTATGAGCAAGAGTTATTCATCCGGAAAGGTGTCATTGATGCCTTCCTCTACCAAGGATTCCAAATTGGGATTATCTAATCTTGACAAGTGATCCGCAGCCAGGTTTTCAACACCCTTTTTATCCTTAATTTCCAAATCGAATTCCTACAATAATAATACCCATCTTATCAATCTTGGTTTGGAATCATGTTTGGTTAATAGGTACTTTAGGGTCGAATAGTCTGTATAAACAATAACTTTTGACAGAATAAGATAAGAACGAAATTTATCAAATGCAAACACTATAGCAAGTAAATTTTTTTTTCGTTGTTATGTAATTTTCTTGAGCATCCGTTAAAGTCTTGCTGCATAGTAGATGGGTTGAAAATGCTTATTCCGCCATTGTCCCAGTACCGCACCAACTACAAAATCACTAGCATCACACATTAGCTCAAATGGAAGCGACCAATCAAGTGCAATCAAAATGGGTGAATTGATCAATTTCTCCTTAAGCATGATAAAAACGTTAAGACATTTTTCATCAAAATCAAACACAGCATCCTTTTCAAGTAAAGAGATAAGAGTTTTGAAAATTTTTGAGAAATCTAAGATAAACCTTCTATAAAAACCTTCATGACCAAGAAAGCTCCTTATAGCTTTCACCGAAGTAGGAGGTAGTTTATCAATCACTTCAATTTTTGCTCTATCAACTTCTATACCCTTCCTTGAAATTTTATGCCCCAACACAATACCTTCTTGCACCATAAAGTGGCATTTTTTCCAATTGAGCATGAGGTTAGTCTCTTCGCACTTTGCTAGTACCTTTTCAAGATTAGATAGACACAAGTTAAATGAATCACCAAAGACTGAGAAATTATCCATAAATACCTCTATGATATCCCCCATGAGCCCTTCAAATATGACTGTCATGCACCTTTGGAATGTTCCGGAACTATTACAAAGACCAAATGGCATTCGGCGATATGCAAAAGCACCATATGGACATGTAAAAGTGGTTGTTTCTTGGTCCTCAGGAGCTATGGGGATTTGTAGGTAGCCAGAAAATCTATCCAAGAAATAATAATACTCATGTCCGACTAACCTTTCCAACATTTGGTCAATGAAAGGGAGAGGGAAAAATTTATTATTGGGACTCACCGTTATTCCTCCCTTCTTTGGTACCATTTGAGTAGGGCTTACCCAAACACTATCAGAAATAGGGTAAATGATGCCCAAATCTAAAAGCTTAACCATATCACCTTTTACCACATCACTCATATGTGGGTTCAACCTACGTTGGGGTTGCACTATGGGTTTCGCACCTTCCTCCATCAAAATCTTGTGAGTGCAAAAAGATAGACTAATTCCTTTTATATCAGTAATCTTCCAAGCTATAACTCCCTTATATTTTCCTAACATACTTACCAATTTGGTATTTTGTTCTTTTGTGAGATCTTTGGCAATGATCATAGGCAATTTGTGTCCTTCAGCTAAAAACACATATTCCAATTGCTCGGGTAAGTCTTTTAAATCCAATTCTGGGGGTTCCTCTATGGATGATTTTATTCCTCCCAAACTGCTTTTCTCAATTTCAAAACTCTTTATCCCATCGGCATCATGAGAGTCCTTCAAATATTCCACTAATGTTTCCATCAACTCTTCCTCAATTGATTCCTGCACAAACTCCAAAATAGGTTCATCAAGAATATTAATTCTTAAACAAGAATCATCAGCAGATAAAGAGTGCTGCATACTTTTGTGGATTTGAATAACTACTTCCTCATCCCCAACCCTAAGTGTCAACCTTCCCCCATAAACATCAATTAATATTTTTGTTGTAGCTAGGAAAGGTCTATCTAAGATCAAAGGGACTTTGGAATCTTCATCCATGTCAAGAATAACAAAATCCATTGGAAATATGAATTTGTCAACTTTCACCAGCACATCTTCTATTATGCCCCTAGGATATTTGATAGATCTATCTGCAAATTGAATACTCATCCTAGTAGGTTGTGGTTCTCCCAGGCCTACCTTTTTAAATGTTTTGTATGGCAGTAAATTAATGCTACCACCTAAGTCAGCTAATGCATTACAGAAATTAAAAGTGCCAATTAAACATGGGATAGAGAAACTCCCTGGATCATTCTCTTTATGTGGCAAATTCGGTTTACCCTGTAATATGGCAGAGCATTCTTCATTTAGGACTACTGTGGATAACTCTTCCAATCGCTTTTTGTTGATGAGCATGCTTTTAAGAAATTTGGCATATTTGGACATGTGGATTAAAGCTTTGCTAAGTGGGATGTTTATGTGCAATTGTTTGAATATCTCAAGGAATTTGTCGAATTGGGCATATTTTTGGGCTTTGTAGAGACGGGTAGGATATGGTATTTTAGGCTAGACAGGAGAATTTCTAGTAGGATTTTTGGGAGATGGACAGGGTGTAGCCAGTGCCGGTTTCAGTGTTTCGGTCGGCACCGGTTCAATGTTGGGCTGCATGGTCTCGGAGTTATAGGATAGCCGGCACCGGTTCTCTTCCTCTAGCCGGTGCCGGTTACAGTCTGCAACGTCGGGCAACTCCTTTCCACTCTGTAATGTAACAGCAGTTGTTTCCTCAATGCCTATTGGTGTTAGGTCGTGGGATTTTATCACCATGTCAATCAAAAATCAGATTTATCTTTCCATATTGCGGATCATTGTCTCGAACTTCTCAAATATGGAATCTATTTTTTGGAAATGCCTTGTGACATGGACAGCAAATTTCCCAATCAAGGTTTCTAGCTCTACTGATTCTAGTGCTGTAAGTGTTATCTCAGAAGCGTAACAGCGATACTGTCCCTCATTAAACTTCCTCTGAGTCCAACTCGACATTCTTCCTGAACATCAAAGCTAGTTAGATAACGGAACTTATGATGAACACCAAATTAAAAGAAAAAGTTAGTCAATTGAACATAGTCAAAGTTAGTAAGTTAGATTACAAAGATATACAAAAATACACAAGATACAAAAGATAACAACCTTTTGCGAAAACAACAATTGTACATATTTACCTATTTACCTATTTACATATTTACATGGTTAAATCAACAAAATTCAAGCTTTCATGATATTGTTCCCCGGCAACGGCGCCAAAAACTTGATGTCAAATCAAGTTTTTCAAAAATTCCTCCATGATGAAATAGAAAAATATCCTAATCCTAAACAACAGTGCCAAAAACTTGATGCGTATTTATTTGGGTATAAAAATCATATGAAAATAAGCACATTCCCAATCAAGTTTAAATTAAAACGTAAATCCCAAATTACACATATGAGCAAGCGTACTCATCATTAACATAGCATAGGGTTCAAACGAGCGTCGATCCTCAAGGAACAAGTATGTATTAATCCTTTTTCTTTAATTGTTTAACTGACCCAATAAAGTGAAAATAAAATAAAAAGAAAAATAAAATAAAATAATATGTACATATCAAGGATATGGAAGTATGTAACTTAAACCATTATTTTCTGTTATGATTTCTGAATTCTCCCTTTTCTCTTGTGTTTTCCATCTATTTATAGGCTTAGGAAATGCCTAAACTTATTGGTGCAAGGTTCTTGGCCGAGTAGAAGTAGGAAGATATTAAAATTCTGCAAATTACCAAAAACCGTGTAGAAAAATCAAGACACTTCCTTATCCTCAGGGCACAGTTAGTGCCGCCTTAGCTATTAGAGCCGGCACCGGTTGTATTCTGTTTCTTCAATCGTTCACCTATTTTTTCTTGATTTCCACGCAACATTTCCCAGAGTACAGCTGGTGCCGCCTTGGCTGCTATAGCATATATATATATATATATATGTGTATGTATGTATGTGTGTGTGTGATATTTAAATATGTATACCTATATTTTTGTATATATGTATATAAGTATGTATATTATTAGATACGTATATAGGTATATACAAAAATATAGGTATACATATATACCTATATTTAAATATCACATACACACACACACACACACACACACACATAAAGTGAAAACAAAATAAAACCTTTATAACCGAGACCATTTCTGTCTCCAGCTACACATTGCATTCCAAGCAATTTATCTAGATTTTTTTTACCATTTTTGAACTTCTCAATGCACGTAGATAGATCATCAACTTTCTTTTTCATGTTATCAAAGTTACTAAGCATTGTTTCAAGAGATATTACTTTGTCGCATAGGTATTTATTTTCAAGTGACATATAATGAAAAGAAGTTAAGATAACATCCTTCTTGATATATGAATGGTTAATGGAATCGAGTAGAACTTTGTTCTCACTCAACAGCTTAGCATTGTCATCTAACATGGAATCAATTTTCATTTTCATTTCCTTATTTCTCCTGGACATTTTTTTGAGTTCATGGAACATGTTAATAAGAAGCTCACTCGGATCATCTAAATTTTCACAAGTAGAATAGTGTAATTCAGTTACAAAATTAGAAGGAGTAAGTTTTACCTTTTCTCCCATGGCTATGAAGCATATATTGACTATTTCAGGTTCAGATTCACTATGTTCTTCAGTTCTGGATCTACCTTGATCCCAAGTCCCTATCTGCCTTTTTCCTTTCTTGGCCTAAATGTCCATTCTTTTCTTCTTGTTCTGCTTGACTTCCTTTTCTTTTGCTATTGAATAGTCATCAACAAAGTGTTAGTGCTTTTACACTCATAACATTGAGGTTTGAATGATGAAGTTTGTCTTTTCTTTTTGACAAATTTCTTGCCTCTTTTGAAATTGCTTTTTTTGAACATCTTCCTGAATTTTCTAGCAACTATCACCAATCCTCAGTGTATAAATCTATGCCATAGTCACTTTCAGATTGTTCATTGTGACCCTCATTATCAGCAATTTTTAAGGTAGTTCCACTTTTGCCTCTATCATCGTCATCATGTTCTTGAAACCTTTTGAGTTTCATTTTATGATTAACAAGAGACCCAATCAGTTCTTCGATTGGTAAATTATTCAAGTCTTTATATTCTTCCATAGCCAAGGTCTTAGGCTGCTAGCTTTTTGGCAAGGCATCGAGTATTTTTCTATTTTACTCTCCAAAGGAATAAATTTTCTCATAAAACTTTAATCCATTCATAATGTTTGTGAATCTAGTGAACGTATTAGTTATGTTCTCATTTGGTTTCATAAGGTATAGACCATAGGTACTTGTCATACAAATAAAATTGAGTTCTTAGTCATTTGATGGAACAACGCATTTCATTAAGGTAAGACTATTGTGTCATGATTTTCAATGTGGAATATTTTACCTTGAATCAGTAAGTAGTTCACTTACATCTTGGCATAAGCGTCTTTCTAATATGTAGAACTGGACCTGTAGTAGTGGTCTCTCTTAAAGTACTATAATTGTAGAGACCAGACTATTACTGCTACAGCGTGAACGGATACCTTCATACTTGAGTATGAATTGGTGGTCTGGCAAAGCTAGGGTTTGGTACTTTGATGTATTTTGGATGAGATTTCTTTTGTGAGATCAATATCCTTGTATGTTGGATGTATTACTCTAGTTAGTTAAGACGAACTCATGCAACAGAGTTTATATGCTTCACTTAGTGAGGTTAAATCATCCCCTTGTGATTGTCCAGGATAATCTAATGATCCAAGGCCCTGGGAATGTGACTCTAAAATGTGTGCTTTTGGGTAGCTTCCAATGATAAGTAAGTATATTCAAATGAGTCATGGATTGTCAGACTAGAGATTTAAGAAAGGTAGATGTCTTTAAGATGGCTGTTAGTATATTTATCCTATCTCATTGATGGGTGTTACATAGAGGGATATTTCCATCATTACACATATAGGTCAGGGACATTGCTTTAGCAATATTATTCGTGGGGTCAATATTTCTATATTGTGATAAATAAAAATATTTAAAATGATAAAATACGGCCATTTAATAATAAGGGTATTTTAGTCATTTTAGTAGCCATGAATAATATGTCTCTTGATCTCCGGAGTAGCTCAAGCTACCTTGATTTGTTTAGACACAATCTGGGCTTAATAGATAATTATTTAGAAGAAAATTAATATTTATTCTAAGAGTCTAATTAGAATTATTTAATTAGTCTTAGGTTTTGATAAACCCCAAAAAAGTTAATTAATTAATTAAGAGAATTGGGTTAGAATAAATTAATTAATTGGGTTGATATATGTTGACATATATTAAGAGTCCAATGAGAATTAATTAATTAGTTTTGGATATTTAATGAAGCTCAAAAAAGATAATTAATTAATTAAGAGGATTATGTCAGTCTTTGATTGATTTTGGAGCGCAACACCAAGCCTATTAGGGCTTAATGTTTTTGGCCATTAGGGCTTAATGAAGCCCTAAGGTTGGCCAAAAATATGAGGTGATGAGAAGGAAAAACCGAACGTGGTTTTTCTGAGTTCTGCCTATCAAGTGTGCCATCTCTGTCTCTCTCTAGCTTTTGTCTTTTCTCTTCCTCCTCCCTAGAATAGTGTTATTGATTATCCAAAAAGAGCTCTCACCAAGCTAATGCCAAGAGTAAGGTAGAGTCATACTCCGAAAGACGAAGTGAAGAAACTTGGAGATACTTAATGCATAGGTGTAGAAGATTAGCTAAAGTTTCAGTTAAACAGCAGGCACCTCCTTCACCCCTTCCAACGCAAGAGGTTCCAGTGCAACCCAGCTTCTCGTTGGTTAATCCACGACCAATAAGAAAAAGTAAGTACTCTCTCTTAAATGTAGCTTGAAAAATTGAAAATTTTCTCCTGCGTTTTCTTTGATATTTTCCGTTGATCCTTCAAGCAGTATCAGAGCCATAGTTCTCATCTAGGAGCATGTACTTGGGTTAAAACTGGAAAAAAAAATGGTTCTTTTACTATTAAAAATGAATCTTTTGTGATTTCATATAATCCCTCATACATTAGTTTCTAGAATTCATGTACGCCTCGCGGTTAGAGGTATTGGATCATGTATTCCAATGGTTTTTCCATCGTTTTTCTGGTTTTAAATAGATTCGTTGTACGCCTCATGGTTAGAGGTATAGGCACTTGTAAAAGCATGTTTTTTATGCCTGGTTTAGCATTTTGTTGTATTTTTTTAACCTGTAAATCTTGGGGACTGAAGAACGTGATTGCTAGAATTTTTTAGAGGCGAAAAGTGGCTAAAAAGTTAAATTTTTCAAAAAATTGACGAACTCAGGAGCTAACCTGGCACCAGGTGGGCTGATTGGATCAGATGCTAGGTCCACTCTGCCCAACCGAAGTTTTTGGAGAAACAGACTGGGCTCGGTCCCAGGTAGGCCCAATGGACCAAGCGCCAAGTCCACTTTACCCAAATGCAATTGTGTGCATTTTGTCTAAGAAAAGGGAGAGCATTGATGAAGTTCAGTACCTCAATTTTTCCTTAATGTAATCATGTTTTGAAACCATTGTATGAGGTTAATTTTCTACAACAGTTTTATTTATCTATGGATGAATAGTTTGTATGAAAATAAATAGTAAAGGATGGAACCATCTTAGGATTAAATAACATCATTAATTTTTTAATTCATGATGTTTAATCCACTGTTTGGTTACTTAGGAATAAATGAATAGTTTGAGCATGAAAAAGTTTACTTTTTTTATCATGCTTATTTCATTTTTTGTGATCAAGTGCATGAGTTCTTGTGAGACCAAAGTCTCACTAGATAGGAAGTCTTTGATAAAACGTTTTAATCTAAGAAACTTTAAAAAATAAAAGAGTTCATGGTTTATTGATGCGTATGGATTTGGGTATAAAAAATCATATAAAAATAAGCATATTCCTAATCAAGTTTACATTAAAACGTTAACCCTAAATTACACATATGAGCAAGCGTACTCATCATTAACATAGCATAGGGTTCAAACGAGTGTCGATCCTCAAGGAACAAGTATACACTAATCACCTTTCTTTCATTGTTTAACCGACTCGATAAAGTAAAAAAGAAATAAAATAAAAGAAAATAAAAATATATACATGTCAAGGATGGAGAAGTATGCAACTCAAACCATTGTTCCAACAAACATAATCTTAAAGTACCTAATCATTATCATAACTAATCATTCTCTTGGCATCATCAAGGATTAAAGTAGACTCAATTCTTTTCTAATCCACTACTCCCTATCTTCTAGATAACTTAGCGTCACATTCCTGTCTCAACCAATCTTACTCAAAAGATGCATTCAATACAATCCTTTGATTAAATGAAATTAAAACATGAAATTAACCAATGAATCCATTCCTAACAGACATCAATTAACCTTTAACTACCTTGTTCTTAGCAATTAACCCCTTTTCCAAGAAAGTTAAGAGACAACAAATATGAAATTAATCAAATTGAAACCTCTATCAATCCCTTTTCCAAGCAAGTCAATAGAAAGAAACAATCAATCAATCTCGTAATACGCCTAAGTAATTAAACACCAAGAAAAACAACTAATTAATCAAAAGATTAAATTACTCTAAAAACTATGAATATCTTAAACAATGTCAAATTACAATAAAACAATTAACATATCATTGTTGAAGAAAAAGAAAACAAAGTAAAAGAAAGCACTCATAGACAAGCCTTCTTCTTCTTCTTCCTTTAAAGACCTTCTTGCACAACTCTCCTTGAATTGAAGAGTTCCTCTGATTTCAGTAATTTTCTATGATGATCAATGAATTCTCCCTCTTTCCCTTGTGTTTTTCATCTATTTATAGGCTTAAGAAGTGCCTAAACTCGTTGGTACAATGTTCTTGATCGAATAGAAGTTGGAAGATACTACAACTCCACAGATTACCAAAAATCGCATAGAAAAAATCAAGCACTGCCTTAACTTCAGGGCACAGCTGGTGCCACCTTGGCTCTTGGAGCCGGCGCCGGTTGTGTTCTGTTTCTCCAATTGTTTGCCAATTTTTTTTTTCCGAATTCCACATAATGTATTCCAGAATGCAGCTGGCGCCGCCTTGGCTACTGGAGCTGGCACCAGTTCCACTCTGTTCCGTCCTATTTCACCAATTTTTTATCACTTCGAAGTTTGTGCAAACAGTGCATGGCCGGCATCGGTTCCTCTATCCTAGCCGATGCTACCTCTAATCTGTTTTGCAATGTTTTTCCTTTGTTTTACCCCAAAAATCTGAAATAATGAACAAAATACCTTTTCAAGGGTAAAATCTTAAATATGAAGGAATATGACTAAGTATTGAACAAAATGTATCACAAAAGAGCCTCGAATAATTAGGAAAAATATAAATAATTTAGCCCCTATCATTTAT
The DNA here is from genome assembly GCA_026120185.1 of Voacanga thouarsii. Classification (NCBI taxonomy): domain Eukaryota; kingdom Viridiplantae; phylum Streptophyta; class Magnoliopsida; order Gentianales; family Apocynaceae; genus Voacanga; species Voacanga thouarsii. Next base: position 803,595 of record JANUWF010001774.1, read on the forward strand.
TCTCTTAAAGGATATTATATTTTATATAGAGAATAATATTGAATTTAAAGTTATTTAATAAAGTTTTTCTTAGTTATTAATTTAGAATGGTAAAATAAATTCATAGTTTATTCTCTCAAAGGATTTAATCGTTGGCATAGAGAATAATATTGAATTTTAAATTTTTACTAAAGTTAATGAAACCATAAGATTATGGAAAACGTTTTTAGCTGAAAACTCTATTTTCAATAAAAGATTAAGTGGGAAAGGGGTTCCAATAACCCCATGGCTTTCATCACAACTCTCATTAGAGATAGTAGATTTTCTCATGTCATTCTGAGCATGACCCCCTATTGAATGGATTTCCACAAGCATCCATAACTAATGGAAGAGTAAAATTAAAAACCTAGGGTATTTGCTATGATCGACCAACCTACGTTGGAGATTTTTAGCATTAGATTGCTCGTAGGTGGTGTGAATTAGTGGTCATCCTATCGGTGAAACTTTTTCTAGATCATTACCTATTTTAGGAAGTTTTTATTCGTGATAGTTATACACTTAACTTAGGATGCTATTAATCTTTCTACAAAGCTCTGTTAACTTTTCTAGGAGCCGAACTGTTTATATTATTGATAATAGTTTTAAAAGTTATCTATTATCACATAAATAATATAAAGAAATGTGCATTTTTATTTCTTACAAACTAAATAAATATTTTTTGCAATATTTCAGAAATGTCTGGTTTCAGTCCATTGTCAATCATTCTCAAGCAGAATAAATTGACATGCTCAAATTATGTGGACTGGAAGAGGAACCTAAACATAGTACTCACTACCGAGGAGTACAAATATGTTCTTACAGATCCCTGTCCTGAGATTAGGGAAGAATCCATAGATTAGGAGCGAGAGGCTGAGAAGGCATGGAAGAAAGCCGATGAGATGGCTAAGTGCTACATGTTGTCTTCCATGTCTAGTATGCTCCAATCTAAGTATGAGCACATGGCCACTGCATACGATATTGATTTGTCATTGAGTACCATGTTTACTGACAAGAGCCGGCCCGCAAGACAAGAAGCTCATAGCGCTATCATGAATACTAGAATGGCTTATAGGACATCGGTTCAAGAGCATCTACTCAAGATGATTGCCTACTTCGAGAAGGCCAAGGTCCTAGGCACAACGATAAATCCTAAGAGCCAAATTGACATTGTTCTTGAAACTTTGTCTGGTTCATATTCTCAATTCAAATTGAACTACAACATGAATAAGTTGGATATGAATCTCACGGAGCTTATGAAAGAGCTCCAGACGGCAGCGAAGATCATGAAGTCCGTGTCAAAGGTTTTGATCTCTTATTCTATTTCTTCTTCTAGAATTAAGGCAAAACCTAAGAAATTCAAGAAGAAGAAGGTCCAGAATAACGCAAGGGCCCAACCCAAAGCATTTGGTTAGACCAAGCCCAACAGGAATCCCAAAGCCAAATGTTTCAAGTGTGGCAAGATGGGCATTCGAAGAAAGATTATCCGAACTTCTTTGCCAAGTCTACTTCAGGTATTACTCTATATCTAGAGTCTATTTTAATAGTTATATCAACATCCTCCTAGATAGTTAATTCTGGAGCCACTGACCATGTCTGTAACTATTTGCAGAGGTTCAGAAAGACAAGGAGACTCAATAAGGGTGAGCATAGACTTCAAGTAAGCAATGCAACAAGAATATGGGTTGAAGCAATGGGAGATCTTGACCTTATTTTTTATTGTAATAGGAAGTTCATTTTAAAAGATATTTTATATGTTTCTTGTTTCAAATAGAATTTGATTTTAGTTTCCAAATTGATGAATCAAGGATATTCTATTTCTTTCCATTTTGGTGTTTCCATCAGTAGAGATAGTAATTTAATTTGTACAGGAAATATGAATGGGAATCTTTTTTATATATTTCCTATTCGAAATCAAGTAAATAATATTCAAACTAAACCTGATAATAAAAAGAAAAAGGCCATATCAAATGACTTATATCTGTAACATCTAAGATTGGGACATATAAATTCGAATCGGATTTAGAGGCTAATCTATGATAGGCCTTTAGGTTCGTTAAGATAAGAAGAATGGCATCAGTGTAAATCTTACATTAAAGGTAAAATGACCAAAAGGTCCTTTACCAAAAAGACAGATAGAGCCATGAAAATACTAGCACTAATTCAAACGAATGTTTGTGGTCCGATGACAACACTTGCTAGAGGGGGCTACGAGTACTTCATCACTTTCATAGATGATTACACTTGTTTTGGTTATATTTATCTTATAAGGTACAAGTCTGGCTCTTTTAATAAATTCAAGGAGTTTAAGGCTGAAGTGACGTGTCAAACAGGTAAATTAATTAAAACTTTGAGATCAAATCGTGGTGGAGAGTACCTCCTCGATGAGTTTAATGATTACTTGGTACATCACAATACCGTTTCTTAGTTAACTGCGCTAGGGACTTTCCAGCAGAACAGAGTAGTTGAGAAAAGAAATTGAACTTTGATAGAAATGATCAGAAGCATGATGAGTCATGCATCTCTTCCTATTTCTTTTTGGGGGTATGCCTTAGAAACAGCGGTATATATTTGAACTTGGTGCCTTCTAAATTAGTGCCTAGGACACCCTATGAAATGTGGATTGGACGATAATCTAGTTTAAACCATCTCAAGATATGGGGTTGTCCAACTTATGTGTTGACAAAAGAAAGTAAGCTATAACCAAGATCAGAGTTATGCTACTTTGTTGGACATCCAAAAGGAACGATAGGTGGATATTTCTATCATCCTCAAGAGCATAAAGTACTTGTTAGTACTAATGCTAGATACTTAGAGGATGAACAAATTACATCCATCACGGGTTCAAGCAGAGTAGAGTTAGAAGAGAAGTTGGTCACTAATTCAACTTCAGATACTTCTAACACTCCGATCGAGGAACCAAGAGAAACACTATCGGATATTCCTATACAAACTGAGCCTGTCATAGTGGGAGGATCACAAGAGTTCTAGAAAGGTACACCAGAGGGATTTATGATCTAGTTTCTAATCATCAGGAATAAGATCCCACTAGATACGATGAAGCCATTGTCAATGCTGATACAGATAAATGGCAGCTAGCTATAAATGCCAAGATTGAGTCCATATCTCAATCAGGTCTGGAATCTTATCATTGCCCCTGATGGGATAAAACTTATTAGGTGTAAATAGGTACACAAGAGAAAGAGAAGGGTGGATGGAAAGGTTGAAACCTATAAAGCAATATTGGTTGCTAAAAGTTATACTCAGAAAGAAGGGATCGATTATGAGGAAACCTTTTCACCAGTAGTCATGCTTAAGTCTATCCAAATTCTCTTAGCCATTGTACGTCATTATAACTACGAGATATGGTAGATGGATGTCAAGACGGCCTTCTTAAATGGCTATCTTAGCGAAAACATCTATATGTCCCAGCCAGTAGGTTTTGTTGCTAGAGGTCAAGAACAAATGGTCTGTAAGCTTAAGAAGTCCATCTATGGATTTAAACAAGTGTCACGAGCATGGAACATATATTTTGATGAAACCATGAAAGCTTATGGCTTCATTCAAAACGTGGATGAACTATGTGTGTAGGAAATCAAACAATAGCAAAGTGATTTTCTTGGTACTTTATGTAGATGACGTTCTACTCATTGGAAATGATGTAGGGACATTGTCATCTATTAAAGCTTGGCTATCTAGTCAATTTAGCATGAAAGACATTGAAAAAGCTAGCTACATTCTAGACATTAAGCTTCTTAGAGATAAGAAGCAAAGAATCTTAGGCTTATCCCAATCTACTTATATTGACAAGATATTGGTCAAGTACAGCATTGATCAATGTAAAGAGGCTATTATACCTTTTATATATGGATTATCTTTATCTTCCATGCAGTGTCCTCTGAAACAGGAAGATAAGTAAAAAATGAGCAGGATTCCTTATGCTTCGGCTATGGGAAGTCTCATGTATGGTATGCTTTGTACTAGGCCAAATATCTACTTTGCAATAGGCATGGTTAGTAAAATCAATCAAACCCAGGGAAAGCTCACTAGCAAATCGTAAAGCATATACTCAAATATCTCAAGGAAATAAGAGATTATATGCTTGTATATCGTGCTGATAATTTGGTTCCTACTAATTACATAGACTCAAACTTCCAGATAAATAAAGATGAAAGAAAATTCACTAGTGGATATGTCTTCACTTTGTCTAGAAGAGCTATTCCATGGATAAGTATCAAGTAATCTTGCATTACTGATTCTACCATAGAGGCTGAGGACGTTGTTGCTTCAGAAGCTTCTAAAGAAGCTGTGTGGCTCCAAAAATTTCTTATAGAACTTGGAGTAGTACCGCACATGGATAGGCCTATCACCATTTATTGTGGCAACTCTGGAGCGTTGTCACAATACAAGGAACCTTGAAACCATAGAAAGGGAAAGCATATAGAGAGGAAGTATCACCTCACTCAAGAGTCCATCCAGAAACGGGAAATTGTGGTCGATCAGATTTCCTCTATCAACAATCTGGCGGATCCATTTTCTAAGCCTTTGACATAGTGGAAAGTATGTCCTCAAAGACTATATATTTTGTGTAAACATAGTGCAATAAACTATTTATTCATTCAATTTATTTTATTTCTTATATTATTGCACATTTAAAAGTACAAGTATAACAAGTAATGGTTTATATGTTGGGTCATTCTTCACAGTAAGGTATAGACCGTGAGTGCTTATCGTACAAGTAAAAATGAGTTATTTGTCGTTTAATGGAAGTGGCCATTTCATCAAGGTAAGACTATTATGCCATGATTTCCAATGAGAAATGACTAAACAATAAAGATTTGGATAAAATAAGGTGGGAGCCTAAATTCTCGTGAATTTGATACTTGCTATTCTCTATACTATACGAGGGGTATACTTATCTGTATGTATGTTTTTAGTAGTTGGCATTTTAATTACAACTTAAGTAATTGTGTTATTTGTTGGTAATATTTTCTATACTAAAAAAATACGCATCAAGTTTTTGGCACTGTTGTCGTGGATGGGAACTATTAGAAACACTTGAATCTTATTGATTTAGCCTTTGTTGTATTTGTAAATATTACTAACTTTTGTTTTTAGGTAGTTGTGAATATTTCTCATTTGTGTGTTTTTCTTTTTCTTTAATTTTCTATTACTTTTGTTTGTTTTTTTATTTTCAATTTTATTTTTATTTTTCTTTGAGTACGAGATTGACATCATCATGGATAATTACTTTTGGCCACAAGATCAAAGAAGCTATAATGATGATAGATTGGCAAGTTTGCATGCTCGGATTAATGCTTTTAGTGAAATGTCACTTGAAGCTTCAATCAAATCATTTGTTGCCAACACAAATATATCAATTATGTGGTATGAAGAAGTATCCCAACGAATAAGCCATCAAAGAATACAACTAGCCAAGTTGGTTGAAGATGCCATAAAGGCTCATACAGTTGAACAAGAGAATCCCCAAGGAAAAGAGAGAGGATATGAGGAGCAATAGCCCAATGTCGAAAGAGAGGTATTCGATTCTTCTCTTTGTGCTAATATGTCTAATCTCTCTTTGTCACATAATTTCCTAAGTTCCTCTCCATTCTTGGAGGACAATGGTCCAAATGATGTATGGAGTTTAACATGTCTCAAGGAGTTGGATCCTTCAACACTACATCATAAGAAGTCCTTGGAGGATGGTGGTAATTTCTAACATTCACCCCATTCAAAGGGAGGTAATTTCAATTGTGGCAAATCTTTTGAACGGATAAGTGGGGATTCTCATGTTTAGCTATTTTTTAGACATAATTTACATCCTTGTGTTGAAAACTTGATTTGTATGTCTAAAAAAATGTTACAAAAGAGGGGCCATGCATTTACATTTAATGCAACTAATATTTTCAATGAACCCTCCATTTTTCAAAACTCTCATCATGCCTACCTTTTTTAATGAGCTTTAATTTCTTTTACAAAGGTTTGATGAGGAAGCATGATGAGTGGAAAGAGATTGTATCTTTATTTTAGGTTTTGTTTTGTTTAAGTTGTTAAGTGCCATTTACCCCCTAGTAATAAGGAAAATATTTTCCATCTTAAGTGTGGAGGAGTGAGTCGCGTCTTTATTTGCTTTGTTAGGATTTTTATTAGCATTTTTCTTTTGTTCATTTTCTTTTATTTAGGCGTGTCTTTCTTTTGTTATTATTTTCTTTGTGCTTTTATTTGTGCTTTCTTTTATAAGTCGGGATAAAGTCTTTTTGACCAAACTCTTTTCTCTATTTCCAGTTTTGATATCTCTTGGAACTTATTGCACTTGAAGAGTATTGCTTAACTTTCTATCTCCTTCACCATTTTTGGTCCCTTTAGAGATGCTTTCTTATGTGGACAATGTGGGGGAGTGGTTTAGTAATATTCTTTGTCTTGTTGAGGAACAATCTAAAGATAGGCATATTCCGGGGATTGATGTGTGTATTAAGCTTATTTGTATATTCCGGGGATAGGCACTATCAGAAATACTCGAATCTTATTGATTTAGCCTTTGTTGTATTTGTAAATATCACTAACTTTTATGTTTAGGTAGCTTGTGAATATTTCTAGTTTGTGTTTTTTCTTTTCTTTATTTTTCTATTATTTTTATTTTTATTTTTGATTTGATTTTTGTTTTTCTTTGAGTGCAAGATTCAAACCATCATCATTGACAATTATACATGGGCACAGTGTCAAATGACCTACAATGATGATCGATTGGCAAGGTTACAAGTTCGGATTAACACTTTTTGTGATACGTCACTTGAAACTTCAATCAAATCCTTTGTTTCCAACATAAACATGTCTATTAGGGGATATGAAGAATCTTCCCAACGAATGAGCCATCAAAGAACACAACTAGCTAAGTTGGTTGAAGATGTCATAAAGACCCACACACTTACACAAAAGGACCCCCAAAGAGAGGAGAGATGATCTAAGGAACAATTGACCAATGTGATGGGGAAAATTTGTTATTCTAATCTATGCTCTCATATTTCTAATGTTTCTTTGTCACATGAATTTATAGGTCCCCCTCAACTCATAGAGCCTAATGATGCCATTAATGATGTGTTAAATTTACCATGCCTCAAGGAGTTGGATCTTTTAACGCTACATCATAAGAAGTCCTTGAAAGATGGTGGTAATTTCTACCCTTCACCCCATCCAAAGGGAGGTAACTTTGTTTGTGTAGATCATGTATTGAAAAGCAAGGATTTCTTAATCCCGTTTTTAAGAACTCAAATACTAAGTTTAAAAGGAAACTTTAATTGTGGAAATTATTTTGAAGGGAAAAATGGCGATTTCAAGTTTGATGCATTCTTTAGATACCATGTGCACTTATATGTTGAAAAAGTTATTTATGGGTCTAAAGGAATGTTAGAGAATGAGGTTTATGTGTTTTAATTTATTGAGAAAAATTATTTTTATGAACCCTTTATTTTTCAAAAACCTTCCCTCTTTCTACATTCATCTTGCCTGTGAAACTCCAGTCGAAACCAACCTTAGAGTAAAGGGGTTGGGATGCATATCATATTTTATTGCATGTTTAAATATATTTTTATATGATTTTATGTGCTTTGGATTTGTGATTTATAGTCTCGAAGGCTTAATTATGTTTATTGGGTAAGAAGGGCAAAATGGTAACTTTTACTTGAGGTGAAAATAGGAAGATAGCTTGAGGATTAAATAGGAAAAATATTTGGGAAAGAAAATAAGAACAAGAATTGTTGTGGTTTAGTGGTTAGAGCTTTGGAATTAATTCTTGAGGTCTTGGGTTCTAATTCCATTATTTGAGTTTTTGCATGATTGAATTTTATTTTTATTTAGGGAGGCTATTTTCGGCCTTGTATGCTTTAAGGAAGAGTAGAGGTGATGTCCTAAGAGGAGACGTGATAGGAGTATCCTAATCCTACTCTTGTGCCCTACAAAAATTTCTAAGGGAAATCATACCCTTCTTGATCCTTAGTTTTTCTTACTTCTCAATTCATTAGGTTGTTCAATTTGTTCTAGCCAATTTTATTCCAAAAAAATTCTAGCAAAGTGCTATAACTTTGAAGGTTCAAAATGTCTAATTGTAAGACATCTTGTGGACCGAAAATGTGTAGGAGTTGGGGAAGGTTCCCAAGGAAATTAATCCCCATAGTGAACCTTCAAAACTTCACTCTAGCTATATTCATTTTCCTTCATGTAGTGATCTGAAATTTTTTCCAGCTTCTTGTGCCTTCAAAGTGTTGAAATTTTCAGCTATCATTCCCTCACAAATGCTGCCAGAAAATGGCCCTCTTGACCAGCTTGAAATCTAAAATTTTCTGGCCATTTTCGGATTGCACAAATGCTATGCAAAACCAAAAAATTTTCTGGGCAAAATTGCAGCATATGTGAGCTTAAACCAAGCTGTTTTCTTCCAGTTTTTCTCCAGCACCTTAGCCACGTTTTTTTTCCATAAAGAAGGCTGGAAAATAACCTTGAAAGACCTCTGAAATCCCCTTAAACTCTTCTGCAAACTGCTTGAACAATGGCAGAAAATCTGCCCAGAAATTCTTTCCAGCACTTGCGAAAATCCTGTACAGAATTTTTCCAGCCTTGCTTCATCTTCAGCCATGTCCGAAATCTTCCTCATCTTTCTGTTCAAACTTCTCTTAAATAGCCATGAACTGAACTCCATTGTCTTCTCTAGTATTCTGCTCGAAAAACCAGTCATGGCTACCCCAAAAAACTCTCCATCAATCACTCCAATCAAACCATTGATTGAAGTCCAAATTTTAGCAACCTTCCATGAATTAAACCTCCAACAACCAGAAAATCTCTTCACCCTTGTACTCCATATTTTCGGCGACCATTAAGCTCTCTTGAACAACTTTCATTCCAGCAAAAATCACAGACAAACAACCAGCCATTGGAGCTTTCAAAAAGCTCTCCATTGACCAAGATCTTCTCAACATATCTTGTTTCCAAAATTGATTCCCAAAAATATTCTTTCAGGATTTCAAACAACCAGCTTTCCTTTTTCCTTTCAAATTAGAAAATTCAACTTTCTAAACCCTCCAAATCAGTTGGCCACTCCCTCCTACACAGAATTTCAGCCAGCCCTCTCCCTAATCTCCCTATTCTCTCCATTCTCTCCAAACCAAGAACACCTACTAACCCTCCTCACGCCTAAGACCACTCCAATCTTCTCCAAAAACTCCAGATTGCATCTACTCAACCCCTTGAATCCACTTCTACAATTTTTAACATCAAACACCAAAATCGAAGTCTCTCTTTTGGATCGAAAAACCAGTATTTTTGTGAAGGCTCAAGAACACTTTCAAGGTAAACTTGTTCAATCAACTTCATCTCACTAATCTTTGATCTCTAATAAATATATATATGAATAAACATGCTAATGGACTCTATTATTCTTCTTCTTCTCTCTCTCTCTCTCTCTCTCTCTCTCTCTCTCTCTCTCTCTCTCTCTCGGCCGAACATTCTCTTCTTCGTGGCCGAATGATTTCTTCACCAATGGCCATGCTTTCTTCATCTCTCTTGGACGGATCTAATCATCTAGGAGTTGAGATCCATTCGAAACTCCTTCAAGGTACTCATCAATCAAGTAAGCCTCTTCAACCCTCTTTTTAAATTCTAGATTCATGTCTCTTGGGTGATACTGGAGGGAGATGAATTATGATTAGGGTTTGAGCATGTATTGTTGTGATGAGTTGAGATTGAAGCATGAATAAATGTGTGTATATGATGGAGATGGGATTGATGCATCAGTTGATTGTCTTGGTTGATTGTATGGTGTTTTTAGGGTTTAATGCATGTCTCCATGTCGTGAGTGGTATTTGTGATCGAACATGTTAGAGATTATGTCACCTTTGGTGAATAGGATTTATATTCATGTATGATTGATAGAACCATGATTATGTTTATGCTAGTAGAGGTTGAATCATGCCTTGGTAAATTTAGATCCATGCCTTTATTCATGATTTGGATGATTTGATGAATTGGAGTGGAATATATGTTCATGATTGTGGTTGGCAATAGAAATATAATCATGACATAGTTGTCCCTAAGCTAATTTTATTTCACCAATAAAATTGTTTAATGCTATGATTATTCTGGTAAATTTTGAAAACCCTAGGAAATGTGGATTTGGACTATTATATATATAATAAGATTATTTTAGTCAAATAAATGATAGCTTTTGTTAAAGAAATAAAATATATAGATATTATATAAAATGATAATATTAAATAAAGCCTTTTATGAAAATAATCATAATAAGTAAAAATATTAATTTTGTAAGTCTTATATTCATAAATATCCTTAAAATTTATCACCTTTCAATTATTATCTTTTAAACAAAACCTGTTAAAATTTATTTATTAGCTTTCAATCAAGACCCATTAAAATTTATTTTCAACTAATTTTAGTTATCAATTATTTTCAAATAATTAATTATTAATAAATCATTATTTTACCTAATACCACCTTGGACTCTTCATCAAACAAACTCTAAATTATTCTTAGCAAGATTTAAGCCTTCAACTTATTAGTACCTATTTCCCAAAACATTAATTATTTTAAATATCAAATTAGACTTAGCTTATAAACATTTTTATTTATTATTTGGCCTTAAAGCTTGGGACACTAGGATCATGGTAGTAGTGAGTTGAACTAATTTTATTTGTGAAAGTGGATATTGGCTTGAGTTTGATTGTGGTTTATACTTACCCCAGGCGGGGTTAAGTTAGTTGTTGGAGACCTTTCTTTTGGGCAATGATAAAGTAAGTTCCCTTACATTCATGAAATTGATTTTATTTTATTATCTTGATTTGAAAGAAAGGTTGGTGAGTATCTCTTGCAAACACGAAATATTAGCACGATAGCTAATTTTTGAAAACTTCTGTATTTGGACCCTTCTTATTTTGGAAACTTTCTATATTTGGAAAACTTCCAATTTTAGAAACTTCTAGAGTTGTAAATTTTTAAAATGTGTCAAGTATGACTTAGGAGCCAAGCATCAAACATTTTGATTTGTTTTGAATATGCAAGAGATGAATTCTTGATCATGTATATACTTTTTGAAAATCACAGCATGACTTATTTGAGCATGTGGCTCCTCCACTATGAATTTGTGGAATAAATTATTGACTTAAAACCATGCCTTCTAAAATTTTTGTACGAGTTGAAAAAATGTTGTTTGGAATTGTATTGAGCTAATTTTGTAGGTTTCACTTTGGAGCCTTATGAATTGTGAAGATTGAATAACATCGAGTACTGAATAGGGCCTAGACCTTTATACTAGCCTTTGGTTGGTCTGAGGATATCTCTCGGTAGGTGGCCACCTCCGAGAGGTTGACTCTTTTCGATCAGGGCGTCAGTATAGAAGGTTGAGCCGTCCTCAGCTAGCGACGGGGTTCTAGTAGAACCAACGGCCGGAAGTGGGACAACCGGATTGGTTTGAGTGAGAGAGAGAGGAGAATCTCACTCGGTAGGATGTACACCTACCAGGTGTTGGGGGTCAAGTGCTTCACAGAAGTGAGAGCCATCTCTGTGCCCTTTCACCCCCTGACGGGGGTCATATGCTTCACCTGGTGTGAAAGCCACCGCTGTGCCCTATCACATTAACTTGGTTACTTTAATTGATGAGCTATTTCGTGGAACTATTCTAAAGTGTCATTGGAATTTTTATTCGAAGCTTAATATCTTTTAATTATTCATATCTTTCCAAATAGAATATTCTAAGAGCATTTTGCTTCATGACTTCTCACTACTATCTTTCAAGAAGTGAGAGTTAAATTTGTAAAGAAGACATGACAAAACTTTTGATATACTGTTAGTGCATGCATCATGAAAAGTGTTTTATCTTTTAGCCCAACTCACACACGGGGCTTACTGAGATTTTTATCTCATCACTCTTTTTACCATAATTTCAGGTCGATCCTGCTATGGGAATAAGTAGCTAGTTGTAGCCTGCCTTGGAAGATTTTTCTAATATTCATTTTGTGTAATGCTTTGGGAGTTGAGAGTAGATAATATTGTTTATGGATTTATTTCGAATTCTTGGTTTGTAATAAATTTTAAGTTTAAAGTATTACTTTTATTCTATTATGTTGATTATGTGACCTAGTTATAAAGACCCCTTGTCCTTTGGACGGGGCGACATCCCCGGCCCTGTCGGGCCTAGGTAGTGGGGTGTTACATTGCCTATTTTCTACTTTGAGCTTAAACTTCTTTGACAAAGATTTGATGAGGAAGCATGATGAGTGAAAATAGTTTGTATCTTTATTTTGTATTTGGAGTTGTCAGGTGTTATTTCCCCCAAATAAGGAAAATATTTTTTAGCTTAAGTGTGGGAGAGTAAGCCGTGTCATTATTTACTTTCTTGGGGTTTTTAGGATTTTTCTTTAGGTTGTTTTCTCTTATTTTGGGGTGTTTTATTTTTTTTATTATTTTGCTTGTGCTTTTATTTGTGTTTTCTTTTTTTGGTTGGAATAAAATCTTCTTGGACAAGCTCTTCTCTCTATTTTATGTTTTAATATTTATTGGAATTTTATTGTACTTGGGGAGTATTGCGTAAACTTTCTACCCCCCCTATAATTTTTGGTCCCTTTGGAGACGTTTTAGTGTGTTAATTTTTTACCAATGAGGACATTGTCCAGTTTAAGTGTGGAGAAGTGGTTTAGTAATATTCTTTGACCAAGTTTTTATCAATGATCATGGTGTTTTCTTGGTATGATCTTGGTGTTTTCTTAGTATCAAACAATTTACAATTTTGTTGAAAATTTAAGTGTGGAGATTTTGGAACTAAATTGAGTTTATTTGTCTATAATGGAGTTGTGATTTTCTTTTTAACTTTGGATATAGATTTGTCATTCATTATGGTTTGGCTTTTATTAAAAGGTAAACTTATATATTAAGTTAGATTTTTGCTAAGTCTTAAGAATTTAAGTTAACCTTGGTTATTGATGTGTTTGGACTTGGGTATAGAAATCATACAACAACTAAGCACATTCTCAATCAAGTTTAAATTATAATGTTAACCCCAAATCACACATATGAGTAAGCGTACTCATCATTAACCGAGCATAGGGTTCCATGAGTGTTAATCCTCCAGGAACAAGTAGACATTAATCCCTTTTCTTTCATTGTTTAACCAACTTAATAAAATTGAAAACAAATAAAAAATATAATAAAATAAAAATATGTACATGTCAAGGATGGAGAAGTATGTAACTCAAACCATTGTTTAGACAAACATGATCTTAAAGAACTCAATCATTATCATAACTAATTATTCCCTTGGCATCATGAAGGATAAAGATAAATTAACATCACTTGGTCTGTCTCAACTAATTACTACCTTCTAGATAACTTAGCATCACTTGGTCTATCTCAACTAATTTATCCAAAAGATGCATTAAACACAATCATTGATTAAATTTCCTTGGTCTGGAAAATTTTAAACATGAAATTAATCAATGAATCCTTGATCTGGCAAACATCAATTAACCTTCAATTACTCAATCCTCAGCAATTAACCTCTTTGGTCTAGCAAGTTAATAACCAATAAATATGAAATTAATCAATTTCCACTACCATCAACCTCTTTGGTCTAGCAAGTTAATGAAAAGAAACAACCAATTAATCTCGTAATACGCCCAAGTAATTGAATACCAAGAAGAACAATCATTTAATCAAAAGATCAAATACTTCTAAATATCATGAATATCTAAAATAATGTCAAATTATAATAAAATAATTAACATATCATTATTCAAGAAAAAGAAAACAAAGTAAAAGAAAGCACTCATAGACAAGCCTCCTTCTTCTTCCTTTGAAGACCTTCTTGCATGACCCTCCTTGAACTTGAAGAATTGCTCCTGATTGAGTAATTTTCTGTGATGATCAATGAATTCTCTCCCTTTCCTTTGTATTTTTCATCTATTTATAGCCTTAGATAGTGCCTAAATGCGTAGGTACAAAGTTCTTGGTCAAGTAGAAGTTGGAAGGTACTAAAATTCTTCAGATTATCAAAAACCGCATAGAAAAATCACAGTACCGCCTTAGCTTCACGGCACATCTGGCGCCGCCTTAACTCTTGAAGCCGGCGCCGGTTGTGTTCTGTTCCTCCACTCGTTCGTCGATTTTTCTTCAAATTTTGCACAAAGTGTTCCAGAATGCAGCCGGTGCCGGTTCCAACTTCACAACCGGCGCCACCTTGGTTATGTTCTGCTCTGTTTCAATAATTTTTTCATTGCTCCAAAGTTCGTGCAACCAATGCATGGCCGGCGCTGGTTCTAGGGTCCTAGCCGGTGCCGCCTCTTCTCTGTTTTGTGATATTTTTGTTCCGTTTTACCCTAAAAATCTAAAATAATGAACAAAATACCTTTACAATGGTAAAATCTTCAAATATGAAGGAATACGACTAATTATTGTACAAAATGTACTGCAAAATAATCTCAAATAACTAGGAAAAATATGACTAATTTAGCCCCTATCAGTTATATTTGGTATTTAAGTTTTGTTTTATTCTTTAAGTTTGAATGTGAATGATATGATGAAATATGGGAATAGTTATTGACTAATTCTTGCATTATAGATTTAAAGTTTTCTTGACTTTGAGTTGTGAATAAGGAATGTGAGGAATTGAAATAAAAAAAAAATTGAGTGAAAAGGAAAGAATGTGAGTTGAAAAAAATTGCTTTCATCTTATGAGGAAAAAAAAAAGAAAAAAGGAGAAAGACCTTTTGCTGAAAAGGGGACCAATACGGTGAGTGGAAGAGAAGAAACAAAGAAGCATCACACTCTCTTGAGGCTATCCCGAAGGCAAGAAGGGAAGGAAAGATAGAAGAAAGAAAAAGGAAAATTGCTAATAAAATAACGACTAAAAAGGGGGCCAATACGGTGTGTGATGAGAAATCCATGCATTTAAGGCTATTAATTCCCTAAGTCATTGAAAAAAAATTTGAGAGGAAAGAAGAGAATTGAGTGTTTTCCTTATCTCATTACTTGAGTTGAGTAAATTTGAGTTTATAATGCTTGAATTGGTTAAATAGTTTAACTTGTATGATTTTATTTTATTGATGTTTTTGCTTGAGGAGTTGGATGATTTTTTTATACTAGATATAAGCTTAGTTAAGTTAACTTTGATGGCCTTGGAATTGTTTGATTTAATATAAGAGTTTATAGGGTTTTGAAAGTGTTGAGTGAATGACAAATTTATATTTAAGGTTGGAAGAAGGTTATTTCTTTATTATGGATGAATTTTATAAGGGAAAATTTGCTAAATTATTTTATCTTTTTCTAAATGCCTAGTGTTTTAAATCCTGTTTGCTTGACGACAAGCAAATGTTCAAGTGTGGGGATATGTGCTAGGGGCTAAATTTATCATTATTTTCCTAGTTATTTGAAGTTGATTTGAGATACTTTTGTTGTAATAACTAGGCATATTTCTTCCTATATGACATTTTGCTTGTAAAAAGTGTTTTTGACCAATTTGTGCAAATTTGAGTAAAGTTTGAGCAAAAAGTGAAGAATTCTAGATTGGACTCGGCACCCAGTCGAGATAATGCACCAGGTGCCTTCTCTACTCTAGAAAAAAGGAAATTGAGTACAAATACAGATTGGACGCGGCACCAGGTAGCCATTGGTATTTTTTAAAGGATTTTGGTATTTTTTTGAATTCTACTCGGACTAGATTTTTTAAGCAATGAATTTTGGTATCAATGAGGCTTATAAATACAAGAAAAATACAAGAGAAATGGGTGATTTGAAGGATCCAAACTAGCTACTCAATCACCACTCAAAGGAGCATTGTTCAAAGGAGGTTTCAAGAAAAGAAGAAGGGCTTATTTATAAATTTTATCTTTTATCCTTTATTTACTTTTTTAGAATAATGATGTACTTAATGTTTTGATTGTAATTGGATATTATTTTGGAGATTATGATTTTGAATTAATTGGATTTTTTTTATCAATCTATTGTTATCTTTGGAATTTGATTACTTGTTATCATTGGTTATTGATGCAAGTTCTTCTAATCGACTTGGGAAATAATGTTCGGAGTTCATTGCATTGATTTCATATTTGTCAAATCTTAATGGACTTAGAAAACGAAGTTAAGATTAAAGGACTAAAGTGATCAAAGATTAGTTGATTTCACCTCGAGCAAATGGTCATTAGCTAATTTCATATTTATGATAATGCATCTTTTGGTTGCTTTGGTTTGGGGAAATCTGCTAAATTAATCAAAGGATAGTGATTTCATAGATTGGGAAAGAAGTGGAATCTGCATAAGTAAGTTCATGACTTGGGAAACGATTGAATTTTACTTAAATTCTTTAATGATGCCAAGATGACAATTGATTGTGATAAATGCTAGTTGATTCAATATTGTGTTTTTAAGATAATTGTCTAGTTACATAAAATTGCATCCTTGAGTTATATCTATTTTTATCTTTATTTATTTTTCTTTTTAGTCTACTCTTATTTTATTGGCTAAACAATAAAAATTTGGGTAAAGTAAGGTGAGAGCCTAAGTCCTCGTGGATTCGATACTTATTATTCCCTATACTATACAATTGGTATACTTGCCTGTATGTGTGGTTTTAGTGGTTGGCATTTTAATTAAAGCTTAATTAATTGTGTTATTTGTTGGTAATATTTTCTACACTAAAAAACACACATATGTGATAGGGGCTAAAATCACTACAAAAGCTGTGACTTCTGGCAACGCCAGAGAAAGTGTGGCGAAATTGGCAAAAACTAAGGTAATTGCCATGGAAACATCACGATTTTCGAGGCGTGGGCGTTACAACCATTGCAAAATATTTGGCATAGTTGTATAGCCGTGGGGAATACTTTTTGTCACGGATTTACCACAGTTTTGGACTCGTTGTAAATAAAGTGTGGTATTTGTTCATGGACTTTTGCCACATTTTTTCCCAACAGTTATTAGCTGTGGGCAAAGATTTTAATTTTTTGTCACGATTTTCCGAACATTTTACATCTGTAAGGAATATTATTTGTTACAATTAAATTTCTTTTGAAAATAATCCTTTTTTTTTATAGTTCTTTTCTAAATTGACATAACCGTGGGAATGCCCATTTGCTACGATTTTCTTACTGTTGTAATTAATACTTTTTTTGTCACGATTTAACACTTCAGAAAAAACCATATGTAATTTTTGAACAAATTTCCATATTTTTTACATCCGTAGTGAATGAACATTGAATTTAATATGATGATATTAACAATTTTTTTTCCTTCTACTTTAACAAGATCATCATCTACTATAAATATAGAACTATAAAAATCTCTAATATTAACGATCAAATATCATCCATTAAACGAACATTCAAAATGCCATCTTCCATTAATAATAACTTAATATACATTAAAAAAAAACTAAATGGAGTCTGACAAGTGTCATGAATCTAATCATTGATATTAGTTCAAAATAGTCCAAAACAAAACCACAATTCTAACCATGAGATCCATCAGAAGTCGTAAAAATTCATTGAGGACAAAAAGCAATACCATAGTTAAAAGAACCTTCAACCACAATGATCTTTATTCCTTCTGTCATTAAGAAAAAAAAAAGGCAAGATTACTTCTCAAAAAAACTCTTCTTTTCATCCAACATAAATTAAAATCATTACTAAACCATTCTAAAAAAAAAAAAAAGAAACTGCATAATATAAGTTTTTTCTAAGCAAGAATACACAAAGAAAAGAAAGATATCCTAAAGTAAGATTAGAACATGGAACTACAAGAACCCAAAATTCCAACTTCATTTACAATCAAGAATAAAAAGTAATCAAATTCAACAAAAATTTTTAGTTACCTCAAACTTGAATTTCCATAGCTCACATCCTTTGCTACCTTCTTCATAGTTAATCAAAATGAATAGGGAACAACAAAAATTCTCACTTAAAATTTAGTGATCCATATAACAATTATCATTGAAGCTAAAAGAAACATATATTTAAGAAATCAGACATGCCATACTTTAAGGCACCCCTTCAAAGTGTTGCCTTTGTATGATTTACGTTCTCCTAATTTTCTTCAACTTAGTTCTTTGTTCCACACAGAACATAGCCAAACCCCCACATATTAGAGAAGTAACAAAGATAACCTGCAGCTATCTCTTCTTATTGCTACGAAGACTAATAATTAGCAAATGCTTTTATTCATAAGCACTGGAACCAATGAAACACTATAACACCAACAGATTTTGGAACTTCAAAAAATATATAGCATTCAAGTTCCAAAATTCTAAGAGTGAGAGTATTGGCTTAGCTTCTCATGTTAGAAGCTAGTAATCGAACTTGAGATTTTTTTTTTTTAATGTTAAAAATGGATAAATTCCCTCCTAAAATACTTTTGTTGGGCAACCAAATAATCTAATAGAAAAGCTTCAAGCAATGGCTTCCTAGTGGAAATAAAGGGCAGGATCTTGTAGATCTTCCTCATATAGATTCTTGCAAATTTTGCATCATCATTAGATAGGTGAACTACATTGCACCAGATCTTTTTTAATCACAGTGTAGAAGCTACAACACTACTATTCTAGACAAACTACAGTCTTCCTAGATGACCATTGAAGAATGCTTTTGACACTCCTTCCCATCTATTTGTTGTTTCCTTTAGTTTGAATATTTTTTTCACCAAACTAATGGCTTTTCAACAGAGAATTTAAGTACATATCAAAGTAAAAAAGAAAGAACCAACAGATCAAGATATACTTGAACTACAACAATAAAGATATACTTGAACTACCTGAAGTTGTCTAGTAGTTAGGGAAAAAAACCTTCACCAATTCATGCTTATAGCACCTGAAAAGCCAAAAAGTGCAGAAAAACAAAAGAAGAATTTTATGGTCATTTTAGACATAAGTAGTAGAGAAGTAGAAACTAAAAGTGAATATTAATATTGTTTGTACCGTGCATAACTAATAAATAGGTCATGGGCCAATGATCTAGCCTGTATTGCCCCAAAAAATTCTAGAGGTGGTCTCTAAAGTTTGTAAAAGTGAAGAAAAGAGAAATAATTATGAGCAATGAAATTCTGTTATTGAATTAAGCCACTATTTATCAACAATTCAACTACTCAAATTCAAAGAGCAATTTTATTTGTAATTTTCCAAATACCTTCTGCATGATATGGAATAAAACAAGATAAACAAGATCGGTATCACCACTTTCAATTGCCTTTATGAGAGCAATATCTTCTTCTCCTATGCTTAGCAATAAAGGAACCTAAGAAAATACCATATAGTGGATCCCATTAAGTCAGAGAAGTATGCAACTTAAAGCTTATGTCATTAGCAGCAACTCTCAGCAATGAAAGAGAGTATCTACAGAATTAGAACTTAAAAGCAAGAAGAATCTATTTTGTTTTATTACTAACTGGGGAAAAGGGGGGGAGAATAATAGTAGAAAAAAAATTAGCACATTTCCTATAGTTTGATAGTGGAAATGACCCGGGAGGAGGGAAGAGACACTTGCTTGGATGAGCGAGGTTAATGATCAATAAGCATGGCAGCCAACTTCCTACAGCCATTCTTATCGGCATGAGTAGCAACTATAGGATAAGATATACCTTTGCCTAACTTCAACTAAAACTAAGATTTATTTCAGATGCTATCTTTCCACAAAAATGAGCTCAAAACGTCTACTAGTAGATGTATCAACCCATTCATGCAAGGAACACAAACCTTATCCAGCAATATTTTTAGGAGATTATCATCGAGAATTGCTAAGGATGTCGTTATCTTGGTACATGCCCAGTGCATAACCACAACTTCCTACACAAAGGCCAAATGAATGAAAGAAGAGAACTTGAAAAGAAGTTATATAAGTAGGTAAATGACAACAATGAAGCAATATGCAATATAACAAAATATAACTCTGCTCTTTCTTACATGAGTGGCAAATATCATGTTGCTATCTTTTGTTTATTTCACCAAATGATACCATGTTTAATAGAGCTACTAAGAAACTTCATTTACTGATTACAAAATGTGAAGGACAACAAAGAAAGATCATAGGGCCTGAGTGCTGGGAACAGAAGTAAGGAAATGAAAAAAGAAGTGAGACAATAAAGCTAATGGTATGACCCTATTAAACCAAAAATTCTATAGAATAAAATTACAAATAAGAATGTAAACAAGATCAAAAGGCCTAAGTGATGAAGATAGCAGAACAATCACAGTAAGTAACTCAAAAGTTAATAGAATCACAAAAAATATCACTTGTAAGATACATTAAGAAGTAGATTACTTCCAACACTCTAAGAGGACTTCTATTTGGCAAACTAGTAAATGTGATAATGAAGACATCATTCAAGTCTGAAATAGAATTTTACCCTTTCTGGCCCATAATTTAACCACTAAATTAAGTTTTCAAGAACAATTCACTTGGTTCACGCCAAGGTACTCTGATATACACAAAGCCAGAAGGTGCTGGTAAGCATTAATTAAACATCCAATCAGAACTGATGGAGTAAGCAACTGAAAAGAGAAAACAAAATAAAGGATAACAAAGATTCAAGAGAATGATCAGAATTGACATTAAAACTAAAAGACAAACCATGGACAATAAATACCTTATACTGTTAAATACTAGGAAGAATCCTAATTGGACACCGACCCTACCTGCCCTTGGACTTCCGCAAAGCTGCTACAGTCGCCACCAGCAGCAAAATTCACCATAGGCCCAGGCTGCATTGCAGACAAAAAATTGGAAATAGACCTCTCGGACACGTTGAAAACCGGGGTCGTCGTGGCTAGAATGGCCCACAACTGAGGTTGATTAGAAGACCCATCACCGAGGCCGATGGTAGCACCTGCGGGCGGAATCATGAAAAACGCACTGGTTGGAACTGCAGTTGTGGGCACCATAGCAGTTCCCACTGAACCTACTATCCACACAGGAACTAACCCCTGTGGAGCGATGGGCACGACAAAGGCAAAATTGGAGTTTTTTGTGACCTCATAGAACTCACTATTAGAAGCCCTCTTTTTTTTCTTCTCATCAACGGTTGTGGTAGTGCTCGGTGCGGTGGGGATTTTTAACGTCTCGTTCATGGAGACGGCAATTGCAGGCACTGTACCAGTACTCGTGGCTTTGTTGATGGCTGGCTTCGCTCGCTCGAGTAGCCACCGTATGGTCTCCCCATCGAACTTGTGACCCAGTTCCCGCGTCAATCAAAATTGATATTAAAACTAAAAGAATAGAGTGTGGTTGTTATAAAATTAGGGTAGTGTTAGAATAAAATCTACACACTACACACTAAGAAAATTCTAACTATTCTTTGCACAAGAATTTCTCTTCAAACTTCTCTCTTTCTTTCTCTCACAATTCTTTCTCCAATCTTTCTTTCACTAATATTTCTTTCACAAAATGATGGTGTATTACAAGCTTAGAGAATAGCTCTATTTATAGAGCTCTAATTAGTGAAATACATCATGGCATACATCATCTTCAACTAATCTCAATTAATGGTGTCTCCACTAAATGGTGGACATCCATAAAAATCTTCTAATAATTCACATAAATCCATAATTAGTGGAGCCTCCACTAATTAATGGAGATTCCAATAATTCATAACAGTGGTATATTTTTATTAGTTTGTTATTTAATACTATATGTTAATATAAGATAAATATTATATTTATTTCTCTCTTCCTTTTTTTTCTTGTAATCCTTCATCATTAAAAAAAGTGTTATGACAAAATTTAAAGGTACTCGAATATATTTTAATACAAAATCTACCATAATATCTAAAAAAATATTCAAAACCTAACGCATTTACGAAAATAGGCATATTAAATTAACGATCTAATCATTAGATTTGTTAAAATTGCTAAGAAAAATGTTATAACAAAATTTGAAGGTAATCTGATAGGAATCGTCCCAAGCATGAAGATCATTCTAAAGAATGGGGAAGAAGGGCAAAGACACAACACACACTCCTATGGGTGAAGCTCCTTTTCAAGAGACTTCAAGGTGCATTTCAAGATTCCAAGCCAAGGATGAAGAAGGTTGTCAAGTAATAGAAGATTAAAGAAGGGCCAAGAAAATCAAAACTTGGACAACAATTGGTATAGAGGGTTAAAGGAGTGCAAGAGAAGGCTAAAAAGACAAGAAAAGCGAGGTGTGATAAGGGCAAAACGCACCTGGCGCTGAGATCACTAGTACACCTGGCGCCAGGTCCACATTGGAACAGTATTATTCCATTTGTAGATCACACCTGGCGCCAGGTCCACCAGTACACCTGGCACTAGGTCACTTCGGGCAATACCCTGTATTGCTGATTTTTCTTATTTTGTTTCAAATTTAATTCTCACGACTTTTGACTTGTAATATGCATATTTTAGACTTACTTAGGAGATGAATGGCTGAGATTACATCTCCCATTTGCTAGGTTTAGTTGTTACCTTTATATATGCCTCTTTACTCTTGTAATAGTAAGTTTTTAGAGAATTAGAAAATTTTGGTAGAGAAACGAAATTCTCTCTAGAGGAGAATGTGTAAAGGGTGATTCCTATTCAAGACCAAATCAAAGGGTTTAGTCCCACCTTTGATTCAAAGTCTCTAAACTTTAAAGGGATAATCTAAATCTCTTTCTCTATTCTTAGGTGCTAGTACTTCTCTAGTGTTCTTGATAGGTTGAGTTTTTAGGTGCCTTCAAATCCCATCTTTTTGTTCTAATCTCTTAATAGATTAGGGTATTTAGGTGTTTTGAAGTAGGCTAAATTCACCAATTCTTATTAGGTTAAGTGTATTTGTATTTAATTCATTTATGTGTGTGAATTTGGTAGGGAGTTGGGTGACCAACTCTAGGGTTCTTCAAAATCAAGAGGCTTTCGCGTTTTTAGCTTGTATCATAATCGAATATATTTTAGAATACAATCGAACATAATATCTAGAAAAATATCCAAAACCAAACGTATTTACAAAGATAGGTGTATCAAATTAATGATCCATCTGTTAGATTTGTTAAAATTGCTAAGAAAAGTGTTATGACAAAATTTGAATGTAATCAAATATATTTTGATACATAATCTAGCATAATATCTAAAAAAATATCCAAAACCTAATGCATATAAAGATAAGCATATCAAATTAATGATCCAACCGTAATATTTGTTAAAATCACTAAGAAAAATGTTATGACAAAATTTAAAGATAATCAGATATATTTTGGCACATAGTCTAGCATAATATCATATCCAAAACCTAACACATTTACAAAGATAGGCATATCAAATTAATGATCTAACCGTTAGATTTGTTAAAATTATTATGGAAAGTGTTATGACAAAATTTGAAAGTAATCAGATATATTTTAGTACATAATATAGCTTAATGTCTAAAAAATATCCAAAACCTAATGCATTTACAACAATAGACATATTAAATTAATGACCTAACCTCTAGATATGTTAAAATCACTAAAAAAAAGTTTTATGATAAAATTTGAAGGTATTCGAATATATTTTGGTACATATTCTAGCATAATATATCTAAAAAAATATCCAAAACCTAATACATTTATAAAGATAGGCATATCAAATTAATGATCCAACCATAAGATTCTTTAAAATCAATAAGAAAAGTGTTATGGAAAAATTTAAAGGTAATTCGATATATTTTGGTACATAATCTAGCATAATATCTAAAAAAATATCTAAAATCTAACATGTTTATAAAGATAGGCATATCAAATTAACGATTTAACCATTAGATTTGTTAAAATTACTATGAAAAGTGTTATGACAAAATTTGAAAGTAATCAGGTATATTTTAGTACACAATGTAGCATAATATCTAAAAAAATATCCAAAACCTAATGTATTTACAACGATAGACATATTAAATTAATGATCTAACCGTTAGATATATTAAAATCACTAAGAAAAGTGTTATGACAAAATTTGAAGGTAATCAGATATATGTTGGTACATAATCTAGTATAATATCCAAAACCTATGACTTTACAAAGATAGGCATATCAAATTAACGATCTAACCGTAACATTTGTTAAAATCACTAAGAAAAGTATTATAACAAAATTTGAAGGTAATCGGATATATTTTAGTACATAATCTAGTATAATATCTAAAAAAATATTTAAAACATAACGCATTTACAAAGATAGACGTATCAAATTAATGATTCAACCATTAGATTTGTTAAAATTACTAAGAAAAGTGTTAGGACAAAATTTTGAAGGTAAATGGATATTTTTTTATACATAATATCTAAAAAAATATTCAAAACCTAACACATGTACAAAGATAGGCATATCAAATTAATGATCCAATTGTTAAATTTGTTAAAATTGCATTATGACAAAATTTAGAGGTAATCGGATATATTTTGTCACATAATCTAGTATAATATCTAAAAAAATATTAAAAACCTAATGCATTTACAAAGATAGGCATATGAAATTAATGGTTTAACCATTAGATTTGTTAAAATTACTAAGAAAAGTATTATGACAAAATTTGAAGGTAATCGGATATATTTTGACATATAATGTAGCATAATATCTAGAAAAATATTTCAAAAAACTAGGTAATTGATCCAAAAAACTATATAAAAATTAATAAAATAGTAATATTAAGATTTGAACACATAACCACGTGAATATATACATTTACCTCAACCATGGTATCTAATGAAAACTTCCATTTTATGTTGACATTTTTTAATATATATTTAATAAAATAACAAAAATATACTTTTTCCACAGTTTAGTAAAATTGTGGGTAATAAAATTTCTTTACCCAAAATTTCAAATCTCTGTGGCAAAAAATTATTTTTGCCCACGCAATTTTAAAATCTATGGTAAAAAAAGAACTTTTATCTATAGAAACGTAGTTATGACAAAATAAAGTATTACAAAAAAAGGTTTATATGCCACGGAATTCAAAACTGTGGTCAAAACTAAGTTTCCACCACAGATTTTGCTATGTAGCAAATAAAATTGCCAAAAACCACTTTTTTGTAGTGAATCATTATTATTTTCCTAGTTATTTGAGGTTATTTTAATATATTTTTATTATAATAACTAAGCATATTCCTTCCTATTTGACATTTTACTTGTAAAAAGTATTTTTAACAAATTTGTACAGATTTATATTGATTTCGAGCAAAAAAATAAACAATTCCAAAATAGACATGTTGCTAGGCCCAGCCAAGGGACCAGGCGTAGGTCCATTCTAGTTAAACAGTAAAAATGGAGCAAAATTGAGGAGAAAAATATATTGGACCCAGTGCCAGGTGGCCCAACAGTACCAGGCGCTAGGTCCACTATGCACAAAGGCGGTTGTGCACGAATTTGGTATTTTCTAAAGAATTTTAGTATTTTCTGAATTCTACTCAGACTAGACTTCTAACGTAACAAATTTTGGTATCAAGGAGGCTTATAAATACAAGAAAAACACAAGAGAATGGTGTGATTTGAATGATCCAAGATAGCTACTCAATCACCAGTCAAATGAGCATTTTTAAAGGAGGTTTTCAAGAGCAAAAGAATGGCTTGTCTATGAGTTTTATCTTTTATTCTTTATTTACTTTTCTGGAATAATGATGTGTTTAATGTTTTAATTGTAATTGGATATTATTTTGAAGATTATAATTTTGAGCTAATTGCAATTTTTTTTATCAATCTATTGTTATCTTTGGTATTTGATTATTTGTTATAATTGGTTATTGATGTGAATTCTTCTAATTAACTTGAGAAACAATGTTAGGAGTTCATTGCTTGATTTTATATATGTCAAATCTTAATGGAATTGAAAAACAAAGTTAAGATTAAAGAACTAAAGTGATTAAAGATTAGTTGATTTCAATTCGAGCAAATGGTCATTAGCTAATTTCATGTTTATGAACTTTGAGTTTAATTAATCTTTTAGTTGCTTTGGTTTGATTAGGAAATCCGCTAAATTAATCAAATGATAGTGATTCCATGGATTGGGAAAGAAGTGGAATCTACATAAGTTTATGACTTAGAAAACGATTGAATTTTAATTAAGTTCCTTTATGATGCCAAGATGACAATTGATTGTGATGAATGCTAATTGATGCAATATTATGTTTTTAAGATAATTGTCTAGCTACATGAAATTACATCCTTGAGTTATATCTATTTTTATCTTTATTTATTTTCTTTTTTAATCTCTTCTTATTTTATTAGCTAAACAATAAAGATTTGGGCAAAGTAAGGTGGGAGCTTAAGTTCTTGTAGATTCGATACTTACTATTCTCTATATTATACGATGGGTATACTTGCCTGTGTGTGGGGTTTTAGTAGTTGGCATTTTAATTAAAACTTGAGCAATTGTGTTATTTGTTGGTAATATTTTCTATACTAAAAAAACACGCATCAAGTTTTTGGTGCCGTCAAAAGTATCTTCTATTAATTGTCTTGGTGTTTTCTTGGTATTGAGCTATTTTGAAAAATTTTTGAATTTTGAAAAACATTTTTGTTGCATTTTCCTTGAAAATTTGACAAATTTGGAAAGTTTAGAAATTTTGGAGCTAAATTGCGGTTATTTGTCTATAATGGAGTTGCGATTTTCTTTTTAACTTTGTATATAGATTTGTCATTCATTATAGTTAGATTTTTAATTAAAAGATAAACTTGTATATTAAGTTTGATTTTTACTAAGTCTTGAGAATTTAAGTTAACCTTCGTTTTCTTTGGCATTTAAGTTTTGTTTTATTCTTTAAGTTTGAATGTGGATGATATTATGAAGTATGGGAAGAGTTGTTGACTAATTCTTAGCTTTGAGTTGTGAATAAGGAATGCGAAGAAAAAAAAATTGAGTGGAAAGACAAAAAAGTGAGTTGAAAAAAATAATGAGTGAAAACAAAATCATCGTTATGTGAGTTGGGAAAAATGCTCTTATTTTTAATCTTTGAAGACCTTTTGTTGAAAAGGGAGTTAATATGGAGAGAAGTAGCAAGTATTATTCGGTACACTCTCTTGAGACTATCCCGAAGGCAAAAAGGCAAGATAGAGCAAAGAAAAAATATGTTAAAAGACAATTGTTGAAAAAAGATAATGACTATAAGGGGGCCAATACGGTGCATGACGAGAAATCCATTCATTTGAGGCTATGAATTCCCTGAATCATTGAACGAAATTTTGAGAGGAAAAAAAAAAGAGTGGAGTGTTTCATTGTTTCACTAACTTGAGTTGTGTAAGTTTAAGTATACAATACTTGAATTAGTTAAATGGCTTGACTTATATGATTTATGTTATCTTTGTTTTTGCTTAAGGAGTAGGATAATTTTCTTGTACTAGATATAAGCTTATTTAACTAAACTTTGATGGCCTTGGGATTGTTTGATTTAATACATGAGTTTATAAGGTTTTAAAAGGGTTAAGTGAATGACGAATTTATGTTTAAGGTTGGAAGAAAGTTATGTCTTTATTATGGATGAATTTGCTAAAATTTTGAAAAATTGTTTTATCTTGTTCTAAATGCTTAGTGTTTTGAATCTTATTTGCTTGAGGAAAAGAAAATGTTCAAGTGTGGGGGTATATGATAAGGGCTAAAATCACCATTATTTTCCTAGTTATTTGAGATTATTTTGAGATACTTTTGTTGTAATAACTAGGCATATTCTTTCATATTTGACATTTTTCTTGTAAAAAATATTTTTGACAAATTTGTGCAGATTTAAGTTGATTTTGAGCGAAAAGTGAACAATTCTAGAACAGACATGGTACCAGGCTCAGCCAAGGGACCAAGCGCCGAGTCCATTGAATTTTTAGGGTTATAGAATATATGTTTTGAACACTTAGAGAATTGGGATATGATTTCATATCTAGCATGTTATATTTGGGATGAAGATATTTGTTGGACTAAACTATTTGATGACTTGTTGCTAGTAATTGAACTATTTTGATGCTATGTTAAGATAAGTGTTAGATGAGGTTGGTCAATGCTGCTTGAGCATCATGGGGATTAGAGTCGTTATATGCTTATGCTCTTATGCTACAAGAATTGTTAGGTAAATAGTAACATGTTCTTTGTATTTTCTCTAGACGGGACTAGGTTCCATTGATCAAGACATGAGGATAATTTTATCTGTGAGATAAGAGAACCACGTAAGTCCTTGTATAAAACTATTTGTTTAATAAATGCTCCATTGCAAAACAAGTGATGTTTTATTATGGCAAAGATAACATATACTTGGGAAATAGACATGGTTATTTTCTTTTTCTCTTTTCTTTACAAGTTATTTTCCTTTCCCTTCTTAAACAAACGTTTTGATGAAACAAAAGCTTTCAACTAAAATGGTAACTTTCCTAAATAAAATGTTCAAATTAAAATACTTATCTTGGTTTCATTTTTAAAATAGCAAGGTATTTTTGAGAATTTTCCTTGTACAGAATATCAAATATTAAGTTTTTAATAAGAGTAATCTAACTACAACTAACTTTAGAAGGTTAGGATAAGTCCTCCGGTGGAGGCCTCTATCGAGAGATAAGTACTTTCTGGATAAGGTACTAGTACTAGTTAGTCAAGCTGGTTTGAGCTAACAACTCAGTCTAAGTGGAGTGTTCCTAAAAATGGACAATCGATAAGTTAGGGTCTAAAGATAGAGGAGTATCTCACCTTGTGAACCTATCATCCACTTATATTGTGATGCAGTGTTTCACAGTACTTGGTCATGATGGAGAGTTTCATGGCCATGATTATGATGGTAGGGTTTTGTAGTCTACTTTAATTTAGAGTGCTTCATTTCTTTTCCAAAACGTACATTTTTATTTGAGAAATAGAAGTAGAACACCACTTTATATTCAAAAATAAATTGTTATGACTTGTAATCTTTCCTCGTGACTTGTACAAAACTGCATAGATGAAACATTCTTCAAATTGACATGAGCACACATAGGACTTACTGTGAAGTATTTCTCACCATGCTTTATATCATTTCTCAAGAAGACCCTACTATGAAGGTTAAGCTTGCCTAAAGTCTAAAGATATACTTCTACTATTGAGTGTATTGCCTTTTGAGGATTGTATTTTGTTAAATTTAAGACTTGTATAAGTATTGATCCAGTTGTAATAAGTTTTGAACATAGTTTTTTTTTTTAACTTTCTTCCTACCTAATTATAAAGATCCCTAGTCCTAAGGATGTCACAATATCCCTCCCCCTATTAGGGTACGTAGGTTGTGAGGTGTTACACGATCAATACACTGTTGCGAAAAAGCCAAATCTATTCTAAGGTTCACATCAAAATCTACTATGGGAATCAAGATAAATTTAGCATCTAACTCTTTCTTCCCTATTTCTATCCTAATCCTCTCAATACAAGATTGGATATAAAGATATTTTCTCTAAGAATAGAAAATTATATTATATATATATATATATATATATTCGATATGTTGGATTTTTTTTTTTTTTAAGGAGTAGGGAGGGGGTATACTTGTGTATTTAGATGTATCTTTGATGGCTCTTTAAAATCCTCTTTTTGTACATAAAACCTATGGTTTTGAAACTAATTTTATGTCAAACACAGCCTCCTACACTAGCATGTATGCTACCTATGCTCTCTTGGAATGTTTGAATTTAGAAAAAACTGAGGTGGTGGAGATACACTTCTTGGTACATAGTCGTGTACCTACCTATGTACTCTTCAAAAGTTTAATTCTCGATACTCTGTTTTGCTCTATTCACCCTCTGTTTAGACATAGGCACACACATGTCCTGGAACAAGGCTATATGCTTTTCAAAATGTCTAAAATTGTGATTTTTTTATATCTCTATTAGCTTAAACTCGTCTAAAAACATTCCTAAGCTTCCTAAACATCCAAATAAGCTATGTAATTAAAATATGAACACAATCGAGTACCAAATCGTACATGAAACTTAGAAAAACAAGTGAAAAGCCTTTGATATCCTAATAAAGATATAGACTAATTACCATATATCACTCTTCACTACCTTTCTTGCCTCTCTTACCTAAACTCAAATGCTCTTCTCTCAATAAAATCTCCCCTTTCCTTTCTCTATCAGCTTTAGATATTAGTTTATTCTACCCTCCAAAGGTTAGGCAGGTGGCCTTGAAATCATGTTAACCTTCAAGTTGTTGTGTATTCTTGATTAATTGTCTAATATTATTTGACCTTCTAGAACATTCTTGGTAGTTGATTTATGTGCACAGACCTTCCAAGGCCTACTAGTAGAAGGGTCTTCTGGGATGCCCTCAGACATGTTGGTGCTACTTATAATGGTCCGTGGTTGGCAAGTAGATATTTTAATAGGGTTAAATTTCAAAATATCATTCAAAAAAGTAATTTTTATTTATTTATTTTTTTTTTTTTTTTGCAATTTAGTCCATTTTTTTGTTTTCAAAAGAAATGCCTCAAAAATATATATTATATTTTCAATAAGGCCCTTCCATATTTTTTCTGATAGAAGGACCAAAAGTTGACCATTTAATTGAGTTAATATTAAAAAAAATAAAGGGTAAATATGTAATTTTACTTATTTTACCTTTGTACTTTCCTTTTTTCCCCTCCCTTTCTCCTTCATCCTAAGTAACCTTGAACACTGTAATGAAAGGTAAAGTGAGACAAAAATGAAAAATAAAAATAAAAATAAGTTATATTACATCTTTGCCCTAGTAAATTTTAAATTTTCAAAAAAGTTCAATTGAACGGCCAAGTTTTTGTCCATCAAAAAGTGAACGAAAGGGCTTGATTGAAAATTTTAAATTTTTTAGGACATTTTCAATTTTTTTTTTAAAAAGAAAGGGATTGTATTACAAATTATGCTATTTCGAAATATATAATTAATTTAATCATTTTCAATAACATAATTTGCCAAGATACAAATAAAATTAAAAATAAAAATAAAAGGGAGGAGCCAAGCCAATGCCCAATTCTAGGTGAGGGGGGTTGCAAGAAGTTGTGAATGAAATATGGCTCATTGAACCAAGATTAAGGGGGTCGCCCATGTTAGATTTCGATTATGTAAACCAGTTTACGTGCAGCAAAAAATAAAATAAAATCCACACAACAAGATCGATCATATGTAATTAAACAGATTAGGAGAAGGAAGAAAATTTGATTACCATAATCAAGCAGCTTTTAAAATTTTCTACGCTTGAATCCCCTCCAAAAGTTGATCAAATCAAGCCCCCAAAATTCCAAAGATAGGAATTTCTCTAATCGTATCCACACGAAGAACCGTACTCCACCGGAACTAAGAAGCGATGCTAGTAGGTTTTAATTTGGTGATGTTAGGGATTAATTTTACTAGAAGAAGAATAACATAAAAGGCTTCGATTTTTCCCTTTTGGAAGAAAAACTACGGAGTTGGTTTTTCTAAAAAAAAACATCCATCGTCCATCCAAAATATATAGACATATATATATTTGGATACACGAGACAACTTCAAGAATTGCAATTTAACCCTTTGAATTATAATGAGTTTATAATTTACCCATAAGGATTTAATAATTACAATTCAATTCCAACTAATTATAGCACTTTATAATTAGCCCATAATTATTATTTTTTCTTACAAATTAATCCCATAATATTATCATATAATATCTTGAGTATCAATTCTTTTATTGTGTGTGACCAATTAGGTTTTTTAGTCAATTGGCAGCTAAATATACATTAATTCTAATTACTATAGAATTAATAATCTTTAATAATTAAAATTAACTTATTAATTCTAACTATGATTGATTTATTAATTCTCTAATTAACAAATCCATATTTAGCATATCATGAGCAGCATCTAGTAATACATCATAACCACCCAAAAGTCCAAAAAGTCAAGTGGCTTGACATGAACCTTTCAATAGCGAAATGTCAGTACAATAAGCTCTTTTCACCATACAATATCTCATCCGGTTTAGATGATGAAATTAGTGCTAACTCCCTACATGATATAAATTAATTCTAGTTCGAATATTTTAGTACTTGTTCCCGGAATCCATTACTCAACATGTGCATCAATTGAAACTATTTCTAACATATAGTCATGTTGGCCAAGGATTTCTCAAGTAATGACTCCTACAAGTGACTATGAGATATTCGCTCTTACTATTAGGAGTAGTGAATCCTTTTTTAACCTTCTCAATTACCTTCATTTACTTCACGTTATACCTACTATCCATTCCATAGGTGGTCTTGTAGGGACTCCGAATATTGGAATCAAAGTATAGTGCTCAATAAACAAAATACCTTGGAATCTCAAGTCTAAGGATATTTACACATTTATTATAATAAGATTCTATAAATTGTTATCCATGTGATTATCTCATAGTTCGGTCATCTAATGAACATGTTTAAGTAACAAGCATCTATGTGTTAACTTTAAGTATCACAATACTCACAGATGTAAGAATCACCGCTTAATCAAATTAAGAAGTATAATACGTACTAGTCTTTGCTCATTAATGATGTACTATTTCACTAATACTATGACTATGGATAATTTAAGCACAAGTACTATATGGTGTAGTAGGAATTTCACATTATGATCTCTATCATAATTTTCTTAATACTATACTTTGTGATTAGGACTTTATCTAATAGTTTTATACACATATACGCGGAATGGTTAATAAAACTAAAAGAAAAGAATGCCTCTTATTAATAAATATGTCATATATAATATACAAGTGATTACCTCTGGGGCATAATACTAACAAACTCCCACTTGCACTAGAACCAATTATTCATACATCAAATATCGTATGACTCAATATATCTATCATGTTTCTTCTTATGCAGTGCCTTAGTAAGTGAGTCCGCTAGGTTCTCATCCGTGAGAACTCTCTCTATCATTTACATCTTTCTTATTAATGATTTCATAAATTAAGTGAAAGAGCTCAAATTGAACATGTAGCCTGATTGTG
This sequence comes from Voacanga thouarsii, assembly GCA_026120185.1. Classification (NCBI taxonomy): domain Eukaryota; kingdom Viridiplantae; phylum Streptophyta; class Magnoliopsida; order Gentianales; family Apocynaceae; genus Voacanga; species Voacanga thouarsii. Next base: position 836,545 of record JANUWF010001774.1, read on the forward strand.
ACTCGTAGTCATCATTATCTGATTGGAAATTGGCATCAATATACCATTTTCGCTTATGTTAAACCTCTTTAGCACTTTATAGACTGTGAAAAGCCAAGCAACCCCTTTTAATCTATCTCTATAGATTCTTATTCCCAAAATATAAGTTGCTTCTCTAAGATATTTCGTGAAGAACTTCTTTGATAATCAAATCTTAACTGATTGTAGAATAGTAATGTCATTCTCTATTAGCAATATGTCATCAACATAAAGCAATAGGGAAAACAACTGCACTCCCACTAACCTTCTTGTATACACAAAGTTTATCCATGTTTTGAATGAAACTAAATTCTTTAATTGTTTCATCAAAATAGATGTTCCAACTCCTAAAAGCTTACTTAAGTCCATAAATAAACCTTTGCAACTTGCACACTTTTGTACTATCTTTGGATGTGAAACCCTCAAGTCGTATCATATACCTTTCCTCAGTTAGGTTTCCATTTAGGAAAGTTGTTTTCATATCTATTTGTCAGACCTCATAATCATAATGGGCGACAATTGTTAGGAGTATCCTTATAGATTTTAGCATGAAAATTGGTGGAGAGTTTTGTCATAATAAATACCATGTTGTTGACGATCACTTTCAGTAACCAATTGTGCTTTATAGGTAACTAAGTTACCATCCATGTCAGTTTTTCTTTTAAAAACCCATTTGTACTTAATAGATTTGATTCCTTCGGGTGGATAAACCAATGTCCATACTTAGTTGTCATACATGGAATCTATTTCTGACTTTATAGCCTCAAGCCATTTGTCAGAGTTTGAACTATTCAGAATATCCTTATAAGTAGTAGGCTCGTCTTCATCTATGAGCAATACGTCATTATGGTCACTTATGAGAAATCTATATTTCTCTGGTGTCACACGTATCCTATTTGACCTACGAGGTTCTTGTGTAGACGAAGGTTCATCTACTCTCTCAATAGATGTGGATCCATACGATTGATCCATGTTTATTTGTTCTTCTTGAACTTCACTAAGTTTAATTTTACTCCTACTATCCCTTTTAAGTATGTGCTCTTTCTCTAATAAGACAACATGCTTCGAAACAAAGACTTTATTTTCGGAAGATAGAAGTAATATTTGAATGATTCTTTTGGATTCTCATTTATGTGGCCTAAACGACAATGCCATAAGTAAGATGAGATTGAGTTATCTTTTCTTTATTTCTTGTTGTTTATATTGAGAATAAGATCAGCCATTTCTAGAATATATAAACCATTTATCAAAGTTGTAGTACCATATTGGATATTATTTAATGAAAAAGAACAACCTTTATTTTTTTAAATTAAATGAAAGCTATTTATGTCCAAATAAACACCTGAGATAATGCTCTTAAGTAAAACATATACATAAAAATAGTTTGTAAGTTCTAAAATTAATTTAGAAAGCAAGTGTAGATAATAAGTCCTTACAGTAAGTGCAGCAACCTTTGCTCCATTTGCAAGTAAGTCCACATCACCCTTTTCAATCCTTCTACTATCCTTTAATCTATGTAAATTATTGCACAAATGAGATATGCATCCGGTATCCAATTCTCATATCTAATTTTTAAAGGCAGTATTAATTTCAATTATATACATACCAAGAGTAGAAGTAAAAGTGCCCGCAAGCTTCTCGTTCTCCTTCTTTTTCTTCACAGTCTCCAAGTAAACATTTCAGTTGCCCTTCCAATGGCTCATCTTTCCACGATGATAGCATAGGCTCTTAGTGGTGGTCTCTTTTTTTCTTCACGCCACCCTTGAGCTTAGTAGGAGTCTTTTTCTTCTTCTTCTTAAGAACTTTATTCTTAGAAGATGAAGAATCTACTAGCATGACTGCATTGGTTTCCTTCTTCATTGAGGATTTTTCAATTTTGAGAAGATTGATTAGCTCGGGTCTAGTGGACTCAATCTTTTTTATTTGGTAGTTTATCGTAAATTGCGAAAAACTACTTGGTAATGATTGTAAAAGTAAGTCAATACTCTATTCATTATCCATTATAAGCCCAAGAGACACAAGATTCTCAATCAAGCGCAACATTCTTAGCCCATAAGTGGCCACAGAAGTACCCTCAACTATTTTAGAATGAAACAGTTATTTAGAGATCTCATATCTCTCCACTCTGGCTTATGCATCAAATAGCTCTTGAAGATGAAAAATAATCGAGTAAGCATCTATATGCTCATGCTATTTTTGCAATTTCGGGGTCATTGACACCAACATTACACAGGATGTTGTGTCACTGTCTTCTTGGTGCTTCTTGTGGACAACATGCTCATCAATATGAGCATCTTGAGCTGGTGGTGGCAGAATAGGAACCTCTAGCACGTAGGGCAACTTTTCTAACTTGAGAACAATTTTTAAGTTTTTATACCAGTCCAGAAAATTTGACTCGGTAAGTTTGTTGGTTTCCAAGATGTTACGTAAATTCATGTTAGTCGACATTATGCAAATGGCCAAGATATAAAGATAAAGAAATTAGTGAAATGTATATGCACATGTAATGCAAATAATTAGGTCTTTAATTAAGCGCATTATTATTACGCTATTTTACTCAAACCAATAGCCTTCACTATTGAACCAGAAAAGCACGTTAAAAGCTTTCCTAGTAGACCGGTATTCAAATTCCTCAAGAATAACTTTGGGTTTTCCCAACAAACCATCCTTAAGTTCAATGGTAGGTATCCAATACTAATTACATCTAATGTAATTACCGGATCATTGGGTGATTAACAATTTTTAATCTTAAAGCCTTTAAGCTAACCCAATCTTGCCGGTAATTTTCTTTATGCTTGATTTAGAACAACTGGGATGAAAAAATTAACCCAATCCATTAATCAAGAATTTAAAATTTCACAGTTCGAACATATTCAATGTCAAGTAGGCTTGAGTTAGCACAACAACCTGGTCTCGAAATAGAGCTCTCGTTCTTGCTATATTAACAGAAGGCATTACGTTTAATATTAATTGAGGGAATTGTTATATTAGTGGTCTTAAACATTTGACATGTATATATATATATATATATATATATATTATATATTGACACAATTGTAATATATTCAATTACATTACTTGGTTATGGACTTTTCTAGATTAATTTCCTTGAGCCATGAAAGAAATTAATTTTGGTCAAAACTTATGTGTTCGTGCATGCTTTGAAAAGAAAGTCTTACCATTTTTTTGCTTCACCTTGGTCACCATCTCCATAAATTTGAAAAATAATTTCCATTCCTATCTAACCTATGTAATCTAATTGCATAAATTCCAAATGAAGAAACCTTGAGTTACATTTCAGGAGAATTAGATGAGAAGAAAACTTACAAGAGAATTGTAGAGAAATGCAGGACACGCATGCCCTATTTATTCAAAACAAAGAAGTAAAAAAAAAAAATGCAAGACACAATGTCAATTAATCAAAATTAATTGGTCTAAGTCCATATCCAAGCTAACATGCCAAAATTGTGCTTAAAATAAATTAAGAAAAATAAATAAATAAGAAATATAAATTTCCAAAATCATTATTTTGAAAAATAAAATAATTAGTCCCAAAATCAAATTTTGAAAAATTTTATGGATCCAAAATCATTATTATGGAAGAATAAATATTTAGACCTAATATATATATATATATATATATATATTTGGAAACTTTGTAGATAAATTCCATTTCGTTTCCCAATCCATGGAATTACTATCTTTTGATTAATATTAACAGATTTGTCAATCAAACTAACATAATCAAAACATGTATTAAGCTTAATTCCTTATAAACATGAAATTAGCTAATAAATCTTTACTCGATGTGAAATCAATTAATCTTTGAACACTTAATCCCATAATCTTAACTTCGTCACTCAAGTCCATTAAGATTAGACAAATACGAAATCAATGCAATGAACTCCTAACATCGTTGTTCTAAGTCAATTAAAAGAACTCGCATCAATAACTAATGATAATAAGTAACTAAATACCAAAGATGATAAAGAATTAGGTTATGAAAAGGGCCCATAAAATCAATCCCCCAACAATTCAAAATTTCACAAGCATGAAAAATTTGTAATGACATTTCATTAGATTTAGAAATGTTACCTACGTATTGACACCTATCACAACTTTGAACAAACCTGTGAGAGTCCTTGAAGAGTGTAGGTGAAAGGGCCTAAATTAGTCATATTTTTCTTAGTTATTTGAGGCTATTTTGTGAAGCATTTTGTTCAATAACTAGTCATATTTCTTCATATTTGAGATTTTACCATTGAAAAGGTATTTTGTGCAATATTTCAGATTTTATGGGTAAAATAAGACAAAAACGTAGCAAAACAGAACAGATGCGGCACCGGATAGGGCAGAGGAACCGGCGCCAGCCACATGCTGCTGGCACGTACTTTGAGGTGACGAAAAATCAGTGAAACAGAGCTGAACAGAACAGAACCGAACCATTGCTGACTGTGAGGCTGGAAGCGGCACTAGCTGCACTCTGAAAATATTGCACGGAAATTAAGAAAAAAAAAATTGACGAACAATTGAGGAAACAGAACACAACCGACGCTGGCTCCAACAACTAAGGCGGCATTGGCTGTGCCCTGATAATAAGGCGGTGCCTTGAATTTTGCACGCGATTTTTGGTAATCTACAGAATTTTAGTATCTTCCTACTTCTAATCGGCCAAAAACCCTATACTAACAAATTTTGGCACTTCTTAAGCCTATAAATAGATGAAAAACACAAGAGAAGATGGGAGAATTCATAGATCATAACAGAAAATCACTCAAATCAAAGGAGGAATTCTTCAATTCAAGGACGGTTGTGCAAGAAGGTCTACACAGGAAGAAGAAGGAGGCTTGTATATGAGTACTTTCTTTTACTGTTATTTTCTTTTCTTGAACAATGATGTATTAATTGTTTTATTGTAATTCAACATTGTTTTAGGCATTCATGATTTTTATAGTTATTTGAGCTTTTGATTAATTGATTGTTATTCTTGGTATTTAATTACTTATGCGTATTACGAGATCAGTTGGTTGTTTCTTTCCATTAACTTGCTTGGAAAATGGGTTGATGGTGGTCTCAATTTATTAATTTCATATTTGTTGTCTATTAACTTGCTTGGAAAATGGATTAATTGCTAAGAACTGGTAATTAAAGGTTAATTGATGTCTGCCAGGAATGGATTCATTGGTTAATTTCATGTTTTAAGTTTGCCAGGATATGAAAATTTAATTAAGGATTGCATTTAATGCATCTTTTAGGTGAATTAGTTGAGACAGGAATCTGATGCTAATTTATCTAGAAGGTAGTGATTTCATGGATTGGAAAAGAAGTGAATCTATATTAATCCTTCATGATACCAAGAGAATAATTAGTTATGATAATGATTAGGTACTTTAAGATCATGTTTGTCAAAACAATAAGTTGAGTTACATAATTCTCCATCCTTGACATGTATATATTATTTTATTTTATTTTATTTTATTTTATTTTGCTTTTCACTTTATGGAGTCGGTTAAATAATGAAAGAAAAGTGATTAATGCACACTTGTTTCTTGAGGATCAACACTCGTTTGAACCCTATGCTATGTTAATGATGAGTACGCTTGCTCATATGTGTAATTTGGGATTAACGTTTTAATTTAAACTTGATTGGGAATGTGCTTATTTTTACATGATTTTTTTACCCAAATAAATACGCATCAGTAGGCCAGTAAAAACTGGACTCAAGTACTTTTCTTGCAATGTTGTTAGCTTGGTAGTCGCCTCCCGCAAGTCCTTCATGATAATATTTCAAGATATTGATACTTTCCACGAAATCTACGCACCTTCGAATGATTTGATCCGCATAACACCAGAACAAGTATAGATCTTCCCAAAAATAATGCTTTACTTCGGAGAGGAGTTTCTTCTTTTGTTGTGCACTGAAATCTTCCGAAATAATTCCTACAACCAAGTAATTAGCAAAATTCGAATACCAAGGTGTTTAAAAATTCTCACAATCAATGAGTAGAAGTTGTTCATCTGGGAAGGTGTTATTGATGTCTTATTTAGCCAATGGCTCAAGGTTGGGATTGTCCAACCTAGATAAGTGATCCACAGTTAAATTTATCGCTCCCTTTTTATCCTTAATTTCCAAGTTAAATTCCTGTAACAATAAAACTCATCTTATCAATCTTGGTTTAGAATCATGCTTGTTTAGTAGGTAGGTACTTAAGGGTGGAATGATCCAAACACAATGACTTTAGACAAAATAAGATAAGAATGAAATTTATCAAAAACAAACACTATGGCAAACAACTCTTTCTTTGTTATTGTATAGTTTTCTTGTACCACCGTAAGAGTTTTGCTTGCATAGTAAATTTGTTGAAAGTGCTTATTCCACATTTCACTGCATAATCACTTGCATCACACATTAATTTAAAAAGAAGAGACCAGTCTGATACAATTAAAATAAGAGAATTGATCAATTTCTTCTTAAACACATTAAAAGCATTGAGACATTTTTCATTAAAATAAAAAACAGCATCTTTTTCAAGTAAAGAATTAAGGGGTTTAGAAATTTTTGAGAAATTTAAGATAAACCTCCTATAAAAACTTGTATAACCAAAAAAACTTCGAATGGCCTTCACGGAAGTTTGAGGAGGGAGTTTCTCAATTGCCTCGATCATGGCCCTATCAACCTCAATACCTTTCCTTGAAATCTTATGTCCTAATACTATACCTTCTGGCACCATGAAGTGGCATATTTAGCATGAGGTTAGTCTCTTCACACCTTTGAAGCCCTTTTTTCAAATTGACCAAACACAAGTCTAAAGAATCACTGAAAACAGAAAAATCATCCATAAATACCTCCATAATGTCTCCCACATTCCCTTTGAAAATAGTCATCATACATCTTTGAAAAGTTCTGGGACCATTGCAATGACTAAAAGGCATACGACGATATGCAAAAGTACTAAAATGGCATAGACAGGTGGTCTTCTTTTAATCCTCCAGTGCAATGGGAATTTGAAAGTATCCAAAAAAGCCATCTAAAAAGCAATAAAACTCATATCCCTCTAACCTTTCCAATATTTAGTCAATGAAAGAGAGAGGAAAATGGTCCTTCCAAGTTGCTTTATTCAATTTCCTATAATCAATGCACACCTTTCAACCAGTTACCAATCTCATTGGGATAAACTCATTTTTTTTTATTTTCACAATCATTATTTCCTTCTTTGGCACCATTTATGTTGGACTAACCAAAATACTATCAGAAATAGGGTAAATGATGCCGAAATCTAAGAGTTTAATCACCTTACCTTTTACACATTGCTCATATTTGGGTTTAACCTATATTAGGGTTGCACTACAGGTTTGTCTCCTTCTTCTAACAAAATTTTGTGAGTACAAAAGGAATGACTAATTCCTATAATGTTCGTGATTTTCCATGTAATGACTCCCTTATATTTTCCCAATAGACTTAACAATTTAGTCTTTTGATCACAAGTAAGGTTTTTGCTATGATCACGGGTAATTTTTTACCTTTTGCCAAGAATACATATTCCAAGTTCTCGGGGAGATCTTTCAAGTCTAATTCCGGTGATTCCTCAATGGATGACTTCATCCTTCCCAAACTACTTTTCTCAATTTCCTTAAAATTTTCCATCTTATGGCCCTCATTTGAATCCTCAAAATATGCGATGGATTGTTTCATATAGCATTGGACAAATGATTCCTATACAAAGTCAAAGATAGGTTCATCAAGAATATCAACCCTTAAACAAGAATCATCATAGGAAAGAGGATGTTGCATGCTTTTGTGGATTTTGATAATGACATCCTCATCCCCAACCCTAAATGTCAATTTTCCTCCATAAACATCAATTAATGCTTTAGCAGTTGCTAGAAAAGGTCAACCTAGGATTAAAGGGACTTTAGAATCTTCATCCATATCAAGAATAACAAAATCTACATAAAATATAAATCTATCCCCCTTACCAATACATCTTCCACTATTCCCCTAGGATATTTAATAGTTCTATCGGCAAGTTGAATACTCATCCTAGTGGGCTTGGGTTCACGTAGGCTTAAATTTTTAAAAGTTTTGTATGGCAAAAGATTAATACTAGCATCTAACTCCGTTAATGCATTACAAAATGTAAGAGTCCTAACAAGACAAAGAATAGAAAAACTCCCTAGATCACTTTCTTTTCATGGTAAAGTCCGTTGGTCCTACAAGATGACTGAGCATTCTTTTTTTTAAACCATTGTGGATAATTCCTCCAATTTCTTTTTGTTAACAAGAAAGCCCTTAAGGAATTTTGCATATTTGGGCATATGTACCAAGGCCTTGCTAAGTGGAATATTTATGTGCATCCTTTCTTGCTTTGTGTGTGAAAGTGGGGTATGGTACTTATGGTTGAAAATCTAACTTTTTTAGTTTGCTATTCAAAAGGTTCAACAAAAGGAGTTAGGTCTCGCCCATCATCTTTAGATAGTACCGGTTCTGTGCGAGGATTGGGTAGCTCCTTACTATTTCGTAATGTAATGGCAACTGAATCATGTTGTGTTTCCCACCTAATGGCGACTTTATCACTAAATTCATTAAAAACCAAATTTGTCATTCCATATTGCTAATCATGTCCTCAAATTTTGCCAATGTGTCATATATCTCATGAAAGTGTTTAGTTGCTGGGTGGCAAATTTTCCTAACACCCCTTCTAAGACAATGGAGTCAGATGGTCAAGATGTCATCCCTTAAGACATGTTAGGATACCGTCTCATGCTCCAATTGGCCATCTCACCTATATAAAATAACTTGTTAGTATCATATGTACACCTTACAATATAAAATCAAGTTAGTTAGCTACGGTACATATTCATAAATCAAGTTAAAATTATTTATAACATATAGAGGGTATAAGTATACAAGAAAATAAAATATGGTACCTAGTCATACAGGGAACATATATGCATATGAACATATTTACATATAAACAAATTTACATGATTAAATCAACAAAATTCAAGCTTTCGTGATATTGTTCCCCAGTAACGATACCAAAGACTTGATGCATAAATTATGGGTGTATAAAAGTCATCAAATTTAAATCTATCACTTAGTCAAGTTTTAATTAAAACATTAATTCTAAAGTACACATACGAGCAAGTATACTCATCGCAAGCATAGTATAGGGAATTAATAAGTATACATCCTCAAAGAACAAGTACACACTAATCACTTTTCATTCATTATTTAACCGATCTAAATAAAGTGAAAAAATAATAAAAATAAAAATAAAAATAAATAAATATATACAACTCAATGATGTAAGAATATGCAATTAGGCAATTATCCTAAAAAACATGATAATGAACTAATTAGCAATTCTCTCAATTAATTATCATCTTAGCATCATAAAAAAATGTAAAATAAAATTGAATCGCTTCCCAAGTCATGAATCTACTTAGATAAATTCTATTTCATTTCCTAATCTATGGAATTACTACCTTTTGATTAATATTAACAGATTTTTCAATCAAGCTAACATAACTAAAACATGTATTAAGCTCAATTTCTTATAAACATGAAATTAGCTAATAACCATTTGCTCAAGATGAAATTAACTAATCTTTGATTACTTAATCCTATAATCTTAACTTCGTCGCTCAAGTCTATTAAGATTAGACAAATACGAAATCAATGCAATGAAACTTCTAACATCGTTGTCCCAAGTCAATTAGAAGAACTTGCATCAATAACCAATGATAACAAGTGATCAAATACCAAAGATTATAAAGAATTGATCAAATAACTAAATCAATACAAAATCATGAATCCAAAATAATGTTCAATTACAATAAAAATATTGAATACATCATTATTTAAGGAAAAGAAAACAATGATAAAAGAAATCACCTATAGAAAAGCCTATTTCTTCTCTCTTGAAGACTCTCTTGAACGACCCTCCTTAATTTGGTGAATTCCTCCTTCAATGAGTGTTTTGAATTTTAACTTCTTAGATCTACCTCCACAAACTTATTCCTTGTGTTTTCTATTGCTTTTATAGGCCTCTTAGATGTTAAATTCGTAGTTTGGGAAGTCTTGGCCTTGTAGGATTCGAAAAATACTAAAATTATTAGAAAATTTCTAAACAAAAACTTGATGCGTAAATTTTGGGTATATAAAATCATCAATTTTAAATCCATCCCTTAATCAAGTTCTAAACAAAATATTAATTTCAAAATACACATATGAGCAAGTATACTCATCGCAAGTATAGTATAGGGAATTAACGAGTATCGATCCTCAAATGAACAAGTACACACTAATCACTTTTCACTCATTGTTTAACCGACCAAATAAAGTGATAAAGACATTAAAATAAAAATAAAAATAATATTATATATATATTTATTTATATAACTCATGGAGAGATAAACATGTAATTAAATAATTATTCTCAAAAGTATGTCATAAATCATCTAATACTTATCATAACTAATTATTTTCTTGGCATCATGAAGGAATATAAAGTAAAATTCAATCATTTCACAAGTCATGAATCTACTTAAATAAATCTCACTTCATTTCCTAATCCATAGAATCCTATATTTTGATTAAATTAACATATTTGTCAATCAAGCTAACATAACCAAAACATGCATTAAGCTCAATTCCTTATAAACATGAAATTAGCTAATAGCCCTTTGCTCAAAGTAAAATCAATTAATCTTTGATTACTTAGTCATATAGTCTTAACTTTGTCGCTCAAGTCCATCAAGATTAGACAAATAGGAAATCAATACAATGAAACTCCTAACATCGTCGTCTCAAGTCAATTAAAAGAACTCGCATCAATAACCAATGAAATTAAGTAATCAAATACCAAAGAAAATAATTAATTAATCAAAGAACTAAATTAACTCAAAATCATGAATCCAAGAATAATATCTAAATACAATTAAAGAATTGAAATCATCATTGTTCAAGAAAAAGAAAACAAAGGAAAAAGATAAATACTCATAGACAAGTCTTTCAATTTCCAATGAAAACTCTTCCAAGAATCAATGCTCCTTGAGTAATTTCTCTAGAGAAAATATTTATGATGCACTCTAAAAAATATGTCTAAGTCCCTACGTTTTGCACCCTCATTTTTCTAAGGTAATCGGCCTTTATTTATAGGCTTATAAAGTTCCTAAAAGATTCCTAAATAAAGAAGAAGTAATGTCCTAAAAATCCAAAATAAAAAAGGATTAGTAAAATTTTAAATAAAATTCTAAGAAATAATAAGTAATGGATAAAGGAGGTCCACCGCCTTTAATTTGTGCAATTGGGCTTTGAAGTCTTCTTTTTGTCATTTTGTACTGAAGACATTCTTGGATGTTGAAATTGTTGAATTTGGCTTCCAAGCCAACAAAATTGTCCAATCGAAATCCCTTTTGCTATTGCATCGCTCAATTGAGCTGAAAATTGAGCCGACAAGCCGCATGGAAGCTACTTCTTTTCTCCTTGCATCGGCTCAATTGAGTCACAAACCACCCAAGCCACCGAAATCCAATTTCTTTCTTCTCCTTGCAACTTAGCCAAGCCCACCGAATTTGTTACTTCTCATTTCCTTTGTTTCTTTTGTCCTTTTTCCTTTCCATTTTTGATGACTTTACTTTTCTCTTTGCCTTGGCCCACCGAAATTGGTTGCCTTTTGTTCTTCTTGCTTTTGTCTTTGTTCGAACTGTAAGCCGTGTGTGGCTTGTCCTTGAGCCATTTTTCCCTTTCCTTTCCTTAAACCAATTTCAATTATGTTCCTCTGTTTCCCCTATTTTTTTCCCTCTCCTTTCCTTTGTTTTTCCAGCATAAGACCAGTGCCAGGTTCATCTTCTTGGCCTGGTGCTGGGTTTGTACTAAAAAAAATACACAATTAGCTCTAAATTTTACCTATTTTTGCATAAAATTTCAAAAAAATATTTTTATAAGTGAAATATCAAAAAAGAATGAATATGACTAATTATTATATAAAAAGTGTTTCAAATTAACCTCAAATAACTAGGAAAATAATGATGATTTTAACCCCTATCAATACCCCCACACTTGAATCATTACTTGTCCTCAAGTAAATACTTAAACAAAGCATTCAAAAGAATTTATTTCTTCTCATATTCATCCATAACAAAGCCATAAAAAAGAATTAATTTCTGCTCATATGTGTATTTTGGAATGATTTTTCTTTTTTTGGTGATTCTTTTGATTCGTGTTTGACCAATTTGGAAAAAGTACTTCAACGATGTGAAAAGACCAACCTCATGCTTAATTGGGAAAAAAACCACTTCCTGGTACAAGAAAGTATAGTATTGGGACACAAGATTTCAAGGAAAGGTATTGAGGTTGATAGGGCCAAAATTGAGGCAATTGAGAAACTTCCTCCTCCAACTTCCATGAAAGCAATTCGAAGCTTTCTTGGGCATGTAGGTTTTTATAGGAGGTTTATCTTGGATTTCTCAATGATTTCTAAACCCCTTACTTTTTTGTTTGAAAAAGATGCTATTTTTTATTTTGATGAAAAATGTCTCAATGCTTTCAATGTGCTTAAAATAAAACTGATTAATTCTCTTATTTTAATTGCACCGGATTGGTCTCTTTATTTTGAACTCATGTGTGATGCAAATGACTACACAGTGGGCGCAGTGCTTGGATAAATGAGAGATGAGCACTTTCAACCGATTTACTATGCAAGCAAAACTCTTACGGGGCACAAGAGAACTACACCACAACGGAGAAAGAGTTGCTTGCAATACAATTTACTTTTGATAAATTTTGTTCTTATCTTGTTTTGTCCAAAGTCATTGTGTACACGGATCATTCTGCCCTTAAAAACTACTAAACAAGCATGATTCTAAACCGCGATTGATAAGATGAGTTTTATTATTATAGGAATTTGACTTGAAAATTAGGGACAAAAAGGAAGCAGAAAACTTAGCTGCGGATCACTTATCACGTTGGAAAATCCCAACCTTGAACCATTGGCCAAAAAAGACATCAATGACACCTTTTCGGATGAACAACTTTTACTTGTTGATAGTGAGGTCTCTCAACTACCTTGGTATGCGGATTTTACTAATTACTTGGTTGTAGGAATTCTTTCGAAAGATTTCAATGCACAATAGAAGAAGAAATTTCTCTTTGAAGTAAAGCATTACTTTTGGAAAGATCCATACTTGTTCCGGTGTTGTGCAAATCAAATCATTCGAAGGTGTGTGGATTCCGTAGAAAGTATCAATATCTTAAAACATTATCATGAAAGACCCACGGGAGGCAACTACCAAGCTAACAACACCTCAAGAAAGGTACTTGAGGCTGGTTTTTATTAGCCTACACTCTTCAAAGACTCTTACGGGTTTGTTCAAAATTGTGATAGGTTTCAACGTACAGGTAACATCTCTAAATCTAATGAGATACCATTACAAATTTTTCAAGCTTGTGAAATTTTTTATTGTTGGGGGATTGATTTCATGGGTCATTTTCCTAGTTCTTTGGGCAACAAATACATCTTGGTTGCGGTTGAGTATATATCAAAGTGGGTTAAGGCGCAGGCCTTGCCTACTAATGATGCGCGGGTTGTTGTAAAATTTTTAAAAAAACTTTTCACCAGATTTGGAGTACCTAAGGTGCTCATTAGTGATAGGGGAACCCACTTTTATAATACCTAACTAGATAAAGTTCTCAAACATTTAGGAGTTACTCATAAGGTTGCTACTCCCTATCATTCGCACACTAGTGGCTAAGTTGAGGTAGTCAATAGAGAATTAAAAAGAATATTGGAAAAAGTGGTCAATCATACACAAAAGGATTGGAGCTTGAAGTTAGATAATACTCTTTGAGCTTATAGATCTGCTTTTAAAACTCCTATTGGTACAACCCCCTATCAATTAGTATATGGGAAATCATGTCATCTACCGGTAGAAGTTGAACATAGGGCTCATTGGGCAATAAAACTTGTTAATTTTGACCTTCATTTTGCTGGAAAAGAAAGCATACTTCAAGTAAATGAGTTGGATGAGTGGCGTAACGATGCCTACCATAATTCGAGGATTTACAAAAATAAGATTAAACGGTGGCATGATAAGCATATTCATTCTCCCCATGAGTTTCAAAAAAGTGCTAAGGTATTAGTCTTTAATTCTAGGCTTAGAATTTTCCTAGGTAAGTTAAAATCTCAATAGTTGAGGCTGTATGAGATACATCAAGTTGGTCCATTTGGAGTTATTGAGGTTTCGCACCCAAATAAGAGAATTGCTAAAGTCAATAGAAGACAATTAAAACAATATTCGGGGGAAGAACTTGGCACTTTGAAGTATCTCAACGTTACCTTTTATGAGCCATGATCTACCATTGCCCCATTGTCTTTCGTTTGCTCTACCTCTTCCTTTATTTTACTTTTCTTTTCTAGATAAGGATTCAAAAAATACCAGATCTCCGCCTACACAAGCAAATTGTTGATAAAACTCCAAAATAGCATTTTCAGAGGAACCCCAAACATTTGGCGATCTCAGATGTGTCGATATCAATGGTGACTCTAGATTTATGTTTTCTTTTTCTCTTTGTTTTGTTTATTTTCTTTTAGTAGGTACACTTGTAATGACCCTTCCTTGAGGTGGATTCACACATAGTGGCCCGACAATGTAATAGAAGTATCGTCTTTACTTTATTCTTCTTCTTTATTCATCTTGGTCATCTTGACTGTACTTTTATTATTCTATCTTTGATCATTGAGGACAATGTCCAGTTCAAGTATGAGGGTGGGGGGGGGGGTGGGGGGAGAATAAGGTTGAAGAAGTGCTTTTTCATATTATTTTGTGAATATATTTGGTTATTAAATTTTTCAAAAAATTTCAATGGTTTTCATTATTAAGCAATGTTATAATTCTTTCTCTTACTTGGATATGAGTTTTGTCATTTATTAGGCGAAATTTTTGTAAAATTGTTTTGTTGGATAAGATATTTGTCAATACTTGAGAATTTTGATTAATCTTGTTTATGTATTGGTGTTTAAATATTATTTGACTTATCTAGTTGAAATATAGAAGATATGATGAATATAGGAGGAGTTTATTGGCTAAATCTTGTATTATGAGTTTAAATTTTGCTAGCTTTGAGTTATGATGAAAAAAATGTGAGTTGAAAAAAGATCTTTCAGAGGAAAGATTGAGGAAAATTATGAAAATTTTGATTTGAGTTGAAGAGAAAAACACTAAGTAGAAACAACACTATTGTTGGTGTGAATTGAGAAAAAATGCTCTTGTTGATGATCATTGAAGACCTTTAGCTGAAAAGGGGGTCAATATGGAGAGAAGTAGCAAGTGAATTTGGTGCACTCTCTTAAAGCTATCTCGAAGGGGGAAAAGGCAAGAAAAAGCAAAAGAAAGAAAGAAAGAATTGTTAGGAAAAAAAAATGATGAGTCATGACTACAAAGGGGGAAAATACAGTGTGTGAAGAGAAATCCAAGCACTTGAGGCTATCAATTCCCTAAGTTATTGAAAAATTTTGAGAGAAAAAAATTGGAGTGCTTTCCTCACATAATAACTTGAGTGTGCAATTTTTGGATTTATAATGCTTGAGTTGGTAGGTGGCTTAACTTATGTGATTCATGTTATCTATATTTTTACTTGAAGAGTGAAATAATTTTCTTAGACTAAGGTATGCACTTAATTAATTTGACTTCAAGAGTTTTGTGATGTCTTGTCCAATATTTCAAAGTTTGTATTGTTTTCAAATGATATGAATGACAAGAGTTGTATCTAAAGTTTGAAAGGAAGATATAATCTTTGCTATGGTAAAGACATTTTTGAATGAGAAAGAACTTATGTTTCCTTAATGATTTTTTATAGGGGCTAAATTAGTCATGTTTTTCCTAATTATTTGAGGTTCTTTTGTGATATATCTTGTTCAATAACTAGTCATATTCCTTCATGTTTGAGATTTTACCCTTGGAAATGTATTTTGTCCATTATTTTAGATTTTTAGGGTAAAAGGAAACAAAAATGTCGCAGAACAGAGGAGAGGCGGGGTGAGCTAGGGCCCTAGAACTGGCACCGGCCATGCACTGGATTACACGAACTTCGAAGCAACGAAAAATTGTCAAAATAGAGCAGAATAGAGGGGAACCGGCACCGACTCTAAGAGTCAAGGCGGCGCCGGCTGCATTCTGGTCTTCATTGTGCAAAATTTGGAGAAAAATCGACGAACAAGTAGAGAAGTAGAACACAACTAGCACTGGCTTCGAGAGCCAAGGCGGCACCGGCTGTGCCCTGAAGATAAGGCGGTGCTTGATTTTTTCTACGCGATTTTTGGTAATCAATGGAGTTTTAGTATCTTCCAACTTCTACTCAGCCAAGAAATCTATACCTACGAATTTAGGCATTTCCTAAGCCTATAAATAGATGAAAAACATAGGAAAAAATGGGCAAATTCATTGATCATCATAGAAAATCACTCAATTAAAGGAAGAATTCTTCAATTCAAGGAGGGTTGTGCAAGAAGGTTTTCAAATGAAGAAGAAATAGGCTTGTTTATGAGTGCTTTCTTTTACTTTATTTTCTTTTTCTTGGACAATAATATGTTAATTATTTTATTGTAATTTGATATTATTTTAGATATTCATGATATTTAGAGTTATTTGATCTTTCAATTAATTGATTGTTATCCTTGTATTTAATTACTTGTGCTTATTACGAGATTGGTTAATTGTTTCTATCCATTAACTTGATTGGGAAAGGGGTTGATGGTGGTTTCAATTTGATTAATTTCATATTTGTTGTCTCTTAACTTGCTTTGAAAATGGGTTAATTTCTAAGAACTGATAATTAAATGTTAATTGATGTCTACCAGAGTATGAATTTATTGGTTAATTTCATGTTTTAAGTTTGCCAGAGTATGAAAATTTAATCAAGGATCAGGTTTAATGCATCTTTTAGGTAAGACTGGTTGAGACAGAGTATGTGATACTAAGTTACCTAGAAGATAGGGGTTCATGGATTGGGAAAGAAGTGAGTCTACTTTAATCTTTCATGATGCCAAGAGAATAGTTGATTATGATAAAGGTTGGATACTTTAAAATCATGTTTGTCTAAACAATAGCTTAAGTTATATAATTCTACATTATTGACATATATATATATATATATATTTATATATATATTTATTTTATTTTTCTTTTTCACTTTATTGAGTCTATTAGACAATGAAAGAAAGGTGATTAATGTCTACTTGTTCCTGAAGGATCGACACTCGTTTGAACCCTATGCTCAGTTAATGATGAGTGCGCTTGCTCATATGTGTGGTTTGGGTTGAACATTTTAATTTAAACTTGATTGGGAATGTGCTTAGTTTTTGTATGATTTTTACGCCCAAGTCCGGACACATTAATTTTTCTTAGACTAAAGTATTTTGCTTGAGGACAGGCAAAAATTTAAGTGTGTGGATATGTGATAGGGGTTAAAATTACCATTCGTTTCCTAGTTATTTGAGGTTGTTTTAAGATACATTTGTTGTAATAACTAGGCATATCGACATTTTGTTTGTAAAAGGTGTTTTTGGAAAAGCTGGTGGGTATATGATAGGGGTTAAAATTACCATTCGTTTCCTAGTTATTTAAGGTTATTTTAAGATACATTTGTTGGAATAATTAGGCATATTTCTTCTTATTTTACATTTTATTTGTAAATGGTGTTTTTGGCAAATATATGCATATTTAAGTTAAAATCAAGCAAAAAGTGCACACAACTAGAGTACACTTAGCACCAGGCCCAGCCAATGGACCAGGCGCCGGGTCCACTCTGCTCCAGTAGAAGAAGTTGAACCAACGATAGGAGAATTCCATAACAGACCTGGTGCCAGGTCTGGCAAGTGCAGTTGGCACTTAGTTCGATCTGTTGTTAAGGAGAAACGGCAAAAAACAGCGCAAAAACAGGGAAAGAACAGAGTGCATCTGGCGCCAGGTGGATCGAAGGTACTCGACTCTAGATACGCTCTAGAGGTAAAAATTTTGTACACGGAATTAGGGTTTAACCAGTGATTTTGGTATTTTTCCTACTTCTACGCAGCCAAGACTTCCTCAGCCACAAAATTAGCATCCAGAGACATATAAAAGTACAAGAGAACACAAGGGTTAGAGGTACAACAGAGAGAGGTCAATAAAAAGGCAGAAATTCTGATTCTCTCATTGAAGGAAGTGTTCACCCAAACCAAGAAGGATTGTTCAAAGGGAGTCTTCAAAGAAAAAAAAAAAGAGGCTTGTCTATGAGTGCTTTCTTTTCTCTTTATCTTTTTTTTAATTAGCAATGATGTATTCAATGTTTTTATTATAATTTAACATTATTTTGAAACTCATGATTTTGTTTTAAGTTAGTTATTTGATCAATTCTTTGTTATCCTTGCTGTTTGATTACTTGATTTTATTGGTTATTGATGCAAGTTCTTCTAATTGACTTGAGACGATGATGTTAGGAGTTTTATTGTATTGATTTCGTATTTGTCTAATTAAGGTTATAGGGCTAAGTGATCAAAGATTAGTTGATTTCACATCGAGCAAATGGCTATTACCTAATTTCATATTTATAAGGAATTGAACTTAATACATGTTTTGGTTATGATTAGCTTGATTGGCACATCTGTTAATGTGATCAAAATATAGAATTCCATGGATTGGGAAAAAGAAGTGGGATTTATCTGAGTAGAATCATGATTTGTGAAATGATTGAATTTTACTTTATATTTCTTTATGATGCCAATATAATAATTAGTTGAGAGAATTGCTAATTGGTTCATTGTTATGTTTTCTAGAATACTTGTCTAAATTGCATAAACTTACATCCTTGAATTGTATATGTTTCTTTATTTTTCGTTTTATTCTTTTCTCACTTTATTTGGGTCGGTTAAATAATGAATGAAAAGTGATTAGTGTATACTTATTCCTTTGAGGATCAATACTCGTTAATTTTCTATACTATGCTTGCGATAAGTATACTTGCTCACGTGTGTATTTTGGGATTAATGTTTTAATTAAAACTTGATTAAGGGATGAATTTAAAATTGATAATTTTATATACCCAAAATTTACGCATTATTCGTACACATAATTTTTGTCTTCCAGAACGGGTTTGGCACCAGGTGCAATATGCTCTTCCTCCGAATTTTTCTCAGTTTTCCTCGGCCATCTAGAATGGACCTAGCACTGACCACCTAGCACCAAGTACGTTTTGTTTTCTTTCTGAAATTTACTCTGTTTCCTCTGTTTAACCAAAATAGAACCGACTCCTGGTCTATTGGCTAGGCCTGGTGCCAGGTGAATTCTGAAATTTCTCTAATTTTATTGGAATTTAACTCAAATCTGCACAAATTTGTCAAAAATACTTTTTACAAGTAAAATGTCAAATAGGAAGAAATTTGTCTAGTTATTACAACAAATGTATCTCAAAACAACCTTAAATAACTAGAAAAATACTAGTGACTTTAGCCTTTATCATATACCCCCACACTTGAACTTTTACTTGTCCTCAAGCAAAGCACTTTAATCTAAGAAAATTATCAAGAAAACACACGTTCTTTCTTATTCAAATATTTTGTTTACATGGTAAGGATTATAACTTCTCTTCATCTTTTAAATAAAACTCTTGTCATTCATACCCTTTGAAAACAATTCAAACTTTGAAACATTTAACAAGACATCACAAAATTCTTGAAGTCAAATTAATCAAATTTATATCTCAGTCTAAGAAAATTATTTCACTCTTTAAGTTAAAATATAAATAACATGAATCACATTAGTCAAGCCATCTACCAACTCAAGCATTATAAATCCAAAAATTGAACAACTTAAGTCATAATGTAAGGAAAGCACTCTAATTTTTTTCTCTCAATTTTTTTCAATAACATAAGAAATTGATAGCCTCAAGTGCATTGCTTTCTCTTCACACACCGTATTGGCCCCCTTTTATAGTCATTACTCATCATTTCCTCAACAATCTTTCTTTCTTTTGCTTTAGGGAATTCATAGCCTCAAGAAAGTGAATTTCTCTTCACTATCCGAATTGGCCCCAATATTAAGTAAAAATAATATTTTCTCATCTTTAAAGAAGAAGAAATTAACTCATTTTTTCAATTTTTCAACTCACAAGAATTTTCCATACTTCTCTACAATCTTTCCTCTCAAAGATCTTTTATCAACTCACATTCCTCATTATAACTCAAGGCTAAACAAAATTTAGACTCATAATATAAGAGTTAGCCGATAAACTTTGCCCACATTCATCATATCCTCTATATTTAAACTAGATGAGTCGAATAATACTCAAACACCAATACATAAACAAGATTAATCAAAATTCTCAAGTCTTGACAATATCCTATCCAACAAACCAATTTCATAAAAATCCACCTAATGAATGAAAAATAATCATATCCAAGTAAGAAAAAGAATTACAACCTTTCTTAAACAATGAAAACCACAAAAATTTTGAAAAAATTTTACAAAAATGATATGGAAAAATATTTCTTCAACCTCATTCTCTCCCCCCCCCCCACTTAAATTGGATATTGTTCTCAATTGCGAAAGATATAACAATAAAAGTACAGCTAAGAAGACCAAAATTAATAAAGAGGAAAGAGAAAGAGAAGAACATACTTCCAATACATTATAGGTCCACCATGTTCGAATGCACCACAAAGAGAAGTCATAAGAAAAGTCACAAGAGTGCCTATTTAAAAAGAAACAAAACAAAGAAAAGCATAAATCGAGAAAAAGAAAAATAAAATAAAATAAATGAAAGGATAAAGAAAATGAAGTACAAATGATCAATGGATAATCATGGCTCATAAAAGGTAATGTCAAGATGTTCTAAAGTGTCAAGTTATTCACCTAAATATGGTTTCAATTAACTTCCATTTACCTTAACGATCCCCTTAGTTAGGTGAGAAACCTCAATAACTCCAAATGGGCAAACCTGATCTATCTCATACGGCCTAGACCATCGAGACTTTAACTTACTTGAAAAAAGTCTAGGCTTAGAATTAAATACTAACACCTTATCTCCTTTTTTAAACTTATGGGGGGAACGAATATGCCTATCATGCCAATGTTTCATCTTATCTTTGCAAATCCGCGAATTATGGTAGGCATTGTTACGCCACTTATCCAACTCATTCACTTGAAGCAATCGTTGTTGTCTTGCAAGACGAAGGTCAAAATTGATGACTTTAATTGCCCAATAAGCCCTATGTTCACCTCAATTAGTAGATGACATAATTTCTCATATACCAATCGATAGGGGATTGTACCAATAGGATTTTTAAAAGCAGTCCTATAAGCCCAAAGAGTATCATCTAGCTTCAAACTCCAATCATTTCTTATATGATTAACCACTTTTTCCAACATTCTTTTCAATTCTCTATTAATCACCTCAACTTGGCCACTAGTTTGCAGATGATAGGGGGCAACAAACTTATGAGTTACCCCTAAATGTTTGAGAACCTTATCTAATTGGGTATTACAAAAGTGGATTCCCCTATCACTAATGAATAGCTTAGGCACTCCAAATTGGGCGAAAAGTTTTTTGAGAAATTTTACTACGACCCTCGCATCATTAGTAGGCAAGACTTACACTTCAATCCGCTTTGATACATACACAACTGCAATCAATATGTATTTATTACCCAAAGAACTACGAAAAGGGCCCATAAAATCAAACCCCCAACAATCCAAAATTTCACAAGCTTGAAAAATTTGTAATGGCATCTCATTAGATTTAGAAATGTTATCTATACGTTGACAACTATCACAACTTTAAACAAACTTATGAGAGTCCTTGAAGAGTGTAGGCTAATAAATACCGGACTCAAGTACCTTTCTTGTGGTGTTGTTAGCTTGCTAGTCGCCTCCCACGAGTCTTTCATGATTGTTTCAAGATATTGATCCTTTCCACGGAATCCACACGTCTTTAAATGATTTCATCCACACAAAACCGGAATAAGTACGGATCTTCCCAAAAGTAATGTTTTACTTCGGAGAGGAGTTTCTTCTTTTGTTGTGTATTAAAATCTTCCGGAATAATTCCAGCAACCAAGTAATTAGCAAAATTTGCATACCAAGGTATTCGAAAATTCTCACCATCAATAAGTAGAAGTTATTCATCCAGGAAGGTGTCATTAATGTCTTCTTTGGCCAATGGCTCAAGGTTGGGATTGTCCAACCTAAATAAGTGATCTGCAGCCAAATTTCTGCACCTTTTTTGTCACTAATTTTCAAGTTAAATTCCTGCAACAATAAAACACATCTTATCAATCTTGTTTTAGAATCATGCTTGTTTAGTATGTATTTAAGGACGGAATGATCCGTATACACAATAGCTTTGGACAAAACAGGATAAGAACGAAATTTATCAAAAGCAAACACTATAGCAAGTAACTCTTTCTCTATTGTGGTGTAGTTCTCTTGTATCATCGTAAGAGTTTGACTTGCATAGTAATTGGTTGAAAGTGCTTATTCCTCCTTTATCCAAGCATTGCACTTACTGCATAACAACTTGCCTCACACATTAATTCAAAAGGAAGAGACAAATCCGGTGCAATTAAAATAGGAGAATTGATCAATTTCTTTTTAAGCACATTGAAAGCATTGAGACATTTTTCATCAAAAAAAAAAAACAGCATCTTTTTCAAGCAAAGAAGTAAGAGGTTCAGAAATTTTTGAGAAATCCAAGATAAACATCCTATAAAAACCTGCATGACCAAGAAAGCTTCGAATGGCCTTCATGGAAGTTGGAGGAGGGAGTTTCTCAATTGCCTCAATCTTGGCCCTATCAAGCTCAATACTTTTCCTGGAAATCTTGTGTCCCAATACTATACATTTTTGCACCATGAAGTGGCATTTTTTCCAATTAAGTATGAGGTAAGTCTCTTCACACATTTGAAGCACTTTTTCTAAATTGGCCAAACACATGTCAAAAGAATCACCAAAAATAGAAAAATCATCCATAAATACATCAATGATGTCTCCCACAAGCCCTTTGAAAATAGCCATTGTGCATCTTTGGAAAGTTTCAGGATTATTGTAAAGACCAAAAGACATATACCGATATGCAAAAGTACCAAACGGGCATGTAAATGTGGTCTTCTCTTAATCCTCCAGTGCTATGGGAATTTGAAAATATCCGAAAAAGTCATCTAAAAAGCAATAAAACTCATATTCGGCTAACCTTTCCAATATTTGGTCAATGAAAGAGAGAGGAAAATGATCCTTCTTAGTTGTCTCATTCAATTTCCTATAATCAATGCACATCCTTCAACTGGTTACCAATCTCATTGGGATAAACTCATTTCTTTTTTCATTTGGGCTCACAGTCATTCCTCCATTTTTTGGCACCACTTATGTTGGACTAACCCAAATACTATCAAAAATAAGGTAAATGATGCCAGAATCTAAGAGTTTAATCACTTCACCTGTTACCACATCACTCATATTTGGGTTCAACCTATATTAGGGTTGCACTACGGGTTTGGCTCCTTCTTCTAACAAAATTTTGTGAGTACAAAAGAAAGGGCTAATTCCCTTAATGTCTGTGATTTTTTATGCAATAACTCCCTTATATTTTCCCAATAGACTTACCAATTTAGTCTTTTGATCACAAGTAAAGTCTTTTTCTATGATCACAGGAAATTTTTTACCTTTTGCCAAGAATGCAAATTCCAAATGTTCAGGAAGATCTTTCAAGTCTAATTTCGATGGTTCCTCAACGGATGACTTCATCCTTCCTAAATTGCTTTTCTCAATTTCCTCAACTTTTTCCATCTTATGGCCCTCATTTGAATCCTCCAAATATGCGATGGATTGTTCTATGTAGCATTGGACAAATGATTCATGTACAAAGTCAAAGATAGGTTCATCAAGAATATCAACCGTTAAACAAGAATCATCATAAGAAAGAGGATGTTGCATGCTTTTATGAATTTTGATAATGACTTCCTCATCCCCAATCCTAAGTGTTAATTTTCCTCCATGAACATCAATTATTACTTTGGCAGTTGCTAGAAAAGGTCGACCTAGGATTAAAGGGACTTCAGAATCTTCATCTACATCAAGAATAACAAAATTTACAAAAAACATAAATCTATCCACCTTAACCAATACATTTTCCACTATTCCTCTAAGATATTTAATAGATCTATCTACAAGTTGAATACTTATCCGAATAGGCTTTGGTTCACCTAGGCCTAGCTTTTTGAAAGTTTTGTATGGCAAAAGATTAATACTTGCACCTAAGTCCGCTAATGCATTACAAAATGTAAAAGTCCCAACAAGACAAGGAATATAAAAACTCCCTGGATCACTTTCTTTTCATGAAAAAGTCCATTGGTCCTACAAGATAGCTAAGCATTCTTTATTTAAAACCACTGTGAATAATTCCTCCAACCTCTTTTTGTTAACAAGCATGCTTTTGAGGAATTTTGTATATTTAGGCATGCATATCAAGGCCTCGCTATGTGAAATATTTATGTGCAGTTGTTTAAATACTTCTAAAAACTTGTCAAATTGTGCATCCTTTCTTGCTTTTGTGTGTGCGAGTGGGGTAAGGTACTTGTGGCTAAAACTCTGATTTTTTAGTTTGCTTTTCAAAAGGTTCAAGAAGAGGGGTTAGGTTTGGCCTATATTCTTTAGATGGTGTCGGTTCCATGTGAGATCGGGTAGCTCCTTACCACTTCGTAATATAATGGTAGCTGAATCATGTTGTGTTTCCACCCCTAATGGCGACTTTATCACTAAATTCGTTAAAAACCAAATTTACCTTTATATTTCTAATCACGTTCTCAAATTTTGCCAATGTGTCATCTATCTCATGAAAGTGTTTAGTTATTGGATGACAAATTTTTCTAACACCCCTTCTAAGGCAATAAAGTCGGATGGTCAAGATGTCATCCCTTGAGACATGTTAGGATACCATCCCATGCTCCAATTTGCCATCTCACCTACATAAAATAACTTGTTAGTATAATATATACACCTTACGATATAAAATCATTTTAGTTAGTTAGTTAGTTAAGGTACATGTTCACAAATCACGTTAAAAGTAATTATAATATATAGAGGGTACAAGCATATAAGAAAAAAATATATATGGTACCTAGTCATACAAGGAACATATATACATATGCACATATTTACATATAAACATATTCACATGGTTAAATCAACAAAATCTAAACTTTTGTGATATTGTTCCCCGACAACGGCGCAAGTATTTTGGGTGTATAAAAATTATCAAATTTAAATACATTCCTTAGTCAAATTTTAATTAAAATATTAATTCCAAAATACACATACGAGCAAGTATACTCATCGCAAGCATAACATAGGGAATTAACGAGTACCGGTCCTCAAAAGAATAAATACACACTAATTACTTTTTATTCATTATTTAATCGTCCTAAATAAAGTGAGAAAATAATATAAATATAATATATATATATATATATATATATATATATATATATACAACTCAAAGATGTAAGAATACGCAATTTAAACAATTATCACAGAAAACATGATAATGAACCAACTAGCAATTCTCTCAATTAATTATCATATTAGCATCATGAAGGAATATAAAGTAAAATTCAAACATTTTCCAAGTCATAAATCTATTTAGATAAATTCCAATTCGTTTCTCAATCCATGGAATTACTATCTTTTTATTAATATTAATAGATTTGTCAATCAAGTTAACATAACCAAAACATACATTAAGCTCAATTCCTTTTAAACATAAAATTACCTAATAACCCTTTGCTCGAGGTGAAATCAATTAATCTTTGATTATTTAATCTTATAATCTTAAATTTGTTGCTCAAGTCTATTAAGATTAGACAAATACGAAATCAATGCAATGAAACTCCTAATATCGTTGTCCCAAGTCAATAAGAAGAACTCGCATCAATAACCAATGATAACAAGTAATCAAATACCAAAAATGATAAATAGTTGATCAAATAACTAAATCAACACAAAATCATGAATCCAAAATAATGTTAAATTACAACAAAAATATTAAATACATCATTGTTTAAGGAAAAGAAAACAAAGATAAAAAGAAAGAACTCATAAACAAGCCTCTTTTTTCTCTCTTGAAGGCTCTCTTGAACAGCTTTCCTTGATTTAGTGAATTCTTCCTTCAATGAGTGTTTTGAATTTTAGCTTCTTGGATCCACCTCTACACACTAATTCCATGTGTTTTCTCTTACTTTTATAAGCCTCTTAGATACTAAATTCGTAATTTGGGAACTCTTGACCGAGTAGAATTCGAAAAATACCAAAATCATTGAAAAATTCTTAAATTCGTATACAGGATTTTTACCTTCCAGAACATGCCTAGCGCCAAGTCTAGTCAACCCACCTTATGCTAGGTGCAATATGCTCTTCCTTTGAATTTTTCTCAATTTTCCTCTGGTCATCCAAAATGGACCTGGCGCCTGGTCCAATCGACCCACCTAGCACCAGGTCTGTTTTGTTTTCTTCTTGAAATTTGCTCTATTTCCTCTGTTTGACTAGAATAAACTTGGCGCCTGGTCCATTTGTTGGGACTGGCCCCATGTGTATTCTAAAATTTCCTTAACTTTACTCGAATTTAACTCAAATCTACATAAATTTGCCAAAAACACTTTTTATAAGGAAAATATCAATTAGGAAGGAATATACCAAGTTATTACAACAAATATATCTCTAAAATAACCTTATATAATTAAGAAAATAATGATGATTTTAGCTCATATCTCCTATGTAAGGTGTGAATCTCAAGCCCGTGTGTGGCTTGAAAGGAATATATATATATATATATATATATATATATATATATATATATTCTTTCAAAAAAAAATTTAATAATAATTTTTTTCCGCTATACCTTTCAGCATTCAAAAAGAAATAGCCTTTTCTGTTTCCCTTTTGCTCACAGAAACAATTTTGTGCAGCAAATTTTTTATTTTTTTTTATTAATACATGGAAGCCCCTCACCGCCTTGCAATTAGCTGTTTCCTCGACAATTTCCAATTGGAAACAATTGATGCATAAGGAAACAAGTGGAATTCCAATTTCCAATAGAAACAATCAAATTACTACTGTTTCAATTGTTTCCAATTGATGCATACGGAAACAATTGAAATTCCGAAAAAAATAAAAAAATGGCTTCATTTCCCTTTTTTAAAAATATATTAATTAGAACCAATTTCCAATCCACATTCAATATCCAATCGGAAACAATTCCAATTCAGCATGCCATCTGCGAATTTCCAATTTCAATCAACGTGAACCAATTTCACACAGCAATAGGAAACAATTCCCTATTGTTTTTCTGGCTACTACTTTTCTAATTTTCAAACAATGTCCACCGCATTACAGAAACAGTCAGCTTTTATTTTTTATTTTTAGCTTTTCCGTTGGCTTCCGAAACCAAGCACAGGCTTCCAAAACCAAAAATTCGTGAAAACAATTTTTATGGACCCAAAATTATTTATGAAATAATTTCAGAATATTAAACCCGCAAAGCACATATGAGAAAGCTCTGATATCACTATTGGATTTTTATCACACAAACCTATTCATATACAGCGGAAAATAAAACGAAATTCATGTAACAGGATCACTCATATGTAATTAAACGGGTCAGGAGAAGGAAGAAAAATTGATTACCTTAATCAAGCAACTTTTAAAATTTTCTTCGCACAAATCCCCTCCAAAAGTTGATCAAATCGAACCACCAAAATTCCAAAGATCGGAATTTCTCTAATCGTATCCACATGAAGAACCGTACTCTACCTACACCAAGAATCAATACTAGTGGGTTTCAATTTGGCAACATTAGGGATTAATTTTACGAGAAGAAGAATAATATAAAAGGCTTCGATTTTTTCCTTTTGGAAGAAAAACTATGGATTTAGTTTTTCTCAAAAAAAAAAAAAAAACCATCCATCCTCCATCCAAAATATATACACATATATTTACTTGGATACATGAGACAACTTCTATAGATTTTCCAAACCTTTTAGGAATTTAGAAAGCCTTTTAATTATTATGGACTTGGACTTTCAAGAATTGCAATTTGACCGTTTGAATAAGTTTATAATTCATCCATAAAGATTTAATAATTACAATTCAATTGTAACTAATTATAACACTTTATAATTAGCCTATAATTATTATTTCTTTTTATAAATTAATCTCATAATATTATCATATAATATCTTGATCGTTAATTTCTCTATTGTGTGTGACTTTTTAGGTTTTCTGATCAATTGGTGGCTAAAAATAAATTAATTCTAATCACTATAAAATTAATAATCCTAAATAATTAGAATTGACTTATTAATACTAATTACGATTGATTTATTAATTTTCTAATTAACAAATCCATATTTAGCAGATTATGAGTAGCATCTAACAATACATCATGACCACTCAAAAGTCTAAAAATTCAAGTGGCTTAACAAGAACCTTTCAATAGCGAAACATCAATACAATAAACTCCTTTCACCATTCAATATCTTATCCGATTTATACTAGGGGTGGCAACGAAGCCAGGCCAGGGACTATAAATCCCAGCCTCGCTCCCGCATACGCCAACATTTCTCCATTCCCGACCCATTCCCGTCACGGGAAAAGGCAGGGATCCCAGCTCCCGGCCCTTCGGGGACAAAACAATCCCCAGTCTTGGCCCAACGGGGAAGCGGGAGCCCATTTGGACCCAAAAATATTTATAAAGATTTTTTTTTTAGAAATTTTTTTTACCACCAACATATTTTTATTCAAAACTTTTTAATTATTCAGAAAGCTTTTGCAGTGGTTTTCAATAATTAACATATTTATCATATCACTAAATTAGTAAAAATAAAATTTATAATTTATAATTTTTTCTTTTCTTTTTCCTTTTTCCCTCTTCTTTTCTATTTTATTTTCTTTTATATACATATACAATCTACCTATATATACATATAATATATATATATATATATAATTTAGCTATAATATATATATATATATTGGTATGTATACGTATATAATATATATAAAATCTATATAGTATGTATACATATACAACACATATATTATCCACCTCTATATATGTGTGTGATGTGTATGGATTTGGGTATAAAAATTATATAAAAATAAGCACATTCCCAATCAAGTTTAAATTAAAACGTTAACCCCAAATTACACATATGAGCAAGCGTACTCATCATTAAGCATAGTATAGGGTTCAAATGAGTGTCGATCCTCCAGGAATAAGTATGCATCAATTACTTTTCTTTCATTCTTTAACCGACTCAATAAAGTAGAAAAGAATAAAAAGGAAAATAAAATAAAATAATATATACATGTCAAGAATGGAGAATTATGTAACTCAAACTATTATTTTGACAAACATGATCTTAAAGTACCCAATCATGATCATAACTAATTATTATATTGGCATCATGAAGGATTAAGATAGATTCACTTCTTTTCCAATCCATGAAATCACTATCTTCTAGACATATTAGTATCACATATCCTGTTTCAACTAATTCACCAAAAAGATGCATTAACCACAATCCTTAGTTAAATCCCCATATCTTGGCAAATTTAAAACATGAAATTAACTAAAGAATCCATATCCTGACAGACATCAATTAATCTTTAATTACCTAGTTCTTAGCAATTAACCCATTTTCCAAACAAATTAATAGACAACAAATATGAAACTAGTGAATTGAAATCACCATCAACCCCTTTTCCAAGCAAGTTAATAGAAAGAAACAACCAATTAATCTTATAATCAGCATAAGTAATTAAATACCAAGAATAACAATCAATTAATCAAAATATCAACGTAACTCTAAAAATCATGAATACCTAAAACAATGTCAAATTATAATAAAACAGTTAATACATCATTGTTCAAGAAAAAGAAAACAAAGTAAAAGAAAACACTCATAGACAAGCCTCATTCTTCTTCTTTTGTAGACCCTCTTACACAATCCTCCTTGAATTGAAGAATTCCTCCTTAATTTGAGCGATTTTTTGTTTTGATATGCGAATCCTCCCTTTTTCCTTATGTTTTCCCTTTATTTATAGGCTTTAGAAGTGCATAATTTCGTTCCTCTAGGGTTTCTAGTTGATTAGAAGTAGGAAAATATTAAAACTCTACAAATTACCAAAAAAAGTGCACGAAAATTGAGGCACCGCCTCAGCATTAGGGCATAGCCGGTGCCACCTGTCCTGGCAGGGGCCGGCACCAATTGTGATCTATCTTTCTAATCGTTCGCCGATTTTTCTTAATTTTTGAGCTAATCCTTCCAGAGTGCAGCCGGTGCTGGTTCGATTCTGTTCCGCTCTGTTTCACAGCTTTTTCGTCGTCTCAAAATGTGTACCAACAGAACTTGGCCAGCGCCGGTTCCCCTGTCTTGGCCGGCCCTGCCTCTGTTTTGTTTTTCAACGTTTTTGTCTTATTTTACTCCTAAAATCTGAAATAATGCACAAAATACCTTTCTAATGGTAAAATCTCGAATATAAAGGAATATGACTAGCTATTGAATTAAATGTATCACAAAATAGCCTCAAATAACTAAGAAATATATGACTAATTTAGACCCTATCACATTCCCCCACACTTAGCTCTTTGCTTGTCCTCAAGCAAAGTATCAAAGACAAGTAGGAAAAACACAAGGTTTCACAAAAAAATCACTCAATTACTTTCAAAATAAAATCTCCAATGCTTTCTTCATTCAAGACAGTAAAACATATGCTACGATACCTTTCATGGCAAATGCAAGACTTGTGTAAGTGAATAATGACTAGTAGAACCATCCGAATACTGAACAATATTCTCAAACCATTAGAAAGAATTTAGTTCAAAAAGAATATGCATTTCATAAGTTTACTTTCATACACTCTCTCCACTAATCCAAGACATATCATGATTCTACTTAGGTTAAGTAGGACTTTTAAGCTTGTAATATAAGGGTAAAGGGTTTGTACTGTAACTTGTCAAACAAAGGATATTGAAAAATCAACTATCAAAGAGGATGAGAGTTTGCAAGAAAAGGATAAACAAGACATATCAAGAAATTCCAAACTTTTCTTGCTCTCCTATTCCAAAATCAATCAAAACCCATAACCTTGTATGGCAATTATAGTAGTTCAATCAAATCTTGCATTCTTTTTCTCACTAATTCTTAACTTATCAATAACTCTGCACAAGATCATCAAAATTTCAGCAATTTTTTTTTCAGCTTTCTTCCTGTGCTCTTTCTTCTCTTTCTCTTTTCTTTCTCTTTTCTTTTCTTCCAAATGCTGCTTTTGTTTGCTTTTCAGTTTATTTTTTTTCAAACCTTTTCTAGTAGCTTTCTGGTTTTCTCAAGTTCTCTTTTCTCTTTTTTTTTTTCTTTTCCTTTTTTTTTTCACAACTCTACTCAACAATGATGCATGACTGAAAGTAACAAGTCATGACATTTACACACGCTTTCTCCCTCACAATTCTGCTACTTGTACTTTTATCCATCTAGAGCAATCAAAGATTTGGAAGAATTATCAAACTCTCTGAAAGAAGTAATGGACAAAGTCTGATAACGAGTTTAAAGAAAGAAATTGACAACTTAGGTTCAAAATAGGCACTAGAGATAATATAAAATAGATAGGCTTGAAAAGCTCAAACTATCCAAAGAAGGCCTATTACCGTCATCCCTAAGTTAAATCATGAATGTCTTTCTTATTTCGCCTCGAGAGATATTCAAGTAAATTCTAGAATGTTCAATGAATTTTAGCATAAAAATAGGTTTAAGAATAATGTAAAATATTTAATCAAGAACTACTTAGTCCAAGTGCGTGCAAAAAGTCATGCATAAGCTATAATTGACATATAACATATGCTTCATGATCTAGCACAAAGACATGCATTAAAAATACATCTTAAAAGTTAAATAAAAATCTGAAAAATTTTGAAAATTTTGCTCACAAGAAGAATGAAGAAGAATTCTCAATCCAACCACTCCCCCACACTTAAACTGGACATTATCCTCAATGGCCAAATAAATAGAATAAAGAAATACTGCCATGGGACCAAAAATAAAGGAGAAAAGATAAGAAAAAAAATATTTCCATTACAGTAGCATTCTTCTACAAAAGAGTCAAGTTCCTAGAGAAAGAAGTAGCGTTGAAGTACCTAAAAAAAAATACAAAAGAAACACACCAAAGCATAAAAACTAGAAAATAAAAATAAAGAAAATAGTACACAAGAAAAAATAAAAGTACAAAAAATAACGAGAAAATGTCATGAAAATATAAAGGAAAAAAACACAACAAAAAGAGAGTGACAAGTAGGAACAGGTATAGAACAACCATCTCAATCCTCCCCATTATCATCATCAGGTGCGGAAGTGCCCTCACCACCATGCGATCTCAAAAAATGCTGCATCTATTCAGCCCATTGCTGCTCCATAGTAGTCTGCCTCCGGGCAATGTTATCAATGGAGTCCCGCATGTGTAAAGCATCTCCATTGCTGGGCTAACTGTCCCAACACTGCAGTCTCAAAGTCAGTCCTCGATTGGAACTATGAACTACCTGCTCGTGCTCGTGATGGTGGTGGTGGGTGCATGCTCCTCCTCCACAGGTGGTGGCTGAACTTGGCCGGGATATCTGACCTCATAGGGAGTTAGCCATTTTTTCATCTCCTGGCTATATTGTACCTACAACTCATCAATGTTTGCTCCGTTACTAGGTCATGCTCAGTGGGCATCTCTATTAATTCCCTCTTAGTACTAATACCAAAGTCTCTCAGAATTTTCATGATGATTAGAGGGGAGATGAAGGCTTTAGTAGAGAGACGATGATGAACCACATCCCTAATAGTTTGTATGATCAATGAAGCAAGAAGGATAGGCTAAGTGGTCATCATCCTATTCAAGATGTATGTATCAATAAAGCGTGTCTCATTGAAACCACTGGCTCGGGGTACAACATTAAAGCCAAATATGTAGACTAGAGCCATATACCTAAAGTTGGTAGCAAGATCATTATTAGAATACAAGCTGTTAGCTTAGAAAGCATTGTGCTTGTGCAACCCTAGAGTAGCTCTAGTACCACTGGCATCCCAATTAAGGTCAGAAAGAATCTTTTGATTATTAGTATCTATACCTTGCCAAGAATCATCATCATAGATCTGGAGGAGAGTAGCTAACTGGTTTCGTGTGATGATAATGGGGGTTCCCTTGACTCTCGTCTCAATGTGTGGAAGGTGTTTATTGCCCTTTTCAACCATGTTGACATAAAATTCTTTAATGAGTACTGGACAATAATTCCTTTTTAGCTGTACTATAGGTCCCCACCGTAGCCTTCTAAACATCATTCCTAGTTTGAGAGCACGGTCTAGGGTAGGTGCAAAGGTACGCTCCACAATAATCTTATTTGGAGCTCTCCTATTATACCACTTCTCACATGATGGATCAATGAACTCAGCTGGCCTA
Organism: Voacanga thouarsii; assembly: GCA_026120185.1. Classification (NCBI taxonomy): domain Eukaryota; kingdom Viridiplantae; phylum Streptophyta; class Magnoliopsida; order Gentianales; family Apocynaceae; genus Voacanga; species Voacanga thouarsii. The sequence continues at coordinate 870,079 of JANUWF010001774.1, forward strand.
AGGAATAGGTGGTCTATAGATGAAGGGGCTAAAGAAGAAGAAGCTCTAGCCCTTTTTGAGGCTTGACCCCATGCTCTAGACATATTGGCACGCGAGTAGTAGTGAAGATAGGAGGATAAGGACTAAGAAGTTCAAAGATTTTAGAAGAATTGTATCTCCCCTGTTTCAAACACAATACACAACACCCTCTCAACTCTCAACCAACTTACAACAATAAAGCCCAAACTCCTTTAAAGTATATCACACACCAAACAATGACCAATTCAATCTTTTCCAATCAATCTACCACAATGTACAACATAACTTACAAGAATACATATAAAAGCCTAAATGTGTTGAACAAACCCAATGTATCTGGATGCTTATACATGACCATGTGAATTATGGAATCATTATGGTATTATAGTAATCAAGTGTAAAATAAGTCAAAACCAATGTGCACTAATTACTCAATCATCATAATAGCCATAAGCATACCCTTTAAGCAACTGCATAACCTCCCTAATGATCATGTGAATGAATCAAGTACTCAAGAAACATTAACTCATAACATATCCAAAGTCATGAAACTCACAAGTTAATTCAGAATGCAAGAGAACATTATATATCCCAATTTTCAGCCAATAATATACCCAAAATTAGAAAAAATTATCTACAACATTTTAACCGTTGGAATTCAAGAAAAATCATACCTTGATGTTCTTCTATGCATAGGTAAGCAAAAGATGCATTCTTTTTTCAGAAATCCAAGCTCTTTACATGTGAATTGAAGATTGGGTTTTTGTGAAAAATGGAAGATTTAAAGACTTTTGATCCGTAGAATCAACAAAAGAATGACAGATTGATATTTTAAAAGTGTTTGGGAGGTGAAAAATCAAATCTTGAGAGATTGGGAAGGTGAACTCGGCACTGGTTAGAGAGAATTTGAGAGGGAGTTGGAGAGTTTGAAAGAAAAAGTAGCCAAAATGGCCTATTTCAAGTGATCTGCCCAATAGGAGCCGGCGCCGGTTCTGGTCCTAGCTGGCGCCGGTTGCATTCTGTTTGGGCTTCGAATTTTTTTTTTTTTTTAATGAAAGAAAAATGATGAACACGCAGTAATGATGAATAATGCAATTTAATTTATGAAGAAATAATAAAAAGAATAAAACAAAATGACAAAAATAAAAATTGTTCTAAATCACAAAAATTGAAAGCAAAAATGACTTCAATATTTTCCATGGCCTTGATCCCGTGGATTTTCTTCAGTGTTTCCTGGTAATGTCCCTGCTTAACAATCTCCAAGTAGTTTAGCAAGTTAGCCAATTTGGCTCTCCAAGTTGCATATGGAAGCCTCTAAGTTCCTTGTTATAGTAGCAACCCCTTGGAATTTAGTCTCTGTTGTACTTACCAATTGGCCAATCAATTCTTCCAATGGTGGCTTGGAAGGTGCTAAACTATTGTTCAAAGGGGGTTGGTTCCTTTGATTGCCCCCAAAGTTAAAAGAACCTTACCCATGTTGGTTTCCATTGCCGCAAAAGAAGTTAGGGTAATTTCTCTAACCAGTATTGTAAGTAGAGCTATAAGGATTGTTACCTGGACGGATATTACCTACAAAGGCTGCTTGTTCTGTTGTTTCTTGGAGTGCACCCATATTTTGGCACTCATGATTTGGGTGCCCTTCTCCATAGAAATCACAACTTCCATGTACCACTTAGCCTTGAAGCATCACCACTTGTTCCATCTTTTGAGTCAATGCTTCCACCTTAACCTCCAAAGCTGCCACAGCATCCACTTTGTGCACTCCTTGCACACGAGTTTTAGACCTTGCACTTCCCCAAGAATAGTTATTAGAAGCCAAATTCTCAATTAGATCGAATACCTGTTCCGGGATATTGTGATTAATGGAACCCTCTGCAGAAGAGTCCACCACTTATCGTGTTACGAATGTAAAGCCATTCAAAAATATAAGCATCTGCATTCCTAGTTCGAATCCGTGGTGTGGGCACTTTCTCAGAATCTCCTTGAACCTCTTCCAACTTTCATACAAATGTTCTGAATCTAATTGTTGGAAGGCAAATATCTCATTTCTAAGTTTAGCTGTCCTAGCTAGAGGGAAATATTTGGCAAAAAAAATTTCAGCTAGGGCATTCCAAATGGTGATGGAACTTGTAAGTAAAGACTTTAACCAAGATTTGGCTCTATCTCTCAAAGAAAAAGGAAAAAGTCTGAGCTTTATGGCATCTTCAGAAATACCATTTATCTTAAAAGTATCACAAATATCAAGAAAACTGGCTAAATGAGCATTAGGATCTTTTTCAAGTAGCCCATCAAATTGGACCATATTTTGGACCATTTGGATGATATTGGGCTTTATTTCGAAATTTTTTGCATCCACCCTATGTCTAGTAATACTCGAGCCCGTGCCCGAGATTGCAAGTTTCACAAGGTCATCCATAATCCTTCTGTTATTTCCAGCATTATTGTTTTGAGCATCGTCCATATCTACAAGTAAGTTCCATTTGATTGTCCGATGGATTTTTGATAATGTCCTTTTGATTTTAGGATTAAAATCTGCTATCTCGCCTTCAGATTTTCGAGTCATATACCAAGGATCACACCTAGAAAGACAAAACGAAAGTTAGATAACAGAATTCACAATTCAAACAAAATTTCAAGAACATGTTAGTCAAATTAAACATCAGTCAAAGTTAGTAAATTAGATTACAAAGGTACACAAGATACAAAAGATGGCACCCTTGTGCGAAAAGAACAATTGTACATATTTACATAAGAGAAACAAACAAGAAAATCAAAGAAAAAGACAAAATAAGAAAAATTTAGGAAGAAAAGAAAAATGGTAAGGGAACAAACGAAAAAGGACAAAAATAAAAAGAGATTTTTTTTTTTTAAACAAGAATTAGGGCCTGGACAGTCTAGGACCAGTGCCGACTAGGCCCGGAACTGGCGCCGGTTGTGTTCTGTCTAGGCTCCAATTTTTTTTTTTTTTAAGCTAAAAGCTTTCCTAATTGAGTGCATGACCACAATACATTTAAAAATTAAATATTAACCTAAGATTAACAATTGTAAATACAAAAAAAAATAAGAAAATAAAATAAATTCAATCCGTCTAAAATATCGTGTTAGCAAAAGTCCAAACCTGAAAATAAAGAAAAATTAGTATTGACTCCAAATTATAGATGTACAAATCAACAAATTAAGAATACCATTATTACACATATTCCACATTAACATTAGGTTAGTAAAATTAAATAACTAAATATACAATAAATACAAATATATAAAGACAAGTTAGTTATTATGAACATGTATCTACCTATTTACATATTTACAATATATAGTGAAATTACAATACAATTATACAAATAACAAAGTATGGCACTTCTGCATACAAGGAATTATATACATATTTACATATAAACATATAACATATAAAAATGGTTAAATCAATGAAATCCAAGCTTTCACGATATTATTCCCCAACAACGGCGCCAAAAACTTGATGTGTATAGATTTGGATATAAAAATCATATAAAAATAAGCACATTCCCAATCAAGTTTAAATTAAGACGTTAACCCCAAATTACACATATGAGTAAGCGTACTCATCATTAAGCATAGTATAGGGTTCAAACGAGTGTCGATCCTCCAGGAACAAGTATACATCAATTACGTTTCTTTCATTGTTTAACCGACTCAATAAAGTAGAAAAGAATAAAAAATAAAATAAAATAATAAAATAATATATACATTTCAAGGATGGAGAATTATGTAACTGAAACCATTATTTTGACAAACATGATTTTAAAGTACCCAATCATTATCATAAGTAATTATTCTCTTGGCATCATAAAGGATTAAGATAGATTCACTTCTTTTCCAATCCATGAAATCACTATCTTCTAGACAAATTAGTATCACATATCCTGTCTCAACTAATTCACCTAAAAGATGCATTAACCACAATCCTTAGTTAAATCCCCATATCCTGACAAATTTAAAACATGAAATTAACCAATGAATTCATATCCTGGCAGACATTAATTAATCTTTAATTACCTAGTTCTTAGCAATTAACCATTTTTCCAAGCAAGTTAATAGACAACAAATATGAAATTAATGAATTAAAACCACCATCAATCCCTTTTCTAAGTAAGTTAATGGAAAGAAACAACCAATTAATCTCATAATCAACATAAGTAATTAAATACCAAGAATAACAATCAATTAATCAAAAGATCAACGTAATTCTAAAAATCATGAATATCTAAAATAATGTTAAATTACAATAAAATAATTAATATATCATTGTTCAAGAAAAAAAATAGAGTAAAAGAAAGCACTCATAAACAAGCCTCATTCTTCTTCCTTTGTAGACCATCTTATACAATCCTCCTTGAATTGAATAATTCCTCCTTAATTTGAGTGATTTTTTGTTTTGATCTGTGAATCCTCCCATTTTCCTTATGTTTTCCCTTTATTTATAGGCTTTAGAAGTGTCTAATTTTGTTCCTCTAGGGTTTCTGGCCGATTAGAAGTAGGAAAACACTAAAACTCTGCAAATTGTCAAAAAATACGTGCAAAAATCGAGGCACCACCTCAGCATTAGGGCACAGCCGACGGCGCCTATCCTGGCTAGGGCCGGAACCGGTTGTGATATATCTTTTCAATCATTCGTTGATTTTTCTTGATTTTTGAACCAGTCCTTCTAGAGTGCAGCCGGCGCCAGTTCAGTTCTGTTTCACTACTTTTTCATCGCCTTGAAGTGCGTGCCAACAGCACTTGGTCGGCGCTGGTTCCCCTGTCCTGGTCAGTGCCACCTCTATTCTGTTTTGCGACATTTTTGTCTTATTTTACCCATAAACTCTGAAATAATATACAAAATACCTTTCCAATGGTAAAATCTCGAATATGGAGGAATATGACTAGTTATTGAACAAAATGTATCATAAAATAGTCTCAAATAACTAAGAAATATATGACTAATTTAGGCCATATCAGTATGTGTGTGTGTGTGTGTGTATTTATATAATCTATTTATATATACATAATATATATATATATATATATATATATACATATAATATAAAATATATGTGGAGCGGGCTATTCCCACTTAAATCAGGGAATCCCCAGCCAAATCAGGTCGGGCTGGCCGGATCCCCGGTTTAAGTGGAGAAATTGTCATTCCTAGTTTAGACTATGGAATTAGTACCAACTCCGTGCAAAATATAAATTAATTTTGACATGAATATTTTAGTACTATTCTTGTAATCCATTACTCAACATGTACATCAATTGAAACTATTTCCAACACGTAGTCACTTTGGCCAAGGACTTCTCGAGTAATGACTCTTACAAGCGGTCGTGAGATATTTGCTCCTACTATTAGGAGTAATGAATTATTTATTGATTATCTCAACTACTTTTGTTTACTTCATGTTATACCTAATACTCATTTCATAGGCAGTCTTATAGGGATTCGAAAGATTGAAATCAAAGTCTAACACTCAGTAAATAATGTACCTTGGAGATCTCAAGTCTAAGGATATACTTGCATATTTGCTATAATGAGATTCTATAAATAGTTATCCATGTGATTATCTCATAGTTAAGTCATCCAATGAACTTGTTCAAGTAACAAGCATCTATGTGTTAACTTTAATTATCACAATACTCACGGATGTGAGAATTATCTCTTGATCAAATCAAAAAGTATAACACGTTCTAGTTTTTGCGCATTAATGATGTCCTATTTCACTAATACTATGATTAGAGATAATTTAAACACAACTACTATATGGTGTAGTAAAAATCTCACATTATGATCTCTATCGTAATTTCCTTAATACTATACTATATGCTTAGGACTTTATCTAATAGTTTTATACACATATACATGAGGAATGATTAATGATTAATTAAATTGAAAGATGAAGAATGTCTTTTATTAATAAATGTGTCATATATAATATACGAGTGATTACCTTTAGAGCACAACACTAACAACCCATTCACTTGGAGCAATAGAAGTTTAGGGATGACAAATATCCAAGAAAGACCGAATCGAGGAGTTATCAATGGCTCTCGAGGGATTCTTTTCCTAAGAGCTTATATCATTAGGGATGGCAACGGGGTCAGGCCGATCCGGAGACAAGAAATCCCGACCTCTCCCTCGCATATCTCACCGTCCATCCCCAACATAGGGGAAAGGTGGGGATCCTCGCCCCCGGCTAGCCAAGAACAAAATAATCTCCGGTCTCGGCCTAGCGGAAAAGTGGGGGCCCGATTAGGCCTAGAAGCCCGAGAATGTTTTTAAATTTTTTTACCTCCAATATATTTTTATTCATATCTTTTTAACACCTTCTAAAAACCTTCTTATTATATATATTGCATAAAATTTTGTATATGTTATCAATTTTAATAATTACAAAATTGATATGTTTGAGGCTTTAGGTTAGATTAGATTAATATGATTTGCTTAGTTCAATAATAAGATCTAAAGCCAATTATGAAGTGAAATCTTACTAAATTTTGAAGGTTAAAAGTTTGTTCTATTTAAAATAATTACATCATCTGCTAATTATTATACTCCACAATAACCTTATCAATGATGTGAATCTTTATTAATTAATATTATTAGTTTGAATAATGCTATAGACTATTCTAATTATTAGAATATTTGCTTCTCATAACAAGGAAAGTAAACTAGAATGATAAGAAAGTATTATTAATAACCAAAATAAAAAAATACGTACGAGCTATATTCAATTATGAGTTATTTAGTCAGATAGTATATAAGAATTGATTATTTTTTTCTAGTATCATGGTAAACATAATTAACTAAATATCTTGTCCTACTTGATGTTTTTATTCATACCCACATATTCATTTCGAATTAGCTTTGAAATATTTCGATAATACTTAGTTACATTGATCCGTAATAATTAACATTATAGGATAAATTTCTTGTAATAGCTTAATATTACAAGATGGATTCTAATGTTAGAATAAATTTATAAAAAAAGGTGATGAAATTTTGTATTTGAACCTTATATGTATACACACACACACACACACACACACACACACACACACATGTGTATATATAAAATACCTATAATCTATATAGTATATATACACACACACACACACACATGTGTATATATAAAATACCTATAATCTATATAGTATATATATATATATATATATATATATATATATAATGCATATAGAATATATATTTATTTATGAAGCAGTGGTAGGGCCAGGCTGGGCCTGACAGGCCAGGGCAGGGGTAGGGATCATACATTCCCCATCCTCGACCCATCCCCGATTGGCAAGCCAAGGAATTAAGCCTGCCTCCGATCCTATTCCTACTTAAATTGGGGAATCCCAGCTCGACCAGGCCAGGCCAAGGTGGGCCAGGTCTTCAGTTTAAACGAGGCAATTGTTATCCCTATGTATCACCTATCTCCTTTGCTATTGCCTCTTGATCAAGAGCAAACACACTAGACATTTCCATTTTGAGACCATATGGACCAAAGACCTTACAACCAGCATGGTAATTAAGGAATCCTAGAACTCTTCGGGTACAAGTTCCCTCTGTTCATGGACAGCAACAAATTGAGAAACATGAAGATTGCTCACAAGAAATAGATCAAAACTAGCTTTAGCCATGTCTAATCCTTGATCAAGAAACTTAAGGAAAACATGGACTGTAACACTCCACATTTCTATGGCATAGTGGGCTCTATCTTCGTGGGATGTCACCCTATCTAAACTCCTAGACAAAATATCTTTATAATGATCAATAACTTAATTTGCATTGGAATGATACTATAACTTCAAAGAAGGAAATTTATTCATAGGAAAATTTCATAATGCATGGATTTCAAATCGTTCGTACAATATTCTAAATTCACAATATATACAATATACCATATTGCTTATTTCTACTCTATCATGCTTCCGTTGCATACTCTGACCACTAACTTGTATCACAGGACCTAAAAATATATAGGAAAATGTGTGAGTGCTAAACACTCAGTGAGTCCTATATGTGCTCGTGATTTTCAAATAAAGCAGGTTTCATGGTATTTTCCAAACAAGACAACTTGTAAACACATATAAGACCTCATATTTGACCCCAAAAAAAATGGTCATTTCTTCTTCACATGGATATTAATGACTTCTCAGAGGAATTGCATTCTCAAAAGATGTTTAATAAGCAAACCACATTGTGATCTCATTACTCAGAATGAACATTAGTCCAACCAATAATATCAATACCATAGAAACATTAGTCTTATGAACATAATAATATATTCATGCTCAAAGCCGAAGATCAAAGTAATGCAATATTTTCCAAACCAAACTCTCTTTCCAAAATTGGAGTCCTGGAGTAACTTATATCCATATTTCATAAAATCATCCAGTAGACATGTACATTTTAAGAAAATCACTTGTTATAACAGTGTTTATAAAATAAATAGGACGCACATATATTTTAGAAAATTAGTAGAAATAATGATATTTATAAAACAAAGGGGACTCATCTTATCAAGCTAGTTTCCTTAAGTAATCAATCCTTCAAAGCTCTAATTTCTTTTGCTCTTTTCTATTTCTTTATTCCCTATTTCTTCTCCTTCTTCCTCTCTTTTTCTTCTCTTTCTTTCTTTCTCCCTCTCTATTATTTCCGGATCTCTCTCTCTCTCTCTCTCTCTCTGGATTTCCTGCTTTTCTTCTCCCTTCCTTCTTTCCTTTCCTTTCTCTCCCCATTTTCGATTTATTTCGCCACCCTTAAGCTCTCTCCCTCATCCTCTATTTACAATTTTCTACAATGATTATGGAGGAAGCTTTATATAAAAGCCTAGGTAAGTGATTATGTAAAATGCTTAGGTAATGGCATGCAAGATGCTTGTAAGAAAGCTTAATTAGGAAGCTATGAAATATCATAGGAACACATAGAAGATGACTCGTTACTTCTAGAAACCTTTAGAAGCTTATGGATGATGATTCACCAAGCCTAGAATATTTTGAAAGCTATTGGAAATTAATAGAATAATATAGCAGCTTATGAAATAAGTTAAATGATATAGGTGGCAACTTATGGAAGCTTATAGAATATGACTCATCAAGTTTCTAGAAGCTCTTGGAGGATGACTTAGCATCTTTAGAATATTTTAGAAGATATAAAAATATTATGGAAGATATAAATTAGTATTAAATAATAGAAATTCATGTAATAAACTTTATAAATGTAGTCAAACATAAATAATGAAACATGAATGAAATAGGCCACTTATAAACTTTTGTGGCTCCCACATAAAAATCTACTTTCTCCATTTTAACATACTTGTTCATGTTTTTGTTTTGTTTCAAAATACTTGTTTATGTACATATTTCTAGAATTAATGATTAGTTTCTTTCCATTTTACCCCTATTTATTCTAAATTAACTACACAACTTTCCAAAAATTTTTTCTTTTTCTTACTTCTTGGGAATTTTCACTAACCAATAGGTATCATGTTTTTAATATGAGTAGAATAGTAACTTTATCTAAATTGTAGTATTATTTTTAATATCCTTAATCTGTGTGCAAAGAGTTTCATAAACAAATATTTTGAATCGGATAGAGTAATAACTTTATTAAAGTTGTGGGCCCCATATAATCATTATAAATGTTAGGAAGACAAATTAAAATTTTCTTGTTAATATAAAACATAATATAATATAATATAATATTTTTTATCATTAACATAATATAATATTATGTTAATGATAAAAAATATTATATTATATTATATTTTATATTAAGTAGAAATAGATCAATTCTTACTTAGATAAAATTTATAAAATATAATATTTCTTGTAAAATATAATATATAAAAAATATAATATATTTTGTATAAAATATTTATTGAATAAATAATAATTTTCTTGAAAATAAAAGAGAAGAGCTTTATAAAATTCATAAAAAAGCGAGATGTTACATTGACGACATCCAATCTCTCAACCAAATTTCACAAACCCTTGCCCAAGAAGTTGTGCTCCACGAACCTAGGGGTGACAATCGTGTCGTGTTCGAGTTGGCAGGTCGTATCAACTTAAGATAATTACACTTGATAGGCTAACCCGAACACGACCCGATTAATAAACGTGTCGTGTCGTGTCAACTCATTTATTTTCGTGTCGTGTTCGTGTTATAAAACGGGTTGACACGACATGACACAATTAGACACAAAAATTAAATAGATAATTACTAAATTCGTTAACCCGAATACCTACTAAACCCGCTAATCTGTGGACCATTACACAAAAAATTTGAAAAAATCAAATCAAATTATATAAAATTAAAAAACTAATAAAATAGTCCGTAAAGTCATAAATAACCAATAAAATAATAAATCATCTCGCTAAATATTTAGAGATCTTAATAAATTCATAAGATTTAATCTTAAAAATCTAAACAAATGTAATTTTGCAATAAAATTGGATTATTCAAGAAATTATTTTCTCTAGATATTTAGAACAACAATTTTGTCGTAGCATGCCAGGAATTTTAAAGAGCAAATGGAGAGCAAAAAACGAGCACGAAAGGAAGGCTTGTCCTTGTAGGGTGTAATTCAAATTGTCTTTATCCCAATGTCAGAAATAACAGAGTATACGAATTGGTCAATCGATGCTGAGTAAACCTTATCCTCTGGTAAATACATCACACGAGCTTCTTTTCATTCTATATTCGATTTGGCATGTAGGTATATTACATACGTTATTTCCTAAAGGTCTAACATACGTTATTTCCTAAAGGTCTAACATTCCCCTTTAGAATCACGTAAGGTCGTTGCTTATCAACTCGTACTAATATTATTATTACAGACACTAAATAATAATTAATTAAGAATGATTCATTTACTATATATCAAACAAATAACCACATTAACATCATTTATTTTCTTTAAGATGTCTCATATAATTAAACAAAATAGACACACAAATAATTTAATTAATTCATATAATAAAATTTAATTAAATTAATTCATGTAAAAAATTAAATTATCTAATTTTCTATAGTAAAATTTGTAGAGTATTACAAAAAGTATTAAATATAAATATTAAAAAAAGTTAAACGGGTTCGCGGGTTGAAACGAGTTAAAACAGGTTGAATCCGTTTATGACCTGTACACGTTTAAAGTTAAACGAGTCGACCTGTTTCGACCCGAACCCGCGAAATTCCAATTCTAATCTGCTATAACCGTGTCGTGTTCAATATTGCCGCCTCTACACGAACCTTTGCACGAACTGCTGAAAAGGGAGAAACTCTTGTGGAGGGATAAGTCTAGAATCTAACGGACTAAAGAAGGAGATGCGATCATCGGCAACACTCACTTTTTCCGTTTCTCCACGATCATCGGCAAACACTCACTTTTTCCATTTCTCAACGATCACTGGCAAAAGCTATAACTCTGTAGACTACATTCTCTCTGATACAATTCTTTGGAAATGAATTTTCCCAATATTACACCAATCTCTTTTCATCCTCCACCCCTTCCTTCACCAGCCATCTTGATTGTGAGAATCTTATCCGTTAATATCAGTGATGATGATAACTTTTGTCTCTATAACACCCTGTCTTTGATGGAGATAAAAAAATGTCATTTTCAATGTGAGTACTTCTAAGAGTCCGAGTCCAGATGACATATCGACAGTGTTTTACAAAAACTTATTGGAGCATTGTTAAGGATGATGTATCTTTGGCTATTTAAAAGTTTTTTGAAACTGGCAAACTGGTTAGGGATTTCAACTAAATTTTTATTGCTTTAATGCCTAAGAGTGAAAAACCTACCCAAGCCTACCAGTTTAGGCCTATATCTTTGTGCAATGTTTGTTGCAAGATCATCTCTGAAACTTTTGCAGCCAGGCTCAAACTGATTCTTCACAAAATTGTTGATCCTACCCAATATGTGCTCATTCCGGGGAGATCCATTGATAACAACTCCATTATTTTCCAAGAGATCATGCACTCCATGAACAAAAAGAAAGGCAGGTCGGATTTTATAACCCTCAAAATTGACATGAACAAAGTATACATTCATGTTGAGTGGCCCGTCCATGTCAGAATTTTGAAATGTAATGGATTTACTGACTACCTCATCTATGAATGTATATCTACCTCTTCTATGTCTATTCTTATCAATGGTTCGCCGTTTGGAAACATTACGCCTTCAAGGGGCATAAGGCAGGGAGATCCTATCTCCTCTGCCTTGTTTACTGTTTTCTTTGATCTGTTGTCTAGGATTTTATCCAAGTCAGAGGAGAATTGTAGCCTTCATAGAGCGAACTAGCCCAACTATCTCTCATTTGATGTACGTAGACGATCTTGTTGTCTTTTGTGGAGCAACACAACCTGCGGCTAAGAGGTTGCAAGGTGCATGCAGAAGTACTCTAATGGTTCGGTCAAATTATGAATATCCATATATTTTAGCAAAATGCGGAAGCCAACACTAGAGCAAATCTCTACAGGACTCTACAGATTAAGTAATGTGACCATAAAGGCTAATACCTGGTCTTGCTTTTTATAATACTGTATCCAAGACTAAAGCCTTTAGCAGAATTGTAGAACAAATCACCAGAAGATTAAGTGGCTGGAAGCAGAAAATTCTATCACAAAGTTAGAAGGAGTACATTGATTTAATCAGTAGTTCAGTCCATAGCATCCGATCCTATGCAAAGAATAGATATCCCCAACAAAATCTGCTAAAGGATAAGATCAACTGATCAAATAACTAGGAACTTCTATTGGGGGGCAAAGAAGGACAGCCAAAGACATTTTTGTTTGAAAGCATGGGACAATGTTTGTTGTACAAAGGAAGCAGGAGGATTGGATTTAGAAAGGAAAAGGACATAAACATGGCTTTCAACAGTAAACCTGTATGGCAAATATGCAGGGGCGGACACACATATACTATGGGGGTTGGGGGGGGGGGGGGTGACAGAGCCCCTCCCATTTTTTTTTTAAAATTTATATTAATTATAATATAGTAGTTATAGGCTACAAAATATTTGTATCCTTGGCCCTTCTTAATTTTTTAAAATTTTTTATTAATTATAATATATTAAACTGTGAGTTACAAAATATTTGTATCTATGTTATTATATTAGATCCTTTCTAAATCTATTAGTCATTATTTTTTTTTATATTTATTAAATTTTAAATTTTTAATATATATTAACTCTTCAAAGTACTTGTTTGAGATTTTTTTATCTCGCACAATTATTTACTCTCGATTCTCTTCCATCAACAGACAATAAACAAATTTTTTACATTCATCTTAAATAAATTTTGACCCTTCTAAAATTTTTTTCTTACGTCGCCCCTGCAAATATGTACTGAAGGAGACAAGAAATGGGTTGAAATTTAAAAGAAAAATATTTTGGGCCCACTTGTTTATTAGATGCAGAAACTATGCCCCACGCCACCCCCCCCCCAGGAAAAAAAAAAAAAGCGGGGTTTCTTGGGTTTGGAAAGTAATTTGGAATTGCAAGGATATCAGTAACATTGTTAATAAACTGGCCAAAGAGTATGGAGAAGATAGAATGAGGTGACTAATTAAGAAGACTTCTACTGGATGTCTGCAAGAATGGTGAAGTCCCAAAGTCGTTGGATCAAATTCAACTTCCAGCGACATATGCAGATGGTGAATCCATTGCAGCAGTCATAGGAACCAATTTAAGATGGAGTCATTCTGGGAGAATGGACTAAACACTCGAGGGTACCAGACTTATTCACTGCAGAGAAGCCAAGGCAGCCCGTCTGGCACTTGCAGCAGCAGAAAACTCGAGCCCACACAAAGTCATCAGTGAAGAGGATGCCGCCAACGTTTATCTTCTCAATTAGATTTTAATGCAGAAATGGAAGTATGGACAAGGAAAGATGTAAATAATTCCTGCAGGCAAATTCTTAACAGAAGACCCAATTGGAAGGTCCTGCAAGTTTGACGTCTTTTTAATAGGGCTATTCTATTAGATTGAGATGATTTTATGAGAATATAATAAAAAATTATTAAATATGTGAGTCAAATAAAATCAAAGTAAAACTAAAAAAAGAGAAAATATGATATATTCTAAATATATGATCATTTTTAGAAAATAAAAATTATTTAAATTACTATTATTTTAAATTAGAACAAAATTTATTTTGAATTAAATTAATATCCACTCACACCCTTAGTTAACGAGTACGCTCCGATCATGTGACTGGACTAACCCCATTGTGTCTTTGCCAATTGATGTCTTTTGTGATGTGGAGAGCTATGAGGATTCCCTTGTTTTTAATTCTTTAGGATGTATTTAAACACTAATTGAATTAAGATGAGTTTATTTAAATATAATAAAAATTTATTAAATATGTACAATTAAGATGGAATTTAAGTGGGATAAAAAAACAATATTTTATGAGTATATAATAATATTCAAAAAATAAAATTTATTTAAATTATAATTATTTCAAATTAAAGGATTTTAGATTGGAATGAGTCTCAATCTACAACGGTCCTTACTTTCATTAAATACATTGACCTCCCTCTAACTTTATTTTATAATAGCGATCTGTACACTATTTAAATTTTGATGTTATGAGAATAAATTATCATAAATAACTTTTATTATCTCAAATATCAAGTAAATATATATTATATATTTTTATTTTTATCTTAAAAAAGTGAAATTATTTTTTAAGTAAGAGTCCATATCAAAATTAAAATAAAGATAAATATAGCACTATTACATGAATTTTATGATTATTTGTTAAGGATAAAATGCTAAAATAAATATAGTTGAAAAAATATATTTTAAACATTTATATGAGTTTTGAACCTTGAGATATTAAAAAATAAATATATTATACTATAAAGTATGAAAAGGTAATTTACTCCTTTAATAAGTAAATTGTTCATGTTCTATTTACTGAAAGATTTGCTCTCAATTAGAGCGCACAAGGTCAACTTGTGAAGGTGAAAGATTGCTAGGCAGACTTGATTTTTGTGATTTTTTTTTTTAAGTGAATATGAAATTGTATTTTTCAAAAATACATAATGATTTAAAGATTGTGTTCTTGAATTTTCCATTTTTGTGGACCACAAGTATTAAAATAATATACTTTTCTAAATGTACAACTTGTAAAGCAAAGGTTTTTTTTTCCGGACAAAGTGTATGATTAAAAAAAAACACTTGAAGAAATATTTCTGTGCAGAGGATATAACTTACAGTAGTCCATCAAGATATCATTTAGACTGGGGATGAATACACAGACCAGTAGGCTTCTTATTTGAAGAGACTTTTTAGTTTGTTCTCCAACACTCAGTTATCGAATGTTACAATTTCAAATTGTACTAACGTTTAAGGAAAGATAGCGAGAGGTATTATTCTTTTTGGGCTTGGTCTCTTACCATAGAACTATATTTCTTTTATTATCAATATAAAATCTCACTTAACAAAGAAAAACTATATTTTATTCTCTGCCCTCAAGAATCTGCTATGATACAATTATCTTTTGGCTCGATTTCAATTTGGGTTAAGTAAATACATTCATTGACTGAAAAATCTACTCATTGTCTGCTTTCCATTAGCTCAAATTTCTTTCCTTACCAATGGCTGAAAGTACAAATTCAAACTCCACACACATGGTTGCACAACCAGAGTCCTAACACATCATCTCTATCACAAGATAAAGAACAACAAATAACCGAGGACGACAACCGGAAACAATTAAAATTACCCCATTGACCCACCCCGCAAAGAATAAAAAAGGCACCACAAACCACTTGGCTGCTTTTGTTTTGCTGCTTTTTAGTACCTGTAGTGTGCTGGCTTGTATGGACCCTCAACTGGAACACTAATGTAGGCAGCTTGCTCTGGAGTTAGCTTTGTCAACTTAGCCCCAAGTTTTCCCAAATGAAGAGCTGCAACCTTCTCATCGAGGTGTTTTGGCAGCACGTAGACCTTCTTCTCATACTTGCCCGAGGCCTTCTCCTTCCACAACTCAAGTTGTGCAATCACTTGGTTGGTGAAAGAGCATGACATTACAAAGCTTGGATGGCCAGTGGCACATCCCAAGTTCATCAAACGTCCCTCAGCAAGAACAATGATACCAGTTCCAGTCTCAGGGAATACCCAGCGATCAGTTTGGGGTTTGATGGTGATGCGTTTGACACCAGGGTAAGTCTCAAGACCAAGCATGTCAATCTCATTGTCAAAGTGACCAATGTTGCAGACAATTGCATTGTTCTTCATCTTCCTCATGTGATCCACCATAATAATGTCTTTGTTTCCAGTGGTTGTCACGAAGATGTCAGCCTCAGAGACAACATCTTCCAAGGTCAAAACTGGAATACCTTCCATGAGTGCTTGAAGGGCACAGATGGGATCAATTTCTGTAACAATCACACGACCACCAGCTTGCTTGAGGGCACCAGCACAACCCTTGCCAACATCTCCATATCCACAGACAACTGCAACTTTACCAGCAATCATAACATCAGTGGCTCTCATAAGACCATCAGGGAGTGAGTGACGGCATCCATACAAGTTGTCAAACTGCAAAACATTTATTTTATTGTGATCAGAACTGGACAGAACTTTGCCCAAGAGAATTACTCTATGCTGCATTGAACCCATTCCAGTATGTTTAGAGGCATTCGAGCTCAACCAAATAATCAAGGTTTTAAGAGTTACATTAACACATTGTTATAGGGCAAGGGCTAGAAGCCTCAATCAACTAAACTAAAGCATTGCACATTACACATCAACTTCTAAACTAACAAGTAAAACAAATACTTTAGTTTATATACTCATAAATATACATAAACATGATCTGTTACTAGGCTCAATTGCACTGTTACTATATCTTTCCACCTGAACTACTTGCATTTTCTTTTAAATTTTTGTCAACCAATCAAAATACCAAATCAAAGAATGATCCTTGAGTAGGAAAACCAATATTAAAGCTAAAGATTCCTGCTTCATTCTGCAAGAAGCTACTACATTCATTCAATCACCGAAATACTAGGCGAATTTCAAATTTGAATAGGAAGTAGTTCGTCCCTGAAAACTACCTACTTCGATCAGAATTAAGTTCAAAAAGCAGCCTGAAAACTACCTCAATCGATCAGAATTAAGTTCAAAATGCAGCTTCCGGGAAACAAGACAACCCAAATTAAAGACTACTACAAGAACAGAAAAGTAATTGTACTTCCGATCTATAACCGCCGTCCTAGACGATCAAACTTTTTATTCGAATCAACAAAGCAAAAGCACAAAATTTCAACCCAAGAACAGCAGATCTGTTCCCAAAAATAAAACAAACCATACCTTGCTCTTAGTAACAGAGTCGTTGACGTTGATGGCAGGAAACAACAGGGTCCCATTAGCCTGCATCTGGTACAGCCTTTTCACACCAGTGGTGGTCTCCTCTGAAACACCGACCAATCTCTCCTTCATCTTGTGGTATTTCTTGGGATCCACCTTCAATCCATCCCTAATAATTCCCAGAACAATCTGAAACTCAGCATTATCAGTCGAGCTTGGATCCGGTAACTTCCCCGTTTTCTCATACTCATCCTCTGCTTTCACTCCCTCGTGAATTAATAGAGTAGCATCGCCACCATCATCTACAATCAGATCCGGTCCTCCCTCTGAACCCCAGTCCAATGCCCTCTCCGTACACCACCAGTATTCCTGAAAACCACAACCAATCATTACTCCAAATTTCAAACATACATCAATAAACAAGTATCAACTAGTAAGGTTTGGCAGCACACCTGCAGAGTCTCTCCCTTCCAAGCAAAAACGGCGGCGGAGTCACGGGCGATGGCAGCAGAGGCGTGGTCCTGAGTTGAGAAAATATTGCAAGAGCACCAGCGGACGGAGGCGCCTAGGGCCGTTAGCGTTTCAATGAGAACGGCTGTTTGAATAGTCATGTGGAGGGAGCCAGTGATACGAGCACCCTTCAGTAGCTGAGATGGCCCGAACTCCGCCCGGCAAGCCAGGAGCCCAGGCATTTCGACCTCAGCGAGCTCGATCTCAAGCCGCCCGAAGTCGGCCTGAGACATGTCCTTGACCTTGTACTCGCGGCCCGATGATGTCTTGTCCACGGAGAGAGCCATGGCGGGATCGGGTTCGATTCGGGCTTAGGGTTTAGAACCGGCTCAGAGAAATGACAGGCGGAGAGCGGAGAAAAGGGGATATTCATGGGGGTTTTATATGGGTTTGGATGCAGAAAAACGGCAACGTTCTAGATTTGTCACCTAGATTTTGATAATGCTGAGAATGAATAAGGTGTGTCGCTGTTCTCGACTACGGTGAGTTTGACGAAGGTGGGGTCAGTTGCTTGGACGGTGTAGTTTGGTTTTGATGCCTGAGAAAGACAGAAAAAAGCCAAGCAAAGGCCGCAAATCTTGCCATCAATATCTGGGCATCCTTTAGGCGCGCGTTACTTGAGAATATAAATAATTAAAAAAAAATTAAGTGCACTTGTTATATATGTCGATATTTTAAATAATTATATTACGAAAATTATATAATAAATAATTGACCTAATTGTAAAAATTATGCATATTAAGGAATTGTAAAATTTTATAGTAAAAATGATTAAAATGTCAATTATACATTTTGGAGTATTTTTGTTATCTTTCTCATCTTATTAATTTGAATCACATCACTTCTTTAATTATATCATTTTAATAATTACATATGTTTCACTCTTCTCACTTATGTCCTTTGTCTCTCTCTTCCCACTCTTTGTTTTAAAGTCTTTTTATCACATATATTACCTCATTAAATTACACTATTGACTATTTTTATAGGATAACGTAATTTCATTATTGGTTAAAATAACTTCAATATGGGTAATTGTAATACTAATTAATTGATAGAAAATTGTGCTAAGGGCAAAATTGAAAAAAATAATTAAATACAACCTACACTTAGAAGGTGAACAATTATTTTTGGACAAATCAAAAAGAAAATTATGTCAGTTATTTATGAATGGAGGGAGCATATAATTTTATTTATATGTAATATAATTAATTAAAATATCAGTGTACCTATATTGAGTACACTTAAAAATTTTCTTTAAATAATGACCACCTTTGGAATGCGAACATTTTATTTTGGATTTGTGAAACCCCAGTCGAAACCAACCTTAGAGTAAGGGGGTTGGGATGCATATCATATTTTATTGCATGTTTAAATATATTTTTATATAATTTTATGTGCTTTAGATTTGTGTGTTATAGTCTCGAGGGCTTGATTATGTATATTGAGTAAGAAGGGCAAAATGGTAATTTTTGCTTGAGGTGAAAAATAGGGAGATAGCTTGAGGATTAAATAGGAAAAATATTTTTGAGAGAAAATAAAAATAAGAGTTGTTGTGGTTTAATGGGTAGAGCTTTGGAATTAATTCTTGAGGTCTTGAGTTCAAATTCCATCATTGGAGCTTTAGCATGATTAAATTTTATTTTTGCTTGGGTAGGTGGTATTTTTGGCCTTAGGGGAGACATGATAGGAGTATCCTAATCCTATTCTTGTGCCCTACAAAAATTCCTAAGGGAATTCATTTTTTCTTGATCTTTAATTTTTCCTAATTCTCAACTCGTTAGATTGGACAAATTTGTTCTAGCCAATTTCATTCCAGAAATTTCAGTAAAGTGCTATGGCCTTGAAGGTTCAAAATGTCTTAGTGAAAGACATCTTATGGACCGAAAATGTGGAAGAGATGGGGAAGGTTCCAAGAGAATTAATTTCCCTAGTGAACCTTCAAAACTTCACTCTAGCTAGGTTCATTTTTCTTCATGTAATGATCTGAAATTTTTCCAACTTCTTGTGCATGCAAAGTGTCGAAATTCTCAGCCATTATTCCCTCCCAAATTCTGTCAGAAAATAGCCCTTTTGATTAGTTTGGAATTTGAAATTCTCTGGTTAATTTCGGGCTGCACAAATGCTATGCAAAACCAGAAAAATTTCCGGTTAAAATCGCAACTTTGGTGGTCTTCAACCAAGCTGTTTTCTTCCAGTTTTCTCCCAACTCCTTAGCCACGTTTTTCCTCCATGGAGAAGGCTGGAAACCAGCCTTGAAAGACCTCTGAATGCCCCTTCAAACTCTCTGCAATCTAGTTGGAAAATGGCAGCAAAAGCTGCCCAGAAAAATTCCAGCAATGACGAAATTCTGTGCAGGAATTTTCCAGCTTTGTTTCCTATTCCAGCCCTGGCCGAAACTTCATCCTTTTTCTGCACAAATCTCCCTTGAACATCCATGAACAGAACTCCATTGTCTTCCCCAACCTTCTGCATGAAAACCAGTCATGGTTGCCCTAAAATATCTCCAACAAATTACTCCAATTATGCCTTGATTGGATACTAAAATTCCAGCAATCCTAATTTAGAAAACTTCCATAAAATAATCCTTAAACAACCAGACATTTCCTTCACCATTACACTCCTTCTTTTCAGCCACCATTAACCTTCTTCAACCAACTTTCATCCACCCGAAACACTGAACATCAGTCGGCCATAGCAGCTCCAAAAAGCTCTCCATTGATCAAAGATATTCTTGCTATATTTTGTTTCCAAATTTGATTCCCAAAAATATTCTTTTAGGATTTCAACAACCAGCATTTCCTTTTCCTTTCAAACCAGAAAAAGCATCTACCTAAACTACACAAACAATTCAGCCACTGCACATACACAGAATTTCGGCAGCCTCCAATCTAAAATTCCTCCATTCTCTTCAACCTTCAAGCACACATAGAACACCAAGAGCACCTACTCCCTTCTCTCACCAAATACCTCTCCAAACCACTTCAATCTTCAAAAAAATTCCAGAATTCATCTACTCACTACCATGAGTCCATCCATACAATTTTTAACATCAAACGCCAAAATCCAACTTGCTCTTTTGGATAAAAAATCAGAATTTTTGTGAAGGCTCAAGAACACCTTCAAGGTAGGTTTGTTCAGTCAACTTCATCTTCACTAATCTTTGATCTCTAATGAGTATATATATGAATACACATGCTAATGGACTCTTCTCTCTTCTCTCTCTCTTGGTCGAATATCCTCTCCCTCTTGGCTGAATGACTTCTTCACCAATGGCCATGCTTTCTTCATCTCCCTTGGACGGATTTAGTCATCTAGGAGTTAAGATCCATTCGAAACTCCTTCAAGGTACTCATCAATCAAGTAAGCCTTTTCAACCCTCCTTTTAATTCTAGATTCATGTCTCTAGGATGATATTGGTAGGAGATGAATTATGAATAAGATTTGAGCATGTATTGTTGTGATGAGTTGAGATTGAAGTATGAATAAATGTGTGTTTATGATGGAGCTGGGATTTAAGCATGAGTTGATTATCTTGGTTGATTGTATGGTGTTTTTAGGGTTTAATGCATGTCTCCATGTCATAGGTAGTATTTGTGATCAAGTATGCTAGAGATTATGTCATTTATGATGAATATGATTTATATTCATGTATGATTATTGAAGCCATGATTATATTTATACTAGTAGAGGTTGGATCTGTTAGAATTCGTGGACTCCTAAACGTGAAAAACATCCACGAATCCCTTCCGAGAATCCAAGTAAACGATTAAGAAGATCGTAGGTTTGCAGATTTACCTCTGTTATGTGTAATCGATATCCTTCAGTTCCGATTGTGCTGCTGTGCGTGCAACTCGAACGATCAGCAGACGCTGCAGTTGTGCGAACGTCCTCTATCGGATACACACCGCGAACTCACTTGTCACCCGGGGAGTGCTAGCACCTAGGGTTTTGAGAGGCTTATTTTTCTGGTGGATGAAGGCACGAATTTTTTACAACAGAATTGGCACACACAAGAAGACGGCTAGGGTTTTCTTAAAAACCCACTCCGAACCTCTTATAGTCCAACTCTAATAATATGTTATCGTATTTTAATTTAAATTTAAATTAAATTAAAACTGATATGATAAGATTCTGCCATTATCTCGATAATTTAACTAATTAATTTAGCGAGTCAGATTCTTATAATCTAGACATCATTCAGATACATCGAATGTGGACATATTTCCAGATTCATTGTATCTGGTAGATTTTCTAAGTTCGATTAACTTAGACATGTTTCCAGATTCATCGAATCCGGTTACCAGAAAATAACCTAACAAGTTCGCTTATTGTGTGACCCTATAGGTTCATTTAACACTGACAGTGTGTCCAAATCATATTTAAATGGCCCACAAGTTATAAACTGTTTCTAGCAAAATATTATAACTATCCAGGTCAAATAAAGATCGGTGATCTCTTTGAACCAAACCATAATTTTATATTTAGTCATTTTGTCACATGATATCCAGATTAAGCATAAGGCACGGAGCATGTCATCCTTATTAAGCTCAATCAATTATATCTTAATTTCATAGTAGACTGTTCAAACAAATGATATCAATATCTTAGATTGATATATTTGAGCATGGTCATGCATTTTAATAGTCTAACTTATCAAGGGGTCCATGGATATCTCTCCCATAATTGAGATGGACAAATTCATTCACAATCAATCATATTCCTTTCCTCGATTTATTCTATATCCAACAGTAGTCTAATTTATTATCTAATTAAAGACAACTTTAAACAATGTCAAAATATAGAATTTATCAAGTAGAAAACTATGATGAATTTAAGTCAAAGGACTTTTAATATTATTATGGCTAGAAAGTACTTATGACATGTTCCATGAAGCACTCTCATAGTGGGTCATATCCAATACAATGTTCTCCAACATTTATTTATGTTTTGACTTGATATCACAAATATCCATGACCAGTAAAACATAGCCATCCAGTCAAAAACATACTAATATTAATTTATTATTGTTCCAATAATAATAAACGATCAGGGACAGATTTAGAATAGTCATTGTATTCATTGTCGGGTTTTACTATCAAGTCACGTACTTGATGACCACAAAACAAAACGCACTATTCAAAGAAAGGAAAGCCTCATATTATTATATAAAACATAACGACAATAGTATAAGTACAAATTTACTCTAGGGCATATCCCCAACAGTCTCCCACTTGCACTAAGATCAATTTGGCATAAGCCGTAATCCCATTGATCTGGTATGACTATCATGTTTAGAAGATGGGAGAGGCTTTGTCAATGGATCTGCAACATTGTCATTAGTTGATACCTTGCATACTTTGACATCTCCTCTTTCAACAATTTCTCGAATGAGATGAAAACGTCTAAGTATATGTTTGGATCCCTGATGTGATCTTGGTTCCTTAACTTGTGCAATGGCTCCATTGTTATCACAATAGAGATCCACTGGGTTCACAATACTAGGAACTACATCTAGTTCTGTAATGAACTTTTTAATCCAAACTGCTTCTTTAGCTGCAGTTAAGGCAGCTACATACTCAGCTTCTATAGTAGAATCGGCCATGGTGTCTTGCTTTGAACTTTTCCAGCTTACAGCACCTCCATTCAAACAAAATAGAAAACCTGATTGCGATCTGTAATCATCAATGTCGGACTAAAACTAGCATCAGTGTAACCATTTACAACTAGCTCGCCTTCTTGTCCTCCATAAACTAAGAACATATCTTTAGTTCTTCTTAAGTACTTCAATATGTTCTTGACAACAGTCCAGTGTGCCTCTCCAAGGTTTAACTGGAACCTACTCTCCATGCTCAATGCATATGACACATCGGGTCGAGTACATAACATGACATACATGATAGACCCTATAGCGGAAGCGTATGGTATCTTGTTCATGCGCTCTTCTTCATCCTTCATAGAAGGACTTTGAGTTTTGTTGAGCTTAATGCCATGTGACATTGGCAAGAATCATCTCTTAGAGTCTTGCATACTGAACCTTTTCAATACCTTGTCCACGTATGTACTTTGACTTAGTCCAATTAGCTTTCTAGATCTATCTCTATAGATCCTTACACTTAGAATATAGGCAGCTTCACCTAAGTCTTTCATTGAGAAACAATTTCCCAACCATGTCTTTACACTTTGTAGAGTTGGGATGTCGTTTCCAATGAGTAAGATGTCATCAACATAAAGTACCAAAAAGACTATTGCACTCCCACTTGTTTTCTTATAGACACAAGGCTCATCTTCATTTTTGATAAAGTTAAATTCTTTAATTGCTTCATCAAACTGAAGATTCCAGCTTCGAGATGCTTGCTTCAATCCATAAATGGATCTTTGAAGCTTGCACACTTTATTAGAATTCAAAGGATCATCAAAACCCTCAGGTTGTATCATGTACACATCCTCGAGTAAGTTTCCATTAAGAAACGCAGTTTTGACATCCATTTGTCAAATCTCATAATCATAATATGCTGCTATGGCAAGAAGAATTCTAATAGATTTAAGCATTACAACTGGTGAAAAGGTTTCATCATAGTCTATACCATGAGTTTGTCTATAACCTTTTGCAACCAGTCGTGCTTTATAAGTATGCACATTTCCCTCCATGTCTGTTTTCTTTTTGAAAACCCACTTACACCCAATGGTTTTTGAACCTTTAGGTGGATTAACCAAAGTCCAAACTTGGTTATCATACATGGATTTCATCTCAGACTTCATAGCCTCTAACCATTTTCCGTAGTCGAACTCTTAATGGCTTCTTGATAGGAAGTGGGCTCATCATTAACCATAAGCTCCACATTGTGATCGTCAGTGATGAGAAATCCATATCTCTCAGGTTGTTGACGAACCCTATCAGATCTCCGAGGTCCTTGTTCTATAGAAGTAAGCTCATCTTGAACTTGTGAGCCATCTAATCGAGGTTCATTATTCGGTTCAGGTACTAATTGTGGCTCTCGAATCTCATCAAGATATATTTTACTCCCACTAATTCTTTTGGAAATAAATTCTTTTTCTAGAAAGAATCCATTTCGAGCAACAATTACTCTATTTTCTTTTGGGAGATAAAATTGATATCCTTTAGTTTCTTTAGGATACCCCACAAATATGCATTTATCCGATTTAAGTGCAAGTTTATCATATAATAATCGCTTTACATAAACTTCACAACCCCAAATCTTGAGAAATGACAAACTAGGTTGTCTCCCAGTCCAAATCTCATATGGCGTTTTCTGAATCGATTTAGATGGAACTCGATTTAGTATGAATGCAGCAGTCTCTAGGGCATAACCCCAAAAAGAGATTGGAAGATCAGTTTGACTCATCATTGATCGAACCATATCTAATAAAGTCTAATTTCTCCGTTCAGATACACCATTCCATTGAGGTGTTCCAGGTGGAGTTAATTGGGAGATAATTCCACAATTTTTAAGATGCTCGTCAAATTTGTGACCTAAGTATTCACCACCTCGATCTGATTGAAGTGTTTTGATACTTTTGCCAAGCTGATTTTGTACTTCATTTTGAAATTCTTTGAATTTCTGGAATGATTCAGATTTGTGTTTCATCAGATACAAATAGCTATATCTGCTAAAATCATCTGTAAAGGTAATGAAGTACTGAAATCATCCTCTAGCATGTGTATTCATTGGTCCACATACATCAGTATGTATTAGGCCCAATAAATCAGTTGCCCTTTCATTTTGTCTCTTAAAAGGCGCTTTAGTCATTTTGCCCAATAAACAAGAATCACATGTTTCGTAAGATTCTAAATCAAACAATTTTAAAAGCCCATCATTATGAAGCTTTGTTATGCGTTTCTCATTTATATGGCCCAAACGACAATGCCAGAAGTAAGTCTGATTTAAATCATCGGATTTCAATCTCTTAGTATTTATATTATAGATAGCGTTGTTTGAAGATCCACGAAGATTGAGAATATAGAGCCCATTTGATAATGAAACATCTCCATAAAAAATGCCGTTTTTATTAATGGAGCAAATGTTATTCCTAATAACAAATTCAAAACCTTCTAAATCCAAACAAGAAATTGAAATAATATTCCTACCCATAGCAGGAACATAAAAACAATTATTCAGTTCTAAAATAAGCCCACTGGGCAAAATTAATTCAAAAGTTCCTATAGCTACTGCAGCAACTTTTGCTCCATTTGCAACTCGTAGGTCCACCTCGCCTTTTGCCAAGGCTCTACTCCTTTTTAGACCCTGCACATTTACACAATGTGAGATCCACAATCGGTATCCAATACCCATGAATCAGAAGTAGATAAATTAATTTCTATAACATAAATACCTGAAGCGGCAGTCTCACTGTCCTTCCTTTTCTTTGCTTCCAAATAGAGCTTGCAATTTCTTAACCAATGTCCTTGTTCTCCACAATGGTGGCAAGCTCCCTCATTTGGTGTCTTGGCCTTAGGTTTGGGCTTGAACTTGGACTTTGCCTTGTCCTTGCCTTTACTAGCCATGACTTTGCCCTTTTGGTTGTTCTTTTTTCCTTTCCTTTTTTGAACCATTAGAACACTAGGAGTATTCTTCTTAATGTTCAGTTCTGCTTGTTTTAGCATCCCATGCAATTCAGTAATGGATTTCTCCATATTATGCATGTTAAAATTCATGACAAACTGGTCATACTCAGGAGGTAATGAGCCCAAGATCAAATCTGTGACCATATCATGATTAACAGGAGCACCAAGCTTATCAAGATGATCAAGATAGCCCTTCATCTTAAGGATATGAGCACTTACCGAGGTGCCAGAAACCATCTTACATGCATTTAACGCCTTGTAAGTTTCAAATCTCTCTTGTCGTGCTTGCTCTTGGAACATTTCCTTGAGATGCACAATCATGTCATATGCCTCTGCTTCTTCAAACTATTTTTGAAGTTCAGAGTTCATGGTTGCTAGCATGAGGCAAGTAACATCGTTAGAGTAATCTTTGTGCTTACTATAAGCATCTTTTTCAACTTTTGAGGCGTTATTTGCTGGAGTAAGGGGAATAGGATTTTCAAGAACATAGAGTCTTTTTTCTTGCTTAAGAACAATTCTTAAGTTTCGTGCCCAATCAAGAAAGTTAGTCCCACTAAGCTTGTCTTTCTCGAGCACAGATCGCAATGAATTATTCCAACTGTTTGTTGCCATTATCTACATACAAAATATGCAAAGTAATTAATTTTGAGGCTTTAATGAAAAACTCCCACTAAAAGCATTTAAACTTTTGAAATTTCAACATTTTGATGTTTCGTAAGGGGAAAAATATATATATATTTTTTCATAAATATTTTATTTTAATCATAAGTAAGCTTTGGCTTTAATCTTATAATTAAATAAAACTCAAATTTTAAATGAAATAGGCATCAAATGTCCCGGCTAATTTATCTCATATAATGCCCTAGGCCCAAAACTATTTTGATAGCCCAGTTAAGTCAAACCATATCAAACATATGTAAAACTATTTTCCTTCTTGTCTCACTTAGATAATCAAAAGCACTTTGGCAGGAATGACCATATGATGATCCAAGTAATAATAAGTGTTTGATTTTGGAAGGCATTTAACACTTAATTTTTTTTAAATAAAAATTTGATTGTAGTAAGTATGAAATAATCATATCAAATATGCATGCAGGACATAGATAAAAGTGGCATAGCATGGCCCATAACCTATGTTGATCATCACGAGCAAAGTGAAGATCAAGATGGTCAATCTAGGTATATGAACTCCTTAAGCATTCTCTAATGCCTTGAGCATACTCCTCATTGGTTGTAATTGTAGGCTGCCGTCTTCTTTTACATTGGATAGTAAAATTAAAATAATTCATATTCTAGGAAAACAATACGATTTTACAACAATGAAAAACGACATGCAGGCCGTATTTAAAAATTACAACTTAAAATAACCATAATGTAACTTGCCAATCATATTGGGATAAAACGGGCCATGCTATGCACTATTCAAAATAATCCACCACTACAATCAAAACACAAATGAATAACACACAACGAACAGTTAGTCGGGGTTCCAAGGGGCAGCGCCCCTGGCGGTGGTCCCGTTGACTGGTCAGCGGGCGGGGATAGGGGGCAGCGCCCACGGAAGGAAAAACGATTTTTCCTTCTCTCATTGAATGAGATTTTACCTTCCGATTTTTGAATATTAATCAGATTAACATTTAGACCCCTTAGTAATCATCGCCGTGAAATTTCATATTCCAGACAATCTGCGTTCCCCTTTAATCATATTCATACAGATAACATATTATCATGGCCGATTAATACAAATAATTCGCAAAAATAGAACGACGGATAGCATGCTTACGATACCATATCATATTAAAACAGACCAGTTTACAAACAATCTGCAACTAATCTGGTCTGATCAAGCAACTAAGACGCACATATTAAACCTAATTCAGGCAGTCTGCATGCTAAGTATTCTAAAATCATAATCATGCGAATATGCTGATATAAACCGTTTAAATTCACACACACACACACACACACACACACACACATCATACATATCTACAACAATACGATTAACATAGATGAATCAACCTAATCGTTTAGCAAGTTGCTCTGATACCACTGTTAGAATTCGTGGACTCCTAAACGTGGAAAACATTTACGAATCCCTTCTGAGGATCCAAGTAAACGATTAAGAAGATCGTAGGTTTGCAGATTTACCTCTGTTATGTGTAATCGATATCCTTCAGCTCCGATTGTGCTGCTGTGCGTGCAACCTGAACGATCACCAAACGCTGCAGTTGTGCGAACGTCCTCTATCGGATACACACCGCGAACTCACTCGTCACCCGGGGAGTGCTAGCGCCTAGGGTTTTGAGAGGCTTATTTTTCTGGTGGATGAAGGTACGAATTTTTTACAACAAAATTGGCACACACAAGAAGATGGCTAGGGTTTTCTTAAAAATCCACTCCGAACCTCTTAGAGTCCAACTATAATAATATCTTATCGTATTTTAATTTAAATTTAAATTAAATTAAAACTGATACGATAAGATTCTGCCATTATCTCGGTAATTTAACTAATTAATTTATCGAGTCAGATTCTTAGAATCTGGACATCATTCAGATACATCGAATGTGGACATATTTCCAGATTCATTGTATCTAGATTTTCTAAGTTCGATTAACTTAGACATGTTTCCAGATTCATCGAATCCGGTTACCAGAAAATAACCTAACAAGTTCTCTTATTGTGTGACCCTATAGGTTCATTTAACATTGGCAGTGTGTCCAAATCATATTTAAATGGCCCACAAGTTATAAACGGTTTCTAGCAAAATATTATAACTATTCAGGTTAAATGAAGATCGGTGATCTCTTTGAACCAAACCATAATTTTATATTTAGTCATTTTGTCACATGATATCCAAATTAAGCATAAGGCACGGAGCATGTCATCCTTATTAAGCTCAATCAATTATTTCTTGATTTTATAGTAGACTGTTTAAACAAATGATATCAATATCTTAGATTGATATATTTGAGCACGACCATGCATTTTAACAGTCTAACTTATCAAGGGGTCCATGGATATCTCTCCCATAATTGAGAGGGACAAATTCATTCACAATCAATCATATTCCTCTCCTTGATTTATTCTATATCCAACAGTAGTCTAATTTATTATCTAATTAAAGGCAACTTTAGACAATGTCAAAATATAGAATTTATCAAGTAGGAAACCATGATGAATTTAGGTCAACGGACTTTTAATATTATTATGGCTAGAAAGTACTTATGACATGTTCCATGAAGTACTCTCACAGTGGGTCATATCCAATATAATGTTCTCTAACATTTATTTATGTTTTGACTTGATATCACAAATATCCATGACCAGTAAAACATAGCCATCCAGTCAAAAACATACTAATCTTAATTTATTATTGTTCCAATAATAATAAATGATCATGGACAGATTTAGAATAGTCATTGTATTCATTGTTGGGTTTTACTATCAAGTCACGTACTTGATGACCACAAAACAAAACGCACTATTCAAGGAAAGGAAAGCCTCATATTATTATATAAAACATAACGACAATAGTATAAGTACAAATTGACTCTAGGGTATATCCCCAACAAGATTATGCCTTGATAAATTTAGATCTATACTTTTATTTGTGATTTGGATGATTTGATGAATTGGAGAAAGTATATGTTCATGATTGTGGATATCAATAGAAATATGATCATGATCTAGTTGTCCCTAAGCTAATTTTATTTCTTCAATAAAATATTTAATATTATAATTTTTGCTAGCAAATTCGAAAACCCTAGGAAGGTAGATTTGGATTATTATATAATAATATTTTAGTCAAATAAATGGTAGCTTTTATTAACGAAATAAAATATATAGATATTATATATAATAATAATATCAAATAAAGCCTTTTATATAAATGATCATAATAAGTAAAAATATTAATTTTGTAAGTCTTATATTCATAAATATCATTAAAATTTATTATCTTTCAATTATTATCTTTTAATCAAAACCTGTTAAAACTTATTTATTACCTTTCAACCAAGACCCATTAAAATTTATTTTAGTTAGCAATTATTTTCAAACAATTAATTA
This sequence comes from Voacanga thouarsii, assembly GCA_026120185.1. Classification (NCBI taxonomy): domain Eukaryota; kingdom Viridiplantae; phylum Streptophyta; class Magnoliopsida; order Gentianales; family Apocynaceae; genus Voacanga; species Voacanga thouarsii. The sequence continues at coordinate 900,609 of JANUWF010001774.1, forward strand.
TTAATAAATCATTATTTTACCTAATATCACCCAGGATTCTTCATCAAATAGACTCTAAATTATTCTTAGCAAGAATTAAACTTCAACTTATTAGTACCTATTTCCCAAAACACTAATTATTTTAAATATTAAATTAGACTTAGCTTATAAACCTTTTTATTTATTATTTAGCCTTAAAGCTTGGGACACTAGGATCATGGTAGTAGTGAGTTGAGCTAGTCTTATTTGTGAAAGTGGATTTTGGCTTGAGTTTGATTGTGGTTTATATTTACCCCATGCGGGATTAGGTTAGTTGTTGAAGACCTTTTATTGTGAGCAAGAATCAGATAAGCTCCTGCATAAAACTTGTTTGATGCGAAATGTTTATAATGGCAAGCCAAATGTAGAGTGCATGACTCTCATATCCGCAAAAGCAATTGAGGATTGACTTCTTCCTTAATTTAGTCAAACAATTATTTGAAAACCAATAAGCAGATTTACTCAAACTCAAAACTCTTTTTAAAACTGATTTTGACAAAGACTTTGGAAACCCTTAATTGCCATTTTCAAGTGGAACTGTGTTTTGTTCATTTTTCCCAAGTGGGATAAGTTACGTTGAGTACTCAATAAGGGTGGACTGCTGAGACTAGTCTTTGAGGGGTTAGGGTAAGTCTCTCAATAGGTGGCCACCTCTGAGGGGTAAGTCCTTCTCGGATTGGATGTTAGTCCAGTAGGTCGTGCCGGTCCGAGCTAGCAGTTATTTCTTTCAGTCAAGTGACTGTGTTGCTAGAATGGACACCCGATTGTTGTTTGGGTATAGAGAATGAGGAGTATCTTGCCCGGTAGGCCGATCACCTATCTTTTGTCAGTCTGCACAAAGTGTTGGCATTCTGACCGGTTATAGGGCCCAACGTGTGGTAACCCATGATCATTTCTTTTGAGTGGTTGATTTTATTGATTCTGTATGGTTGGAAAAACCAAAACACCACTCTTGATTTTAACTAATGTTTATTGCTTGCCAGTATTTCTCTTATAAAGGTTTTATACTTTGCATTCACGAGCTGTTTCCACTGGACACTCAAAGCACACACGGACTTACTGAGATTTTTATCTCATCACCCTTTTTACCATGATTTCAGGTCGATCCTATTGTGGAGATGAGTAGCTAGATATTTCCTGCCTTGGAAGATTTTTCTGATGTTTAATTTGTATAATGCTTTGGGGAGTTGAGAGTGGATAATTTTTATTTTGGATTTGATTTTGAAATTCTTGGATTTATTTTTGGGTTGTAATAAATTTTAAGTTAAATTATTGCTTTTATTCCGCTATTTTGATTGTGTGTCCTAGTTATAAAGACCCCTTGTCCTTTGGAGGGGCGACATCCCCGGCCTTGGCTGGCCTAGGTAGTGGGGTGTTACAGGATTTAATGACAATTTTGCCCTCAAAATTTGATTGCTTTTGCAATCATTCCTCTTGTTTCACAAAATGCTCAATGTACTAGCTGTTATAAAATTTTGGTAATGTTAGAATAAAATTTACACACAATAAATCTTTAACTATTATTTGCACAAAAATTTCTTCAAACTTCTCTCTTTCTTTTCTTTCACAATTTTCTCTAACAATTCTCTTACAATTGGTATATCTCTTAAACTTGGGAAAAGCTCTATTTATAAAGCGTTATTCGTGGAGTTAATAATTTATTTCCACTAATGTATTAGTAGTGTCTCCACTAACTCCACTAATATGTATTAGTGATGTTAATGGTGGACATTCATATCTACTAATGGAATTAGTAGAGTTTTCACTAATTCACTAATATATTCACAACACTTCCCCTTGGATATCCATTATATAAAGAATATGCCTCGTTAAAACCTTACTAGATAAAAACCCAATGGGAAAAAAAATCTAATGAAGGAAAAATAATACACTATTCTATATATCTGCTTATTACTCCCCCTGATGAGATGATCCCTTTAAATATTTGAACCGACGCATACCAATTTTATATCTCAACTTTTCAAATGTTGCAATCGGTAAAGTCTTCGTGAAAATATCTACCAGGTTGTCACATGATCGAATTTGTAGCACATTAATTTTACCTTTCTTCTGGAGTTTATGAGTAAAGAAGAATTTTGGTAAAATATGTTTTGTCCGATCTCCTTTAATATATCCTCATCGTAATTGAGTTATGCAAGCTGCATTGTTTTCATAAAGAGGAGTTGGAATATCTCTTCTAGATTATAATCAACTTTCTCGGATATAATGAATCACTGATCTTAACCATACACATTCTTGACTTGCTTAATGAATGGTTATAATTTTAGCATGATTGAAGAAGTAGCTGCTATAGATTGTTTTGTAAAATGCCATGATATAACAGTATTTTCACATGTAAATAGATAGCCCATTCGAAAACGTGCTTTATGTGGATCAGATAAATAACCAGTATCTGCATAACTTATCAATATTGGATTGGTTTTATTTGAATAAAATAATTCGAGATTAATTGTACCTTAGAGATATTGGATGACTTGTTTAATTCCATTCTAATGTCATCATGTTAGTGAAGAAATAAAGAACTGCACTATATGAATGGTTGCACCTGAAGTTGTAAGAATTTAAAACTGTGAATGAATATAGCTTCGTCATATATAAAATTACATCTCAGTTAAAATTATGCGAAGAAAACGTTACTAATAAAGATACGCTGGAGAAGACATTCTCCACCTTTCATGCCTTGAATATTATCTTGCAGCAACAATATCGAGAAAAAGGGTATACAAAATTTACTGATCTAATTACTACCCTCCTCATTGTAGAGAAAAATAATGAGTTATTATTGAGAAATCATGAAGCCAGACCAACTGGCTCAACAGCACTCCCAAAAGTAAATGTTATTGGCTCTAGCAGAAGCCATAGTCGTAGTCGTAGTCGTGGCCATGGTGTGGACACGCTTAATATTTTTCTTATCACAATAATAATCAAGTTGTGAGAAATACTGACCACCTGAAGTGGGAAAGAAAAGATAATAAGGGAAAAGAAAAAGAAATGCAAGAAAATTATGAGGATAAGTGTTATAGATGTGGCATGAAAGGTAATTGGTCACGTAATTGTCGTACGACCAAGTATTTAGTGAAATTATATCTAGCTTCATTGGAAAAGAAAAATAAAAATGTTGAAGCAAAATTTTCTCAATATCCAGTGAATGATACTGACGACAATGATATTGACCTAGAAGATCTTAATATCAATATTACCCATATGGATGTATATGATTTTTTCGAACACTCAGACAGTAGGATAGACCATTTAATTGGTGATGGCAGTGTCCAGAAGAACTAATGCCTCACTCTAATATTTTTGAATTTTTATTATGTTCTAATAATATTTACATTTACATATTGATATTATTGTTCAGATGGCTGTTGTTAATGATGATGTATGTATTATTGATAGTAGAACTACACACACCATACTAAAAAATGAGAAATATTTTTCTTATCTCAAAATAGGAGAAAAAATATTTATGTTATAAATGGTACTACAAATGTGATTGAAGGCTCCGGAAAAGCTAGTATATTATTGCTTGAAAGAACAACAATTTATATTGATAAGACACTATTTTTCTCAAAATCTAGAAAAAATTTATTAAATTTTAAAGATATCTGCAGAAATGGGTATCATGTTGAAACAAATGAGGAAAATGGTATTGAGCATCTTTATATTACTTAAATTAATTTTGGTAAGAAATCTATATTAGAAAAACTATCGATTTTTTCTACTAGCCTATATTTTGCAAAAATATGTACAATTAAAATTCATTATCTAGTAAATCAGAAGTTTACTGATCTTACTACTTTTAGCATTTGGCATGACTGGTTGGGTCGTCCGGGATCTACCATAATGAGAAGAATAATTGAGAATACACATGGTCATCCATTAAAAAATAAAAAGATATTGACATTAGAAAAATTCTCATGTGCTGCATGTTCTTTAGAAAAATTAATTATTAGGCCTTCACTAGTAAAAGTAGGAGTTGAAAGTCCTACATTTCTTGAACGGATTCACAGAGATATTTGTGGACCTATTCATCCACCATGTATGTGAAACCCTAGCTAAAACCAACCTTAGAGTAAGGGGTCGGGATGCATATCATATTTTCTTGCATATATAAATATATTTTTATATGATTTTATGTGCTTTGGATATGTGAATTGGCTTATTTGTGTTTATTGAGTAAGAAGGGCAAAATGATAATTTTACTTGAGGAGGAAATAGGGAGATAGCTTGAGGATTAAATAGAAAAAAAAATATTTGGGAGAGAAAATAAGAACAAGAGTTGTTGTGGTTTAGTGGTTAGAGCTTTGGGATAAATCCTTGAGGTCTTGAGTTTGAATTCCATCATTGGAGTTCTAGCATGATTAAATTTTATTTTTGTTTAGGAAGGCTATATTTCGGCCCTTGCATGCCTTAGGGAAGAGTAGGAGTGTTGTCGTAGGGGAGACATGATAGGAATGTCCTAATCCTACTCTTGTGTCCTACAAAAATTTCTAAGGGATTCATACCCTTCTGAATCTCTAGCTTTCCTTACTTCTTAACCCATTAGGTTGTTCAAATTATCTAAGCCAACTTTGTTTCCAGAAAATTCTAGCAATGTTCTATGATATTGAGGTTTTGAAAATGTCTATGTGAGGTATCTTCTTGACCAAAAATGGGGAGGAATTGTGAAAGGTTCCCTAGAGAATTAATGTCCATGGTTGAACCTTTAAACTCCAACCTATGTGTGTTCATCTTCTTCATGTAGTAAATTGGAAATTTTTCCAGCTTCTTGATCAATCCAATTGTCAAAATTTTTAGCCATCTTTCCCTCTCAAATGATGCCAGAAAAATGACAATTTCACTTAGCTTGAGGACTAAAAATTCTAGCCCAAAACCGAGCTGTACAAAAGCTGTGCAAACCAGGAAAATTTCCTGGACAGTTTCGCAGCTTGGTGAGCCAAAAACCAAGTTGTTTCTTCCAACTTTTCAACCAGCAATTCAACCTTATCCTTCCTCCATAAAGAAGGATGGAAACCAACCTTAGAAGACCTCCCAATATCCCTTCAAACCTGCAGTAAATCGGATGAACCATGGCAAAAAAACCTGCCCAAAAATTTCCAGCAAGCTTGCGAAAAGCTAATCAGAATTTCCAGCTTTGTTCCTTCTTTACCCTTGTCCAAAACTTCCTCCATTTTTCTGTACAAACTCACCTTGAACAGCCATGAACTGAGCTTCATCATCTTCTCCAGTGTTCTGCATGAAAAAGAGCTCCATGGCTGCTCCTAAAATCTCTCAATCAATCACTCCAATCAAGCCATTAATTGAAGTCCAAAATTCCAGCAAAATATTCAGCAAACTGCTATAGATTACCCCTCCAACAACTAGAAAATTCCTTCACCACTGCACACCATATTTCGGCTACCCTTAAGCTCATTCGAACAACATTCATCTCAGCAGAAATTCCAGCAATTCAGTCGGCCATTGAAGCTTCCAAAGAACCTCCAACAACAAAGATCTACTTACTATATTTGCTACCACAAAATATTCCCTAAATTATTCTTTTTGAATTTCGAACAACCAGCTTTCTTTTTCCTCCCAAATCTGAAAATTCAATTACAAAAAATCTCCAAACCAGTCGGCCAGCCTTTCCCCACAGAATTTCGGCCAGCCTTCATCCAATCTCTCTATTCTCTCCAAACCTCTAAGAACACCAAGAACACCTACTACCATTTTCATGCCTAAGGCCATTCAAAACCACTTCAATCTTCTCCAAAAACTCCAGATTATACTTACTCATTCTCGTGAATCCATTCCTGCAATTTTTAACATCAAACACTGAAATCAAAGTCTCACATTTGGATAAAAAATTAGAATTTTCTTGAAGGCTCAAGAACACCTTCAAGGTAAGCATGAACGATCATCTCCATCTTCATTCATCTTTAACTCTTAATGAATATATGTATATAATAATAGACTTCTCTCTCTCTCTCTCTCTCTCTCTCGGCCGAATGGTCATTCCCACCATGGCCATTTTTCTTTTCCCTCCTTGGACGAATCAAGCTGCCCACGCGTGAGGATTCTTTCGAAACTTCTTCAAGGTAGTCATCATTCAAGTAAACCTCTTCAATCTCCTCTTTAAATTCTAGATTCATGTCTTTAGGATGTAGTTGGATGAGGATGGAATATATTTGGAGATTGATCATGTGTTTTGTGATGGAGTTGAGATTGAAGCATGAGAATGAATGTGTTTGTATGATGGAGATAGGATTGATGCATGAGATGATTTGTCTTGGTTGAATGTATGGCGTTTTTAGGGTTTGTTGCATGTCTTTATGTCGTGAGTAGTATGAATGATCAAGCATGTTAGAGATTATGTCACCTTTGGTGAATAGGGTTTTATGTTCATGTATTCTTGTTAAGGTCATGATTATGATTATGTTAGTGGAGTTTGGATCATGTGTTGGTAGATTTTGATCTATATTTTTATTCATGACTTGGATGTTTTGTTGATTGGTGTAGTGTATGTTCATGATTATGGTTAGCAATAGGAATTATGATCATGACCTTGTTGTCCCTAAGCTAATTTTATTTCATCAATAAAATGACTTAATACTATAATTTCTTCTAGTGATTTCGAAAACCCTAGGAAAATGTGGATTTGGACTCTTATATAAAATAATGATATTTTAGTCAAATAAATGATAGCTTTTATTAAAGAAATAAAATATATAGATATTATATAAAATAATAATATCAAATAAAACCTTTTATATAAATAATCATAATAGATAAAATATTAATTTTGTAAGTCTTATATTCATAAATATTATTAAAATTTATTTATTAACTTTTAATCAAAACCTATTAAAATTTATTTACAACTAATTTTAGTTACCAATTATTTTCTAACTATTAATTATTAATAGATTATTACTTTAAATAATTCGATCTAGGTCCTAGGACCCATCATCAAATAAACCTTAATTTATTTATAAAAAGATTTAAACCTTCAACTTATTAGTATTTAATTCACAAACCCTAGTTATTTTAATATCAAGCTAGGGTTATTTTATAAACCATTTAATTATTATCTATCCTTAAAGTTTGGGACATTAGGGTCATGATTGTAGTAAGTTGAGCTAGGTTTATTTGTGAAAGTGAATTTTGACTTGAGTTTAATTATGACTTATGTTTACCCTAGGCGGGGTTAGGTCAGCTTTTGGAGATCTTTGTTTTATCTCGAGCAAAGGATCAGGTAAGCTCCTGCATAAAACTTGTTTGTTGTAAAAGATTACTATGGCAATCTAAAAGCGAAGTTTGTGCGCACTGATTTGGTAAAGGCAATTAAGGACAATTTCCTTTCTTGTTTCAATCACACCAATTATTTGAAAATTAACAAGCAGTTTTACTCAAACACCAAACTATTTATAGAACTAATTTTTGACAAAGATTTTGGAAACCCTTGATTGCCATTTTCAAGTAAAGCTATGTTTTATCAGTTTTCTCCTAAGTGGAATGAACTACGTTAAGTACTCAATAAGGGTAGGCTAGTAGTACTAGTTTTGAAGAGCAAGAGTGAGTCTTCTGGAAGGAGGCCACCTCCAGAAGATGAACTCAACTTAGAGAAACGTCAGTACTACTTAGTCATGCCGGTCCGAGTTACTAGGTTTCAGTCATGTGAACTGTGTGTTGCCGGAGTGGACAATCGGTTTTGTTTAGGTGTAGAGAAGGAGGAGAATCTTACCTGGTAGGCCGATCACCTACCTTTTGTTAGTCTGCACAAAGTGTTGGTATTCTGACCGGTTATGGGGCCCAACGTGTGGTAACCCATGATCGCCCTTTTTGAGTGGTTGAATTTATTGTATATGAATGGTTGGAAAAGCCAAAACGCCATTCTTGATTTTGAACATCATTTATTGCTTGCTAGTATTTTTCTTATGAAGTTCTTACACTTTGTATTCATGAACTGTTTTCATTGGACACTCAAAGCACACAAGGACTTACTGAGATTTTTATCTCATCACCCTTTTTACCATAATTTCAGGTCGATCCTGCTATGGGGATGAGTAGCTAGTTGTTGCCTTCTTGGAAGATATTCTGTTATCTATTTTATGTAATGCTTTAGGAGTTGAGAGTGAACAATTTTTATTTTGGATTTGTTTTGAATTTTTGGATTGTAATAAGTTTAAATTTTAAAGTTTTGTTTTATTTTTGTTTGTGTGACTTAGTTATAAAGATCCATTGTCCTTTGGACGGGGCGACATCCCCGGCCCTGTTGGGCCTAGGTAGTGGGATGTTACAATATGGACCGTTCAAATATTTTATGATCTTAATTGATGCATCATCCTGATGATCACATATGTGTTTATTGTCTACTCGCAACCTGGCGTTTGCGAGATTACTTGCTCAAATAATTAAATTACAAGCACAATTTCTTGACTATCAAATTAAAAATATCTATTTGGATAATATTGGTGAATTTTCATCACATGCTTTTGATACATATTGCATGTCAGTTGGGATTAATGTTGAATATCCTATAACTCATGTTCATACATAAAATGGTCTTGCTAAATCTTTTATTAAAAGATTACAATTAATTACTAGACCATTATTAATGAAAACAAATCTCTCAACAACTGCCTGGGAACATGTTATTTTACATGCTGTAGCACTTGTACCTATAAGGCCAACAAGTTATCATAAATTCTCTCTTTTGCAATTAGCTTTTAGTTTATAACCAAATATTGCTCATTTAAGAATTTTTGGGTGTATTGTATATGTTCCAACGCACCAAACCAACGTACAAAGATGGGTCCTCAAAGAAGAAATGGGATATACGTTGGATATGATTCTCCCTCTATTATCAGGTATGTTGAACCCTTGACAGGAGATGCATTCACAGCAAGATTTGTTGATTATCATTTTGATGAATAATTATTCCCTAAATTAGGGGGAGAACATAAATAGTATAAGAAAGATCTTGTTTGGACAACATAATTAAATTATCTTGATCCGCACACAAGCACGTGTGAACTTGAAGTTCAAAAAATAATTCATTTGCAAAGCATTGTAAATCAAACGCCAGACGCTTTTGTTGATTTCAAAAGAGTAACAAAATCACATATTTCAGCTATAAATGCCCCTATTCGAATTAAAGTTCCAGTAGAATAAAATATTATACTTATAACTGTTGAGTCAAAAGCATGCCAAAAGCGTGACCGACCTCTTAGTTTTAAAGATAAAAATTTTCGAAAGAAAAGAGGATTAACTAATCTAGATGATCATATTGAAGAAAATAATCATAAAGACCAAGAGAAAACTGATGATAAAATAAAAAAACCAAAAGTTGATGAAAGTAACACTGAAATTTCTATCAATTATACCACTTCCGGTAGAAGTTGGAATCAGATAGAAACAGTTATTGATAATATGTTTGTATACAATATATCTTTTGATGTTATACAGGATAATGATGATCTTGAACTAATATCAGTTGATGAATGTCGACATAGAAAAGATTGACTACAATGGAAATATACGATTCAATCAGAGTTAAATTCACTTATAAAACATGAAGTCTTTGGACCTATATTCCAAACACCGGAAGGTGTAAAATCTGTTGGCTACAAATGGATATTTGTACGAAAGTGTAATGAAAATAATAAAATCGTACGATATAAAGTACGGTTAGTAGCCCAAGGTTTTTCACAAAGACCAGGTATTGATTATGATGAAACGTATTTTTCTGTTGTTAATGCTATTACACTCTGATATTTTATCAGTTTGGCAGTACATGAAAAGATAGATATGCGCCTATTAGATGTTGTCACTACTTACTTATATGAAAAATTAGAAAATGATGTTTACATGAAAATCCCCGAAAGATTTCGCATGCCCGAAGCATATAAACATTATCCTCATGAAAATTACTCCATCAAGTTGTAGAAATCATTATATGGCCTAAAGCAATCTGGGCGCATGTGGTTCAATCATCTTAGTGAATATTTATTGAAAGCGGGATTTAAAAATGACTAGGTATGTCCATGTGTCTTTATTAAGAAATTTGGTTCTAAATTTGTGATATTAGTTATATATGTTGATGATATTAATTTTATTAGAACTCCAGAAGAGCTCCAAGAAACAATGGATTATTTAAAAAGAGAATTCAAAGTCAATGATTTTGGTAAAACTAAATTTTGCTATGGTTTACAAATTGAACATCTAGAAAATGGAAAATTTATTCCTCAATCAACATATATAACAAAACTTCTAAAAAGATTTTACGTGGACAAAGCACATCCATTGAGTATTCCAATGATCGTTCGGTTATTAGTGTGAATAAAGATCCTTTTCGACCTCAAGAAGATGATGAAAAACTCATTGGTCCTGAAGTACCATATCTCAGTGCAATTGGTGTATTAATGTATCTTGCTAATAATACACGACTTGATATTGCATTTATTGTCATCTTCAGGTGGTCAAATCTTTCTTTTAAATTTACTCACAGGACATATGAATCTTTTTCGATAAAATATTCCATTTTTAAATTTTTGTCGAGATGACGACGGATAAAAATCAAAAAGCTTTGGCCTTTTGTTGTGCAGATGCACTATTGTTTTCGTTAATAGTTTCAATAAGGCCTTCAACATTTAGATGCATTTTTGTATCGAGAACCCACGACATATAATTTTTTCCTGAAATATCAAGGGTTACAAATTCGAGTTTAGTAAAGTTAGCCATAGGGATCAATAAATGCATACCTTTAGTCTTCTGACTTTTATAACGACAAAAACTTGTACTTTGGTCTTCTAGATTTGGAAACAACAAAGACTCGTCCTGATAACGTGTTATAAAATTTTGACAATGTCAAAATAAAATTTACACACAATAAATCTCTAATTATTATTTATACAAGAATTTCTTCAAACTTCTCTCTTTCTTTTATCTCATAATTTTTTCTAACAATTCTCTCACAATTGGTATATCTCTCAAGTTTGGGAAGAGCTCTATTTATAGAGCTTTATTAGTGGAGTTAATCATCTATTTCCACTAATGTATTAGTGGTGTCTCCACTAATATGTATCAGTGATGTTAATGGTGAACATTCATATCCATTAATGAAATTAGTGGAGCTTCCACTAATTTACTAATATATTCACAACACTTTTCAAAGTTACTTTTTCAGCATGACGGACTTAAAGGGAATGCCCCCACCCCGCAAATATATATATATATATATATACATATATATATAGCATTTTATAATTTATTTTTAAAAATTAAAATTTTCAACAAAATTTAAAAATTTTATATTTTACCTTAATTTTTTTTAAAAAATTATAACATTACCATTCAATATATCAATTTATATAATTTGCTTTTCAATTATAAGTTACTAGTTTTGTATCTATTTTTCAATAACAAATTTAACAACTAATTCCGTGATTGATTGTTGGTCTTGCAAAACGTTAAAGCATTAAAATTTAATAATTAAATTTTAAATAGTAATTTTCTTTTATTTGCTTTGTTTTTTTGTTTTTTTTGTGAGACCCAGACTTTTTTCTCTTTTTGGACTTTTTCTATTTGAGTTTTTCTTTAATTATATTGGTGGGTTTAGCCTTTGTGTATATGGGTTATTTTAGTGAAGGGGATAATTTTGGGGTTATTTTGTAATTAAATTTATAAGAGGGTTAATAGTCTAATAAGAAAGATCAGTTATGTTCTGAAGTACGTTGTTTCTGACAGACAAGAACGCCCTTGCAGAGATAGCTTTGGAGAAAGGGAAAATCAGCGAGAGAGAAAAGCCCGATGAAGAGATTGTGTTGAAAGTTTCAAATTTATATAAGTTTTTCGGTATTCGTGTTTTGAATCGGGTTAATTTTTGCTTAGGGATGGATTACTGTTGAATTGGACGTAAGGTTTTGGTTTGGGGATTAGTTAGAAGTTTGGCAATTGATTGTGTTTTTAGGTTCTTGTAGGTAGTTAGACACTGATTGTGGATTGTAAATTGGTTTGGTCTCTAAATTGTCTAGTAAGAGATTTATGATTCTTTTGCTTTTTTTGACTTATGATTTCCGAATATCAAATTATGAACCTTTTGCCAATGAATGTTATTTTCGTATTACTAAATTGGATCGAGTATGATGTATGTTTAATGCTTTAAATATTGAGGTTGTGTGGATGAAATTATGCAAAGTGAATTCTATTTGAGTTAGTATTGTATTATGGAAATTGATTGATGGTTAAGTTGGTTTTGGGAGAATTCTTAATGTCTGTTATAAGGCCCTTGGCTAGGGAGATATAATACCTAGTTTTTAGTTATAAGGCCCTTGCTAGGGGGATATAATACCTAGTTTTAGTTCAGGCCCTTCTCCTAACGGGATATAATAGTTTGGAGCTGATATCAGTAAACCGAAACCTTACACTCAAGCATGTCCTAGATTCTGTAATATGTTATGATTTAGTTATGTTTTGGGTTTGTGAGTTCAGCTATGTTTTGTTTAAAATGGTGGTTGGTTGTGTTCTCTTTTCCTGTATTACGTTTGGGGTATTGTGAACCTTGAAAAACGTGAAAATTGGCCAACTTGTACCCTGTTTTACTCTGAATTACGGATCAGTTTAGCCCATCCCGAGTGGAGCCGGCACGGTTCCAACACCCTCACTCAGGACCGGCCGCGCTCTGGAATTCATCAACTTCACTAGGTCGGCGCACCCAGCGCAGTCCGTGATCCCCTAACTAGGCACCGACCCCTTTTTTATTTGATTCCGGCGCTGATTTTCTCCTATTAAAGCGATGGTTCTTCCCCCTGATATGTTTGTCATTATTTTCATTAAATAAACAACACCAATTCAATATTCAGGTGTCAGTTATGCCTTATTCGATTCAGTATTGGGTAACGTTAAAGATTCGTTGTTCCTCCTTTCCCCCTCTTATTTCCTTGTGTGAGTTTATGAGATTTTCATATTGTGTGGCCAACCCACCAAGAAGATGTTCCAAAATCTCATGAGTTGGGTACTACAATAATTTGAAAGCTATTTTGAACAATTATTTTATAAATGTATATGTATATGTAGCATGCTCATTCCTAGAAAAGCTAAATTTTCTTTGCTGAGCTAATGAACTCACCTTTTTTTATTACCATCTTTGCAGGACATTAGTTAGAAGAAAAAGAGTTAGACGAGTGGTTTGAGGAAGATTGGCAATGATATCTAGCTGTTATTTCTGAATTTTTTAGAGTATATTTATTGATTTGAACGGTTAGGATGTTTTGTTAGACTTTGATGGTTTTGATGGATTTATGTTTGTTATGTATTTGATAGGTTATGTAAATAAATGCTCAGTTGGGTTGCTTAGACTTGATTATTAATTTGAGTTTCTAGGAGTGTGAATCTGTATATGCGAGTTATTGGAGTATTAGAGTAGCACAGTAGAAGCGTGGTGGATCAATTTAAGGTGCTAAAGGTTTGGCATTCCAATATGGGGGTGCTGCCGTGTCATCCCCGGATTCGGGGTGTGACCTTTTTAGTTTTTCATTTCTACTTCCTCTTACTTTTCTTAACTTTTTTATTTTCAAAACTCTTTTTAAATGCCTTTTTTTTTTTAATATTTAGAGAGTTTGACTATGCACTTGGATTGGCAATATAATCTATTTTTCTAAAAAAATAGTAATCGTTTGAATGGCTAGTTCTATATGGAGTTTTTTACTAAACATTTATTTTTTAGAAAATAATAAAATTAGTGTTGATTTTATTAGTGTTCTATATTTGTAGAAGTAGCTATAGTGAGTGGCGATTTCACTATTAAAATAATATTATCAAACGTGACGATGGTGCAAGGTCGGGTACGCGAAAATCGTCACTAGCTTTGACTACTGACTTCTCGTTTAGGGATTTTGTTAACAATTTATTTTTAAAATTTTGTAATTTTGATTATCCAGAAATATAATTAATTCAAAATAAATTTATGTGTAATTTTAACTATAGACAAAGAATTTTGGGAGGAAATATATTTTATTTAATCAAGAATAAAAGAAAATTAAATATTTTAGTCTTGTTAATTAAATTAATTCATGAATAAATATAATTATTTTTGGATTAATATAGTTGGGAAATCATTAAAAGTCCATTAAATCCAATGTATCATGAAATTGGACTATTAAAATGGGGCTATTGTCAAGGGTCTATTTCACATTAAACCCAACATATTATGAGTTAAATGGAATTGGGCTAGGCCCAAAAGTTGGACTTCTTAAGAATTTCGTAACCTAATATAATGTGGACTAAATGAAATTAGGTTAAAACATAAATTGAGCCTAAGTCATCTTAAGCCCAAGTCCATTAGGGTTTGTTATGAGGTTTCTTCAAAATCTCACTTCGTCTGTTTATGCTAAAGTTAAGGGATTTTTAGCCTATGAATAGGGGCTTCCCTCAAAGGTTCAAGGCATCCTGAAGCTTCAATAAATAAGAGGCATATCAAGTTTCAACAAGCTCAAGCATTTAAATTCCATCAAATTCAAGGTTCAAAATCTTCATTAAATCAATATTCAAAATCTTTATCAAATTTCAAGGCGTTCATCTTGCTCTGCATCAAACAAGTCTCGAAGGCTTAGCAATTAAGTGTTCGTCATCAAATTTCATTTGATCCGAGATCAAGCTTTTCAGCCTTCGAATCAACATTTTTTTTTCAAAAAGAGAAAAATCAGAGGACTCATCCTGCAATTTAGGATTTCTTCGGAGATTTGTAACTGCTTTCATATTTACTAAATATTTTGTATTTCTCGATATTTTTTTTCTTGTCTTGTTTGTAGTCTTGAAATTTGTCATTTACAAATTTCTGGCACGCCTAGTGGAACTATCTCTGCCTCCCATCTCTTCGCTTTAACCTTCAAATCAATCCCAAGTTCAAGTACAAAGCAACTCAATGGCCTTAAAGAACAACAAACTCGTTCAAAGGCTACTGATATCATGGAAGTTGTTGCAACTATTGGCAAAGCTCCACAAGCTTCAAACCAAGGGATGCTGACAAGAAGTAAGGCTGGAGCATTTTCACAAAGTGAGGCTCAAAACTTCAATGCTATCTTATCGTCTGCAATTGCAAAGTTGAAGCAAGATGATGCTTCTACAAAGCTTAATATTTCATCTTCACTAGAAAAGACAAACAACTCCAAGTAAAATGATCAAATCTTAAGTACTCGCTCTGCGCCTCAATCCCTCCATGGGGATCTCAAATCCAAAGCTTCATTCAATGAAGATTCAACTGCCTTTTTTGTGGTGCCGGTTATGATGATTGGCACACAAAATCTAGAAGTGCAACTCATGCACCTCACAAAATTAGTGGAGAGACTTGCGCAAACGCTCCCAAGAGCAAGATCTCACATTCGTACATCTCATCATTCGCTTTGAGAAGACTGGCAAAACAAGTCAAGCTCCTCCAAAGAGATCTGAAGTGCAAGAGGAAGTGAAAACTTCCAAGAAAGTATAGGATATTTAGATATCCTTCGAAGGTATGATTTCTATTGATCAACTTAAAGACTTTATTATGGGTATGATTAAGGATAAGTATGACGGAGGTAGCAAATCCACCTTCACATATGCAAAACCTTATTCGCAAAGAATTGATGATATGAGAATGTCATTTGGATTTCAGCCACCAAAGTTTCAATAATTTGATGGCAAAGAAAATCCCAAGTAGTACGTGGCTTACTTCATCGAGACGTGCAACAATGTTGGAATTTATGGAATCTACTAGTGAAACAGTTTGCACGATCCTTCAAAGGAAATGTATTTGACTGGTACACCAATTTTGCACCTGGTTTTGTTAACAGTTGGGAGAAACTTGAACAAGATTTCTCAACAGATTCTATAGCACCTGTAAAATCATCAGTATAGTAGAAATCACCAACTCCCGTCAATAAAAAGACAAACCAACAGTGGAATACATCAACAGATGGAGGAATTTGAACCTCAATTGTAGAGATCGTCTAAGTGAATCATCTAAAATTGAAATGTTTATCCAAGGCATGCACTGGGGACTCCAATATATCCTTAAAGGATCATGCTAAAGATTTTTGAAGAATTGGCAACTCGTACTCATGATATGGAATTAAACATTATTGCACATGGGGGTAAAAGACCCGTTCAAGACCCCAACAAAAGTAAAGAAAAATAAGATTTTAGAAAAGGAAACAAATCCTTCTCTAAAACTGAAATAAAGGAGTCCATGGCCATGGTCACAACTCCAATAAATATTTCTTCAAAGATAACTTAGAAAGTGACTAAGAAGGTGGATCCTCCGCAGCAAAGGAAAAAGGTAACTTTAGAAGAAAGGTTGCCTAAGGGATATCCTTTCATTTTTTCTGATATTTCTTTAATGTTTGATGAATTATTAGCTACTAAAACTATAGAGTTACCAGAAGCAAAGCGTCCAAATGAAGTTGGACGAATAAATGATCCTAACTACTGCAAGTACCATCGGCTGATTGGTCATCCAATTGAGAAGTATTTTGTATTTAAGGACAAGATCGTGCAGTTGGTCCGTGAAGGACATATAGTCCTTGAAAAAGATAAAACATCTACAAATTTGACAATTGTTTTCATCTCTCCTATTAAACCCATTATTGTGGAGGTTAAGTTTGGAAGTTTTGATCTTGTCAAAGTTGAAGTTGACGGAATAGTCCTTCCTACTGAAAGATATCAATAAAAAGTTGATGAACCTTCAATCCATAGTGAAGATAAAGGCTAGACGCTTGTGACAAGAAGGAAAAAAAATGCACCAAAACTTTAAGAGGTGGAGCTTCACTGGTAAGAAGCAGATTCACTAAGAAAAATGTGAGAAAAGTCAAAAGTAAGAAGACCAAACATTCATCAACAGTAGATGATTCTTTTTGGAAGAAATCTCCAGTACCTCTCATGTTGAAAGATTTTATACCAAGGAAACTTACTGAAAAATTTAACACTGTTTCATGCTATACCATACATAATGAGGAAAGCGAAGAAAAAAATGATGAGTATATAAATGAAGTAGACATGGAGAGAATTGAGTCTTTAATAGGCTTTAAGCTACATGGCTAAGGTCACATTCACTGATGATGATTTGTTACTTGGCTCGAAACCTCACAACAGACCATTATTTGTGACTGGCTACGTGCAAGAATAGAGAATGAATATGATACTGTTAGACGGAGGATCGGTAATGAACATCTTACCTCTATGAACATTAAGAGAGTTGGGAATTTTTATAGATGAGTTGTCCTAAAGCCGCCTTATGATACAAGGCTTCAATCAAGAGGGGCAACGAACTAGTGGTATTCTCTGGCTCGACATACTAATTGAAGATATACTTTCAACTGCTCTCTTCCATGTTATTGATGCCAAGACCTCTAATAATATTTTGCTAGGAAGACCATGGCTCCATGATAATGGTTTGGTACCATCAACTCTACATCATGATAGTAAAACCCTACAATGAATACAATGACTATTCTAAAATTGTCCCCGATCAATTATTATTATTGGAACACTAATAAATTAAGATTAGTATGTTTGTGAATTGATGGCTATGTTTTACTGGTCATGGATATTTGTGATATCGAGTCAAAACATAAATTAATGTTAGAGAACATTGTATTAAACATGACCCACTGTGAGGGTACTTCATGGAACATGTCATAAGTACTTTCTAGCCATAATGATATTAAAAGTCCTTTGACCTAAATTCATCATAGTTTCCTATTTGATAAATTCTATATTTTGACGTTATCTAAAGTTGTCTTTAATAAGATAATAAATTAGACTACTGTTGGATATAGAATAAATTAATGAGAGGAATATGAATGATAGTGAAGGAATTTGTCCCTCTCAATTATGGGAGAGATATCCATGGGCCCCTTGATAAGTTAGACTGTTAAAATGTATGGCCGTGCTCAAATATATCAATCTAAGATATTGATATCATTTGTATGAACAGTCTACTATGAAATTAAGAAATAATTGATTAAGCTTAATAAGGATGACTTGCTCCGTGCCTTATGCTTAATCTGGATATCGTGTGATAAAAGGACTAAATATAAAATTATGGTTTGGTTCAAAGAGATCATTGATCTTCATTTAACCTGGATAGTTATAATGTTTTGTTAGAAACCGCTTATAACTTGTGCGCCATTTAAATATGATTTGGGCACACTGCCAGTGTTAAATGAACCTATAGAGTCACACAATAAGCGAACTTGTTAAGTTATTTTTCTGGTAACCAGATTTGATGAATTTGAAAATATGTCTAAGTTAATCGAACTTAGAAAATTTACTAGATACAATGAATTTGGAAATATGTCCACATTCGATGTATCTGGATAATGTCCAAATTATAAGAATCTGACTAGGTAAATTAATTGTTTAAATAACCGAGATAATGGCAGAATCTTATCATATCAGTTTTAATTTAATTTGAATTTAAATTAAAATATGATAAGATATTATTAGGGTTGGACTCTAAGAGGTTCGGGGGTTTTTAAGAAAACCCTAGCCGTCTTTTCAAGAGTCTAATTCTGTTGAGAACATTCATGCCATTCTCTACCAGGAAAAAAACCCTTTCATACCCTAGGCCCTAGCACTCCCCGGATGATGAGTGAGTTCGCGGTGTGTATTCGATAGAGGACGTTCGTGCACTGCAGCGTCTGATGATCATTCGGGTTGCACGTGCAGTAGCACCATCGGAATCGAAGGATATCAATTTCACCAACCAGAGGTAATTCTGCAAACCTACGATCTTCTTAATCATTTACTTGGATCCTCAGAAGGGATTTGTGGATGTTTTCCATGTTTAGGAGTCCACGAATCCTAACACATCAATATTTCAAATTCTGTCGAAAAGAAAATAGATACTGATGATAAACCATTTATTGAAGCTAGCGCATATTACTAATTCTAAGTACTACATTCAAAAAAATGGTGAATCAGCTAAGATTGATTCATCAAAGGGGAAGGAAGATAAAAAGGTTGCTTTCTCCAAATATGTCAAAGTTACAGTATGTGCAGAAAGCTCTACCAAGCAACTTGCATATAGTAAGCCACTGGGAAGGCTCACTTTGCCTCTTACAAAGGTTGATCTTGTTAATTCACCAAATACTCCTATAAAAGGATTTGTTCAGCTAAAGAAAGAAGTAAAAGTAGAGTATGGTGAATTATCGACCTCGCATACGAAGAAAGGATTTGACCCAAATGCTTATAAACTCCTAGCAAATGCTGGATATAATTCATAAAGTTAGCATTTGTTGGGAAAACTTCCTGTTGATATCGACAAGGAAAAGGGTCAAAGTTTAGGATCTATCCGAAGCATGCCAATAGGAAAAGAGCGTGTTAACTTGAGTTACAAACAAGTATCTCCCATTTGATTCAAGATTAAAAGGGCTAATATACAGTATATTACTGTAGAAGATGAAGTGATTTCAAAACCGCGATCTATTTTTGGTAGGATAGGAGATACAAATTTACGCTCATTTGTCTTCACTAGATTAAGCCCAAGAGAAGAAGGAAATCTGTTTTCAAGAGACTTGGAGTTACAGTCACTTCAAAGGCAAGACATCCTAGCAAAGTCTCCTCTAAGGCAAGAACGGTGTTGAATTGCAGTGGAGTCTTAAAAGTAATAACACAAGTGACATTTGCTGCGCCTTGTGATGAAAAAAGCGTAGCCTCTTGTAATCATATCACAATCAATGATGAAGAGTGTACTGAGGAAGAAGATACTGAATGATGCGTATTTATTTAGGTATAAAAATCATATAAAAATAAGCACATTCCCAATCAAGTTTAAATTAAAACGTTAACCCTAAATTACACATATGAGCAAACGTACTCATCATTAACATAGCATAGGGTTCAAACGAGTGTCGATCCTCAAGGACTAAATATGCAATAATCACTTTTCTTTCATTGTTTAACCAACTCAATAAAGTGAAAAAGAAATAAAAATAAAATAAAATAAAATAAAATAAAAGAATATATTCATGTCAAGGATGGAGAATTATGTAACTCAAACCATTATTCGGACAAACATGATCTTAAAGTACCTAATCATTATCATATTTAATTATTCTTATGATATCATGAAAGATTAAGATAGATTCACTTCTTTGATCAATCCATGAAATCACTATCTTCTAGATAAATTAGCATTACTTGGTCTCGTCTCAATTAATTCATCCAAAAGATGCATTAAACACAATCTTTAATTAAATTTTCTTGGTCTCGACAAACTTAAAATATAAAGCTAACCAATGAATCTTTGGTCTTGGCAGACATCAATTAACCTTTAATTACTAGTTCTCATTAATTAACCCCCATGGTCTAGTAAGTTAATCGACAACGAATATGAAATTAATGAATTGAAACTACCATCAACCCCCTTGGTCCAGTAAGTTAATGGAAAGAAACAACCAACTAATCTCGTAATAAGCATAAGTAATTAAATACCAAGAAGAACAACTAATTAATCAAAAGATCAAAGTACTCTAAAAATCATGAATACCAAAAACAATATTGAATTACAATAAAACAATTAACACATCATTGTTCAAGAAAAAGAAAACAAAGTAAAAGAAAGCACTCATAGACAAGCCTCCTTCTTCTTCCTCTGAAGACCTTCTTGCACAATCCTCCTTGATTTGGTAGAATTCCTCCTTTGATTTGAGTGATTTTCTGTTATGATCTATGAATTTTCCCATTTCTCTTATGTTTTTTCCTTTATTTGTAGGCTCTAGAAGTGCATAATTTTGTTCCTCTAGGGTTCTTGGGCAACTAGAAGTAGGAAGATGCTAAAACTCTGCAACTTGCCAAAAACTACACACGAAAATCGAGGCACCTCCTCAGCATCAGGTCACAGCTGGTGCCACCTGACCTGGATAGGGCCGGCATCGGTTGTGTTCTGTTTCTCCAGTAATTCGTTGATTTTTCTTAATTTTTGTGCAATCTTTTCCAGAGTGCAGCCGGTGCCGGTTCCAGCCTCCTAGCTAGCACCGGTTCGGTTTTGTTCTGCTCCGTTTCACTGATTTTTCTTTGTTTTGAAGCGCGTGCCAGTAGCATGTGGCCGGTGCCGGTTCCTCTGGCCTGTCTGATGCCACCTCTATTCTGTTTTGCTATGTTTTTGTCGTATTTTACCCCTAAAATCTGAAATAATGCACAAAATACCTTTCGAATGGTAAAATCTCAAATATGAAGGAATATAACTAGTTATTGAACAAAATGAATCACAAAATAGTTTCAAATAACTAGAAAAAATATGACTAATTTAAGCCCTATCAATTCCCCCACACTTAGCTCTTTGATTGTCCTCAAGCAAAACATCATAGACAAGTAGGAAAAACACAAGTGTTGATAAAATCACTCAATCTATTTTAAAATAGTATTCCAATGCTTTCTTCATTCAAGACAACAAAACATATGCTACTACATCTTTCATAACAAATGCAAGACTGTATAAGTGAAGATTGACTAGTAGAACCATCTCAATACTTTAACACATTCTCAAACCATTGGAAAGAATTTAGTTAAAAAAAATAAGAATATGCATTTCATAAGCTTACTTTTCATACACTTTTTCCACTAATCCGAGACATACCATGATTCTACTTAGGTCAAGTAGGACTTTCAAGCTTATAATGTAAGGCTAAAAGGCTTGTAATGTAGCTTGTCAAACGAAGGATATAGGAGAATCAAATAAAAAAGAAAATGAGAGTTCGTAAGAAAAGGATAAACAAAATGTATCAAGAAATTCCAAACTTCTCTTGTTCTCCTATTCCAAAACCAATTAAAACCCATAACCTTGTATAGCAATTACAGTACAGTTCAAGCAAATCCTACATTTTCATCAATCATTCTCAACTCATCAATAATTTTTTTTCACAAGATCATTTAAATTTTCAGCAATGGTGCCAAGAACTTGATGTGAACTCAAGTTTTTCAGAAATACCTACAGCTCAACCACCATTCTTCTTGTGATCTTTCTTTTCTTTCTCTTTCAATTTTTCTTTCTTTTTCCTCTTCTTTTTTCAAATGCTGCTGTTGTTTCTTTCTCAGTTTTTCTCTTTCCATCTTTTCTAGCAGCTTTTTGTTTTCTTTTTGCTTTCAATCTTTCTTTTTCTTTTTCTTCTCTTTCTTTTCTCCTTTCCCAACTCAACACAACTATTGATGCATGACTAAAAGTAACAAGTCATGATTTTTCCACAAGTATTCTCCCTCAACATTCTCCTACATGTACTTTTATCCATCAAGAGCAATCAAAGATTTGGAAGAATTATTCAAACTCTCAGCAAGAAGTAATGGACAAAGTATGCACGGGTTTTAAGAAAGAAATTTACCTTTTAGGCTTAAAATAGGCACTAGGGATAATATAAAATAGGTAGGCTTGAAAAGCTCAAAATCCAAAGTAGGCCTATTACCGTCGTCTTTAAGTTAAATCATGAATGTCTTTCTTATTTCGTTTCGAGAGGTATTCAAGTAAGTTCTAGAATGCTCAATAAATTTTAGTGGAAAAACAGGTTTAAGAACAATGTAAAATATTTGATCAAGAATTACTTAGTCCAAGTGCGTGCAAAAAGTCATGCATAAGCCATAAATGATATAGAACATATGCTCTATGATCTATCACAAAGACATGCATTACAAATACCTCTTGAAATCTCAAAGAAAATTTGAAAAATTTTGAAAAAATTTGCTCTCAAATGGTTCAAAGAAGAATGAAGCATAAAATCATAGAATCATAGAAGAATTATCATTCTAACCACTCCCCTACACGTAAACTAGACATTGTCCTCAATGTCTAAACAAATAGAACAAGAAAATATTGCCATAGGACAAAAATAAACGGGGAAAAGATAAGAAAGAAATTACTTCCATTCATGGTGCATTCCTATATACAAGAGTTGAGTTTCTGGAAAAAGAGACATTGTCGAAGTACCTAAAAAAATATAAGAAACACACCAAAGCATAAAAATTAGAAAAAGAGAAATAAATCAAAACAAAAGAAAGAAAATAGTACACAAAAGAAAAGTACAGGACTAACTAGAAATGACATGAAAATAGAAAAGAAAAACAAGAGTGAAAAAGTAATAGGAAAAAGTGTAGAACAATCAGCTTAATCCTCCTCATCATCATCTGCATATGTGGAAGTGCCAGCACTGCCATGTGGATCAAAAAAGCGCTGTATCCACTCAGCCCATTGCTACTCCATAGTCGTCTACCTTCGAGCAATGTCATCGATAGAATCACGCATATGTAGTAGAATCTCTGTCTGCTGAGCGAGCTACCCTATCACTGCGGCCTCAAAATCAGTCCTCGATTGGGACTGGAAACTACTAGCCTATGCTTGTGATGGTGGCAATGGGTGCTCCTCCTCCATAGGTGGTGGCCTAACCTGATTGGGATACCTGACCTCATAGGGCGTTAGCCACTTCTTTAGCTCCTGGTTATACTTGTACCCAAAACTCATGAGTATTTGTTCCGTAACAATATCATGCTCGGTGGTAGTCTCCATCAATTTTCCCTCAGTACTAATACGAAAGTCTTTCAAAATTTTCATGATGACCAGAGGGAAAATGAAAGCTTTGGTAGAGAGACGGTGATGAACCACATCCCTAATAGATTGTATAATCAAGGGTGCAAGAGGGATCGGCAAGGTGTTCATCATTCTATGCAAAATGTATGTATCAATAAGGCGTATCTCATTAAATCCACTGGCACGGGGTACAACATTGAACCCAAACATGTATACCAGAGCCCTATAGTTTGCAGCAAGATCATTGTTCGAATAAAAGCTGTTGGCTTGGAAAGCATTATGCTTGTGCAATCCTAGAGTGGCTCTAGTTCCACTAGCATCCCAATCAGGGTCAAAAAGAATTTTTTTATTGTTAATATCTATCCCTTGCCAAGAATCATCATCGTACACCTGAAGAAGATTAGCTAAATGGTCTCGGGTGATGATGATGACGGTTCCTTTCACTCTTGTCTCAATGTGGAGGAGGTGTTTATTGCCCTTTTCAACCATGTTGGCATAGAATTCTTTGATTAGCACTGGACAATAATTTCCTTTTAGCTGTACTATCGATCCCCACCCGAACCTCCTAAACATTATTCCTAACTTAAGAGCGCGGTCTAAGGTAGGTGTGAATGTATGCTCCACAATGATCTTATTTGAAGCCTTCCTATTATACCACTCCTCACATGCTGGATCAATGAACTCAGCTGGCCTAAGGAACAGGGGGTTTATAAAGGAAGGGGCAGAGGAAGAAGAAGCTCGAGCCCTCTTTGAAGCGTGACTTCTTGCTCTAGACATATTGGCAAGTAAGTAGTAGTGAAGATAGGAGGAAGGACTAAGAAGCGCAAAGATTGTAGACAAGTTGTGGCTCCCTGTTTCAAACACAATACACAATACCCACTCAACTCTCAACCACAATGGCCAAACTCCTTTACCGTATATCACACACCCAACAACAACCAATTCAATCTCCTTTGATCAATCAACTTAACATAACCTGCAAGAATACATATAAAGCTCACTGTAAAGCATAGATGTGTCGAACAACCCCAATGCATTCGAATATACATACATGATCATGTGAATGAAGGCATCATCATGGCATTAGAGTGATCAAGTGTAAAACATTTCAAGGCTAATGTGCATCAACTACTCAATCATAATAATAACCATAATCCTACTCTGAAGCATATGCAGAAACTCCCTAATGATCATGTGAATGCATCAAGTACTCAAGAATCATTAACTTATACTATATCCAAAGGCATGAATCTCAAGAGTTAATTCACAATGCAAGAGAACATTCTATATCCCAAATTTTGGCCAACAATATACCCAAAATTTGAGAACTTCATCTACAACATTTTATCCGTGGGAATTGAATAAAAATCATACATTTGTGCTCTCTTATGCATGGGCAAGCAAAAGTGTAATCTTTTTTCAGAAATCCAAACTCTTTGCATGCGGATTGAAGTTTGTTTTATTGTGAAAAATAGAAGATCTAAAGACTTTTCATCCATAAGATCAACAAAAGAAGGATAGATTGATGTTGTAAAAAGGTTGGGGAGGTGAAAAATCAAATCTTGAGAAGTTTGGAAGGTGAAGCCAGCGTGGGTTAGAGAGAATTTGAGAGGGAGTTGGAGAGTTTGAAAGAAAAAGTAGCCAAAATGGCCTATTTCATGTGATTTGCCCGACAGGAACCATCTCCGGTCCTAGTTCTAGCCGGCGCCAGTTGCATTTTGTCTGGCCTTTATCCATTTTTTTTAGAGTAAGAAAAATGATGAACACGTAGTAATGATGAATAATGCAATTTAATTCACAAAAAAATGATAAAAAGAACAAAACGATGAAAATAAAAATTGTTCCCAATCACAAAAACTGAAAGCAAAAAATGACTTCAATGTCTTTTACTGCTTTGATCTCGTGGATTTTCTTCAGTGTTTCCTGGCAATGTCTCTGCTTGACGATCCCCATGTAGTTTAGCTAATTGGCCAATTTAGCTTGCCAAGTTGCGCATAGAAGCCTCTAAGTTCCATGTTGTAGCATCGACCCTTTGGAACTTAGTCTCCGTTGTACTTACCAATTGGCCAATCAATTCCTCCAATAGTAGGTTGGAAGGTGCTACATTGTTGTTCAAAGAACGTAGATTCCTTTGATTTCCCCCAAAGTTAAAAGAACCCTGCCTAGGTTGATTTTCGTTGCTCCAAGAAAAGTTAGGGTGATTTCTCCAACCAGGATTATAAGTAGAGCTATAATGATTATTACCTGGATGGACATTACCTGCAAAGGCGACTTGTTCCGTGGTTTCTTGGAGTGAACCCATATTTTGGCATTCATGGTTTAGGTGCCCTTCTCCGCAGAAATCACAATTCCCATTTACCACTTGGTCTTGAGACATCACCATTTGTTCCATCTTTTGAGTCAACGCTTCCATCTTAGCCTCTAAAGCTATCACAACATCCACTTTGTGCACTTCTTGCATACGAGTTTTAGACCTTGCACTTCCCCAAGAATAGTTATTAGAAGCCAAATTTTCAATGAGATCGAATATCTGTTCCGGGGTCTTATGATTGATGGAATCCCGTGTAAAAGAGTTCACCACTTGGCGTGTTGCAAACGTCAGGCCATTAAGAAAGATGAGCATTTGCATTCCTAGCTCAAATCCGTGGTGTGGGCATTTTCTCAGCATCTCCTTAAATCTTTCCCAACTTTCATATAAGGGTTCAGAATTTAATTATTGGAAGGTAAAAATCTCGTTTTTAAGTTTGGCTGTCCTAGCTGGAGGGAAATATTTGACAAGAAACTTTTCAGCTAGGGCATTCCAAGTCGTGATGGAACCTGTAGGTAAAGACTTTAACCAAGATTTGGCTCTATCTCTCAAGGAAAAAGGAAAAAGTCTTAGTTTGATGGCATTTTCTGAAACACCATTCATCTTGAAGGTATCACAGATTTCAACGAAACTGGCTAACTGGGCATTAGGATCTTCTTCAAGTAGCCCAGCAAATTGGACCATATTTTGGACCATCTGGATGATATTGGGCTTTATTTCGAAATTGTTTGCATCCATCCTAGGTCTAGTGATACTCGAGCCTGTGCCCGAGATTGCAGGTTTCATAAAGTCATTCATAACCCTCCTGTCGTTTCCAGCATTATTGTTTTGTACACCATCAATGTCTACGATTAAGTTCCGTTAGATTGTCTGGTGGATTTTTGATAGTGTCCTTTCGATTTTAGGGTAAAAATCGACTATATCGCCTTTAGATTTTCGGGTCATGTACCAAGGTTAACACCTACAAAATATAAGAAGCAAGTTAGATAAAGGAATTCATACTTAAAACAAAATTAAAAGAAGAAAAAGTTAGTCAAGTAAACATAGTCAAAGTTGGCAAGTTAGATTACAAAGGTATACATAAGATACACAAGATACAAAAGATGGCCCTTCTTTGCGAAAAGATCAACTGTACATATTTACATATTCACATATTTACCTATTTACATATTTACTTGGTTAAATGAACAAAATCTGAGCTTTCATGATATTGTTCCCCGGCAACGGCGCTAAAAAAATTGATGCGTATTTATTTGGGTATAAAAATCATATAAAAATAAGCACATTCCCAATCAATTTTAAATTAAAATGTTAACCCCAAATTACACATATGAGCAAACATACTCATCTTTAACATAGTATAGGATTCAAATGAGTGTCGATCCTCCAGGACCAAGTATGCATTAATCACTTTTCTTTCATTGTTTAACTGACTCAATAAAGTAAAAAATAAATAAAAATAAAATAAAATAGAATCAAATAAAAGAATATATACATATCAAGGATGGAAAATTATGTAACTCAAATCATTATTCTGACAAACATGATCTTAAAGTACCTAATCATTATCATAATTAATTATTCTCTTGGCATCATGAAGGATTAAGATAGATTCATTTCTTTGGTCAATCCATGAAATCACTATCTTCTAGATAAATTAGCATTACTTGGTCTCGTCTCAACTAATTCATCCAAAAGATGCATTAAACACAATCCTGATTAAATTTTCTTGGTCTCGCCAAACTTAAAACATGAAGCTAACTAATGAATCTTTGGTCTCGGTAGATATCAATTAACCTTTAATTACTAGTTCTCATCAATGAACCCCCTTGGTCCAGTAAGTTAATCGACAACGAATATGAAATTAATGAATTGAAACCACCATCAACCCCCTTGGTCCAGTAAGTTAATGGAAAGAAACAACCAACTAATCTCGTAATAAGCATAAGTAATTAAATACCAAGATGAACAAAGAATTAATTAAAAGAGCAAAGTACTCTAAAAATCATAAATACCGAAAACAATGTTGAATTACAATAAAACAATTAACATATCATTGTTCAAGAAAAAGAAAACAAAGTAAAAGAAAGCACTCATAGACAAGCCTCATTCTTCTTCCTCTGAAGACTTTCTTACACAATCCTCCTTGATTTTGTGGAATTCTTTATTTGATTTGAGTGATTTTCTGTTATGATCTATGAATTTTCCCATTTCTCTTGTGTTTTTTCCTTTATTTATAGGCTCTAGAAGTGCCTAATTTTGTTCCTCTAGAGTTCTTGGCCGACTAGAAATAGGAAGATGCTAAAACTCTACAACTTGCCAAAAACTGCACATGAAAATTGAGGCACCACCTCAGCATCAGGTCACAGCCGGTGCCACCTGACCTGAATAGGGCCGACGCCGGTTGTGTTCTGTTTCTCCAGTTGTTCGTCAATTTTTCTTGATTTTTGCACAATCTTTTTCAGAGTGCAGCTGGCACCGGTTCTAGCCTCCTAGCTAGCGCTAGTTTGGTTCTGTTCCGCTCCGTTTCACTAATTTTTTGTCGCTTCGAAGTGCGTGCCAACAGCACGTGGCTGACGCCGGTTCCTCTGGCCTGTACAACATCGCCTCTGTTCTGTTTTGTGACGTTTTTGTCTTATTTTACCCCTAAAATCTGAAATAATGCACAAAACTCCTTTTCAAGGGTAAAATCTCAAATATGAAAGAATATGACTAGCTATTGAACAAAATGTATCATAAAATAGTCTTGAGTAACTAGAAAAAAAATGACTAATTTAAGCCCTATCACTGAACATGCTCTAGCAGAACTTGAAGAAGTCGTAAAAGCCGCAGTTGATGAACTAAAAGAAGTAAATTTTGGCACTATTGAAAATCCTCGCCTAATTTACATCAATGTACTCTTATCACCCGAAGAAGAAAAGACCTACATTGACCTATTGAAGGAATTTAGAGACGTCTTTGCTTGGACATACAAAGATATGCCTGGCTTAGACATAAAAATTACTGTCCACAATTTAGCTGTAATGGATAAGACAACAACAATAAAGCAAGCTCAATGGCATTTTTTATCTGAGCTAGTTCTATTAATTGAAGTAAAGGTGAACAAGCTCATCGAAGCTAAATTTATTCGAGAGGTCAAGTATTCAACTTTAGTTGCGAATATTATCTTTATGAGGAAGAAAAATGGACAAATTCGAATTTGTGTAGCTTTTAGAAATCTAAATGATGCCTGCCCAAATGATGATTTTCCATTGCCTATTCTTGAATTGATGATAGATGTAACCATTGGCCATAAAGTTCTATCTTTTATGGACGGATCTTCTGGTTATAACTAAATTAAAATGGCACCAGAAGATGAGGAGCTTACTGCATTTCGTACTCCAAAAGGAATTTATTGCTACACAGTGATGCCTTTTGGTTTGAAGAATGCTAGAGCTATATATCAAAGGACAATGTAAAAGATCTTTGATGATATGCGACATAAGATCTTGAAAGGCTATGTGGATAATTTGGTGGTTAAGTCACGTAAACGAGTTGATCATATTCAAGATTTGAGAAAGACTTTTGAGCAACTCTGAAAATATCAATTGAAGATGAATCCCCTCAAATGTGCTTTTGGCATCACCTCTGAAAAATTCCTGGGTTTCATCGTTCATCATCGAGGTATCGAAAGAGACCAATCAAAGATCAACACGATTATGAAAATGCCCGAGCCAAGGAATATCCACGAATTAAAGAGTTTACAGGGAAAGTTGGCCTACCTCTGAAGGTTCATCTCAAATCTTGCTGGACGCTGTCAACCGTTCAATTGTCTAATGAAGAAGGGTGTACCATTTGAGTGGGATGAAGCCTGCCAAAATGATTTCAAATGTATCAAATCTTACTTGATAAAGCCTCTTGTGCTTGTTGCACCTATTCCAGATAAGCCATTGATTTTATACATTGCTGCTCAAGAATGTTCAGTAGGGGCATTACTTGCTCAAGAAAATGACAATGACAAAGAAAATGCACTCTATTACTTAAGTAGGTTTGATGATACCAAATGAGTTGAATTATTCACCAATTGAGAAGCTTTGTCTAGCTTTGATATTTGCAATTCAGAAATTGAAGCATTATTTTCAAGTGCATACTATATGTCTCATCTCCAAGGCTAATCTTATAAAGTATATTATGATAAAGTCTGTATTATTTGATCGTTTGGTAAGGTGGTACCTTTAACTCCAATAATTTAATATTGTCTTTGTTTAGCAAAAAGCTGTCAAAGGGCAAGTGTTGGCAAATTTCTTAGCTGATCATCGTATCCTTACTGAGTGGGAATTAAGTGATGAGTTGCCAAATGAAGATGTTCTTGTCATTGAGATTCTCCCACCATGGAAGATGTATTTTGATGACGCAATGCATTGCAAAGGTGGTGGAACTGGCGTGGTGTTCATTACCCCAGAAAGAGATGTATTGCCATACTTTTTTACCTTGACTAAAAGATGTTCAAATAATATGGCTGAATACCAAGCCCTTATACTTAGGTTAGAGTTGGCTGTTGATATGAAATGACTGCATCTTGAAGTATATGAGGATTCCTAATTAATTGTTAATCAACTACTTGGTGAATATGATGTTAAGAAGCCTGAGTTGATCCCGTATCATAATTATGCGGGATGACTTATGGGATATTTGGGTGATGTGATAATTGAGCATGTATTAAGAAGCAAAAATAAGCAAGTTGACGCATTGGCAAAATTGGCTTCTAATTTATATCTACATGATTGATAGAGCCTAAATTAGTCATATTTTTCCTAGTTATTTGAGACTATTTTGTTATACATTTTGTGAAATAACTAGTCATATTCCTTCATATTTGATATTTCCCTTATAAAAATGTTTTTCCTGTAATTTTGTGCAAAAATAAGGGAAAAATAGAGCTAATTGTGTGATTTTCCAGAACAAGACCAACACCAGCCCAGGAAGGGGAGTCGGCGCCAGTTTTCCACTAGAAAGAACAAAGAAAAGCGCAGACGTAGAGAATTGAATGAAATAAGGGACAATTGAAATTGAAATGGCAAAGAAAAAAGGAAATCGATCGGCAAGTTTCATGGCTCAATTGAGCCAACAGCAAGACAAAAGCAACAGAAGAAATTGCACACAAAGTGAAGAATTCGGTGGGGCCAAGACAAAGAAACAAAGTCAGCAAAAACTGCTAAGATTTCGGGTGGATCAATTGAAGAAAAGTGGCTGAGCATGATAAATAGAGATTCGGTAGCTTTGGATGGTTACGGCTCAAATTGAGCCAACACTACAACTGAAGTATTTCGGTGGCTGGGTAATTTTGGTCAACATCAATTGGAAGCCAACTTCAGCAATTCCAATTCAACAATTAATTGAAGTTCTCCAGCACAAAACGACAAAGCAGAAATCGAAGTCCAAATTAAATTGAAGTCCAATTCTTAAAAGTCAAGGCGGTGGATTCCATTAATTTTTCTTAGGTTTTTATTTTAGTTTTTATTAATTCTTTTTGGTTTTGAATTATTTTTAGATAATTTATTCTTCTTTATTTAGGATTCTTTTAGGAATTTTGTGAGACTATAAATAAAGGCCAATTTACCCTAGAAAATGAGATGCACAATGTAGAGACTTAGATATATTTTAGAGTGCATCACTAATATTTTCTCGAGATAAATAATTCAAGGAGGATTGTACAAGAAGGTCTACAAAGGAAAAAGAAGAAGGCTTGTCTATGAGTATCTATTTCTTTCCTTTGTTTTCTTTTTCTTGAACAATGATATGTTAATTGTTTTCTTGTAGTTTGACATTATTTTAGATATTTATGATTTTTAGAGTTATTTGATCTTTTGATTAATTGATTGTTATTCTTGGTATTTAATTACTTAAGTTGATTACGAGATTAATTGGTTGTTTCTTTCTATTAACTTACTTGAGAAATGGATTAATGGTGGTTTCAATTTGTTAATTTCATATTTGTTATCTCTTAACTTGCTTAAGAAATAGGTTAATTGCTAAGAACAGGGTAATTGAATGTTAATTGATGTCTGTCAGAGTTTGGATTCATTGGTTAATTTCATGTTTTAAGTTTGCCAGAGTATGAAAATTTAATCAAGGATTGTGTTTAATGCATCTTTTGGATGAATTAGTTGAGACAAAGTATGTGTTACTAATTTGTCTAGAAGATAGTGATTTCATGGATTGGGAAAGAAGTGAGTCTACTTTCATCCTTCATGATGCCAAGAGAATAATTGGTTATGATAGAGATTGGGTACTTTAAGACCATGTTTGTCTAAATAATGGTTGAACTACATAATTCTCCATTCTTGACATATATGTATTTTCTTTTATTTTATTTTTCTTTTTATTTCTTTTTCACTTTATTGAGTCAGTTAAACAATGAAAGAAAAGTGATTAATGCATACTTGCTCCTTGAGAATCGACACTCGTTTGAACCCTATGCTATGCTATGTTAATGATGAGTATGCTTGCTCATATGTGTAATTTGGGGTTAAAATTTTAATGTAAACTTGATTAGCAATGTGCTTAGTTTTTATATGATTTTTATACCCAAATAAATCCGAACACATTAATGATCAAGAAATCCAAATTCTTAAATGTCAAACATGGGTCATACCACCTATTTTTGAAGATGAAGATAATGAAGGGCATGAAATCTTTTCCGTCTTTGTCTATGAAATTAATGAAGAAGATTGGAGGCAACCTTTTGTAGACTATCTCAAAAATAGAAAACTTCTAGATGATCTACGAAGATAGAGTGATATTTGTTAGCATGCCACCCGCTTCTTTTGATATAAGGATACGCTCTTTTGACATTCTTTTGAAGGTGTCTTCTTGAGATGTTTAGGTCAAGAAGAAATTATGCAAGCAATGGATGAAGCCCATTCTAGCATATGTGGAGTCCATCAATTTGGTCCGAAACTTTATTTTCATATCAAGAGGATGAGATATTACTGGCCTACTATGGTGAAAAGTTGCCTAGATTATAGTCGAAGATGTCAAGCATGTCTATTTAATGCTAATTATCTACATCAACTTCTTGAGCCATTGCACTCGACAGTTGCTTCTTGGCCATTTGATGCATGGGGATTGGATATTGTTAGACTGCTACTAAAGTAATCTATTGGGCATCTTTATATCTTAGCTGCAACAGATTACTTCTCTAAATGGGCAAAAGCTGCAGCATTAAAAGAAGCAAAAAAGGAAAATATCATTGATTTTATATATGTAAACATTATCTATCGATATGGCATTCCTCGATATATTATCATAGATAACGACAAGCCATTCTGCAATAGTTTGATGGACAGGCTGTGCGAGAAGTTTAAATTCAAGCAGCATAAATCTTCTATGTACTATGCCCAGGCCAATGGACTCGTCGAAGCTTTCAATAAGACTTTGTACAATTTGTTGCAAAAAGTGGTGACTAAGTCAAAAAGGGATTGGCATCTTCGTATTGGAGAAGCACTTTGGGCATATAGGACCACTTACCGCACTTCAACCCAAGCTACCCCATATGTATTGGTATATAGTGTGGAAGCTGTCCTTCCACTAGAGTAACAAATTTCTTCCTTGAGGATCGCTATTCAAGAAGGACTCACTAAGGAAGATATTGTTCGTCTCAGACTTGAAGAGTTAGAAACACTTGATAAAAAGAGGTTAGAGGCACAACAAAGGTTAGAATGCTACTAAGCTTGTGCTTCCAAAGCTTTTAATAAGAAAGTGCTTCTTTGTTCCTTTCAAGTTGGTGATCTAGTGCTCGCTGTGAAAAGACCAATCATCGTTGGACATAATCCAAAGAAGTTGACATTAAAGTAGGATGGCCCATATATTGTTCAAGAGGTCTACTCAAATGGATCCTACAAGATAGTTGCTGAAGATGGGTCGAGAACTGGCCCGATCAACGGCAAATATTTGAAATGATACTATACATAAATAGAGGCTCCTCGACTGCATGAACTTAAACTGCAAGTTACTCTCCTTGATTGCACGAGCTTAAATTGGAAGTTATTCCTAGCTCGCATGAGTTTAAATTGTGTAAAGGCAACCACCAATGGTGTTGTTGGAATATATGCCCTCTAGACTAGATTATCTGATGTAATTATCGAATTTATTAATAAAAGAATTTATTCTCAAAATTTGTTTGTGAATTTACATTTTATTTGTGTACAATCTTTTGGAAAAGACTCATTGTGTTTAAGTAAGTGATTCATGTGAATGGTGGTCTTTCACAGTAAGGTATGGATCACGGGTTACTTAACACATAAATGTTTGTTCTTAACCGATTGATGAGAATAGGAATCTTATCATGTATAGGTTATTGTGTTATGAATTCCAAATGGAGAATAGCTTACCTTTAGCCAATGAGTAGTCCACATGCTTCATAGTATGAGTGTATTTCGAATACATAGAACATGATTTGTAATAATGGTTTCTAAAAGTACTATTTAAAACAAACCTAGACTGTTACTGCTACAACGTTGACTAATACTCTACCGCTTGAGTATGAGTTGGTGGTCTGACGAAGCTAGAAGCATATACTTTGATATACTGTAGTTTAGGTTTTTTCGTAGAACCAATATACTTGTATGTTGGGTATATGTGACTAGTTAGTTAAGACAGACTTGTACAAGATAGCTTCTACGCCATATCGCCCCTTGTGACTGTTCAAATAATCTAATTATCCAGGGCCCTAGGGAACATGACTTGGATGTTTACTTTAGGGTAGCTTCCCTGAAAAGTAAAAATATTTCAGAAGTCGTGGATCATTAGACTAGAGGTTTAAGGATGATAGATGTCTATTAGAGATGTGTTAATACACTATTCCTCTCTAATTGCACGGCGATGCGTAGAGGGGTATTTAGGTCATTACACTTGTAGGACGAAGACTTTGCTAACGCAGCATTGTCTTTGGGGTCAATATTTTTTTATGGTGATATTAAAAAATATTTAAAATGTAAAATATAGCTATTTATATAGAAGGGGCATTTAGGTCATTTTAGTAGCCAAGACGGTGTGTCTTTTGGTCCCCGAAATGGCCCTTAAGTCATGAAGAATTTGGGTTAAGGAATTAGTCTTGATATTTATGGATTTTTATTTTATTAGTCTAATTTATTATTGGACTGGAATAAAATAAAAGGTCCGAGAAAGAGTATTTATTTTATCTAGTTTAAATGGTTAATTAATTATTCAGGGCCCAATGCCCAGATTGAATAATTAGAAAATTAATCTGGATCTAGATAAAAGGTATAAAATTTTTATTTGGTCTATTTAGGCTTGTTATTATTTATTGGACTGTTTAATAAAGTCCAGAAAATAAATAATTGAGATTTATTATTTATGGGTGTTCAAGCCCAAGAATAAATAATTTATCTGGCACAATGAATAAGACCAAGGTAAAATAAAATTTATAAAAAAAATTATTATTAAATTAATTAATTAAATAAAATTAAAAAAAAACAACACGAGATAGAACCCATGTTGTTTTGCATGCAGGATAACAGAAAGCATGGAAGCTTTCTGTTTGCACGCTAAATGTCTTTTCTCTTAGGCATCAATTTGTGTAATTGAAATGGGTCTTGACATTAGGTGAGCTGAGGCTTCAATTAAATTACAGAACATCACAAAAACTAATGCTGGGAGAAAGGCTTTGTCTGTGAAAAAAATCACAGAAACCAAACTTACGCCAAGCCTTTGAAAGTTGATCAAAACCCATACTTCAAGCCTTCACCGGCTGTGCTACGGGCACCATTTCAGAAGATCGAAAACTTCGCGTGGATGAGACGTAATAGACGTTTGCAAGGACATGAGCCACTAGTCTTGAATATCATTATATAGACAACTACACCAATCCGAAGAGGGCCATTTCATCACAGAGGTAAAATTTTCATTTTCCTAATATGCCTTCGTTTTCATTATTTTTTTCATTGTAAGACTTCAATTGATATCAGAGCTATGGTTTGGCAAATGTAGGAAGTATGTTAGGCTTAACTAAAACAAGAAAATATGTGTTTTGGTTAAAATCTGCGATCCTTCGTTTTTACTGGTATGGATATTTTTACTGTAAGCTTCGTGAGTGGAAGCATAGGAACAATATATTTTGATTGCTTTCATCGATATCATGTAAGCCCAGTGTTTTTTTTAAGGGCATAGGCAATTGTTTGGTTGATTTTTGAGTGAAAATGGAAGAAAAATCAAAATCTGCACAGAGGAGTGCGCATTGGAGAAGATGAATTGTTCAAGCCATAGAAGCTTAGCCAACTTACTGCGAGCCGATCCGACCAAGAATAAGAGAGGAGCCGCGGCTCGCGGCTCCAAGCCGTGCTCAGCTTGGTTTCTGTGAGAATGGCTTCCTCATGGAAGCTCAGCCCTGGCTTCCGTGAGGAAGCAATTCTCCAATTTGCGAAATGCAAATTGGAGAATGCTGCGGTCAACAATTTTGACCGCGGCAAGGCTGGGTCGCGGGAGGGTCCCGGGCACCCGCCCGGATTCGGCCCATGAGGTTGTGATCTAGTGTGGCGGGTGCATGGACCTAACTGAATTTAAAAAAAAAAAATGGTTTGGTTTTTGGTCCCATACCAGGTGAAATTATTTTTATTGCAATAGTTAATATTCTTTGAATATATTTTCATGAAAAATAATAGTAAAGGAAATTTTAGGATTAAACAAAACCATTAATTAATTAATGTGTTTAATTCTGTTATTTGGACATTTAGATTAAAAGAATAGAAAAGCATGAAAACATTTACAGTTTTCTAGCATGCTTATTTCTTTTTGTACCTTATGTGCACGTTTTCTCAAAGACCAAAGTCTTTGGGATTTTTTGACAAAGAAAAACATTTTTCTTAAAATCAAATGGTTAATTTTAATTCGAACAAAAATTAGTTCTCGGATATTTTCTCAAAGGATATTATCCTTAACATAGAAAATATATTGAATTTAGATATTTTTGTGTATTAAAAATAGAAAACCATTTTGATTGAATTTTACAAGAGAAATTGTTTTTATCAAAAACTTGAGATCAAAATCTCTCGAAAATTTTATTGGAAATTTCTTTTGAAATTATTAAGTTTATTAACTTAAATAAAATTAATCAATGAAAAAATTTCTCAAAGGGTATAAACCTTGACATATAAATTTTTATGGGTTTAGATATTTTATTTTGAGTTAAAAGAAAACTTAATTGAAATTTTCAAAATAAAATTTTCAAGAAAAACCCTTATTTTAAAATATTAAGTGGGAGATGGATTCCAACGGCCCCACGGCTTCCATCACGATCCCCATTAAAGATCGTGGGTCCCCTCGCGTCACCCTGGGAGTGAACCCGTATAGGATAGAGATGCCACAAGGATTTGGAACTAATAGATGGATATAATTAATAATTCGGGACATGTGCTATGATCGGCTAGCCCATGTTGGAGGTTATAATACAGGGTATGTTTACAGGAAATGAGAAAAAACGGTCATCCCACGATAGAGTTATTTTCTGGATCATTACCTAGAAGGGAAATTAATTTGTGGTGGTTAATACATTTAGCTTAGAAAACTGTTAATCTTCCCAAGAAGCTATGTCAATTTTTTCTAAGAGCTAAATTAATCATATTAAAGATAATAGTGATAGGGTTAACTAATATCGGATTTAATCTGAGGATAAAGTTGCAAATTATTTTGTTTTTTCATAAACTGAAATTTCTTTTATTTTCGATATTTCAAAAATGATTGGTAAAGGTTCTTTTAGTCCTTTGGCCGTTGTTTTCCGCGAGAATAAGCTAACAGGACCAAACTATATGGACTGAAAAAAGAACTTGGACATAATACTCACTGCTGAGGAGTATAAGTATGTCCTCTTTGAAACCTGCCCTGTTATTGGGGAGGGTTCCATCATAGAGAAGCATGAGGCTGAAAAAGCATGGAAAAAGGCCAACAAAATGGCTCGATGCTATATGTTGGCCTCCATGTCGAATGTGCTTCAGTAAAAAACATGAACACATGGCCACTGCATACGATATTAGCCAATCATTAGCCACAATATCCGCCGATAAGAGCCGGCCCGTAAGGTAGGAGGCTCTTAGGATTATCATAAACACTAAGATAACTGAGGGAGCATAGTTAGAGAGTATATGCTCAAAATGATTGTTGCTTTTGAGGAAGCGGAAGTCTTAGAAACTATTATTGATCCTGAGAGCCAAGTGGACATGGTTCTCGAATCTTTGCCGAGCTCTTTTACTCAGTTCAAGTTGAACTACAACATGAATAAATTGAACATGACTTTAACTGAGTTGATGAAAAAGCTCCAGGTAGTGGAGAAGGTTGTGAAGCCACAATCCAAGGTTATGATTGCGAGGACTTTTTCTTCTAGAGTTGGGCCCAAGCCTAAGAAGTTCAAGAAGAAGAAAGCAAATTCATAGGTCCAGCCCAAGAACCAGCCTAACAAGCCCAAAGGCAAATGCTTTAAATGCGGGCAGAAGGGATACTAAAAAAAGAAGTGTTCAGAATTTTAGGCCAAGAAAAACCCTATAGGTATTGTTCTCTATCTAGAGTCTATTTCAATGGTTGGATCAACTTCCACTTGGATTGTTGATTTTGGTGCCACTGATCATATCTTTAACTCCTTGCAGGGGTTTAGCAAGATAAGAAGACTTCAGAAGGGCAAGCATGAACTACGAGTAGGAAATGGAGCATGTGTATGGGCCCTTGCAGTGGGAGAACTGGATCTTATTTTTTATTGTAATAAAGTAGTTGTATTAAAGAATTTTTTATATGTACCCGATTTTAGACAGAATTTGATTTCAGTTACAAAACTAATAAATCATGGATATTTTGTTTCTTTCCATTTTTGGTATTACTATCAGTAGAAATGGAGAAGTCTTATGTACAGGGCACATGTATGAAAATTTATTCTTTTTAAATCTTACAAACAATCAAATAAATAACGCTCAATCTGAGCCTTTAAGTAAGAAGAGAAAGACCAATATCAATGACTCATATCTTTGGTATCTAAGGTTAGGCCATATTAATTTAACCAGGATTTAGAGGTTAATCCATGATGGGCCCCTGGACTCATTAAGATTGGAAAGTTGGTCTCAGTGTGAATCTTGCCTTATGGGAAAAATGACCAAAAGGTTATTTATCCAAAAAGTTGATAGAGTTAAGGAGATATTGGGTCTTGTTCATACTGATGCATGTGCTCCTTTGTCTACTCAATTTAGAGGGGGCTTTGAGTACTTCATCATTTTCACGGATAATTGTACAAGGTTTGGTTCTGTCTACCTGATAAAGCGTAAGTCTGACTCTGTTGACAAATTCAAAGAGTTTAAGGCTGAAGTGGATTGTCGGACAGGTAAACTAATTAAAACCTTATGATTGGATCGTGGTGGAGAATACCTCCTCGGTAAGTTTAAGGATTACATGGTACATTGTAGAATAGTATCCCAACTCTTTGCGTCGGGTACATCCCAGCAGAATGGAATAGTGGAGAGAAGGAATAGGACATTAATGAAATGGTCCGAAGCATGATGTCTCATGCTACTCTTCCGGTCTCTTTTTGGGGATATGCCTTGGAAACAGCAGCATACATTCTGAACTTAGTGAACTTAGTGCCTTCTAAGTCAGTACCTAGGACACCCTATGAGATGTGGACTGGGCGTAAGCCAAGTCTAAATCAGCTTAGGATATGGGGCTGTCCAACTTATGTATTGATCATGGGAGACAAACTAGAACTAAGATTAGAATTATGTTACTTTGTTAGGTATCTAAAAAGGACAAACAGGAGGTTTCGTTTATCATCCCAAGGAGCAGAAAGTACTGGTAAGTACCAATGCTAGATACTTGGAGGATGATCAAAGTACTTCCACTAAAGGTTCAACAATAATGGAATTCAAGGAGAAATTATCTTTGGAATCAACTTCTTCAGACCCAATCATTGAACAAGAAGAGGCACAACCTCAAGAACTTGTACAAACGGAGCTTCATCGTAGTGGGAGGATATCTAGAGTTCCAGAGAGATGGACAGGAGAGGCTTTTGAGCTGGTCTTTGACCATCAGGAACAAGATCTCACTAGATACAAAGAAGCTATTGCTGATGCCAACGCAAATCTATGGCATGAAGTAATGAAAGCTAAGATTCAGTCTATGTACCTCAATTAGGTTTGGGATTTTGTAGCTTAATCTGAAGGGATAAAACCTATTGGGTGTAAGTGGTTATACAAGAGGAAGAAAGGAGCGGATGGAAAGTTAGAAACCTTCAAAGTTAGGCTTGTGGCGAAAGGGTATACTTTGAAAGAGGGAATCAATTATGATAAAATCTTTTCCCCAGTAGCCATGCTTAAGTCAATTCATATCCTCTTTGCCATTGCATGTCATTACGACTATGAGATATAGCAATCTTAATGGCAATCTTAACGAAGACATCTATATGTCCCAACCGGAAGGTTTTATTGCTAAAGGCTAAGAACATATGGTTTGCAAGCTTAAGAAGTCCATTTATGGACTTAAGCAAACATCTAGAACATGGAACATTCGTTTTGACGAGACTATAAAATCTTACGATTTTATTCAAAACGAGGATGAACCATGCGTGTATAGAAAATTGAAAAGTATAAGTGTGGTTTTTCTTGTCCTATATGTGGATGATATTCTACTCATTGGGAATGATGTAGGGATATTGTCATATACTAAGGTTTGGCTGTCTAGTCAATTTAGTATGAAGGATTTAGGAGAAGCCAGTTACATTCTCGGGATTAAGCTTTTTAGAAATAGGAAGCAGAGAATGTTAGGATTATCCCAAGCAACATACATTGACAAGATGCTGGCCAAGTTTAGCATGGACTCATGCAAGAAAGCTATAATCCCTTACAGACATGGGTTGTCTTTTTGTTCTAAGAACTGTCCTAAGTCCCAAGAGGAAAAAGACAAGATGAGTAAGATTCCATACGCTTTAGCTGTAGGAAGTCTTATGTACGCCATGCTGTGCACTAGGCCAGATATCTGTTTTGCTGTAGGCTTAGTTAGCAGATATCAGTCAAACCCTAGGGAGGTTCATTGGCAAGCTGTAAAGTATATTTTTAAGTACCTCAATGGTATGAAAGATTATATACTGGTTTACAGGGCTGACGACTTAGTTCCTACTGGATACACATATTCAGATTTTCAGGCGGATAAGGATGAGAGAAAATCCACTAGTGGATATGTCTTCACCTTGTTTGAAGGAGCTATTTCATAGAGGAATATTAAGCAATCTTGTATTGCTGACTCAACCATGGAAGTTGAGTATGTGGCAGCTTTGGAAGTGTTTAAGGAAGTTGTCTGGCTTCGAAGTTCCTTTCAGAACTTGGAGTTGTGCCACATATGGACAGACCAATTGTAGTGTATTGCGACAACTCTGGAGCAGTCCGCAATCTAAAGAACCCAAGAACCACAAGAAGGGGAAGCACATCCAAAGGAAGTA
The DNA here is from genome assembly GCA_026120185.1 of Voacanga thouarsii. Taxonomy (NCBI): domain Eukaryota; kingdom Viridiplantae; phylum Streptophyta; class Magnoliopsida; order Gentianales; family Apocynaceae; genus Voacanga; species Voacanga thouarsii. The sequence continues at coordinate 941,949 of JANUWF010001774.1, forward strand.
CCACCTAATCCGAGATTTCATTCAGAGACAGAAAACCGTGGTGGAACAGATGGCCTCGGAGAACAACCTAACAGATCCCTTCACCAAGCATTTGGTTGAAAGAGTCTTCAAGAGATATTTAGACACCATAGGGGTGGGCAACTATGGACTTTATTAGTCTTAGAGTGTAAGTGGAAGATTGTTGGAATATATGCCCTCTAGATTAGATTATCTGATGTAATTATCGAATTTATTAATAAAAGAATTTATTCTCAAAGTTTATTTGTGAATTTATATTTTATTTGTGTACAATCTTTTTGAAAAAATCCATTGTGTTAAAGTAAGTGATCCATGTGAATAGTGATCTTTTACAGTAAGGTATGGATCACGGGTTACTTAACACATAAATGTTTGTTCTTAACCGATTAATGAGAATGGGAATCTCATCATGTATAGGTTATTGTGTTATGAATTCCAAATGGGGAATGGCTTATCTTTAGCCAGTGAGTAGTCCACTCGCTTCATAGCATGAGTGTATTTTGAATATATAGAACAGGACCTGTAATAATGGTTTCTAAAAGTACTATTTAAAACAAACCTAGACTGTTACTGCTACAACGTGGACTAATACTCTACCGCTTGAGTATGAGTTGGTGGTCTGATGATGCTAGTAGCATATACTTTGATATACTGTAGGTTTAGGTTCTTTCGTAGAACCAATATACTTGTATGTTGGGTATATGTGACTAGTTAGTTAAGAAAGACTTGTACAAGATAACTTCTACGCTATATTGCCCCTTGTGACTGTTCAAATGATCTAATTATCTAGGGCCCTAGGGAACATGACTCGGATGTTTACTTTAGGGTAACTCCCTTGAAAAGTGGAAACATTCCAGAAGTCATGGATCATTGGACTAGAGGTCTAAGGATGGTAGATGTCTATTAGAGATGTGTTAGTACACTATTCTTTTCTAATTGCACGGTGATGCGTGGAGGGGTATTTTAGTCATTACACCTGTAGGACGAAGACTTTGCTAACGCAACATTGTCTTTGGGGTCAATATTTCCTTATGGTGATATTAGGAAATATTTAAAATGCAAAATATAGCTATTTATATAGCAGGTGTATTTTGGTCATTTTAGTAACCAAGGCAGTGTATCTTTTGGTCCCCGAAATAGCCCTTAAGTCATGAAGAATTTGGGTTAAGAAATTTGTTTTGATATTTATGGGTTTTTATTTTATTAGTCTAATTTATTATTGGACTAAAATAAAATAAAAGGTCTGAGAGAGAGTATTTATTTTATCTAGTTTAAATGGTTAATTAATATTTAGGGTCCAAGGCCCAAATTGAATAATTAAAAAATTAATCTGGATCTAGATAAAATGTATACAATTTTATTTGGTCTATTTGAGTTTGTTATTATTTATTGGGATGTTTAATAAAGTCCAAAAAATAAATAATTGAGATTTATTATTTATGGGTGTTCAAGCCCAATAATAAATAATTTATCTGGCCCAATGAATAAGACCAAGGTAAAATAAAATTTATAAAAAAATTATTATTAAATTAATTATTAATTAATTAATTAATCAAAATTAAAAAATAACACGGGATGGAACCCGTGTTGTTTCGCGTGCAAGATAATAGAAAGCATGGAAGCTTTCTGTTTGCACACTAAATGTCTTCTCTCTTGGGCTTCAATCTGTGTAATTGAAATAGGTCTTGACATTAGGTGAGTTGAGGCTTTAATTAGATTATAGAACATCACAAAAACCAATTCTGGGAGAAAGGCTTCATCTGTGAAAAAAATCACTGAAACCAAACTTACACCAAGCCTTTGAAAGTTGATCAAAACCCATACTTCAAGCCTTTATCGGCTGTGCTACGGGCACCATTTCGGAAGATCGAAAGTTTCGCATGGATGAGATGTAGTAGAGTTTGGAAGAACGTGAGCCACTAGTCTCGAATATCATTATACAGATAACTATACAAGTTTGAAGATGGCCACTTCATCACAGAGGTAAAATTTTTGTTTTCCTAACATGCCTTTGTTTTCATTATTTTTGCCATTTTAAGCCTTCAGGTGTAGTACGTGGTTAAACTGCTAAAACACTCCATCAAGTCTAATTTGGTAAATAAATGGATACTCTTGGCCCGTAGGAGTTAAAATTATGAATGCCCTTCCAAAAACTATACCCATCCATTTCAAACTACGTTTGAATTGATTCTTAAGTTATTCTTAAGATATATAGGCAACTTAGAAGAAAATTTCTAAGTTCAGTCACATCTTTTCATCATTCTTCATTTTCTCATTTGTTGCAATCAAGCAATGATTTATTGTGAAATCGACATTTGCAATAATTAGAAACATATATATGCAAGAAAGGTTGAGACAACATAAAAGAAGTATATCATTGATGCTAGTAAAGAAGCAATCTTGCTTTACAAGAAAGAAAAAAAAATACAATTGGTTAACGGAAATTTAAAGTACTACAAGACATCAAGAAAAGAACTTAAAGTTTTCTAAATCTTATTAAATTGCCACCAAATATTCTCTTATGTTCTTCAAGTTGGCTTCATCCTCTTCATTTACTATAAGGGCATTTTGAAGTAAAATAAGCTTTTTTCTGAGGGAAGAATAAGTGGACTCCACTTCTAAAAGCTGGCCATTCTTTTCCTTAAAAGTAGTTAAAAGTTTTCTCTCCTCTCTCTTTAAGCGTCTGAGCTTCCTTTTGATGGTAGTAATATTGGCTTTAACTCATTGTAAGTTGGCCTTACTTTCTTCAACTTAACTTGTAAAGTTACCATTTTTAGCTTCAGTATCATCTAAGCGTTGGCTAGCAGCAGAAAGTAATTATGCATGGGACTTCTTTGAGGCTTTCTCTGAAGAAATGGATCTAGCATTGTCAAATTCACGTGCTTTAGCAAGGAAAGACTTTAGGAGATTATCCAATGGTGACAAATCAATAATAGGGTCCTTGTTCAGTTCTTTAAGGATATAGCAAACTTGATCCTCAAGTGAAGAGACGTACTCGATAAGCCACCGTTGAATCCTTTGATAAAATTGCTTCCATACTTCCATGATAAACTTCTTTTTGCAACTTGACATTAGAGACTCTCCTGGGACGGTAGAGATGGCTGAACAATGTTGATGAGTTACTACATTAGATTTCAAATCCTCATTTTGAGAGTAAGAGATGTCCTTGTAACTATCTTGCTTCGAGAAGTGAGAATCATTGATTAAGCCTTGAGAATAAGAGTCCTCATCAAGGACTACAACATTGTCCACCTAATGAAGAAGAATAGTAGAGAAGTTAAGTTAAAAGAAAAGAAAAGAAAAAAAAAACAAAAAAAGGGAAACTAGTTTTACCTTATCTTTAAAGGTCTCTTGATCCTTGGGCTCTTGGCTCAAAGTTGTAGTTGTTGCCTTGGTTCTCTTCCAACAATGATCTCTACTATTGGAACTGGCTTCTTCAATTCGATTCAACTTATTTCGTTTTGAAGATGATGAAAGTTTCTCTATAACCAAGTTATAATTCGAAGAAGAATGTTTACCATGTCTTGAAGAATTTTTTAACCCCTTTGAAGCATTGAGAGTGGTAATATCTTGATGAAGTTTCTTCTTGGAGCAAGGAAAGTTTTCTATTTTCTTAAATGCAGGTTTTTGGGAATTCAACAATGAAATGTGAACTGCAAGAAAGGTTCCATGAACTTGTTCCCACCATGTTTTATACTCTGGAGTATACTACTTCTTTATGCTATAAGGAGTTGTTGAAAATGTTACCTTGGCCATTGTTCCGCAAAGTGTGCATCTTACCCAAAGACGTAAGCTATTTATTAAGGTGGCCTTACGGGTGGAAATCTCAAAGTAGCCTAGGATATCTTGCAAAAATCTAAATTGGTGACTAAAGCGATGTAGGCTATAAGGCTCAATGATGAAGTGATCATCCTTCTGCAAAGCAAGAAGATATGAATGAAGGCTCAAGAAGTAAAGTTTTTCCTCCACGGGGGCTGCCTCATTATCAACAAAGTCATATTTGTTGTATTTGGTAAGGATGTTCGTAGCCCAAACAATGATCTCACCTCTATAAATCCACGTGTGGACTTCATCTTCACTAAAGTACCTTCCGCTACTTTCACCAGAATAACATGCCATTGGAGGTCTGTTTAAACATTGAGAGACTTCATAGTGAGTTTTGAAGTAGTGCGCAAGCCATCCATATATATAATGTGTTGAGAAAATAGATTTCTCCTCACTTGGATGTTGAGAGTTGAAAATACAATCCAATCCTTTATAAATGCATGTTAAGACAAGAATGGCTAAACTAACTTGTTTCCCGTACGCCATCAGACTCGCCATTTTGAAGGTACTTGGACGAATGATGTCTAATTCTTCATTCGGCAAGACAAAGATGCAAAGCCAACATGACAAAAAAGCTGCAAGGAATGTTTGATCTCTATTTTGGCTTCTAGTGCCCAACTTTGAAAACAAAGCTTCCTCTTCAGATGCCCATGCAGTATAAGGTGGGATAACTCCACATGGATTGTCAGTAAACATAGGGCGTGATCTCCTTTCTTCCCTTGGAGGAAGTGCTGTATACTTTGTTACTCTTTTGAACCAGATGTCAAGCTACTTATTGATAGAGACACCAAAGTTTTTATTTTCATTTTTGATCAAGTGGTATGCATGGAAGAGATGTTCACAACTCCTTGGAAGGAATTGCTTGCCATCATAGTCCACACCAGTGAGTTTTGTAGCATGAGGAACAACTTCATCGTAGTGAGTTCTAAGTATTGGTAAGCCTCTAAGTTCATGCAAGTCCTAAAGTGAAATGGACACCTTGCCAACTAATGTTAAGAGCGTGTTGGTGAGAGGACACCAAGCTTCGCAAAAGGCTTTGAGAACATTGGAGTTGTAATCATACGTAAAAAGGGATGCATAGATAGCCTCATAGATCTTTGCAGATCTTAAGTTTCTTTCGCAACGACTTAAAACATCGTATGTCCACTCCCAATATCTCTCCCTAAAGTGAAACACGCCTAAGAAGTTGAGTGGTGAGGTCTATTGAGTCTCTTTTTGAATCATTCGGCATCCAAGTGAAGGTAACACACTAGAATGAGCTTGAGGTTGATGATTTGAGGAAAGAAGAATCCATGCCTTTGGGGAGCGAGTGCCTTTGAAGTTGACTTCCATTGACCATTCCTTCACAAGTCGTTGGAGTGTCGTCTTTGGTAGGAGCCTCGCATATTTTCCGGACTTTGCCTCATAAACCCTCAAAGTCATTCTAGCATCCGTTGAACCATTTTCGTGGTCGTGAATAACTAGCAGTTGTTGGCCTAAAAAAGATTGTAAATTTGAAAAGTACACTATGATTGGACATAGTTTAAAAAAAAAAAAAGAACAAAAAAAAGGAGTTAGTTTTAAAAAAAAAAAAGAACAAAAAACAATTAGTTGTAAAAAACTAGCGTAAAAAATTTTTTTTAGTTCACAAAAAAAAGTTAGTTGAAAAAAAAACTAGTGTAAACAAAAAAAAAAAAAAAAAAAGCTAGATGAAAAAAAGTTAGTGTAAAAAAAATTGGAGTTTATGAAGAAGAAAAAAAGACAAAGAAACAACGAAAAGTCAATTTCATAAAACCAACAATTAAAGCCAAATTCAAAGCGATTGGAAAGTCAAACCTTTAAAAAAAGTTTCAAAAACAAGGGGAAAAAAATCAAGAATGGCGACTGTCTCGGTTATTGTGAAAATTAATTTGTTTCTTTAGTCAACAAGAGAAGGTATTTAAAAAAATAAAAAAGGGGAAAAAAAAAGCTTGCAAAAAGGAAACAACGTCAATGTTGAGTGGCAATGGTATGCACGTGAGTAAGTTAGGAGATTTTTAATCAATGAAGCTTTCACATCAATGGGCATCAATCAAAGGCATATATATATGCAGTTCACATGGGCATTCAACGAAGAGCCTCAAATCAAATACTACGGCATTGGGCACATGCAGAGTTAATAGCATAGGGACAAAAAAAAAAAAAAAAAAAACCTTGTAGAAGATCAGAGAAGTAATTTTTTTTTAAGCAGACTACTGCAGAATTTGAAGATGCTGAATCCTCAAATCCAAACTATTGAAGTTTTCTGAAATTTGCGTGGAAAATTGGTGAAGATGGAAGCCTTTTTATAAGGGCTAAAAGATACATCTTCCAAATCCTATAAGACTTCTAATTCTTAGTTAGAAGATTTTAATTAGAATTTAAATTTAAATTCATGAAACTTAATTGGTAGATTCAAGAAATATCATTCCTCCTCAAAATTGGATTTCAAATCTTTTTAATTCCTTATAGAAATAGAAAAATAATTTTATTTTATTAAGTAATTAAAAAAAAAGGGCTTTTATATTAATTTCTAATTAAACTGAGAAATTAATATTATTCTTATTTCAAATACTTTAAGCCTTGTTTCCAAATTCTTTTGACAAAGTATTTTTCCTTAAGTCTTGAAGTGGGGGCATTTGTAGACAAAGAATTTTGGGAGGAAATATATTTTATTTAATCAAGATTAAAAGGAAATTAAATATCTTAGTCTTGGATAATTAAAATTAATCCATGAATAAATATAATTATTCTTGGATTAATATAGTTGGGCCATCATTAAAAGTCCATTAAATCTAATGTATCATGAAATTGGACTATTAAAATTGGGCTATTGTTAAGGGTTCATTTCACATTAAATCCAATATATTATGGGAGAAATGGTATTGGGCTATACCCGAAAGTTGGACTTTTTAAGAATCTCATAACCTAAATATAATGTGGACTAAATGAAATAAGGTTAAAACATAGATTGAGCCCAAGTTATCTTAAGCCCAAGTCCATTAGGGTTTATTAGGAGGTTTTTTCAAAATTCCACATCGCTTGTTTATGTTAAAGTCAAGGGATTTTTGGCTTGTAAATAGGGTCTTCCCTCAAAGGTTCAAGGCATCCTAAAGCTTCAACAAACAAGAGGCATATGAAGTATCAAGCTCAAGCATTCATGCTTCATTAAATTCAAGGTTTAGAATCTTCATCAAATCAAGGTTTAGAATCTTCATCAAATTTCAAGGCATTTGTTTTGCTCTGCATCAAATAAGTTTCGAAGGCTTGGCAATCAAGTGTTTGTTATAAAATTCCATTCGATCTAAGATCAAGCTCTTCAGCTCTTGAATCAACGGGTTTTTTTCAAAAAGAGAAGAATCGAAGGACTCATCCTGCAATTTAGGATTTCTTCGGAGATTTGTAACTGCTTTTCATATTAACTAAATATTTTTGTATTTCTCGATATTTTTCTTGTCTTGTTTGCAGACTTGAAATTTGTCATCTACATTAACTTTTTTCCTAAAAAACATGAATAATTCTGTTAGCCCTAAGGGCATTCTCCTGTGTTTTGACTTATGACAAACATTAATGAGGACTAACTTATATGATCTATATGTGATAGGACATATTTGACCTCAATTCTTCCAAGGCGTGCAAATAAGATTGCTAAGTAACTCTTGAGCAATAGAATCCAAGAATGGGTGATCAAGTAGAAGACCAAGCTTAAGATATTGCATACCAAGAAGTCATTGTGGAAGAACTTTAGATTAGGAATCGTTATTAAGGTATTTCTTGTAATTCCTATGTCTCTTTACTTTATGATTTAATTTATTTCTACCTTGAAGCACAAAAACAAAAAGATTTCAAAGTTTTATATCTCAAAATTTTGGATTGAGTAGTGTAGATGATTTTGCATTCAAAAGATTCGTCCAAAATCCTGTGAACAGTGTTAAATCAATTCTGCCTGAAAAAGTGCAATTTTAGACTTACCTTTTGGATGTGCCATTGTCCAAAACTTGAGTCCAAAACTCTGGAAAATTTGACAGCACGAAACTAGACGTTAATTAGCCGTTGTTGTCCTACTTTTCACTTCTATAAAAGCCATTTAAACTCGATTTTTGTGCTATCTTTCTCAGAAAAACTCTTACACTTTAGAAAATAAGAATCTTCATTTTCATTGTACTTCAAAGGTGAAATTGAATTGTTCAAAAGGTAAAAGACTATTGGAGCTTATTTGTTCATATCTGCCCAAACTTATGAGCTATTTCTGTAAGTTTTCTTTCATTCTATTTGGTATCAAGGTTGTGGTGTAAAACCTATGGGGCTGAGCTTTGTTTGGTGAATGTATTAAGGTTGTGGTGTAAAACCCAGTTGGGGTGAGCCTTGATTGTATGTTTGAAGAGGTTGGGTGTAAAACAAAGTTGGTGATCCTCTTATGTCACTACTAGAAAAAAGTGATTTACCAACTGATAAAATCGGTTGGTAATTAGCTAAATTTGGTTGGTAATCATGATTTACCAACCGATTACCAACCAAATGGCGTCGCATGCAAAAACCTTAGCTTGTAAATTTTCCAACCGAAATTTTTTGGAGTCGGTTGGTAATTACTAACTGCATTTCTGTTGGTACTGTAAAATTGTCGGTTGGAAATTTGGCATTAAGTTTGGCATTTGAGTTTACTATTTCGGTTGGTAATTACTAACCGAAACTCGGTTGGTAATGTAAAATATTCGGTTGGAAATTTGGTATTAAGTTTGGTATTTGAGTTGACTATTGGTTAGTAATTACCAACAAACATTTATGTTACCAATCGATTGTTGCAGTTGGTAATAATCAACCGAAAATGTAGTTTGTAAATTTATAATTTTTGGTTAGTAAATTTGTATTAAATATAAGATTGTAATTTACTAATTTACCAACTGAGACATATTGCTACCAACCGATATATGTGTAGGTAATTACCAACTGATTTTCGGTTGGTAATTACTTTTTTTAGTTGGTAGTTTTATTTACTTACCAACTGACTTTCGGTTGGTAATTTTTCAACTATTTTAGTCAATTAAAATCTATTGGTAATTTTTTATTGGTAAATTACTAACCAAGTTGTTCAGTTGCTAATTCTTTTTTTTCATTGGTAGTTTTCTTTTTTTACCAACCAAATATTCAGTTGGTAATTTTCTAACTATTTTAGTAATTTAAAATCTGTTAGTAATTTTTTGTTGGTAAATTACCAACTAAGTTGTTTGTTGGTAGATATTGGTCTAAAAATTACTAACTATTATTTAATATATTAGCAATCGAATTATTTTCAATTACCAATTGAAATACCAACCGAATTCTATTCAATTACCAACTAATTTTTCAGTTGGTAATTTTTCTTTAATTTGGCAAAATTCTGGTTCATCTGAACATGTAACCAAACACCTGCATTTGACAAATTCATAAAATAATAAAGTCAAAACACATCCACAAACCCAACATAAACATCATCAAATCCAACACAAACATCATCCTTCCACAAACATGAACATCATCTTTCCATAAATTCAAAGCAAATATAATTCCCTCACAAAATTATAGTAGGTATGATAAACTACACATATCTTCCAGTCAAAATAACATGAAATGCAAACAGAATATGAAATCGAAGGCTAATACAGTTCCATTTGAAGCCTACTTTCAAAGTTCTCTAGCACCTGGAAAACCCTCCTTAAGTTGGACGGCACCAGAATCTACTTAGCTCAACTTTGTCCTAGGAATAAGAATCCGAAGTCAATATGCATTTTAGGCGAATGATACAAACGACTAAATGAATTGTAAGGGTCCACTTGGTGTGGGATTTTCCAATATTACACGTTTAAGGTTTACCTCAACACTATCGTGATAGTAACGAACAAGAAAGATGCACTTGCAGTCTTCATTGTCATGTGATATTCTCTCAATTTCTTCAACTTCTGCATCCCAATATGCTTCATGATCTTCATCCTTCTGAAAAGAAAACTCAAAAAGTCCATAGGTGAATAAAAGAAACAAAAATTATTCAATTAAAAATTACAAAGCAAGTTCCAATAGATTCTCTGAACTTTGCATCTACCTGTGCATTAACCACAATTGAAATTGCTTATTTTGTATTAGACACACTAAATCTATCAGTGAATTTAACACCAAAAACAAGAAGCCACAATTTTTGCAAAAAGAGCATCAGACTCAACTGGTTTCTCCCCGAGAAGAGAAATAGCGAACTATAGATTAATAGGCCATGTGGAATTTGGGAAACAAGGGAGAGAAAATATGGCAATGCGTATTTAAAAAAAAAAAAGGTAGTTATCAATCTATTAAAATATTCTTCGAACTATTATGTTAGTGTTTTATCCTTCTGTTACACTTCAAATTGAGGCTGAATACAACCTAATTGATACAAAGTTTCTATATATTAAGGAAAAATTTACAGCAAACAAACACTGGGAAAATGAAAATCTCTCTCCATATGCCTGTACAAAAATCTTGATTCTTGAAATATCAAGCATATATCTTAAATGGTGACAACAAATTTTTAACTTGGGTTTCATCAGGGTCTTGACGTCTGCCTTGAACTTACCGGGAGGTTGAGCATATTTCTATATTTTGACATTTCTCTCTGTAGTTTCTGGTCCTGTAAATTCAAAATCAGTACGTTAAAAGACTAGAGATACTATCAGTACCCGACAGTGAAGGAGTCATATAGACGATACTAAGAAGATGATTCTACAATGGTACCTGCACCTAAAAGAAGCACAGTTGGTTCAGAAAGAATGCCAAATGGAAACCAGTTACAACAAAGATCTTTCTCATTTTTCCCTTTTCCAAGACAAATAAGAGAAAATACTATACTAAAGGTTTAAAAATCCACAAAAGGGAAACCAAATGGATTTGTCATCACCACTGATAGTATGCAAGAGTAATTTCAGAACATTGAGAACTTTCTGCTTACGACATAAAATACAAAATTCACCAATGCCTACATAAGAAACGAGAGAAGCAACATATTAACTACAACATATAAACATCACGTGAGCTTTCTAGATTAAATTCTTTCACATTCAAAAGTAGCATATGGCACATCCTCAATTCCAGGTGTTTCCACCAGTCTTTTCATGATAAAGCCTTTCTTTATAGTTCAGTGTGATATTCCCACACATTATACTTGCAACGTACCATTTCCAACTTTTTTTGTTCATAAACCAAACACCTTCATATAAGCATATGCTATTTACAATTACATACATATTTCTTGATGGTAAGATATTAGAAACTTGTATCTCAACAAAGCCAACATACATATTCGGAATTTGCAAAACTAACTTCGACAAATAGAGCACAAGTGGTAGGACTAACAGAAATCTTCTCAAACAGATACAAAAAGCAAAAATCAATCAACATAAAAGTTAGAGAGAGAGAGAAAATAGTTGAGACATTCGCTAGTGTAGACAGAATGAATTTTAGATTTATACAACAACCAGAGTTCCTTTTTATTAAGGAAATAGATTGATGAATATAGGAAAAATGATAACCAAAACCAGTAAATATCGAGAAAATAAATAGAAATCGTGACAGAACAAGTAAAAATGGAAGGAAACAATAGCTTACCATCATAAAACGGTTCGAAAACAAAATGTTCATTGATAAATGACAATCAATCAAGAACAAAATATTCATCAAGGCAATTGATTCAATAAATTTTCCGAGATATAATCAGCAAATATGACATATGGGTTATAGCAGTTTTTGCAATATCTAATAGAAGCTAATTCAAAACCCTTACTATAAATGGTTTTAGAGATAACCCAGAGATCAAAAAGGGCATTTTCTAGGTAAATTTGACAAAAAGAGGACAACCTAATGAATATGGAGAGAGACAACCATTAGAAAAGTTAGTTAGGCCAAAATAAGTAAGATATGACTTTAGGTTGGTGTTAACAGAACCAATCAATTCAATTGACTATTTGAACGTGAAGGCTTACAATACATCAGAAGCAGATCCCCAGAATGCACCACTGAAAATGAACAAATAGAAAATATACAAACCTGATCAAGGGTGACATTCTCATGATCTACCAAGCCCTCAGGAAGTACAACTCCATGAACTTGAGAAACATAGGCCAGAATCTGCAATAGAAAACATAAAGAATCAATAGCATACATGCTCTGCTGAATCTCCCTTCCCTCGCAGTTTACATCAAAGGATGATGCTGTGAACAAGCATAGTAATTCTACTAACATGATCTGTTCAGGATATAATAGAAGTAATGCATAAAAAAAACACATATCTGCTATTGAATTACCATTTTCCATACCGTGGGTAAAACTATGAAGCCTTTTAACTTCAAACTAATATTTTTAGAGAGCTTCACAAGCTGTAGACTACTAATTTTAATATGACCAAGATGACATACTAAAAGATTTTCAAGAATAAACGTTTCAAGAGGTCCACCAACTATTGCAGACAACTTGCACAATTCAGCTCAGATATATCTTTCACCAAGGCAGCAATGCCTTTTTTCCATAGTGCATTCATCTATTTAGAATCTATGGCAGTTCAATGATTGAAACAGTACACTACAGTGTCTTCAAGGATGACTATGCAAATAAAAAAATAGGCACTTAGCAAAATTTTAGACTTATATGGGGAAGATATTATAGTGTATACAAAATCAAGGTATCTCAATGAGATTAATAAAAGTACTAGAGCTCAAGAACTCAACATTTTTCTCAACCTGCACACATTGGAAAGTATTGAAAGTTAAGGTCGCTGCAGCCGAAGAAACTCACCTCTATTCTTGATTTTAGCTTGAGAATTTTCTTAGCAACAGCTCCTGCAGCAACTCTACCAATAGTTTCTCTTGCGGAAGATCTACCACCACCCTACATGTTTAGCAACACCATAAGAAATCAAGAAACCGAATTAAAAAAATTGCCTCCACGTTCTCTTTAGCGAAGAGAATTAACATAATCATGGAAACGGTAGTGTAGCTGCTGCCAGAGCACGTACGGCGGGAGTAGTTGCTGCCAGAGCATGTGTGGCGGAAGGGGGTCGCGGGGTGGGGGACAAGGAGAAGAGGTCGCGGGGGGAGGGGGTGAAACAGGAGGGGGAGCGGGCTGGGGGAAAGGGAGATGGGGCTGCGGGGGTGGCGGGGCGGGGATTGGCAGAAGGGGGAGGGGTGCGGCGGGAGGGGGTGAGGCGAGAGGGGGTCGCGGGGTAAGGGACAGGGAGAAAAGGTCGCGGGGTGGGGGGCACTAGGTGAGGAGATCGGGATGAGGGGGCGGAGATGGGCGAGGGGCTTGCAAGGAGGCCGGTGGGGGCCAGCGGGTGGGTGGCTGCGGGTTGGGGAACCGCGGGTGGGGGGAAGGCTACGGGTTGGAGAAGAAGAGGAAGAGTGAAGAGAAATTATGCAAGTTTTATTTTTTTTTCAAATAAAAAGTTAAGAATTTAAAATAGTGGAAGCAATGAAATTTTAAAAATAAATTAATAAATTGAAATAAAAAAAAGGAAAAAAAGGTCGTGACAAATCTGTGACAATTTGTTACGGAATTGTCACGGATCAGTGGCAATTTTGTGATTCCGTGGCAAATCCGTGACAAATAGCCACGGAACACACAACAAAAATTTGTATATTTATATTCAATATAAAATTATATTATTCAATATAAAAAAAATATTTTGTATATTTATATAATTTTAAAATTTTATATACTATCAATTATACTATCTTTTTTATTAAATGATACACACACACACACACACACACACACACACACACACACACACACACACACTATATATATATATATATATATATATATATGCATAAATTCATACACAATAAAACCCAAACACGCATATACAATCATAATCATAAATATACATGAACACACACACACACACACACACACACACACACACACACACACATATTTATTTACATATATATATATATATATATATATATATATATATATAAAAGAACATTTAGACTATGTTTAGATTTAAATCAAAAATTTATATAGATAAATTTAAAATTTGTAATAAAACAAGTAATTACTCTAAACATCCACAATTTAGTTAATTATTATTGTTAATTAATTGTTTTGTTTAATTTTTTTAAATCAAAATAAATAAGGTCTAAAAATGAGAGACGTGTGCAAATCAAGTAATTAACTCCATATGTAATGAAATTTAGCAAAGAAAAAAAAAACTCTATAAATTATAAGAGAGATTAATATGACCCTCAAGCAAATGAAATACTACATATTTACGTAATATCAATTTAAACTCTCAATTTGGCAAAAACATTACTAAATTATTACGTTATAAATCTTAATATTTCAATACTTAATTTATAATTTACAAAAAATATTGTGATTATCTAAGGTAGGAGGAAAGGAATAAACTATCCACCTAGATACAAGTTTATAAACCAACTATTCTTTGCTCATGCCTTTCAAGACCTTTAGTGCTTAAAAATATAATATTTAGCATATTAGATAAATAAGAATAAATAAAATACACATACATACACTTATTATCATAAATATAAATACTCTAAAATCAATTATTTTATACACACATACATTTATTATATATGTATATTATTTTTTACATACTAATTATATGTACTCATATGTTGTGATACACACACACACTTACTTTTTGGGATAAAATTAAAAAGAAGAAAAAATAAAATTACTAGAACAGTTATCAAGTGTAAAATACATAATACGTATACACACACACACACACACACACACACACACATTAAATATTTTGATACTTAATATATATTAAATTAAAGTATTTTACTACTTTATTTTTTTATTTTCTTTAGTATCTTTTTTATTAGTTCTATCCACTTTATTCCGAGGAATTGCCATCCCTAGTTGAAAGGGAGAAGGGTGATTAACGAAAGGGATGGGTTTGAGCAAGGGGAGAGTGAGAAGAGAGGAATGTCGTTGGTATTGGGGGCATGAGGGAATGATTGAATGAAATCTTGTGGTCATAAGGGTTTCTTTTGAAAACTTTAGGGACTTAGATATAATTATCTAAATGAACTAAGTTAAAACAATATAAAGATTGAAATAATTATTTTAAAAGCTTGTTTATTTATTTTTACACTTGGCTCATTATTTTTCAAAAGATATTTAAAATAGGTTGTGCTTAAAAAAATTTATGGTCGTAAGGGTTTCTTTTTTAGAAACTTTAGGGACTTAAATATAATTATTCAAATGAACTAAGTTAAAAAATATAGGAATTCAAATAATGACTAAATGCATTAATAATTAACTAATATTTGACCTTAAGTCTCAATATACATTCACATATAACTTGAAAATTTATAAATTTTATCTATAATAATTATAATTTATATATGTGCATGTATACAGAAAGACAAAATGTGATATAGTAATTAAAAGTATGAGATAAAAATAGTAACTTTACTAAGTATTTCTACTTTTTATACTGAAAACTTTTTATTTTTATAATATTTGTTGTATATGATATAAATTTAAAAGTTTATCAATTTGAATATAAAATAAAAGAATCAAATTTATGAATATATTGACAATTTATATGCATTACTAAAGATAATTCTTATTTAATTTTGTATGATTTATAGTAATTACGATCTATATATGTGCATGTATATAGAAAAATATAAATATGATGGAAACACATCTTACACATATACATGGCGCCTACATATTTATATTGTCATACAAATAAAAGTAATAACTTTTACATTATGATAAAAAGAATAACAATTATATCTATTAATAAAATTATGTGTACAAATATAATATAATTTTTTAATTGTTAAATTTAAAACACCTAATTGATAAATTATTTAATGTCTATTTAGTTATGAATATTTACATAATTAAAAAATTATGAACTGAGTCTTCTAAATTCAAAAGTATTTATTATATTAAAAAAATTTATAACTAAGAAATTTGTTGTATAACTAAAGGTATGAAAAAATTGCTTACTTTTATTATTAATTCAAAAATAAAATTTATATCATTTAGGAATATATGTACATAATAATTATATACTTTGATAAATAGAAGCAAATTAAAAATGAAAAAATAAAAAAACAAAAGTGATAAAAAATTTTAGTTTATTTATTTATTTAAATCAAATTTTACAAGTTTTAAAAGTGTATTTCATATAATTGTAATATTTTGCAATAAGTAAATAAATATAATACGTACTACCAATTTTGAACAAACAATTACGTAGCATAGTGGTTGGAACATTGCGCCTCCACAATGGAGACATAGGTTCAACTCCTGGTGGTTGCAAAAAAAGCTGAATTTTCCAATGTGGTGCCACGTGTGCAGCGATATGGCACCATGTGGTGCCACGTGTAGCCATGTGGTGAACCATTCTGCCACGTGGCATATTTCAAAATTTTTTAAAAAGAAAATTAAAATTAAAATACTAACCAATTACCAACTGTATATATTACCAACCGATACATTTCAGTTAGTAATCGGTCGGTAAAATTTTTAAATTAAAATACCAACTGACTAGGTTTACCAACCGAAACATTTTGGTTAGTAGTTGATCGGTAAAATTTTTTAATTAAAATATTAACTGATTACCAACTGATACATTTTGGTTAGTAATTGATAGATAAAATTTTTAAATTAAATTACCAACAAAAATACTAACCGATTACCAACTAAATATATTACCAACCGATATATTTTGGTTAATAATCAGTTGGTAAACTTTTAAAATTAAAATTCTAACCGATTACTAACTGAATATATTACCAGCTAATATATTTCAGTTAGTAATCAGTCGGTAAAATTTTTAAATTAAAATACCAATCGATTATCAATCGATTATCAACTGAATATATTACCAACCGATACATTTCGATTAGTAATCGGTTGGCAAAAATTTTAAATTAAAATATCAACTGATTACCAATTTAATATATTACCAACTAATTGTTATCGATTGGTAAATCAGTTGGTAAATATTTTCTCGCCAAATTACCAACTGAATATATTTCCAATCGATATATTTTGGTTGGTAACTAGTTGGTAAAATTTTTTCCATTAAATTACCAACCGATTACCAACTGATAATGTACCAACTGAGTGTTATTAGTTGGTATTCGGTTGGTATATATTTTCCCTCCAAATTATCAACCGATTACCAACTGATTACTAACTAACTATTTACCAACCGATTATGTTTGTTGGTAAGTGGTTGGAAAATTTTTAAATTTTTTTAAATTTTCATTTATGTCGGTAATCGGTTGGTAATTACCAATAGATATGGTCAGTTGGTAATAATTAGTTGGTATATTGCATTTTTCTAGCAGTGTGTAAGATTGGTGTAGCCTACCACCATTGATCTGGGAAAAAGGTTTTACTGATTATGTTGAAATCCTTAAGTGGGTGCTTAAGGTAGTAGATGTAGATCGGTTGAGGATCGAACCACTATAAATCCTTGTGTCTTCTCTTTTACATTTCATTCGCATTTCACTGTTGCATTTTTTACTGGCTATTCGAACAAAGAATTTTATCTCAATCTCTACAATTGTTGATTAGTTTTAAAGACCTTTATATTTTATAGAAAGTCTGTATTTAATGCCTCAACTCCCATCTTTAAAACAACCATTTTTATGCCATTTAGTGGTGCTTTAAAAGAATTTTGTTTGCACTCCATCAACTGTGAAGCAATTGGTCTTTGTGAACAAAAGCACTACATTCCTCTTTGCATTCTTTGTTTTAATTAAAGACGTTTATGTAGTTGGGTAAAATTATTGTTGTTGCTTCTGAAGGATTTGAAAACAAATAGAGAGCATGCACGGTGGAATAAAAATGGACAGAAAAAAAAACATAATAGAGCATGGCAGCAGCATGGAAGGATTAAAACCATACCTTTTGGTGCCTTAAACCTTGAAGATTGTAGGAGAGTTGATTGAAGCACAAAACCAACTTTCTTCTTCCCATGGGTTGAAGCTCTGGTTGCCAACTTCTTCACCTCCAGTGAATGAATGCCAGGCTTTTCAATTCTCAGAATATTCCTCAGCTTAATCTTAGTTGGTGAGCACTGAACTTAGGTTGAGAAGAGAAGAGGATCAAATTCATATATTTCCTCTGTTGGTTTCCTTGGCTTGGCTTCTTATATAAACAAGAACAAAACCAAAACCCAATAAACCAAGAGCCACACACTCTGTCTCATTCTCAGTTAGCTTTTGATTTTCTCCTGATATGAACCAAAACCAGAAGCCAGAAAACCAAGAGACACACATGAGAGGGAGATAATTTAATTTTTTTAATTTTCTTTCTACACAGAAAGCCAAGAGTCATGAAACCAAAAATAATTATTTTGATAAAAATAATATTCCCGGGATTTATATTTCAAACACCCGAATATTATTAACAAAATAAATTTTGGCTTCACCCTAAACTCTTCTGAACTGTGTCTAGAAAAATCCTATGGTCCAAGCTATTGGGCCAACAAAATATTTATCATTTTTCTTGGACCCAAAAAATCCAAAATAATAAACATTAATTATTTTCCTTGGGATTAAATAAATAACCCAATAAATAATTAATGTGCCCAAATGAACCAAAAAATAATTAAACTTTAATTATTTATTTCTTGGAATTAATAAAATAAATAACCCAATAAATAATTAAGTATTAATTATTTTCTTCTAGTTTAAATCTCGGTTAATTTTCTAATTATTCAAACTGGACATCGACCCTGAATAATTAATTAACCAATTAAACCAGATAATAAATTTCTCTCAATTTATTTTATTCCAGTCTAATAAATTAGACTTCCTGAATAAAATATAACCCTCTCAACTGAGATTAATTTCTCAATCCAAAAATAATCAGGACTTACGGGCTATTCCGAGGACCAAAAAAACACATCGCCTTGGCTACTAAAGTGACCAAAATACCCCTACTATATAAATAGATGTATTTTGCATTTTAAATATTTCCTAATATCACCATAAGGAAATATTGACCCCAAAGACAATGCTGCATTAGCAAAGTCTTCGACCTACAGGTGAAATGACTAAAATACCCCTTTACATATCGCTGTACATTTAGAGAGAAAGAAATGTACTAACACCCCTCTAAAAGACATCTACCATCCTTAGGCATCTAGTCCAATGATCCATGACTACCTGGAGTGTTTCCGCTTTCCAATGGAGTTACCCTAAAGCAAATATCCAAGTCATGTTTCCTAGGGCCTTAGATATTTAGATTATTTAGACAACCACAAGGGGCGATATAGTATAGAAACTATCTTGTACAAGTCTGTCTTAACTAACTAGTCACACATACCCAATATGCAAGTATATTGGCCCTACAATAGAATCTCAACTATAGCATATCAAAGTATATGCTTCTAGCTTCATCAGACCACCAACTCATACTCAAGTCATAAAGTACTAGTTCACGCTGTAGCAGTAATAGTTTAGGTTTCTACTGTATAGTACTTTTAGAAACCACTACTACAGGTCCGGTTCTACATATTCAAAATACGCTTATGTCATGAAGTGAGTGGACTACATACTGGCTAAAGGTAAGCTATTTCCCATTTGGAATTCATAACATAATAACCTAAACATGATGAGATTCTCATTCTCATCAACCGGTTATGAACAAATGTTTATGTGTTAAGTAACCCGTAATCCATACTTTACTGTAAAAGACCTCCATTCGCATGTATCACTTATTTAAACGCAATGGGTCTTTTTCAAACAAAATTGTGCACAAATAAAGAGTAAATTCACAAACAATTTCTGGAAAAATAAATTCTTTTATTAAAATATTCGATATTTACATCAGAAACCCAATATAGAGGGCATACATCCCAACAACTTCATCTACCCATCTTAACTATAAATCTTATTTCTAGCATTTAATAGAGTTTTGAAAGTTCTTTGATTGAACATTCAAGTCTGCATTTTTCTTTAAACTCAAACTTTGATAAGCTATTGTGAAAAAGACATCAAAAATTTTTTAAATTGCATTTGTTTGTCATAAACCTTATTCACCCCCCCCTCTAAGATTTATCAATTGGTATAAGAGCCTTGGTCTACATTATTATCGATTTAACAATCTTGCAGAAAAAGATCCGAATGGCAAACACTAATGCTCTACCTTACATTGAAGGATCCTCAACAAATAGACCACCTTGTTCAGTAGAAGAAATTATACATTCTGAAAAAATAAAATGAAGATTTATGTTCATTCAATTAACTTTAAGCTGTGGAAACTGATTGAAAAGTGACCTTTTGTCTCGTCAAAATTTGTTGATGGCAGAAAAGTGCTAAAACAGAGTGACGAATATGATAATGAGGACATTGCGAAAATGACTCTGAACTTTTAGGTAATGAACATATTGTGCTGTGCTCTTGATGTAAATGAATACAATCGCGTTAGTGGTTGTGATTCAGCTTACGAAATGTGAAGACTACTTGAGGTCACCCATGAGGGGACAAATTAAGTAAAAGAATCAAAGTTGGGAATGTTAGTCCACGATTATGAACTGTTCACTATGAAGTCGTGTGAAAATATTACTGATATGTTCACTTGTTTCACAAACATCATGAATGGTCTAAAGGCCTATGGAAAGATCTACCCCCTCGGGGAGTAAAATAGAAAATTGCTTGATACTCTACCAAAAAGTTGGCAGCCAAAAAACTTGGCTATAGAGGAATCAAAAAATCTGAATAGTGTACCTACTAAGAGCTTATTGGCTCGTTGCTAACCCATGAAATAAAATTGAAAAAGTTTCAAGAGCATAATGAAGATGATAGAGGCAAAAGGGGAACTACCTTAAAACTACAAATGATAAAGCTATTAGTGAACAATCTAAAAGTGAATGTGACACTAATTTGGACAATGAAGAAATTGCCATGGTTGCTAGAAAATTCAAGAAAATGTTCAGAAAAGACAACATTAGCAAAGGCAAAAAATTCATCAAAAAGAAAGGACAAACTTCGTCCTTCAAACCTCAATGCTATGAATGCAAGAGTGTGGAGCATTTTATTTTTGATTGCCCAATAGCAAAAGAAAGAGAAGCCAAGCACAACATGAAGATAAGAAAAGGATTGATTGAAGCTCGCGATCAAGTTGAATCTGAGATAGAAGAAAGCTATGATTCTGAAAATGAAAAGGCAAACATTTGCTTCATGGTTATGAAAAATAAGGTAAATCCTACTTCTTCTAATTCCATATATGAATTACATTATTCTGATTGTGAAAAGCTTGATGATCCTAATGAGCTATTTTTTGACATCCTTGCTGTTAAATGAGAATAAAACCTTGCTTGATTCCATCATGTGCTTAAATGTTGAAAAGGATGTTATCCTAACTTCCTTGCGTTGTATGACTCTTGAGAACAAATGCTTGTGTGACAAAGTTCATTCTCTTAAAATTATGACTAGCAACTTTGATGACATGAAAAATAGAGTTGATGATCTCACTATATGCATTGAAATGTTTACAAATGGCAAAATAATTTGAAAAAATTGATTGGTGCACAACACATGGCTAGAAACTGAAATGGTCTAAGCTATAGGTATGAGACCAAAACTAAAAATTACAAAACTTTGTAAAAGCTGATTCATCATATCTGACACATATTTGTTGCACATATTGTGAAAAATCTGGACACAAAGCATCTAAGTGTTATGTTAAGAAGAAAGTGGAATTTGGTGCAAAAATAGTTTGAAAAATTAGAGGAACTATTACTAACCCCTGTGGACCCAAGAAAATGTGAGTACCAATAGCCATTCTTCTGTCTCATGAATAGATACACCAGCTATAAAAATTGAGCTCCACAAAATGGTTCTTGGATAGTGGATGCTCAAGACATATGATGGGAAATGCTACACTAATGTATGACCTCCAAGCTGCAAATGATGGAGTTGTCATATTTGGAGATAAGAAAAAGGGAAATACTCGGTATAGGTAACGTTGGTAAGGGATTCTCCATCATTATCATGAAAGTATTACTGATTGATGAATTGAAGCACAACTTGCTTAATATTAGTCTTTTGTTTGAAAATTGTTGCAAGGTTAATTTTGAAAAAGGTTCATGATCTATCATTGATAATTCTTGTGATGAAATTATTTTTGTTGTCAATCGCACTGATAATATCTATGTATTATATATTGATGATCCTATTGCTTATTATGTAAAGTGTCTCTCCATATATGATATTGATGGCTACCTTTAGTACTGAAGTTTAGGCTATGTCTTTATTGATTTGCTAAATAGATTGTCATTAAAAGAACTTGAGAAATGACTGTCCAAAATGATTTTTGACAAAAACAAATTATGTGCTGCTTGCCTTTTTAGAAAACAAACTGAGACATATTTTAAATCCATGAAAATAATTTCAACATTAAAATCTCTTGAGCTAATACATATGGATTTGTTTGAACCAATGAGGAGCACTAGCCTAAATGGTAAGAAGTATGCTCATGTTTTAGTAGATGATTTTTCAAGATATACTTGGACTTTTTCTCTTCTGTTGAAAGGGTATTTAGAGTGTTCTATAAAAGAACTCTATGTGCAAAAGAATCCATGTTTGTAAATTTTGATGTATCTAACATATATTCCTCTAGAAAAGATGATGAGTATGTAGGTAGCTCAATGAAAAATGGCATTGAACATTATGAAGCTCTATCATTTGACAACCATGCTAAAGAAGAGGAATTAGAAGAGAAACAAGTTAAAGAAAGTGAGCAAAGAAGTGTCGAACACACTGATCAGAATATGCCAAAAGATTGGAAGTCCAAAACTGTCTATTCAAAAGAACATATCATTGGTGATCCTAGCTACAAAGTTAAAATCAAACGGTATTTTGTTGATAATTTTGCTGTACTTTCTAACACTGAACCTAATTAAACTAATGCAACCTTACATGATAAATTTTTTATTATGGCCATGCAAGAAAAGTTGAATCAATTTAAAAAGAATCAAGTTTGAAAGCTTGTTCCTATACTATTTGACTATCTTGTAATTGATTCCAAGTGTTTTTTTTTTAAATAAACCTGATAAGCATGTTATTGTTATTAGAAATAAAATCAGATTAGTTGCCCAAGGATTCAATCAAGAAGAGGGCATTGATTATGATGAAACTTTTGCTCCCGTTGCTCAATTGAAATCCATTAGAATGCTACTTGTCCTTGCATCATTCAAAAACTTTATGCTTTACCAAATAGATGTCAAAAGTGCTCTTTTAAATGGTTTTATTGAAAAAGAAATTTATGTGAAGCAATCTTCAGGTTTTATTCATGAACGTTTTCCAAACCATGTCTTAGTGGTTTTCTTCTTTCAAAAGGTACTTCAAGAGGCTTAATGGATACTACATGATTTATCAAATTTGAAAATTTTGATGATATCTTAATTGTGAAAAAATACGTTGCTGATATTATTTTTGGAGCTACTAATGATTCTTCATGCAAGAAATCTACCAAGACAATATAACAAGAGTTTGAAATGAGCATGATGAGAGAATTTTACTTCTTCATCGGTCTTCAAAAAAGAAAACCATAGATGATATCTTCCTAAATTAAGATAAGTACGCCAAGGAACAGCTCAAAAGATATATTCACAAACTTTTGGCTGAAGAATGATTCGATCATCTGAGGAGAGGTTTGGAAATGATCAGATTATATATTTAACGATTTTGCTAGAGATTGGTTATTTATTCTTGCAAAATTCCTGAGACCTTCTGATTTTGGATGGAGTTATTGGATGCAGTATTTGGACTGTATTTTACGTCAAAAAGTCACAGTATCTTTTGACCATATGTGACACATCTTTTGGATAGGGAATTCAGATGGACAATCTATGTCCAAATGTTCAAATCCTTTAATTAAAAAATTCCCGCCTTTTTATTCCAACCGCAACACTCTCTCTCTTCTTATCAGAATATCATTACTTATTCTCAAAAATCACCTTTCTAAAATGTACTAAATTGTACTTATACTCTTCAATACCTCATAAATCCCAAAAAATATTCAAATCTATTTGAGTCTTCTTCTCCTATCAAAAATTCAAAAAGCTGTCATTTGCCTTAGCACTTTTCTCTTTCCTCTAGCCTTCGCTCCTTCTTCCAAACCAAAAAAATCAAACCCTTCAATCCTATTCACCATGGGTAAAACTCTGAATCCCAGCTACGAGGCCGAGCTAACAACAAAGGAGATCAAGAAATGCAAGACAATGAAAAAGAAATCAATCACTGCTGGACTGATATCTGTGAAGAAGAAGGAAAAGTGAGTTGCCATTGATGAACTAACTCCTCAAAGTGTATTATCAAAATAACCTCCAGAAGAGGAAAGCACGGATACTCAGGTACCTCAATTTCTCAACTTAAAATAGGTGAATTTGAGTACAATAATTGGATGCTTAGAAATAGAACTATTATTGCGGGTTATCAGGTTAATTCTAAGGTCTTTTATTGCTGAAGTGTTTCTGAACTTTTCTGTCATTCTAAATATGTTGAAAATCTTGGATAAGGGGCTTTGTTGTTAAATTAATGAAAATTTGTACACTCCACTGGTTTGAGAATTCTATGCGAATCTGAGAAAGGGATGACATGAGTAAATAGTAAACGAGTTTATTGTGCAGTGGTGTATGTCTAGAATTGGAGAAGTGAACCTCAAGTTTGACCATCGCTGTTAAACAATTTTTTTTTATATCAAAGACAGTGGAGTTCAATTTTTCGAAATGAACAGCCTGAAAAATTCTGAAATTTTGTTTGAATTGAGTTGATTTGAGATGAAATTTATTGGTGCCAAGAGCTTTAGAAATTTAAGTGATTGAAATGCCAAATGGTTAAATGGAATTGGGGAGATTGCTATATCACAGGATCTCAACTGTGGTGATACCGAGTTTTGGCCACAAGACATCTGTAAATTTTTTGCAAATGGTATTGATGTCAGCTTTGTTAGAAGGAAAATAAATTAGCTCTGGATTTCTGATTGTGAAAATGCTAACTCAATCTCGGAATACATCAAACAAAGCATTATTCTTTAGAAACTTCTCATCAAGCTATTCAAGTACTTCACTATTGATTTGACCACAGTTACCCCTGAGTACTGCAAAGTAATCATTTACAGCAGAAATTCATTTGAGAAAATGGAAGTCATTCAAGCGGATAATCAAGGGATATTACTTAGAGAGGCTACTAAACAAGAAGTAGAAATGCAATGTATTTTAAGGGGAAACATTAGGATGCACAAAAAGAAAAGATGAGACTGAAATTCAAAGGAAAACATCTAGTTGGGGGAAGTAGAAAAATCAGGAAAGAATAACTCACAGCATTTTGACTGCTATAAATCTGCTATCCGCCGAGCTAGATAGTCTGAGTACAGAAGTCAAAGGTGAACAAAAATTTTGGAAATAGACTGACAAATGTGAAAGGAAAGAAATATGAAGCTGTAGGAAATTCAACTAAACAAGTTTCTCCACCCGTGCCTGAGCTTGAACCTACATAGAAAGACATTGATGTTCAGCTAGAGAAGGAGACTAATAAAGAGAATGAGAAAACGACTGATATTACTAGTGTCTCATCTCTGCACACCAAAGAATCCACAACTGGTGCATCCACTGTTGATAAGGATGCTCCCAAGTAAAACAAACCAGCTGCATTTGGTAGCTCATCTAACTAAAGGAAGAAGCATGTCACGGTAAATTGAAGTTCAGCAGAATTGTTGGATAACATTCAAAAGAAGGATGCCATGCTAAACCTGCAACTATTCTCATCCCTTGAGAAATGGCACATAACCATCGCTGAATGTTAATCACTGCTGCCAATTTTTTTTTTTTCTGATGACACAATTTTATTTGTGCAAAACTTCCTGCTCTCTGCACTATATTTTCATGCATATCCTTATTTTAGTCTTTAATTGATATTACTGCTAGCTGCCTACTGCTTATTGTTATTGTTAATATTGTTTATTGCTGGCCTTATTTTGGGCATTCTCCTGATATTACTGTCAAAGTACTACTGATTGCTTCTTTGCTACTTATTGTTCTTCTTATTGTTTTCGATTGATGACAAAGGGGGAGAAAATAAATTGATGATTTGAGAAATATATTGTTGGGGGATTGTGCACTACAATTTGATATAGTTATGGAGACTGTGATGTGGAGAATATGGAGACTGAACATTTCTATAGAAATTTGTGATTTTGTGAAATACATTATTGGGCCATTGTGAATTGATTTTTTTTTTTTTTTTGCTATCATGATATCTCCTTCAATGGTTTTTGCCCTTATAAATATGGATTATGATTGTGATTTCTTATAGGGATGATAAATTCATATAGTTTGAAATGAACTATGATTGTTTATTATTGTGATTTGAAAATGCGGACTGTTAAGAATTGAGTGATTTGATGGAGACTATGTTAAGATGTTGAGTTGTTATTATGGACTAAGGAGATTGAAGTGTGCATATGAGTTCATTATGTATTTTAACTGATTTTGAATAAGCTAGATGATTTTTTTTGCTATGGATGTGATATGCACTTTGTTTAATTATTTAGATGATGAGGATATCTATGCTTATGAAAACTTCTTCCTGGTTGCATAGAAAATTCCTTGTGTTGAAATACCTTGGGAAAACTGGGTTGGATTGAAAACCTATGATCTATATTTGCGAAAAATCTTTTTTTTTACCCTGCACATACATAGGGGGAGTTTTGGACCCATATTTATTTAACCCAAAAGACCAGTCCAGAAATAAGTTTTTAAAAGATTAGCTTCTGCCTCATTTTACCCCATTTTGGATGTATGTTTTGGAAGTCTAAAATATTGAAATCAAGTCTGATTCGCAAAAGCACTTCATGGCTTTATATCTTTTGATTCATATATGCACATACTAAAGGGGAGCATTACATCTTTTGATTTATCTTCTATACCTCATCGTGTATATATCTATACTTTTTTTTTTTTTTACTACTAATTGCAGCTATTCTCTTATGGAATAGTCTTTTGATGGAAGGAAGGAAGAAATGGAGGTAGGTTGGGCCATAGGCTCATTGAGTCATGTTTGTGAGTATATGCTTTAATTTTATATCTTAATCTCATAAGCACTCTTTGAGTCCTATAATACGAGAATGCATTTATGTAAAAAATATTCTTGTTTCTCTCGATCTAACATATTCGTACTGTACATATTATTAATTTTATATAGCAATCCCATCGAGTTTGTCATCATTCAAAAAGGGGGAGATTGTTAGCTCTAAGGGTATTCTCCTGTGTTTTGACTTATGACAAACATTGATGAGAATTAACTTGTGTGATCTATATGTGATAGGACATGTTTGACCTCAGTTCTTTCAAGGCATGCAAATAAGATTGCTAAGCAACTCTTAAGTAATAGAATCCAAGAACGGGTGATCAAGTAGAAGACCAAGCTTAAGAGATTGTATATCAAGAAGTACTTATGAAAGAACTTTAGATTAGGAATCGTTATTAAGATATTTCTTGTAAATTCCTATATCTCTTTACCTTATAATTCAATTTATTTCTACCTTGAAGCACACAAATAAAAAGATTTCAAAGTTTTATATCTCAGAATTTTGGATTGAGTAGTATGGATGATTCTACATCCAAAAGATTCGTCCAAAATTCTATGAACAATGTCAAATCGATTCTGCCTAAAAAAGTGTCATTTTGAACTTACCTTTTGGATGCACCATCGTCTAAAACTTGAGTCCAAAACTCTGGAAAATATGACTAAACTAGCTGTTGATGTCCTACTTTTCACTTCTATAAAAGCCATTTAAACCTGATTTTTGTGCTATCTTTCTCAGGAACACTCTTATATTGTAGAAAACAAAAATCTTCATTTTCATTGTGCCTCAAAGGTGAAATTGAATTGTTCAAAAGGTAAAAGACTGTTGGAGCTTATTTGTTCATATCTGCTCAAACTTGTGAGCTATTTCTGTAAGTTTTCCTTCATTCTATCTGGTATCAAGTTTGTAGTGTAAAACTCAATTGGGGTGAGCCTTGTTTGGTGAATGTATCAAGGTTGTGGTGTAAAACTCAGTTGGGGTGAACCTTGATTGTATGTTTGAAGAGGTTAGGTGTAAAACCAAGTTGGTGATCCTCTTATATAAGATTGGTGTAGCCTACCACCATTGATTTGGAAAAAAACGTTGTAATTGTGTTGAAATCCTTAAATGGGTACTTAAGGTAGTGGATGTAGATCGGTTAAGAATCAAACCACTATAAATCCTTGTGTCTTCTCTTTTGCATTTCATTCGCATTTTACTGCTACATTTTTTACTGGTTATTCGAACAAAGAATTTTATGTCAATCTCTGCAATTGTTGATTAGTTGTAAAGACCTTTATATTCTACAGAAAGTCTGTATTTAATACCTCAACTCCCATCTTTAAAACAACCATCTCCATGCCATTTAGTGGTGCTTTAAAAGAATCTTGTTTGCACTCCATCAACTACAAAGCAATCTGTTTTTGTGAATAAAAGCACTACACTCCTCTTTGCATTGTTTATTTTAATTAAAGACGTTTATACGGTTGGGTAAAATTGTTATTGTTGCTTCATCTACCTATCTTAACTATAAATCTTATTTCTAGCATTTATTAGAGTTTTGAAAGTTCTTTGACTGAACATTCAAGTCTGCATTTTTCTTTGAATTTAAACTTTGATCAACCATTGAGAAAAAGACATGAAAGATTTTTCAAATAGCATTTTTTTTGCCATAAATCTTATTCACTCCCCTCTAAAGTTTATCAAACTCGAAAAATAAAAAAAATGAGAACTTGAAAAAAATCTAATTTTGAGTGTGAGAAAATGGAACTAATATATAATTTCTCATCGTGTTATTAAAATTCCTTTGACATATGGAAATATACTCTTTCCTTAGTGAATTCTTTATTGTTTTATTTATTCCAAAATTTGTTCAACTTAACTTAAGATAATACTCTAAACAGAAAATGTAACACCCCACCTTACAAATTATAGTAGGCTCTATCTTTGTGAGGTGTCACCCCATCTAAACTCCCAGATAAGAAGTCTTTATAACAAAATAAACTTTACAATGGATACAAAGAAACAAACTTGTCATTAAATATGCATAGTAGTTGGAGAATATTACATTTATTCCAATCCCAAAATACATCAAATAAGCTCATAAATAGTTTATACCAGGTGAAGTCATGAAACTTTTGCTAGACTAAACCAAAGGAATGATCCTTATGTCACTGCCACCTATCTCCGACTCAGAATCCTAAGAATTAGGAGAAAAATAAAAGAACGTGTGAGTTTTATATTCAATGAGTCTTCTGTGTGTGCTAGTGTTCTGAAGAAAACTAGCATCATAAAACATTTATATTTTCCCATAGAAAATGGTTCTTTTTTAATCGTCAAGTAGTGGAATAATGCTTTTCCATAAAACTCAAATAAAAGGATTTTCATCATATGTTTCCACTAAAAACAACTCTACAATTAAGTGGTAGAAAACTTAGTTGAAAGCTATGCGAAATTATAAGCACATTTTGAAAATCGTATTTTATCATATATTTGCCCCATGTTTTTAGAAAAAGTAGGCATTTCTCTCAATAGAATGTCAGCCTGCTTGCAATACTTTTAAAGCTTCACTTTCAGCTATTACGGTCTTGTTCTACTAGGGATTACACCCTCAGTACGCAACCATATCTTGCCAGAGTGATAGAATTGTCGTCACAATCCACCTCCAAACATATCAATCCTTTTTACTTGCAGTAGTACGGGTCCCTACTCCCGTACTCCCTTTACAATGAGGTTGGTAAGGGTTGATCACAGATTGGGCATTCTGCCTAAGACAAACTAATTCACACATAAAGACATCTGAGTGACTTGAAAAGTCAAATCTGTTGCTTACATATTGGGACAGTACTAGCTAGGATTTGGGTAATTCCAATTTCATGTCACTCCATTTGGAGTAAGATGAATCCCAAAACTGATTAGGTTACTTGGGAACATCTATCTCTAACATAAGCTAGTACAGTAATCAAAGCTTTTGCTAAGTACTTAACTTTTTCATGCTAGTGTTATGCCCTAGAGGCAATCATATGTATTCTGCATATTGTACATTTATTGAATAAAATAAGGAATTCTTTTTCTTGCAATTTGTTTTACTTATAGTTTTCATGTAAAATAACTATTAAATAAAGTCACAAATGCAACACTGTGTTAAGAAAATCATGATGTGAGGTTCCTACTACACTGTATAGTGTTCGTACTTAAATAATCCCTAGTTATAATAGTAATGAGATAGGATATCATTAATACATTAAGACTAGCACATGTTATACTTCATGATTTGATCAGGTGGTAGTTCTCACATTCGTGAATATTATGATATTCAAAATTAACACGTGGATACTTGTTACTAAAACAAGTATATTGGATGACCTAACTATGAGATAATCACATGGATAACTATTTAGTGCCAGTGATAGAATCTCATCATAACAAATGTGCAAGTATCTTTAGACTTGAGATATCCAAGGTACTTTGTTTACTGAACGTTGTAATTGATTCCAATCTCTGGAGTTCTGACAAGACTGCCATGGGATAGATATTAGGTACAATGTGAAGTAAACGAAAGTAGTTAAGATGATCAATAAAGGATTCACTACTCCTAATAGCAGGGGCGAATATCTCCCGGCTACTTATAGAAATCACTACTTGAGAAGTCCTTAGCTAAGGCGACTATGTATTGGAAATAGTTCCAGTTGATATACATGATGAGTAATGGATTCCGAGAACAAGTACTAAAATGTTTGCATTAGAATTAATTAATATTCTGGAAAGAATCGACACTAATTTCATACTCTAAACCAAACAAGATATTGTATGGTGAAAAGAATTTATTACACTATTGTTTGCTATTAAAAGGTTCAAGTCAAGCTACTTGACTTTTTAAACTTTTGGATGGTCATGATGTGTTGCTAGATATCGCTCATGATCTGCTGAATATGGATTTATTAATTAGAGAATTAATAAATTAATCCTAATTAGAATTAATATGTTAATTCTAAATTATTAAGGATTATTAATCTTAAAGAGGTTTGGATTAATTCATATTTCACTATTAATAGATTGAAAAAATTAATAGGTCACACACAATAGATGATTATAAACTCGAGATGTTATATGATAATATTATAGGGTTATTTGGGAAAAGAAGAAGTTGTTGTGATCGGATTATAATTAGCTATAATATGTGGGTCAAATTGTAATTAAGAAAATTACGAGTCCAATTGGTAATTAAAGAATCCTTATTCTTTATGGATTCTGGTTACCAAACACGGAGGATCTTTTGATATGCATGCCGTGTTTTGGAATCCAATAGAGAGGCAAATCGTTTTTCTCCGATGGTTATTCTCTTCTTCTTCTTCTTGTTTTCACGCGAACCTTAGCTGCCAAAAATACATTCTGCTAGCACAGAATTCTGGTGACACTTGAGTGTAGTTTTCATGTGGACTATGTTGGAGACGATACTATATTTTGGTTGCAGTTCTTTGATGGAACATATAGAGAAGAAGTTCTCTTTAGTTGGTGATTAGCTACAATCGAACAAAACAGTTTGCTGGATCATGCCTTCAACATCCAGAAGGAGAAAATTTTAAATCTTCATGCATCAAAAGGTAGCCCATGACCTTTGTTTTATTCCTATTTTAATCATAGACATGCAATCTTGGGATTTAAATTCAGTTTTTTTTCGACTGCATTAATTAGGTTATACATGACCTGAGTTCCTAATAATGGTATCATAGCTTCCATGTTTGTGGTTTTAATGGACTATTATGCTTCTATGAAATTGTTTCATGAACCTTTATTGTGTATTTTGAATATACAGTTTAATTGGGTGTTGAAAACCGCTAAAAATTTTGGATTGGTTAAATTTGTTTTCATTTTGGAATTTGTTTCACGTTGTTCACTGATTGCTGGCTTACATATTGTAATTGTTATAGTAATATGTTCATCTAGAAAATCTATTTTCCAAAATTTTTTGCAAAGAAGAAATCGTTTCTGTTAATTAACTTCTGCGAAGAATTATTCTTCGTTTTGGTTGTTTCTATTTTCTAGTGAACAGAGAGTGGATAAATTACTTTTCTTGGTATTGAACAAAGGAGTAGTCTTTTGTAAATTGCCGAAGAAGACGATAGAAAAAATTTGCACAAAAAACGAAAAAAAATTTACTTTTGGCCCAAGCCGCCGTTGGCTTATTGGAAGCCAAGCTGCAACTTAAGGCACAAAACTACCTAAGCCGCGGCTAGCTTAGGTTGGAATGCTTGCAAACCATGGCTGGCATACTCAATACCGGCCGCGGATGTGATTATTATTATTTGTTGTTGTTGTTGTTGTTGTTTTCTTTTCAGCTTTTCACTCAGGCTTGCGATTTTCTTCTTTTTTTCATTTCGCACCCGAATTTCCCCAAAATTCTATTTTGGGACTAACAGAGTTATTTTTTTAAAATTTTAATTTTGGAAAATAATATATTTTCTAAAATATTGATTTTAGATTATATGTTATTTTAATTCCTAAAGTATGATTTTAGCAATTAATATTTTTTCTAAAATATTGATTTTAGAATTTATTCTATTTTTTATTTTGGAATTATTTACTATGTTTAATTGTATTTTGAGTATAAAATTAGCATGGTGGTTTGGTTATGGACTATGGACCTAATTAAATTGTTCATGCATTTTATAGCTTTGGTTTTGAATTAAATAGCGCCTGCACGTCTTGCCTTTTCTATTTTTCTTGTGTAATTTCTCTTCTGATTTAACTCCTCTCGAATGTAACTCAAGGTTTCTATAGTTGAATTTTATGTAATTAGATTACATAGGTTGGATATGACCAGAATTTATTACAAGACAAGGAGAAGATGATCAAGATCAAAAGGGAGGATGGTAAGACTTTCTTCCTAGATCATGCATGAACGCTTAAGATTGACCAGATTAATTTCCTTTGTGACTTAAGGAAATTAATATTGTAAAGTCCATAACCAAACCACATTATTATTCTTGCGATGTATGGATATATTGATATTATGCATGGAATGTATAAATCACTAAAAATTACAAATCCCTCAAATTAATATTAAACCTAATGCCTTCCATTAATATAGCAAGAACAAGAGTCCTTTTTCGAGACCAAGTTGTTGGGCTAACCAAGCCTACTTGACATCGGGTATGTTCAAGCTATGGAATTAAATTCCTGATTAATGGGTTAGGTTTAACTAATTTCTTTATCCTGGTTGGGCTAACTCAAGCATAAAAAAAATTAAAAGTAAGGTTGGGTTAGCTTAAAAGGCTTTAAGATTCAAATATGTTAATTATCCAACGATCCAGTAATTACATTTGATGTAATCGATATTGGATACCTCCCGCTAAACTTAAGGGTGACTTATTGGGCAAATCCAAGGGGAATTTGGATACTAGTCTACTAGGAAAGCTTCCAATGGGCTTTTCAGAATCAATAATGGAGGCTATTAGTTTGAGTAAAATAGTGGAATAATAATGCGCTTAATTAAAGACCTAATTATTTGTATTACATGTGCATATACAGTTAGCTAATTTCTCTATCTTTACATCTCAGTTATCTGCATCATGTCAACCAACCTAAATTTGCACAACATCTTGGAAACCAACAAACTTACTGACACTACAAGAAAACAGCAAATTAGCGACGACAAGTGCCGTTGCTAAAGCATCGCTAAACATATTTAGTGACGGCATGCCAGCGGAAGAAGCAGTAGTTGAAATCCTAGTCGCTAAATAAGTTTTTTGCAATGGGACGAAAAAGCTATTGCTAGTAGCGATGGATTTGAGACTAGAAATAGCAAGACCAGTGTCAAGTCAAAGTTCAGAATAGCGACAAGATAGAGACGGTGAGGAACACTTTTTTTGAATAATAGATAATTGGAAATATAATTACACCACCTCTAATCGATCGCTTTATTTGCAATGGTGTGCCGCTGGTTTCTTGCCGTCACAAACGGTCCAAACTTGCGAGTCAAAATACCCTACCTTCGCTAAACGCTCGCAAGATTAGCTATGGTGTAGCAATGGCTTGCGCTTAAGTGTAGGTAATTGGCTAGTGTTTAATGATGGTGTTTTCCAGCTAAAATAAGTTTTGTTGCCGTAGCTAAACTGTCGGTAATTTTATCCTAGTTAATCCATTGCTAAACTTTTGCTAATTTGCTAGCGTTTAGCGATGATGTTGCTAGCTAAGATAGGTTTTTTTTTTTTTTGTGGTAGCTAAACCGTCGCTAATTTGTTTCCCTATTACAAGACCCATTTTGTTTTTATTTTGAACCATATATAAAAAAATATATACCACACAAATTCAAATTTACAATAAAATGTAATTCCGGTTTCAATAAAATGCAACATGACAAACAATCATCTTAATAATGGAAAATACACTTATTCAACATAAATGTATAAAATGAAGTTAATGTAATGTATAGAATGACATCTATAATAAAATCCTACACTACGAGAGCAGTGGCGCTAGCTGAAGGAGATGGGGGTGGAGAATGAGGATAAGAGTATATCGAAGGAGAGGGATCTGGTGGAGGAATAAAGCTACCCTCCATCTCATCCGCCTCATCATCCTCTTGAATCAATTGGAACAGTGGAAGCTCTATCCCAAGCTTCTCTAACATCATAGTCATAAATCCACCGATCTAATCCTGTATCTGATCCACCTTGTCAAAATCCTTCTTCAACTCATCTCTCACTGCATGTACCCTTTTCTCAACCCTCCTCTCTACTATGTCCTCCATCTCAGTGGGTGTAGATGATGTAGATGGCAAGGAACCCAGGTCGAGCTAGCTGTCTAACACGTGAGGCCTCGGAACCCAGTCCATACATGCATCCTCGATTGTACCCGCCTGCCGCTTTAAGAAACAGTGTCCTATTGTCTGGGATAACTAAAGACGTAACACTAGCAGATGAGAAAGAAGATGCTTGAGTAAGACGCTCCCTTTCAGCCATCACGTCCTCCTGAAATCGAATTCGAAGTCAGTTCGATTGCAGGGAAAGTGTAAATAATTGAAAAGTATTTTAAAGTATTGAATTTATAAATCATTACCTGTATCTTGCGACAGCGCTCGCTGACATGCTGTTCCTATCTCTCCCACCCTAAAATGTATGTAGCCTCTTGTACCACTCGATGTGGTTGAAGTCATTGCCTATTTTCTGTCATTGCAATTAAAAATTTAAGTCATAAAAATAGTATCCCAAAAATTGAAAAAGCACATTAAAATTACAAAATGTGTAATATTTTAAGTAATTTACCATATGCTCGTTGTGGATTGTAAATGAGACTGAGCTTTTAGTATGAGTGGTAGTGCCATGACCCCGGTTCCTCCAAGCAGTGGAGGAGAGCTGTTGAAACTCCTGTGTGCTCCAGTGTTGCTGCATCACCTCCTAATATCGAGAGTCAATCCATGGCCAGCTGGGGTTGTCCTCTGCAACCTCAATAGGGTGTTAGAAAAGCGAGTTCGGCACTTATACTACCAGTTGGACCAGATCTTAGCACTATGCTCATCGGCCCAAATAAATAGTTTCTACAAAAAAATTTAATTTATATATCGAAGTTGTTATGTTAAAAAAATTCGTTAAAAACATATATGAAGTAAAAAAAAAAAAAATTAGAACAATACATTCAATAGTTAGTAACTTACCCTAAACTCCTCAAACCAAACATTATTCATGCTTATTGGGACATCAGCATATATCATGTATGGTCCGTCGAAGTACCTCTGGAATATGGATGTGAACTCCCGTACACATTTGTCAGAACTAGTAAATCTTTGGCGGTTAAACAAGTGAAACAATAATTGGAACATGTCATAAATGGAATTTGAAAATGAAACTAATTAGTAGCAAAAGACTAATTTAATATGAAAAATAACATAATGCAAAACAACATTAGTTCACATCAAAATAAAAAAGTAGCATCAAACATATAAATCAAATGCTATTAAATTGAAAAGCAAAGACTCATAAAGTAATAATATACGTGAATATTTCTCACCCGTCCGCTCGTGGTATAATCAATGGTTGGGGATGCTGTGCCTATGATACAATATGATACTGATAGGCATACTTGTTCCTTGAGGATCGACACTTATTTTAAATCCTATGCTATGTTTAATGATGAGTACGCTTGCTCATATGTGTTATTTGAGGTTAACGTTTTAATTTGAACATGTGCTTATTTTTATATGATTTTTATACCTAAATTCATACACATCAGATGCGATGTTGAAGATGATGGAACTGTAGGGAAATCTCTGTCCTACTCAGCTAGTGGTATTCGAGGAGCATGAGGGGTGATGGCATGCGGTCCCATGACTGAGTACGCTGTGAGTCATCAGTAGGCAGCTGCTCTCTAATAGACATATCTACGTAGAGAAAAAAATTGTTACAATAATGTATTTCGGTGTAAAGAATTTAATAACATATTCTCACACTTCAAAAGTTCAAAAAATTATTATCTCATTCTTTGTCAGTGTAATAAGTACATAAAATGACAAAAAGCATGTTAAAAAAAAAAAAAAGATTGTTGCAAGACTATACTATTCACTTGTGTCATTTTCTGAAATGAACTCCTCAGAATCTGTCTCCAAATTACCCACATCATCATCCTCATTATGGTCTCGATCTCGATCTAATATCTCTTCCAGAACATCCAACATCTCATTTATGCCTTCCACGTGTGTTAAGCTCCCAAGATTGACCACCAAAGCTATAGTCATTGCAGCATTGTCATCAACTTCTTCTTAATAAGCGCTATCAACAATAGGTGCATCAAACATATATCGAGCTTTTGTTTTGCAAAATGCCATCCATTTAGATTTTTATCTTTTAGTGAAAGGATATGTAGCATAGCATATTTGATGTGCTTGCTAGGCCAATATAAAAGGGTTATATTTAGGATACCACCTCTTATGGTTAATATCAACTAACTTATATTAAGGGTGTACCCTCAATCCCCGATTTGGTCTAAGGTTAAATCAGTCACACTTGAAAAGTACAACTTTTTGGATTGGATGACCAGGAAATTGAAGTTCAAGAACCTCCTTTAGGACCCCATAATAATCAACACTACCATGCTCGTTCTTGGTGCCTTTAACAAAAACTCTGTGGTTGGCACCTTTTTCTATGTTCTGCATAGTCATTCGTGCGAAATCTATAACCATTAATAACATATCATTGAAATGATTTCACCTCTCTTGACGGTCCCTACGAAAGGTTTTGCAAACATTTGTTTGTTACTCAATTGGTTGGGTCACGCACCTACAAGAAAGCTAGGCTTTCGTAAGTTCGTGTTCAAGATATAGATGTAGAAGTTCATTACATAATCATACACTCATTGACATTCAAAACTTGTAAGACCTTACATAATTTTTAAACCATCCAGTATTCTCGTTCTCGATCCTTTTCTCAACTTCCAACCCTGTAACACCTTTATGATAGGATCGCAATAAAGCAGGAAAAATACTAATATATGCTTGCACTTTATCACAATTCAGCAAAATGTAATTTGTGGCAGCATTGAATTCCTCAGATGTCAGGAATCAAGTTTGTATCCTCCCCAAGGCCTTTTCTGTAATATTGTAGATTGAGAGCAAAGATTGTTCATGCACGTGCTCAGTTATTTCCTCTTCATTACGTGCCACTTGTTTATGTCTTATTTGAACATGTGGCTCAAAGTAGTAGGAAAAGAACGTTGATGCCTCTTCGACTAGATATGCATTACAAATTGGTCCTTCTACCCTAGCCTTATTTTTCACTTTGACCTTTAAACGATGGAAGAACCTGTTATTTGAAATAAGGTAAATTTGATCACAATTTTGAAGACCATAGTACTATCATATACTATAGCGTCATCAACTTATAGTTAATGCCTACGTACCTTTCAAAGGGATACATCTATCTGTATTGAGTTGGACCACGGACCCTGGCTTCATAAGGTAAGTGAACCACTAGATGCTCTATCATATCAAAGAAATCAGGGGAAAATATTTTTTCAAGTTTATATATTAGCAAAGGAATTTCATTCTTCAATTTCTTCATATGAGCCACTGACAATTTAGGTAGCCCAAATCCTTATAAAAAAACTTAATTTTGTCAACACATTCCAAACCTTGACTGGAAGAAATTCTTTTAAAGCAATTGGAAGGAAACATTCTATAAACACATAACAATTATGACTTTTTATGCCAAACATCATCAACTCTTTCAAATCAACACATCTTGATAAGTTTAAAGCATATCCATCCAAAAGTTGCAACTCATTCACCTATTCAAGCAGCGCTTCCTTAGCCTCTACAACCAATCAATAACATGCTTTTGGCATAGTCACCCTTCCTTCGCCTGCTCCACAAACTCTTAGTTCAGGCCTATGGCAATACGTCTCAACATCATGCTGTGCCTTTAAATTATCTTTTATTTTTCCCTTCACATCCATTACAATGTCAAAAATATTGCCGAACACGTTTTTTTCATTATGCATGATGTCTATGTTATAGGGCATCAATAAAGTATGACAGTAAAGCAAGTCCCAGAAAATGCTCCTCTTCACCCAATTATAATTTATACCTCTACCATTGCACCTCCCAATTCACATCCTGGATCTATTATTCTTAGAAATTGGCACACTTTTTTCCACACTTGGTCCCCTATTAGATGGGCCATCGGCAGTGAGGTTTCTTGGCCTTTGTCTTTTTGAAATAACTGTGTGTCCCTCCAAAATGGATGATCTAGTGGTAAAAAAGAGCAATGACAATCGAACTAAGAAGTTTTACCCTGAACTGCAGCTGAAAAGACTTGGTACGCTCCATGCAATATGGACATGCAAATCTACCTGCAGTGCTCCACCCGCTTAGCATTCCATACGCAGAAAAATCATTTATCGTCCACAGAAGCGCAACCCATAGTTGAAAATTTTGTTTCTTGGATATGTCATATGTGGGGATACTAACAAACCATAACTTACTCAGTTCATCTATCAATAGTTGTAGATAAATATCAACTTTGTGTTTAGGATTTTTGGGCTCCGAATAATGATATTCAAGAACATTACTGGATCCTCATGCACATCCACGTGGAAAGATTATATGGAATAAGTATAACTGGCCAACATGAATGCTATTTTTCAGACATCTCAAATGGAGCAAACCTATCTGCGCATATTCCAAGCCATACATTTTGCACCTCCTTTGAAAATTCAAGATGATATTCATCAAATTATTTCTAAGTCTCACCATCACGAGGATGACTCATGTACCCATCCTCCCCAATGCTTTTTGCATGCCATCTCCTGTATGACACAGTCGTTTTAGACGCCTACAACCACTGCAATCAACGTGTTATTAGAAAATAAATAATACATCTTTTTAACGGGTATCTCCTTCTGCCTGCTACTCCCCGGACCCCTCATTTGCATGTACCGATGATGACCGTAAAACTTACAATCTCTACTGGAAATATTATCTTTCTAATAAAGTATACATCCATTCGTGCATATATCCATTTTTTGAATAGGTAAACCAAGACCAGATACTAATTTCTTAAACTCATAGAAATCATTGGGAATATTTTTGGAGCTTGGTACGACCTTCTTCATGAGCTACACCACTTGGTTAAAACATTTCTCAGACATATTATTTTTGGACATGATATTTAACAGCCAAGAGATAAGTGAAAGCTGTGAGTGGCTCGAACACTCTTCAGATATTGGCATGTCAGCAGCTCTGAACATGTCATAGAACTTTTGTGTTTTTGCATTTGGAGGTTTATCAATAGAATCTTCAGATGGCCCAGTCTTCACAAACTCAGGCCTTGCAACATCTAAAACAATTTCTTGAAAGGGGTTGCTGGAACAAGTTTCACCACCAGCATTCATCGAAACCATTGCGGGCTTTCTCAATGCTTATGATACAATTCACTATGACAAGTCCATCGTTGGTAGTTACCAACAAATCCATATTTGTATAAATGAATTTCGACTTCGAGTGGGGCCAAATGCTTCTTATTCGTATACTTTGAGCATGGATATCTTATCTTGGACAAGACAGCATTCAAAGTTGCAAATGTAAAAAATTCTTTAATCCCCCGTTCAAATTCAATAGTAATATCCTTAATACCGGGAACATACCTTCTATACATCCAATCTCGATTGTCCATCTAAAATCAACACCATAAATAACGCAAACCAATCATGTAAAAAACTTAATTTTGAAGAAGAATAGAAGGAATGAAGATAGATGTAAAAGACTTGGTCATAGGACTCATTGTTAAAAGAGCCAACAAGAAATGGAGTAATATCCTTGAAATGGTGATCGTTAAAAAAAAAAAAGTTCAAATCATATAAAAAAGATATGCCTTTACATATTCAAAACCCTCATTCATCTCTTTCAGGTACCCTTCATATGAATCTATTATCTCTATTATCTGGTAATTAGACTACCCATTTGTCTTGACATTTATCATTAGGTGGCAACTACTTTTCGTTATTTAGTTCAAATCTCAAAGATGACATGGATAATTGTCCTTTTTTTTTCCAGACTTTTCCTGCTAAATTTGTGAATGACTACTTCACTACGAAGGATAAATGTGAGTTCATGCTTCAAGTCTTCGGAAAGACAAGAAAATTACCAGCAATTATTTGGCTCTCTGGTATAAGAACAGTTGTACCAATGACAGAGAGTTAGAATTGTAATTGGCTATTTTCTTATCTTTCCGAAGACTGGAAGCATGGACTCACATTCTTCCTTCGAAGTGAGGTAATCATTCACAAATCTAGTAGGAAAAGTCGAGAAAAAAGAACAATAGTCCATGTTGTCTTTGAAAGATCAATTAAATGACGAAAAGTAATTGCCACTAATGAAAATTGCCAAGACAAGTGGTTAGTCTAATTACCAGACGAAGAAGGGTAGATATTTATAAAGTGTACATGAAAGAGTCTAATAGCTTTTCCTTTTTTATACGACTCGCAAGTCTTTTTTTCTTAACTATCACCTTCTACTTTTAGAAATTAAGGAAGAATATAGAAGGTTTTATGATCTCTGCTGGTTAAAAGAGCATTGAAGCAATGGAATATGAGAGAAGAAATGGGGAGTTGGTTGAATTACTAGATATGTTCATGTTGTTTGGGTTTATACATGGCTACTTACCTTACTTAAGTTTAGGGTTTAGTATTTATGATATTTTTTTTTAAACTCCTATGTTGTCGATAACCATAGTATTTTGGGGATGAGTTACATAGTATTTTGTGGTAGAAATTGTCGGTGAACTAAAACTGTGTCTTTTGTGTAGTTAGGGAAAATGGAATTCTATTTTACTGAGTGGAAGATAGAAAAGCGAATACTATTTAATCTATCAGGAAAGGAGAAGGATTATAAGAGTGCGAATGTTCGTGTGATTGCTTTGGTTACATAAGGTTAAGTTTATGATCTTTCTCATTTTATTATTATTTTTTTATTTTACATTAAGAAGATGGTTAGGCATTATAATCTATTGAATAAAATCAAGCCTAAGGGTAATCAACTTATCTGGTGTATCAAGATAACCAATAAAAATTTTGGCAGAGTTTTCCCTATAAACTGGACGTTTTTCAGGCACTAAAGCCACTACAAAATTAACCAACATTCAAAAGAAAAAAAAAACACGATGTACCAACATTTAAAATTTATCACTACCCGTGTAGCTTACACCAAATGAACTCAATGTACCAAATAGATCATTCTTAATATAAACCGGCAATAGGCGCATCAAAATAAAGCATAATAATAGCAGAAAGTACAATAACCAAAAAATACAAGTGGACACACAAAATACTAATCAAAATGAAACTTGGCAAAATAACTATATGACATGAGAGATAACACACAAATATCTAGTTGGAAAATATGATAGAAAGGAAAAACTCAAGTAAGAAAGAGTTTGACTAATTAGTTTCTTTCAACGTTTAGGGTTATAGCTAAGGTTTAGGGTTTAAGGGATTTAGGGTTTTAGCTAGGGTTTAGTGGGGTTTAGAGAGATAACCCTGAAGTTTAGTGTTAACCCAATCTACAAGAACATCTAAGGATGCTTGACGTTATGACTATTTATCTGCATGGTTTAAGATGAGCAATGAAAATTTCAGTAGAGTTTCTCTTATAAACTGAACGTTTTCTAGGCAACTAGGTCACCACAAAATCAATCAACATTGTACAAAATACACAAAAAACTAATAAATGCCACAACAATTATTCAACAAAACTAACCCAAGGGTAATCGCTCATTACCTACAAGGAATGATCACCCATCACTCATAGGAATTG
The DNA here is from genome assembly GCA_026120185.1 of Voacanga thouarsii. Lineage (NCBI taxonomy): Eukaryota > Viridiplantae > Streptophyta > Magnoliopsida > Gentianales > Apocynaceae > Voacanga > Voacanga thouarsii. Next base: position 984,178 of record JANUWF010001774.1, read on the forward strand.
CTCACCCATCAGTCACAGGGATCCATTTCATATAAGTTAAACATATTGATAGGAGCTAAATTAGTCATATTTTTCTTAATTATTTGAGGTTATTTTGTGATACATTTTATTCAATAACTAACCATATTCCTTCATATTTGAGATTTTACCCTTGGAAAGGTATTTTGTTCATTATTTCAGATTTTAAGGTAAAACAAATTAAAAACGTCGCGAAACAAATTACAGTCGGTGCCGGCCAGGACAGAGGAATCGGTGCCGACCATGCACTGGTTGCATGAACTTCGAGGCGACGAAAAATTGGTGAAACAGAGCAGAATAGAATGGAACCGGCACCGGCTCCAGTAGCCAAGGCAATGCCGGCTACATTTTGGAATACATTGTGTGGCATTCAAGAAAAAATCGACGAACAAATGGAGAAATAGAACACAACCGGCGCCGGCTCCGAGAGCCAAGGCGGCGCTGGCTGTGCCTTGAAGTTAAGGTGGTGCTTGATTTTTTCTACGCGATTTTTGGTAATCTATGGAGTTTTAGTAACTTCTAACTTCTACTCGGCCAAGAACATTACACCAATGAGTTTAGGAACTTCCCAAGCCTATAAATAGATGGAAAACACAAAGGAAAAATGAGAGAATTCATTGATCATCATAGAAAATCACTCAAATCAAATGAAGAATTCTTCAATTCATGGAGGGTTGTGCAAAAAAGTCTTCAAAGAAAGAAAAATGAGGCTTGTCTATGAGTGCTTTCTTTTATTTTGTTTTCTTTTTCTTGACAATGATATGTTAATTATTTTATTGTAATTCGACATTATTTTAGATATTCACGGTTTTTAGAGTTATTTGATCTTTTGATTAATTGATTGTTATTCTTGGTATTTAATTACTTGTGCCTATTACGAGATTGATTGGTTGTTTCTTTCTATTGACTTGCTTGAAAAAAAGGTTGATGGTGGTTTCAATTTATTAGTTTTATATTTGTTGTCTCTTAACTTGGTTGAAAAAGAGGTTAATTGCTAAGAACTAGGCAATTGAAGGTTAATTGATGTTTGCCAGAATATGGATTCATTAGTTAATTTCATGTTTTAAGTTTGCCAGAATATGGAGATTTAATCAAGGATTGTGTTTAATGCATCTTTTGGGTGAATTAGTTGAGACAAAATATGTGGTGCTAATTTATCTAGGATATAGTGATTTCATGGATTGAAAAAGAAGTGAGTCTATCTTAATCCTTTATGATGCCAAGGGAATAATTAGTTATGATAATGGTTAGATACTTTAAGATCATATTTGTCTAAACAATGGCTTGAGTTACATACTTCTCCATCCTTGACATATATATATATTTATTTTCTTTTGTTTTATTTTGTTTTTTTCCACTTTATTGAGTCAGTTAAACAATGAAAGAAAGGTGATTAATGTCTACTTGTTCCTTGAGGATCGACACTCGTTTAAACCTTATGCTATGTTAATGATGAGTACGCTTGCTCATATATGTAATTTAGGTGTAACGTTTTAATGTAAACTTGATTAGGAATATTCTTATTTTTATATGATTTTTTATACCTAAATCCATACGCATCAAGTTTTTTGCGCCGTTGCCGAGGAACAATAGCATGAAAACTTGGATTTTGTTGATTTAACTATATAAATATATAAATACGTAAATATGTAAATTATGTATAATTATTCTTTCCGCAAAAAATGTGCTATCTTTTGTATTTTGTGTATTTGTGTATACCCTTATAATTTAACCTACTAACTTTGACTATGTAATATTAACTAACTTTGTAATCTTGTAATTTTGCTTTTATCATTAATTCTGTTATCTAACTTGCTTCTTGTTTTCCTAGGTGTTAGCCTTGGTACATAATCCAATGACCTGAAGGCGATATAGTAGATTTCATTATGTTTCATTTTTATTTCTTTCTTCATGAATTAAATTGCATTATTCATCATTGTTGTATGTTCATCATTATTATTTCGTTTTTCAAAAAAAAAAAAAAAAACATTAGTGTATTGATGATAGATTGGCAAAATTACAAGCTAACATTGATGTTTTTAGTGAGACGTCATTAGAAGCATTAGTGAATTCTTTTGTTGCCAAAACAAATTCATCTGTTCAATGGCATGAAGAAACTTCCCAATGATTATGCGATCAACAGAAACAATTAGTTAAGATTGTTGAGGAGACTCAGGAGTTCATGCTAGCCCGTACAAGTGACCATGGAACAAAAAGAGCGGCTATGAGGGACAATTGCATGCTGTGGCAAGAGAGGTATTTGATTCTACTCTATGTGCTCATAATTCTAATATTTCTTTGTCACATGATTTCTTAGATTCCTCCCACTTCTTGGAGAACAATGGTCTCAATGATGATGTACGGAGTTTAACATGCCTCAAGAAGTTGGATTTATCATTCATTCTAAGAAACCTTTGAGGATATTGACGAACTCTACCCTTCACCCCAATTTCAGGGAGGTAACTTAGTATTTGTAGACCATGCCTTGAAAAGTACGGATTTCTTGACCTCATCTTTAAGAACTCAAATACTAAGTTAAAAGGGGAATTCTAATTATGAACATTCTTTTGAAGGGATAAAAGGTTATTTCAAACTTGATGCATTCTTTAGAAATTATGTGCACTTATACGGTGACAAAAATATTTGTGTGTCTAAAGAAATGTTAGAAAAAGAAGTTTATGTGTTATGCTTTAGTAAGAAAAATTATTTTCATAAACTTTTTATTTTTCAAAAACCTCTCTCCATTCTACATTCATCATGCCTATCTTCTATTTTGAGCTTTAATTTCTTTTCAAAAAGTTTGATGAGGAAGCATGATGAGTGTGAAAAGTTTTTGTTTTATTTTTTTATTTTAGTCTTTTTCTTTAGCTTGTTTTCTTTTATTTAGGTATGTTTTTATTTTATTATTATTTTCTTTGTGCTTTTATTTGTGTTTTATTTTATAAGAATAAAGTCCGCTTGGACAAGTCCGTCTCTTTACCTCAAGTTTGGATACCTATTGGAGCATTATTACACTTGAGAAGTATTACTTAAACTTTCTACCTCTTTATTATTTTTGGTCCCTTTGGAGATGTTTTCTTGTGTTTAGTTTTTGCCAATGAGGACATTATCCAATGTAAGTGTGGGTGAGTGGTTTGGTGATATACTTTGTCCAAATTTTTATCAATTTTATTTTGAGCACAAAGTTTGGAAAATTGGAACGACTCCGTCATGAAAGTATTTTCGTTCTTATCTCTTCTCTTTTATATTTTTGGTCCAATGGCATTGTTTATCCCTTATTATATTTATTTGGCCATTGAGAACAATGTCCAGTTTAAGTGTGGAGGAGTGATTCGATTGAAAATTCTTCTATACATCATTCTTATATACGTTATCATCCTTCTTGTGAGCAAAATTTTCTCATTTTTTCTGACTTTCTTTGAGGTTTCAAGCTGTATTTTTAATGCATGCCTTTATGATGGATTGTAGAACATATGTTCTAGATCATTTACAGCTTATGCATGACTTTTTGCACTCACTTGGACGAAGTAGTTTTTGATCAAATGCTTTGGATTTTTTTTAAACCTGTTTTTCTACTAAAATTCAGGGGGCATTCTAAAACTTACTTGAATACCTCTCGAGGCGAAATAAGAAAGACAATCATGATTTAACTTAGGGATGACGGTGACAGGCCTTCTTTGGATAGTTTAAGATTTTCAAGCGTACCTATTGTTATATTATCCCTAGTGCCTATTTTGAGCTTAAATTGTTTTGTTTCATTAAAACCCATTATCATATTTTGTCCATTGCTTGTTTCTGAGAGTTTGAATAATTTTTCAAATCTTTATGCTCTTGATGGATGAAAGTATATGTAAGAAAATGTTGAGGAAGAATACTTGAAAAAAATCATGACTTGTTACTTTCAGTCATGTATCAATAGTGAATTCAGCTGGAAAGAAAAAAAAAGAATGAAAAGAAAGAGAAGAAAAAGAAAAGAGAGATTGAAAACAAGAGAAGAAAACAAACAGCTGCTAGAGAGAAAAGAAAGAAGAGAATAATTTTTGAAAGGAAAAGAGAGAAGAAAGATCACAAGAGCAATGGTGATTGAGTTGTAAAAGTTAAGTTCATATAAAGTACTTGACACCATTGCTGGAAATTTGAGTGATCTTGTGAAAGAAATAGAGAAGAATTGATGAAGAAGAGAAGAAAAGAAAAAGAGAAAAAATGCAGAATTTGCTTGAGTTGAGTTGTAATTGCTGTATAAAGTTATGGTGTGATTGATTTCTAGAATAGGAGAGCAAGAAGGGTTGAAAATTATTGATTCATTTGTTTATCCTTTTCTTGCGAACTCTCATCTTCTTTGATATTTGAATCTCCTATATCCTTCGTTTGATGAGCTACATTACAAACCTTTAGCCTTACATTACAAGCTTAAAAATCCTACTTGATCTAAGTAGAATCATGATATGTCTCGGATTAATGGAGAGAGTGTATGAAAAGTAAGCCTATGGAATGCATATTCTTTTTGAACTAAATTCTTTCCAATAGTTTGAGAATATTGTAAACTCTTGAGATGGTTCTACTAAGTCATTTATCACTTACACAAGTCTTGCATTTGTTGTGAAAGATATAGTAGCATGTGTTTTATGCTCTTGAATGAAGAAAGCGTTGAGGATATTGTTTTGAAATTGATTGAGTAAATTGAATAAACCTTGTGTTTTCATACTTGTCTTTAATACTTTGCTTGAGGACAAGCAAATAGCTAAGTGTGGGGGAATAAGTGATTCGATTGAAAATTCTTCTATACATCATTCTTTTATACATTATCATCCTTCTTGTGAGCAAAATTTTCTCAAAATTTTTTCTGAATTTCTTTGTGGTTTCAAGCTATATTTTTAATGCATGTCTTTATGATGAATTATATAGCATATGTTCTAGATCATTTATGGCTTATACATGACTTTTTGCACTCACTTGGACGAAGTAGTTCTTGATCAAATGCTTTGCATTGTTCTTAAACCTGTTTTTCTACTAAAATTCAGGGAGTATTCTAGAACTTACTTGAATACCTCTTGAGGCGAAATAAAAAAGACAATCATGATTTAACTTAGGGATGACGGTGATAAGCCTTCTTTGGATAGTTTAAGATTTTCAAGCGTACCTATTGTTATATTATCCCTAGTGCCTATTTTGAGCCTAAATTGTTGATTTCTTTCATTAAAACCCATTATCATATTTTGTCCATTGCTTGTTTCTGAGAGTTTGAATAATTTTTCAAATCTTCATGTTCTTGATGAATGAAAGTATATGTAAGAGAATGTTGAGGAAGAATACTTGAAAAAGATCATGACTTGTTACTTTCAGTCATGTATCAATAGTGAATTGAGTTGGAAAGAAAAAAAGAAAAGAAAGAGAAGAAAAAGAAAAGAGAGATTGAAAACAAGAGAAGAAAAGAAATAGCTGCTAGAGAGAAAAGAAAGAAGAGAAGAATTTTTGAAAGGAAAAGAGAGAAGAAAGATCACAAGAGGAATGGTGATTGAGCTGTAAAAGTTAAGTTCATATAAAGTACTTGACACTATTGCTAGAAATTTGAATGATCTTGTGAAAGAAATAGAGAAGAATTGATGAAGAAGAGAAGAGAAGAGAAGAAAAAGAGAAAAAATGCAGAATTTGCTTGAGTTGAGTTGTAATTGCTGTATAAAGTTATGGTGTGATTGATTTCTAGAATAGGAGAGCAAGAAGGGTTGAAAATTATTGATTCATTTGTTTATCCTTTTCTTGCGAACTCTTATCTTCTTTGATATTTGAATCTCCTATATCCTTCGTTTGATGAGCTACATTACAAACCTTTAGCCTTACATTACAAGCTTAAAAGTCCTACTTGATTGAAGTAAAATCATAATATGTCTCAAATTAGTGGAGAAAGTGTATGAAAAGTAAGCCTATGGAATGCATATTCTTTTTGAACTAAATTCTTTCCAATGGTTTGAGAATATTGTGAACTCTTGAGATGGTTCTACTAAGTCATTTATCACTTACACAAGTCTTACATTTGTTGTGAAAGATATAGTAGCATGTATTTTATGCTTTTGAATGAAGAAAGCGTTGAGGATATTATTTTGAAATTGATTGAGTGAATTGAGTAAACCTTGTGTTTTCCTACTTGTCTTTGATACTTTGCTTGAGGACAAGCAAATAGCTAAGTGTGGAGGAATATGATAGGAGCTAAATTAGTCATATTTTTCCTAGTTATTTGAGCTTCTTTTGTGATACATTTTATTCAATAACTAGTCATTTTCCTCCATATTTGAGATTTTACTATTGAAAATGTATTTTGTTCATTATTTCAGATTTTTGGGGTAAAACGAATTAAAAACGTCGCGAAACAGATTAGAAGCAGTGCCGGCCAGAACAGAAGAACCGGCGTCGGCTCCAGTAGCCAAGGCAGCGCCGGTTGCATTTTGGAATACATTGTGTGGCATGCAAAAAAAAAATCGAAAAACAAGTGGAGAAATAGAACACAACCGACGCCGGCTCCGATAGTCAAGGTGGCACTGGCTATGCCCTGAAGTTAAGGCAGTGCTTGATTTTTTCTACGCGATTTTTGGTAATCTGTGAAGTTTTAGTATCTTCCAATTTCTACTCGACTAAGAATATTACACCAACAAATTTTGGCGTTTCCCAAGCCTATAAATAGATGGAAAACACAAAGGAAAAAATAGAGAATTCATTGATCATCATAGAAAATCACTCAAATCAAATGAAGGAATTCTTCAATTCAATGAGGGTTGTGCAAAAAAGTCTTCAAAGGAAGAAGAATGAGACTTGTCTATGAGTGTTTTTTTTTTTTTTTTTACTTTGTTTTCTTTTTCTTGACAATGATATGTTAATTGTTTTATTGTAATTCGACATTGTTTTAGATATTCACGATTTTTAGAGTTATTTGATCTTTTGATTAATTGATTGTTATTCTTAGTATTTAATTACTTGTGCCTATTACGAGATTGATTGGTTGTTTCTTTCCATTGACTTGCTTGAAAAAGAGGTTGATGGTGATTTCAATTCATTAATTTCATATTTGTTGTCTCTTAACTTGGTTGAAAAAGAAGTTAATTGCTAAGAACTAAGCAATTGAAGGTTAATTGATGTCTGCCAAAATATGGATTCATTGGTTAATTTCATGTTTTAAGTTTGCCAGAATATGGAGATTTAATCAAGGATTGTGTTTAATGCATCTTTTGGGTGAATTAGTTGAGACAGAATATGTGATGCTAATTTATCTAGAAGATAGTGATTTCATAGATTGAAAAAGAAGTGAGTTTATCTTAATCCTTCATGATGCCAATGGAATGATTAGTTATGATAATAGTTGGGTACTTTAAGATCATGTTTGTCTAAACAATTGCTTGAGTTACATACTTCTCCATCCTTGACATGTATATATTTTTATTTTCTTTTGTTTTATTTTGTTTTTTTTCACTTTATTGAGTCGGTTAAACAATGAAAAAAAGGTGATTATTGTCTATTTGTTCCTTGAGGATCGACACTCGTTTGAACCCTATGCTATGTTAATGATGAGTACGCTTGCTCATATGTGTAATTTGGATTTAATGTTTTAATGTAAACTTGATTGAGAATATGCTTATTTTTATATGATTTTTTATACCTAAATCCATACGCATCACATATTGAAATTTTAAGTTGAAATTTATAAACTCATGTACCTTTTTCCTTGATGAGCAAAGCTACAAGACAAAGCACCTCAGTAAACATAATCTCTTGTACTATCAGAAAAGATGATTTAATCAACTTGCAAGTAAACTTTCCAGAAACTTAAAAATAAATCCCACACGTACACAAGTGACTGAAAGAAGATATAAACCCCACATGGACCCTTCACAGAAAATTTATACTATAGACTAAAAAAGCACTCAATATATTTTGTATATATACGGAAGAAGAATTTCGTATTAGAAAAAAGAAAACGCAGTCTAGAAGCTTAAAAAATAGAATTGTTTAAAGTTTAGGAGCAAACTTAGAAAACATCATCTTATTGATCTTGCTATTCAATTAGACAGGAAAATCTAAGTTTCTCCAAGCTAGAATCCGATATTGAAAGATCACCATGGTGCTAAACTATCTCTTCTTAATCTTAAATGCTTATAGGAGATTCAATTCACCAACGGTCCAAATTATTCATTTACCGCAAAAAACATTGAAAAACTAGCTATCCATGCATATATCCCAAAGCATGTTCAGCAATTTGACTTCATCATATTAGCAAAAATCACGGAAAAAAGCACTAAAATCTACAGGATGAGCAATCTAGAAATTCAAACTCGACCAAGAAAAGCAAAAGAAAAAATAAAAAACCTACTAAAATTAAATCTTGAACAAGTAAACATTGAAGATCACCCAAACTGATGCCTTTAACAAAATGCAGAAAATTCATATCACATAGCCCCTCAAAACAAAGCTTAAATTTCAGTAGTCCAACAAATGCTGCCTGAGACACATAAAGAAAAAAGAGAAAAGAAAAAGAAACCCTAGATTTGATTTGAAATGGGGGAGAGAAATGAGAGATAGAAAGGGAGAGAGGGAATGAGTTTTGGGAAAGAGGAAGGAAGGGTAAAGACAAAAGTGCAATGAAATAGAAAATTTTGAGCTTTTAAATTCAAGGGAAGGCAACTTTCTTTTTCTTGTTTTTCTTGGCTTAAAATAATAATTTATATAAGGTTTAGGGAGGTTTAGTAGTCAAGGATGGTGTAAGTTCTTTGATTGAAGAGTCCTCTTGTAGGTAGAGGTACAAAATTGAACTTTTTGAAGACTACACTTTGGCAATTTTTTAGTTTTACTTTGGTAAGGCTATCTAGGCAACAAACATCCCATAAAACCTATACCGTTTTCTTCCTAACATCAAGGGCCTGATGTAGGTTTAGTTTCTTAGGGTTCACAACCGTCCCTTAGGCCATCATGAACCAAAATAGCCTGCATATTTTAGTTAAGCAAAACAACATTTCTAGCAACTACACAATGGCAGCCTTCCATGTTTACTCCATAAATTCTTATGTACTTGATCCAAATTATGCAAAATTTGTCCCAGAATGTTCCTAAGAAATTTATCTACAAGTTTACGTTTAAAAAACTTTAGAATTACTTGTCATTTTGTACAGTTTAATCAATGAACAGACAGCACATCTGGAATGCACAAAATAATCACCATTTGTGATCACAAATTTACAGAGGTGGTTTCTATAAAATTTCCTATACAAACTATTATGTATAACCTTCCCTAAGACTTTTTTAACATAATGAGGGAGTTTTGGCCAGCCTTTCCCCTCAACTCTTTTAAATACGTCCAAGCAGCCACTATTAAACAGTATGTTCATGTATTCACAATTGCTTACAATTGCTTACAATTGCTATCTATGTATTGTTTTGTTAACTTCATTGCATCTAAAGCCCCACAAAATTCATTTGAAACCTTTCTTAACATCCCAAAGCAAGGTTATGTTCAGTCATTTCAACTCAGTACCCTGCAACCATAGCCATTCAATTCATGCAAACCATGAAACAAAACTATTTTAACATTTCTTTACTAACATATATTCAACTTGTTTTTCTTTCCCACATTAAACCATAATTTGACTTTTGGCCATACACTCTTAGTTTCTTTTACTTTCTAACACTTCAATTGAAGGTTTAAAGTTCACATAACAAGTTTCTATCAACCAACTTTTCCAAACATACAAACAAAAATTCTATTCATTAGGTCCATCTTTTGTTTTGAAATTTCCACCAAAAAACTTATATCAAATGAGACCATGTGATGTGTAGAAGCTTTTTTGTTGTAGGGAGGGAGGTTTTACCTGCTTGTTTGAGCTAAACAATGGTTGAAAAGATGGCTGAAACCCCTTTCTCTTGCTCCATTCTCTCTTGACAGAATATCCTTTTCTTCTCTTCTATTTTTTTTAGCTTTTCACTTTATCCTATAAAACTTGATATGTTTAGCAATACTCTCAAAGCAAGGGGTTAAAGGAGGGCATTTTAGTCCTGTTACATGACCTTAGTAAGAGCTTAATGGTCATTTCACATGCTAATATTAATTAAAACTAAGAAATGGTTAATTTCCCATAATTTCTTGTAATATCCACTTAATACAATTAATCTCACCTAACATATAAATCTCTATTTAACTTTATTAACCTCAATTAACCTATTACTTAAGCACTCTTAATCAGCATTAGGTGCCTAAAAATTTATAAGAGGATATGAGCTAATAGAAGCTGCAGAATATTTTCTCACAGAGAAACGGAATGGACAATTTGTTTATAGCATATTAAGAGCATAACTTCTAAGAAAAATCATTTATACCTGTGTTGATCCAGATAAACTAATAAAGCCTAGTCAATCTGTCAAATAATCTTTCATTTTCCTCATGCAATCTTTGCTAAAAATGAAATTTATACAATCTATAGTCATATATGGTTTGATTAAGAACAAAGTTGATAACTTTAGGTTTCTTAATTTAATGTAATCTTAATCATTGGCAAAGAAGGCATCAAAGACATTCTCAGACAAAATGTATGCATTGCTGGAAGTCATATCATGGAAGTAAATTCTAACTAGTGTTTCAAGTCTAAGGAAAAAAGAACAGTCCATTCTCCCCTATACTTATACAGCATCTGATGGGATCGAACTAATGCCTCACATCATATTGAACAAAAAAGAAGGTGACAATAACCATCAAGAAAAGGATATTTTAGGGCTCTATCTAAATCATAGTTTCTCAAAGCTCAAATTATGCAACTATGCATAGCAGAATCACGATGAATAAATTAGAAGATCAAAATTATCCAAATTTCCACCTGCAATAGTCAAGTAGAAAATTTTGCCCTCACACGATATCAGTAATAATCGGGTGAAAAATGAGAGAGACAAATAATTGCATATACATTTCATCGCAGATTCACAACAACCAATTCAATTTAACGATAAAGCTTAACAAAGACAGAGCAATTCAAAATCCCTTCTTCACAATCAATTCAACCACAATGTAATATAGTAATATACCTCAATATAGTTAATCAGAAGTAAAATCAAAGCTCCCAAAGTTTAGAGGTCACCCAAATAGAGCACCAAAATTTTCAGCCACTAATATCTGAAATAGCAGCAAGAAGTGCGATCAAGAGTTGTGTTCTCCAAATGGAGCAACTCGTAGCGCAGCAGTGGTAGAGGAGCACGGCGGTGGGGGTGCCCAAAATCAATAAGAAACTGATGGGGGCAAGGGGTGTTCGGAATAAAGGGCAACGGTTGGGGGCGCCAGAATATTCCGGAAAAAGATTAGTTTGACTAGGCGTTGGCAGTACCAGGGGAGGGGGGAGTTTGCCGAAAAATGCAGCAGAATGGAAGTAGAAGGTTGCAGAGGATTGTTCTGAGGGACGACGAAAAATGGAAGAAAACGCACTGTTCTAATTTTAGTCTTGAGTTTAGCTACGACCTAACCCTGTCGCTAAGCTCTCTCTATTTGAGAGCAATTAGCGACGATGTAAGTTTCGTAGCTAATCAACCCATATAGCAACGAAATTCTATAATTTATTTTTCATTTCTATATTATATAATTTCATTTTATATTAATACATAAGGCTAGATCTTAATTTTACTCAATTTCATGTAGGTTGTTAGAATTTTAAATAAAACTAAACTCAAATTTAAACAATTAACTATTTATTAGATATGTTAATTGCTAATAATTTTTTTTTCCCAATTTTAATCTTTTTTCCAAAAAATTATGTTATAAAGAGCTAAACATTTAATCAAGTTATAATTAAGTTGTAAATATTTACTGGTTAATATTAATTTAGTTAAAATTTAACATGAGTTCAAGTATTATTTACTTGTTGATATTAATGTCATATATATACATATACATATACATATATATATTATGTTGATGCACACTAAATTATATAAATATAAATGCATTATATATATATATATATATATATATGCAAATATAATAATAATAGCCGTTAACGTATCAATATATATACTATATAACTATAGTAGACGCATAAACACATATAAACATTAATACATAATATGTATAGCTATAATAGACATATATGCATATGCAATTATAGCTATTAATATATCAATATAACATATAACTAGATTAAACATGTATATATTTTAGTTATTTAATATTTTGAGAAAATATATCTATATGTCATTATGGCATAATGACATGTATTTAAATTTTGAAAAAAATATGAAAATTTGGACATCTTAGCAACGGATATATCAAAACAATTTCCCTCCAACTTTTTTTTTCAAAATTTCACATGGCCATAGCTAAACCCTAGCCAATAGAGAGGGTTTAGCTACGGCTTTAATTGCCATTCTTCAACAAAGTAACCCACTGTACTAACCCATCGCTATTAGCGATGGCTTAGCGAGGGACTAGGGTATAGTTGCTATATTGAGACAGCATTTGCTATGGCATAGGGTATAGTCACAATTTAAATACGGATTAGCGATGGCTATAAGATAAAGCCAAAGGCCGTAGCTAAGCCCTCACTAATTAGCAAGGGTTTTGCTACAGCCATTTATCATAATATTCCAAAATATATCTTTTTGAGGAAAATTTAGGGCCGTAGCTAAACCCTCTTTAAGTTGCTAAGGTTTAGCTACGGTCCTTTGTCTTAAAATGACAATAATTTTTTTGAGATATAGCATGTAGCTAAGCCCTCGCTAATTAGCGAGGGATTAGCTACGACCATTTATCCTAATATTCCAAAATATTTCTTTGAGAAAAATTTATTGACATAGCTAATCTCTCACTAATTAGAAGGTTATTAGCTACAACCATTTATCTTAAAATGCCAGTAAATATTTTTGAGAAAAAAATTTATTGTCGTAGCTAAACCCTCGCTATTTACCTAGGGTTTAGCTACGATTATTTTTCATAATATTTTTTTTGCTGAAAAAATTTATGTCCGTAGCTAAACTCTCACTAAGTAGCAAGGGATTAGCTATGACCTTTTTATCTTAAAATTTCAATAGTTTTTTTTTAGAAAATTTTTTTTGCCGTAGCTAAACCCTCTCTAGTTAGTGATGGTATTTATGCCCTCTCAAAGCCGTCACTATTTGCGAGGGTTCAACTACAATTAGTCAACTCTTCGGTAAATTATCCCCCTTCTTACTTGCCCTCGCAATACTCTTACTAAAATGCCGTTGGTATTTTCCATCACTAATATCCTGTTTTCTTGTAGTGCGAGTTAAACTTTCTAGACTGGTATAGAAACTTGAAAATCGTTCTCAAGTCAGAAAAGTTACTCTATGTGCTAAATGCTTTTATTCCTCCACCACCAGCTCAAGATGCTCATACTAATGAGCATGTTGTCTACAAAAAACACAAAGAAGACAATGACACAGCATCTTGTGTGATGTTGGTGTCAATGACTCCTGAAATGCAAAAACAGTATGAGCATATGGATGCTTACTTGATTATTTTACATCTTCGAGAGCTGTTTGATGTCTAAACTAAAACAGAGAGATATGGGATCTCAAAACAATTGTTCTGTTCTAAGAAGGCTGAGGGTACTTCTGTAGCCACTCATGGGGCTAAAGATACTTTGCTTAATTGAGAAGGTTGGGTCTCTTGGGTTTGTGATGGACAACGAATTAAGTATTAAATTAATTCTATAATCTCTACCAAGCTGTTTTTCACAATTTGTGATTAACTACCAAATGAACAAGATTGAGTCCACTATACTCAACCTGATCAATCTTCTAAAGATTACAGAATCCTTCATGAAGAAGGAATCTAATGCAGTCATGTTGGTAGAATCTTCCTTTTCTAAGAAAAAAGTTCCTAAGAAGAAGAAGAGGGCTCCAACTAAGCCCAAATGTGGAATAAAGAAGAAGGAGGTAGCCACCAAAGGCCATGTCATCACTGTGGCAAGATAGTGTTGGGATTCGTGGACTCCTAAACGCGGAAAACATCTACGAATCCCTCCCGAGGACCCAAGTAAACGATTAAGAAGATCTAAATTTTAAGAATTACCTCTCTTAAAACTTAGATCTTCTTAATCGTTTACTTGGGTCCCTGGAGGGATTCGTAGATGTTTTCCGCGTTTAGGAGTCCACGAATCCTAACAATGGTATCGAGCAACTTGCTAAACGATTAGGTTGATTCATCTCGTATTAATTGTATTGTTGAATACATGTATAATATGTATATATGAATTTAACGGGTATGTATCAACGATGTTCGCATGATTATGATTTTAAAATACTTAGCATGCAGATCGCTGAATTAGGTTTAATGTGTGCATCTTAGTCGCCTGATCAGACCAGATTAGTTGCAGATTATCTATAAATTGGTCTGTTTTAATATGATATGGTATCGTAAGCATGCTATCCGTCGTTCTATATTTGCGAATTGCTTTTATTAATCGGACATGATAATATGTTATCTGTATAAATATGATTAAAAGAACGCATATTGTCTGTAATATGAATTTTCACGGCAATGGTTATTAAGGGGTCCGAACGTTAATTTGATTAATTTTCGAAAATCGGAAGGCAAAATCTCATTCAATGAGAGTAGGAAAAATCATTTTTCCTTCCGGGGGCGCTGCCCCCTTGACCCCCGCCCACTGATCGGCCAGCGGATCTCGCGCGGGCGCCGCTTGACCTGCAGGCGCTGCCCCTGACCCCGTCGGGCGTTGCCCCTTGGAACCCCAACTAACTGTTCGTTGTGTGTTATTCGTCAATGTTTTTTATTGTAGTTGTGGATTATTTTGAATAGTGCACAGCATGGCCCGTTTTATCCCAATGTGATTGGCTGGTTACATTATGGTTGTTTTAAGTTGTAATTTTTTAAATACGGCCTGCGTGTCGTTTTTCATTGTTGTAAAATTGTACTTGCTTTCCTAGAACAGGAATTATTTTAATTTTACTATCCAATGTAAAAGAAGACGGCAACTGACATTTACAACCAAGGAGGAGTATGCTCAAGGCATTAGAGAATGCTTAAGGAGTTCATATACCTAGATTGACCACCTTGATCTTCACTTTGCTCGTGATGATCAACATAGGTTATGGGCCATGCTATGTCACTTTTATTTATGCCTTGCATGCATATTTGATATGTTTATTTCCCGCTTACTACAATCCAATCAAATTTTTTAAGAAAAAAATTTAAGTGTTAAATGCCTTCCAAAATCAAACACTTGTTATTACTTGGATCATCATATGGTCATTCCTACCAAAGTAGGATGCTTTTGATTATCTTAGTGAGATAAGATGGAAAATAGTTTTCCATATGTTTGATATGGTTTGACTTAACTGGGCTATCAAAATGGTTTTGGGCCTAGGGCATTTTATGAGATATTTTTAGCCGGGACATTTGATGTCTATCTCATTTAAAATTAGAATTTTATTTAATTATAAGATTAAAGCCAAAGCTTACTTATGATTAAAACAAAATATTTTTCCCCACTGCGAAACATCAAAGTGTTGAAGTTTCAAAAAGTTTAAATGCTTTTAGTGGGAGTTTTTCGTTAGAGTCTCAAAAAAAAAAATTAATTACTTTGCATATTTTTGTATGTAGATAATGGCAACAAACAGTTGGAATAATTCATTGCGATCTGTGCTTGAGAAAGACAAGCTTAGTGGGACTAACTTTCTTGATTGGGCACGAAACTTAAGAATTGTTCTTAAGCAAGAAAAAAGGCTCTATGTTCTTGAAAATCCTATTCCCCCTGCTCCAGCAAATAACGCCTCGAAAGCTGAAAAAGATGCTTATAGTAAGCACAAAGATGACTCCAACGATGTTACTTGCCTCATGCTAGCAACCATGAACTCTGAACTTCAAAAACAGTTTGAAGAAGCAGGGCATATGACATGATTGTGCATCTCAAGGAAATGTTCCAAGAGCAAGCACGACAAGAGAGATTTGAAACTCACAAGGCGTTAAATGCATGTAAGATGGTTTCTGGCACCTCGGTAAGTGCTCATGTCCTTAAAATGAAGGGCTATCTAGATCATCTTGATAAGCTTGGTGCTCTCGTTAATCATGACATGGCCACGGATTTGATCTTGGGCTCTTTACTCGCTGAGTATGACCAGTTTGTCATGAATTTTAACATGCATAATATGGAGAAATCCATTACTGAATTGCATGGGATGCTAAAACAAGCTGAACCGAACATTAAGAAGAATACTCCTAGTGTTCTAATGGTTCAAAAAAGGAAAGGCAAAAAGAACAACTAAAAGGGTAAGGTCATGGCTAGTAAGGGTAAGGACAAGGCAAAGTCCAAGTTCAAGCCCAAACCTAAGGCCAAGACCCCAAAGGAGGGAGCTTGGCCACCATTGTGGAGAACAAGGACATTGGTTAAGAAATTGCAAGCTCTATTTGGAAGCAAAGAAAAAGAAGGGCGATGAAGACTGCAGCTTCGTGTATTTATGTTATTGAAATTAATTTATCTACTTCGATTCATGGGTATTGGATACCGGTTGTGGATCTCACATTTGTGTAAATGTGCAGGGTCTAAAAGGAGTAGAGCCTTGGCAAAAGGCGAGGTGGACTTACGAGTTGCGAATGGAGCAAAAGTTGCTGCAGATAGTCTGTAGGAACTTTTGAATTAATTTTGCCCAGTGGGCTTGTTTTAGAACTGAACAATTGTTTTTATGTTCCTGCTATGAGTAGGAATATTATTTCAGTTTCTTGTTTGGATTTAGAAGGTTTTGAATTTGTTATTAGGAATAACATTTGCTCCATTAATAAAAACGGCATTTTTTATGGAGATGCTTCATTATCGAATGGGCTTTATATTCTAAATCTTCGTGGATCTTCAGACATGTCTATCTATAATATAAATACTAAGAGATTAAAATCCAATGATTTAAATCGGACTTACTTCGGCATTGTCGTTTGGGCCATATAAATGAGAAACGCATAACAAAGCTTCATAATGATGGGCTTCTAAAATCGTTTGATTTAGAATCTTACGAAACATGTGATTCTTGTTTATTAGGCAAAATGACTAAAGCGCCTTTCAAGAGACAAAATGAAAGGGCAACCGATTTATTGGGCCTAATACATACTGATGTATGTGGACCAATGAATTCACTCGCTAGAGGAGGATTTCGATACTTCATTACATTTACGGATGATTTCAGCGAGATATGGCTACTCGTATCCGATGAAACACAAATCTGAATCGTTTCAGAAATTCAAAGAATTTCAAATTGAAGTACAAAATCAACTTGGCAAAAGTATCAAAACACTTCGATCGGATCGAGGTGGTGAATACTTAAGCCACGAGTTTGATGAGCATCTTAAAAATTGTGGAATTATTTCCCAATTAACTCCACCAGGAACACCTCAATGGAATGGTGTATCTGAACGGAGAAATCGGACTTTATTAGATATGGTTCGATCAATGATGAGTCAAACTGATCTTCCAATCTCCTTTTGGGGTTATGCCACGGAGACTCGCTGCATTCATACTAAATCGAGTTCCATCTAAATCGGTTCGAAAACGCCATATGAGATATGGACTGGGAGACAACCTAGTTTGTTATTTACGAAGATTTGGGGTTGTGAAGTTTATGTAAAGCGTTTATTATCTGATAAACTTGCACCTAAATATGATAAATGCATATTTGTGGGGTATCCTAAAGAAACTAAAGGATATCAATTTTATCTCCCAAAAGAAAATAGAGTAATTGTTGCTCGAAATGGATTCTTTCTTGAAAAGGAATTTATTTCCAAAAGAATCGATGGGAGTAAAATACATCTTGATGAGATTCAAGGACCACGAGTTAGTGCTTGAACCTCATCAAGATGAGATTCAAGAGCCACAATTAGTGCTCGAACCAAATAATGAATCTCGATTAGATGGCTCACAAGTCCAAGATGAGCCTACATCTATAGAACAAGGACCTCGAAGATCCGATAGGGTTCATCAACAACTCTGAGAGATATGGATTTCTCATCACCGACGATCACAATGTGCGAGCTTATGGTTAATGATGAGCCCACTTCCTATCAAGAAGCCATTAAGAGTTCGACTCTAGAAAATGGTTAGAGGCTATGAAGTCTGAGATGCAATCCATGTATGATAACCAAGTTTGGACTTTGGTTAACCCACCTAAAGGTTCAAAAACCATTGGGTGTAAGTGGGTTTTCAAAAAGAAAACAGACATGGAGGGAAATGTGCATACTTACAAAGCACGACTGGTAGTAAAAGGTTATAGACAAACTCATGGTATAGACTATGATGAAACCTTTTCACCAGTTGTAATGCTTAAATCTATCAGAATTCTTCTTGCCATAGCAGCATATTATGACTATGAAATTTGGCAAATGGATGTCAAAACCGCGTTTCTTAATGGAAACTTACTCGAAGATGTGTACATGACACAACCTGAGGGTTTTGATGATCCTTTGAATTCTAATAAAGTGTGCAAGCTTCAAAGATCCATTTATGGATTGAAGCAAGCATCTCGAAGCTGGAATCTTCGTTTTGATGAAGCAATTAAAGAATTTAACTTTATCAAAAATGAAGATGAGCCTTGTGTCTATAAGAAAACAAGTAGGAATGCAATAGTCTTTTTGGTACTTTATGTTGATGATATCTTACTCATTGGAAACGACATCCCAACTCTACAAAGTGTAAAGACATGGTTGGGAAATTGTTTCTCAATGAAAGACTTAGGTGAAGCTGCCTATATTATAGGTATAAGGATCTATAGAGATAAATCTAGAAAGCTAATTGGACTAAGTCAAAGTGCATACATTGACAAGGTACTGAAAAGGTTCAGTATGCAGGACTCTAAGAGAGGATTCTTGCCAATGTCACATGGCATTAAGCTCAGCAAAACTCAAAGTCCTTCTACGAAGGATGAAGAAGAGCGCATGAACAAGATACCATACGCTTCAGCTATAGGGTCTATCATGTATGCCATGTTATGTACTCGACCCGGAGTATCATATGCATTGAGCATGACAAGCAGGTTCCAGTCAAATCCTGGAGAGGCACACTGGACTGCTGTCAAGAACATACTAAAGTACTTAAGAAGAACTAAAGATATGTTCTTAGTTTATGGAGGACAAGAAGGCGAGCTAGTTGTAAATTGTTACACTGATGCTAGTTTTCAGTCCGACATAGATGATTATAGATCGCAATCAGATTTTCTATTTTGTTTGAATGGAGGTGTTGTAAGCTGGAAAAGTTCAAAGTAAGACACCGTGGCCGATTCTACTACAGAAGCTGAGTATATAGCTGCCTCAACTGCAGCTAAAGAAGCAGTTTGGATTAAAAAGTTCATTACAGAACTAGATGTAGTTCCTAGTATTGTGAACCCAGTGGATCTCTATTGTGACAACAATGGAGCTATTGCACAAGCTAATGAACCAAGATCACATCAGCGATCCAAACATATACTTAGACGTTTTCATCTCATTCGAGAAATTATTGATAGAGGAGATGCCAATGTATGTAAGGTGCCAACTGATGACAATGTTGCAGATCCACTGACAAAGCCTCTCCCATCGTCTAAACATGATAGTCATACCAGAACAATGGGATTACGGCTTATGCCAAATTGGTCTTAGTGCAAGTGGGAGACTGTTGGGGATATGCCCTAGAGTCAATTTGTACTTATACAATTGTCATTATGTTTTATATAATAATATGAGGCTTTCCTTTCCATGAATAGTGAGTTTTGTTTTGTTGGTCATCAAGTACGTGACTTGACAGTAAAACCCTACAATGAATACAATGGCTATTCTAAAAGCTGTCCTCGATCGATTATTATTATTGGAATAATAATAAATTAAGATTAGTATGTTTGTGACTTGATGGCTATGTTTTACTGGCCATGGATATTTGTGATATCGAGTCAAGACATAAATAAATGTTAGAGAACATTGTATTGGACATGACCCACTGTGAGAGTAATTCATGGAATATGTCATAAGTACTTTCTAGCCATAATAATATTGAAAGTCCTTCGACCTAAATTCATCATAGTTTCTTACTTGATAAATTCTATATTTTGACATTGTCTAAAGTTGTCTTTAACCGAGATAATAAATTAGACTACTTGTTGGATATAGAATAAATCAAGGAGAGGAATATGATTGATTGTGAAGGAATTTGTCCCTCTCAGTTATGGGAGAGATATCCATGGGTCCCTTGATAAGTTAGACTGTTAAAAATGCATGGTCGTGCTCAAATATATCAATCTAAGATATTGATATCATTTGTTTGAACAGATCTACTATGAAATCAAGAAATAATTGATTAAGCTTAATAAGGATGACATGCTCCGTGCCTTATGCTTAATCTGGATATCGTGTGACAAAAGGACTAAATATAAAATTATGGTTTGGTTCAAAGAGATCACCGATCTTCATTTAACCTGGATAGTTATAATGTTTTGCTAGAAACCGCTTATAACTTGTGGACCATTTAAATACGATTTAGGCACGCTGCCAGTGTTAAATGAACCTATAGGGTCACACAATAAGCGAACTTGTTAGGTTATTTTTCCTGGTGACCAGGTTCGATGAATCTGGATGATATCCAGATTATAAGAATCTGACTCGGTAAAATAATTAGTTAAATTACCGAGATAATGGCAGAATCTTATCATATCAGTTTTAATTTAATTTGAATTTAAATTAGAATATGATAAGATATGATTAGGGTTGGACTCTAAGAGGTTCGAGGGTTTTTTAAGAAAACCCTAGCCGTCTTTCAATAGTCCAATTTTTCGGTTGAGAACATTCGTGCCATTCTCTACCAGAAAGAAAAAAACCTCTCAAACCCTAGGCGCTAGCACTCCCCGGGTATCGAGTGAGTTCGCGGTGTGTATCCGATAGAGGACGTTCGCATATTGCAGCGTCTGGTGATTGTTCGGGTTGAACGTACAACAGCGCAACCAGAATCGAAGGATTTCGATTACAGCAACCAGAGGTAATTCTTAAAACTTAGATCTTCTTAATCGTTTACTTGGGTCCTCGGGAGGGATTCATAGATGTTTTCCGCGTTTAGGAGTCCACGAATCCCAACAGATAGACCATTGGAGGCGCAACTGTAAAGCCTACCTAGAAATTGTCAAGGACAAGAAGGTGAAGGAGAAGCTTGCGGGCACTTCTACATCTACTCCTGGTATGTTTATGATTGAGATAAATATTGACTTTAGAAATGAGATATGGGTATTGGAAACCAGATGTGGATATCATCTATGCAATAACTTATAGGGACTAAAGGATAATAGAAGGCTTGAGAATGACAATGTGGACTTGCGTGCTGCAAATGGAGAAAATGTTGCTACACTTGTTATAGGGACTTTATAACCTACACTTGCTTTCAGGATTAGTTTTAGAACTTCAAAACTGTTATTATGTACCAATTTTATAGAAAAATATTATCTCAATTGCTTGTTTAGACTTGTATGAATTCCATTAATTTTTAAGAATAAATGTTGTTCTTTCTCGTCGAACGATTTCCATTATGATTCTGCAACTTTGGTTAATAGTTTATATGTTCTAGACATAATTCTATTCTCAATATAAACAATAAGTGTTAGTGTTGTGCCCTAGAGGCAATCACTTGTACATTGTATATGACACATTTTATTTTAATAAAAGGCACTATTTATCTTACAATTTTTTTTTGTTTACTTTTGTGTAAAATAAATGTTAGATAAAGTCCCTATTACGACACTGTATTAAGGAAATCATGATAGAGACCATGATATGAGATTCCTACTACACTGTATAGTGTTAGTACTTAAATAGTCTCTATTCGTAATATTAATGAGATAGAACATCATTAATGCATTAAGACTAGTATGTGTTAGACTTCCTGATTTGATCAGGCGGTGATTCTTATATCCGTGAGTATTGAGATACTCAAAAGTTAACACATGGATACTTGTTAATGGAACAAGTTTATTGGATGACCTAGCTATGTGATAATCGCATGGATAACTATTTAGTGCTAGTGATATAATCTCAATATAGTAATTGTGTAAGTATCCTTAGACTTGATATCTCCAAGGTACTTTATTTACTGAAAATTGTGCCTTGATTCCAATCTCTGGAGCCAAATCGAGGGCCGCTTATGGGATGGATATTGGGTACATTGTGAGGTAAACGAAAGTAGTTGAGAAGGTCAATAAAAGATTCACCACTTCTAATAGTAGGTGCGAATATCTCACGACCACTTGTAGGAATTACTACTCGAAAAGTCCTTGGCCAAGGCGACTGTGTATTAGAAATAGTTCCAATTGATACACATATAGAGTAGTGGGTTCCTGGTACAAGTACTATTATATTCCGTCCCAAATTAATATATATTCTGGAGGGAGTTGGCACTAATGCCGTACTCCAAACTGAATGGGATATTGTATGGTGAAATGAGTTAAATACACTATAGTTTGTTATTGAATGGTTCATGTCAAGCCACTTGACTTCCTAGACTCTTGGGTGGTCATGATGTGTTGCTAGATACCGCTTATAACCTGGGAATATGGGTTTATTAATTGATGAATTAATTAACCAATCCTAATTAGAATCAATATGATTAATTCTAATTAATATTGATTAGAATATAATCATGTTTGGATTATATAATCCTCTATAATATGTTTGCTATCATATTAATTCATATTTGCTACCAATTGACTAGGAAACCTAATAGGTCACACACAATAGATGATTATATACTCAAGATGTTATTTGATAACATAGTGTGGTTAATTGTGAGAAAGAGAAGTTGTTGTGGATAAATTATAATTAGTTATAATTTATAGTCCAAATTGCAATGATGAGAACCTAATGTTTCTAATTACAATTAGGGAATTCTAATTATTTTTGAATTCTTAGATTTTCAGTGATTTTTCGTATGATATATTAGATACACACGAAACCCTAGCTAGTAAGGGATTCACGAAATACAACTCTCCAAAAACAATTTCTTCCTCTCTCTCTCTCTCTCTCTCTCTCTCTCTCTCTCTCTCTCTCTCTCTCTCTCTCTTATTTTTCCTAAACAAGAAGAACCCTGGCCGCCATCTTGTTTCTACTAGCACAGAAAATCTTGGTGCTTGAGTGTATCCTCCATGTGGATTTTTATTAGAGATAATCACACACTGTAATTATAGTAGTTAGACGTTCAACTCTCGTGGTATTTGATCAAGAGGATTGCTGGATTGCATCTCGACTTGAAGAAGGAAAATTTTATTTTCTACACGATTAAAGAAAGGTAAAAAACTGTTACCTTTGTTCTCTTTATGTCTTGTTTTCCACACATATGCGGATCTTGGGATGATATCTCATTCTATTTTTCCGCTGCGCCATATATGATATGCGTGAGATATCCAACAATAAGAAACTAAGAATAGATAACTCAACCTCATCTTACTTATGGCATTGCTGTTTAAGGCATATAAATGAGAATCGCGTTTCTAAGTTACACAAGCTTGGTGACTTAAGGTTATTTGATTATAAATTATATGGCACATGTGAATCTTATTTACTTGGTAAAATGACTAAAACGTTTTTCTTTCTGGAAAAGGAGAAAGGGCCAAAAAGTTTTTAGAACTCATACATCCTAATTTATGTGACCTAATGTCTATACATGCAAGAGGAGGTTATCACTATTTCATAACCTTTATCGATGATTAGATATGGGTATTTATATTTAAAAAAATTACAAATCTGAGGCCAATAAGAAATTCAAAAACTTCAAAAATGAAATAGAGAAACAACTTGGGAAAAGTATCAAGACTCTAAGATTTGACCGAGGAGAAGAATACGTAAGCCAAGAGTTTCAGGGTTATCTTAGAGATAATGAGATATTATCTCATTGAACTCCACCATATACACCTCAACATAATGGTGTATCTGAGAAAATGAATTAAACTGATGCATGTTTTTTAGTGTAGAAAATATTATCAACAAAGTTTAAAATCAATTAAGCTTTAATTAAAATGCTAATCACTAAAACCACATATACGGGTAAGTATACCTAACATATAGTATAGGGAATAGCAAGTCATCCATGAGAATTTAGGCTCCCGCCTTACTTTACCTAAATCTTTATTATTTAGCCAGTAAAATAAGAAGAAAATAAAAAGATAAAATAAAGATAAAAAAAATATACAACTCAAAGATGAACGAATATGTAATTAGACAAATATTCTTGAAAACATGATCCCGAACTACTTAGCAATTATCACAGTCAATTATTATCTTGTCATCTTAAATGAATAAATTAGAACCACTTCATTTGCAATCCACGATTCCCTATCTTCTAAATAACTTAATATATATATTCTATCTCACCAGTCTTACTCAAAAAATGCATTAAAATCAATCCTCATATAAATCCTTATATTTTACGTGACTTAAAGCATGAGATTAGTTAATGAATCCATATTCTAGAAATCATTAACCAATCTTTGATTACCTAAGTTCTTGACAATTAACCGCCCCTTTTTCAAGCAAGTTAAGAGATAACAAAAATGAAATTAATTAGTTGAAGTTATTATTAGTCCCCTTTTCAAACAAGTTAAGAAAAAGAATCAACCAATCAACTCCTTAATAAAAACAAGTAACCAAATCCCAAGATAAATAATTAATTGATCAAAAGACTAAATTAACTTAAGAAATCATGAATCCCAAAATAATATCAAATTACAATAACAACATTAATTCTATAATTTTTTAAGAAAAATAAAATAAAGGTAAAAGAAAGCACTCATAGACAAGCCTCCTTCTTCTCCCTTAAAGACTCTCTTGAACAATGCTCCTTGATTTGATGAATTCCACTTTCAATGAGTGATTTTCTGATTTGATCCTTGAATTCACACATTTTTTTTTTGTGTTTTTCTTGTTTAAATAGGGTCCCAAGAGGCTAAAATTCATTCCCTAAGAGTTTTGGGCCGAGTAGAGATTGAAAAATACAAAAACTCTTGAAAATTTACCAAATCCGCACATAATTGGAAAAGCTCGCTGACATGGGACATTCCAGGGCTGGAGGCACGACCGGCACCGACCGTGCTCTGGTCGCCTGGTTGTGCTCTGTTTTTTTTACTAAGCAATGCCCTGTTTTTCCATATCAGGGCCGGCGCCGGTTCCGTGGGTCATGGCCGACGCCGGCCGTGCTCTGACAGCGACGCTTTTTTATTTTTTCATCGTTTTCTGCAATAAATAGCCAAAATACCTTTCTAATGATAAAATATTAAATATGAAGGAATATGCCTAGTTATTGCACAAAATGTATAACAAAACATTCTCAACAAAGTACACAATCACTTAAGCTTTAATTAAAATGCTAATCACTAAAACCACATATATGGGCAAGTATACTCATCATTTATGTATTGGGAATAGAGAGTCAAATCCATAAGAATTTTGGCTCCCGCCTTACTTTATCCAAATCTTTATTGTTTAGTTAGTAAAATAAGAAGAAAATAAAGATAAATATATATATACAACTCAAGGATGAAAGAATATGTAATTAAACAAATATTCTTGAAAACATGATCACAAACTACTTAGCAATTATCACAATCAATTATTATCTTGGCATCTTGAATAAATAAATTAGAATCACTTCGTTTGCAATCCACGATTCCCTATCTTCTAAATAACTTAATAGATATATTCTATCTCACCAGTCTTCCTCAAAAGATATATTAAAATCAATCCTCATATAAACCCCTATATTTTAGATGATTTAAAGCTTGGGATTAGTTAATGAATCCATATTTTAGAAATTATCAACCAATCTTAGATTACCTAAGTTCTTGACAATTAACTCCATTTTTTCAAGCAAGTTAAAAGATAAAAAATATGAAATTAATTAGTTAAAGTTATTATTAATCCCTTTTTCAAGTAAGCTAACAAGAAGAATCAACCAATCAACTTCTTAATAAAAATATGTAATCAAATCCCAATACAAATAATTAATTTATCAAAAGACTAAATTAACTCAAGAAATCATGAATCCCAAATTACAATAACAACATTAATTCTAT
This sequence comes from Voacanga thouarsii, assembly GCA_026120185.1. Lineage (NCBI taxonomy): Eukaryota > Viridiplantae > Streptophyta > Magnoliopsida > Gentianales > Apocynaceae > Voacanga > Voacanga thouarsii. The sequence goes on from JANUWF010001774.1 coordinate 1,010,242, forward strand.
CATTTTTTTAAGAAAAAGATAACAAAGGTAAAAGAAAGCACTCATAGACAAGTCTCCTTCTTCTCCCCTGACGACTCTCTTCAACAACGCTCCTTGATTTGATGAATTCCTCTTTCAATGATTTATTTTCTAATTTGATCCTTGAATTCACACACTTCTTTTGTGTTTTTCTTGTTTAAATAGGCTCCCAAGAGTCCAAAATTCATTCCTTAAGAGTTTTGGGTTGAGTAGAGATTGAAAAATACCAAAACTCTTGGAAAATTCAGTTGTTCTTGAGTGCTCCTTGTGTGAATTACTGTTAGAGAATTCATATTCTTGGAATTTAGTGGTTCGATTGGATCTACTTTTGAAGGGAATTCACGCGGAAGAAATATTTTAAAGCTGCATTTTTTAGGTAATTAATTTTCTTCCTTCTCATAATTAGTTTCATTTCATACGAGTGATACTTTGCATGAATTTTGTTTTAATTTTTTGCTACATATAAACTGGTTTGCATGATCGAAATTCAATAGGCCTGACTTACTAGAATTGATGCCTTATCCAAGTAGAGCTCATCCCTCAGAGGTGACACTTTCTAAAAGACTCACTCTAACCTTTTAAAGACTAGTCCTTATAGTCTACCATTATTACGTACTCAACATACTAGTATCCTGCTAAAAGAGCATTCTCAAATTTTCAATGTCATATGCCTTAGCTTTGCAAACATAGTGTCATATGGGATGATCTTGGAAACATTTAATGAAAGAGAAAGAGAAAATGATATTTAACCTTCTTTGGTAAAACTATGTAGTGATCAAAGGAACCATGTTTGCAACCTAAGGAATCATAATTCTTCACAAAATTATTTAACACATAACTTGCAAACAAGTGCTTTATTCAACAAAATACTTACGCAAGGACTTACTTGGAATATCTCAAATAGATATGCAAAAATTAACTGCTTGATCCTTCACTTCAAGAACCTCTCTTATCTAGAATTATACAATTCATAATCAAAACCCTATTCCAACACACATGACATAATTGTTAAGAATATCTAAGCCAATATGAGTCATGATTTTAAACATATGCTTCTCTCTTAAAAGAGTACATCAAACTCAACATTCAATATCCACAACTTCATTTATTACATAACCAAATCATATGTAAGTTGATCTAGACATCATGATCAACTAATCTATTCATGTGATCAAACAATAGTATCAAAATTTCTCTATTTTATGCTCATCTTCAAAAACCAATCCTTATTCCTTTAAATCTCAAAGAATATATAACTGAACAATCCACAATCTTCATGATCATACAATTGATAAAACATATTTATCTAAATTAGAAAATCTGAACTTAACTATTGCATGCATCGAAACACTCTAGCCAAATCGAAAAACAAACTAAACAAATATTATGTCCAAATATTGTAGATGAGTGTTTGAAATACCTCTATGCAATACTAGACTAGGAGGTCCAAAATCCTTTTCAACCCAAAGTAAACCAAATGGTGAAAAGTTGAGAACTTGTCATAGAAGATCAAGGAATCCATGGGTTGAAATAGAGAATCAGCCTTGGTCTCGGCCTTAAGAAATGAAGGAATATGAAAATAAAATAAAAAGGAGAAGAAGAAGTTTGAGTGGTTTACCTTGAAGAGAATCTTAGTGATGCCAAACGAAAGATGGCTTGATTGATGTGAGTTTTGATTCCCCTATAACTAGCACTGAAAGAGTGCTATTTTGAATAGCTTGGTGCAAAGAAAATAACCAAGAGAATGACCAATATTTCACCACCTCTATTACCAAAAAGAGAAAGAGTTGGAGAAGTATTTATGTTGCTTCAGTTTTGGTGTATAATGCATAAAATTTTGGTGTATAAAAATTAATAAATTTAAATCTATCCCTTAGTCAAGTTTTAATTAAAACATTAATCCCAAATTATACATACAAGCAAGTATACTTATCACAAGTATAATATAAGAAATTAACGAGCATCGATCCTCAAGGAAACAAGTACACACTAATCACTTTTCATTATTGTTTAACCAACCACATAAAGTGATAAGATAATAAAAAGAAAAACAAAAGAATATATACAAACTCAATGATGTAGGAATATGCAATTTAGACAATGATCCTAGAATACATGATAATGAATCATTTAGCAACTATCTTAAGTAATTGTCATCTTGGTACATGAAGGAATATAAAGTAAAATTCAATAATTTCCCAAGTTATAAATTTACTTATATAGACTCCACTTTTTTTTCAATCCATGGAATCACTATCTTTTGATTAAATTAGTAGATTTCCCAATCAAACCAGCATAACCAAAACACGCATTAAATTCAATTCCTCATAAACATGAAATTAGCTAATGACCCTATACTCTAGACGAAATCAACTAATCTTTGATCACTTTAGTCATCTAATCTTAACTTCGTTTTCCAAGTCCATTAATATTTGACAAATATGAAATCATTGCAATGAACTCCTAACATCGTTTCCTAAGTCAATTAGAAGAAAACGCATCAATAACCAATGATAACAAGTAATCAAATACCAAAGATGATAGAAATTTGATCAAATAACTAAATTAATCCAAAAACCATAAATCCAAAAATAATGTCAAATTACAATGAAAACATTGAATATCATTGTTTAAGAACAAGAAAACAAAGGTAAAAGAAAGCACTCATAGACAATCCTCCTCCTTCTCCCTTGAAGACTCACTTGAACAACCCTCCTTGGATAGTGAATCTCTTCTTCTTTGAGTGATGTGCAACTTTGATTCCTAGATTCACTCCTTTCTCTTATGTTTTTCTTATTAAATAGGCTTCTTTGATGCTAAAATTCATTGCTTGAAAAGTCTTGGCCAAATATGATTCGAAAAATACCAAATTTGTAAACAAGATTTTCGTGTCCAAAATAGACCTGGAGGGTAAAACCCCACCTCAACCTACCCTAGAATAAGAGGGATGGGGTACATCTCATATTATCTTGCATAAAATATATTCATTGAATGATTTTGTGTGCTTTAGAATTGTGGTTTATGGGTTATATGGTTTATTTGTACTTGTTGAGTAGAAAGGGTAAATATGTAATTTTACTTGAGGTTGAAATAAGAAGATAGCTTGAGACTTAGATAAGAAGAGGATTTGGTTGAGAAAATAAGAACAAGATTTAATGTGGTTAAGTAATTAGAGCTTTGTGATTTAGTTTCTAAGGTCTTGAGTTCAAATCCTATCACCTAAGTTTTATTCATAATTATCTTAACCAATGTTTGAATTTTCTTCTTTCTTACATTCCTTAAAGTTAGGAATGTTATCTTAGGGAAGACACAGTGGTAATGTCTTCACCATATGATCTTGTACTAAAAAGAATTTTAGAAGAATTTTTGTCTCTATTATTTTTGCAAGCCTTGTCATAACCTCTTTGAATCTAAACTACTCCTATTTTTTTAATTCAATTTTTATATCTATAAAAGTCTTGGATAATTTCTTGCTTGAAGTTTCGAAAATTCCAGCTCTTATGGGAAAAGAGGTTGGCCAAAATTGTGGAGGAAAAATAGGAAGAAGTTTACAATTAAATCACCATAATTATACTTCCAAGAACTTCATCTTCTTCTTGTTCTTGTTTTGGTTAAAATCTAGAAAATTTTTCAGATTTTCTTCATGGCTGGTTTTCAAAATTTGGAGCCACCTTTCTCTATCTAATTCTTGTAAAGAACCAACTATCTTGTGTGAAGATGAAAGCTGAAACACTTTGAAATTTCGCAGTCTTACAAACTACACCAAACCAGAATTTTTTTCCAGCATATAACCAAGCTTTGGACATGAACATTTAGCCATTCATTTGTGCACAAGAACACCTAAAACTTTCTTCGTTCTTCTCCAAGATGGTGGTTGGAAAACCACTATTAATGGAACTTCAAACACTCTGAAACTCTAGCTACAAATTCAGTTCAAAGAGCTTCAAAAGATCTGCTCAAAATCCTTCCAAAATCACAAGAGTTCTTGAGCTAAAATTCTAGAAATTTTCCAGCTTTGTCTATTCAATGTTAAGTCCGATTTCTTCATCAAGCTTCATCATATTTTCAACCAAATACAGCCAAAGACAGAACACCTTGGTTTCTCCATCTTCCTTAGTCATTAGGACTCCATTAACACACCTTAAAACACTCCTATCTTCACTCCCTTTAAAATTATTCAAGCTTTAAAATTAAATTCCAGATTTTTATTCCATTAAACACTCACCTAGCTAGACATTAAAACCAGAAATTTCTCTGCTATATCACAGCCAGTTTCGGCCCGCTCTAAGTTGAAACAACTATTCATTCTCTGATCAAATCATAGCTAGTTCAGCCATACACTATTGAAGGATAAGAAACCTTCAAAGAGCAAACACCATTACCCAGTCCTCTACCTCAAATATCTCCACTTTTCTCTCAATTTAAAATTTGAAAAATCTGAAACTCTCTCTCTCTCTCTTTCTTGGATAACCGAAAGCCTCCCCCTATCTAGGCCATTCGGCCATCATTCACACACATACATGAAATCACACACTCTCTCTCAATTCCTCTCAAAAATACCAAGAACACTAAGAACACATACTAAACTTCTTCAACCTTCAACCACCTCTATTCATCCCAAATTACTCCAAAAACCTTTAAACCAACTAGGATTCAGTCCATACTCTCTCATAGGCCACTCCATAACATCAAAGACACCAAAGTTGATTTTCATTCGGATCAAACACACCTTTTCGGTTAAGAACAAGAAGAACATCAAGAAGGTAACTTTAAACACCTTGGACCTTCTTCATCTCATCATCACCATTTCAATATCATCCTAATCTCTTTCTCTCTCTCTCTCTTGGCTGAACCTTGGATGGCCATTCATGGACAAACTTCAACCAAGGAAGGACTCTCAAGCACTCAAGAACCTCCATTAAGCAAGGTGATATCTTCGTCTAACGTTCATCAAATTGAGTATTTCTTTCTTGATCTTCTCTTTAAATTCTCAAACTCAAGACTCTTAGATGATAGATTTGATAGGTTGATTGAATAATGTAGGGTTGAAGATATGTATGTGGGTGAAGAGAATGGATTTAGGACATGAGAATTGGAATGAATTTTGTGACTTATGGATTATACTTTAGGATCATTATATGTTCATCATGATTAAGAGCTTTATGGATGTTTTGATGTATGATAGTCATTATACCACCATTATTGATTAGGCCTTCATGATGTTATTGTTCAATAAATCCCTAGATAATATTATGCCTAATAGAATATCATCCTTGTTATGATGTTTGTTAATTCAAGTCTATTTTTGAATAAAGTGACATGTTATTTGTTGAATCCATGTATGTATGAATATGTGTATGAATTTTCTCTATCAATAAAATTATTGTAAGAACTGCCTTTATTATTTTTAGAATTATTCTTGCTATGATGATGATGATGATGATGATGATGATGATTACTACTACTACTACTACTACTACTACTACTACTACTACTATTATTATTATTATTATTATTTTATTTATTTAATTGACTAATTTCGATAAACACAAATATTTTCAAAATCAATAATTAGTCGAAATATTATTAATTTATTAGATAAACAACTAGTAATATTTTTATTAAATATAAATAATGATATATTGGAATTAATTAATATCAAATGTCTTTCATATTCATATTGTTATTAGTTAGCCTTACCAAAACTTTTATTTGCACTCATAAATATTATTTATATTAGAATAAATTATTTGTTATTTATTATTTAAATTATTTATAATCTATTATTAATATTACTTATTATTTATTACCAATATTATTTAGTATTCATTATACTCATTATTTATTACTAATTTTATTTATTATTAATATTACTCATTATTTATTATTTGTTAATAAATAATTGATATTTTAATTTATTATTTATTATTTATTTATAACACCTATTTATTTTAAATTATCAAATTAATTTTATTTATAAATTACTTTATCAACTAGTGTTAAAGCTTAAGACATTATTGTCATAGCTAAATATTGTTGTAACTAGTTGAACCTAAAAGTTATTTATTTAAGGCAAGTGTTGTCTGGATGTTGGACTTATACCATGTATTTACCCTAGACGGGGTTAGGTTGCCTTAAATTATCTTGGAAGGCTATTGTACCCAGGAAGAGAAAAAGATCAGGTAAGTTCCTATATAAAGCTATTTGAAGATCAAAGTTACCTTAGCAAGTCAAATATGATGTATACGAGAAATCATACTATGAAAGCAATTATGGACAATGTTCCTTTTCTTTTCAGTCAAACAAACCATTTTAAGTTGAATAAACAATTTTATACAAAATGCTAAACTTTTTCTAAAAACCAACATTGACAAAGAATTTTGGAAATCATAATTGCTAATTCAAAGAAATCACATTGAATGGTCTTTCTTTTCCTAAGAGGGGAGAAATACAATGTTAAGTACTCAATAAGGGTAGACTATTATGACTAGTCTTTGAAAGGTTACGGTAAGTCTCTCAGTAGGTGCCCACCTCTGAGGGGTAAGTCCTTCTTAGATAGGATGCCAATCCTATAAGTCGTGCCGGTCTAAGCTAGCAAGTACAGTCAAGTAGACTGTGTGGTTTCGGAATGGACAACCGCTAAGTTTGTGTGTAGAGATAGTGGAGTATCTCACCCGATAGGCCGTCCACCTACCTTGTGTCAGTATGCGCAAAGTATGGCATCCTAAACGTTCTTTTATCATGGTGTATAAAGTGTGGTGCCATGGCTACCTCTTTTGAGTGGTTGCTTTTATTGTATACATGTATAGCTTTTGGAAGGAAAACACCACTCTTCATTAGCCAATGCTTTCTTTTATGAAAATTTCTCAACTTGCATACATGAACTATTTTACCTAAAACACCCAAAGCACACACGGGCTTACTGAAATTTATGTCTCACTACCTTTTATACCATACTTTCAGTTCGGTCCTACTGTGAAGGTTATTGATTAAAGATTGCTTTTGATTTGAAGACTTATTTCTTTTTCTATGTATTTTATTTGAGAGACTCTAGCAGACATTTATTTATTTTTGGGAATTGTTCATGTATCATTTAAGTTATAATAAGTTTGATTTGGATTATTACTTTCCTTTCTTTTGTGAGTCCTAGTTATAAAAACCCTAGTCCTAAGGACGGGGCGACATCCCCAACCCTAATAAGGTATGTAGGTAGTGGAGTAGTACATGGTGCCGGGTCCAGTCGACCCACCTGGCACCAGGTATGTTCTATTTTTAACCTGGAAGTTGCTCTTTTTTCAGTATTTTTCCATATTGGACTTGGTACCTGGTGCCTTAGCTAGACCTGACGCCAAGTGCATTCTAGAAACTTTCACTTTTTGCTCGAAATCAACTCAATTTTACACAAATTTGTTAGAAACACTTTCCCCAAGCAAAATGTCAAATAGGAAGGAATATGCTTAGTTATTACATCAAAAGTATCTCAATTTAACCACAAATAACAAGAAAAATAGTGATGATTTTAGCTCCTATCATATACCCCTACACTTGAACTTTTGCTTGTCCTCAAGCAAAAACACTTAAGCTAAGAAAAGCATCAAGAAAACACAAGCCTTTACTTTTTCAAAAATTATAACCTTCCTTCAAACTTTGGATAAAACTCTTGCCATTCATCAAACCTTTTGAAAATAATTACACTTTAAAACATTTGATAAGACACCATAAAACTTTTGAAGTCAAATTAATCAAGTTTATACCTTAGTCTAAGAAAATTATTTCATCATTCAAGTAAGAACATAGTTAACATGAATTACACGAGTCAAGCTATCTACAAATTCAAGTATTATAAATCTAAAAATTGTACAACTCAAGTCATGATCTAAGGAAAACACTCCAAGTTTTTCTCTCTATTTTTTTCTAAGGACTTAGGGAATTGATAGCCTCAAGTGCATGGATTTCTTTTCACACACCGTATTGGCCCCCTTTTAGTCATTACTTATCATTTTTTCAACCTTTTTCATCTCTTTTACTCTTGGGAATTCATAACCTCAAGAAAGTGGATTTTTCTTCATCATCCGATTTTCCAAATTATGGGCTCAAGGTTATTTAATTGCAACTTGGTTCCTTGAGTTATAATAAATTTAAATTCAACCACAATCCTTTTAAATAATTACAATATCGTCCAACTAATTATAACAATTTATAATTAACTCGTAATTATTATTTATTCTCACAAATTAACCTCCATAATATTATCAAATAATATCTTGAGTACCAATTCCTCTATTTGGTATGACCTGTTAGGTTTTTCTAGTCAATTGCTATTGGAATATATGCCCTCTAATTTATCTTATGTAATATTATATAAAGAATTTATTCTCAAAATTTATTTGTGAATTTATATTTTATTTGTATACGATTTTTGTTTGGAAAGGACTCATTGTGTTTAAGTAAATGATCCATGTGAATGGTGGTCTTTCACAGTAAAGTATGGATCATGTGTTACTTAACACATAAATATTTGTTCTTAACTGATTGATGAGAATGGGAATCTCATCATGTATAGGTTATTGTGTTATGAATTTCAAATGGGGAATGTCTTACCTTTAACTAGTGAGTAGTTTACTCATTTCATAGTATGAGCGTATTTCGAATACATAGAATATGACATGTAATAATGGTTTCTAAAAGTACTATTTAAAAGAAATTTAGACTATTACTGTTACAGCATGGACTAATACTCTACTGCTTGAGTATGAGTTGGTAGTTTAACGAAGCTAGAAGTATATACTTTGATATACTGTAGTTGGGGTTCTTTCGTAGAACTAATATACTTGTATGTTAGGTATATATGACTAGTTAGTTAAGACAAACTTTTACAAGATAACTTCTACGCTATATTGCCCCTTGTGATTGTTCAAATGATCTAATTATCCAAGGCCCTGGAGAACATGATTTGGATGTTTGCTTTAGGGTAGTTCCCTTGAAAAGTGAAAATATTTCAGAAGTTGTGAATCATTGGACTGGAGGTCTAAGGATGGTAGATATCTATTAGAGATGTGTTAGTATACTCTTCCTCTCTAATTGCACGGCGATGCGTAGAGATGTATTTTAGTCATTATACCTATAGGTCAACAACTTTGTTAATACAGCATTGTCCTTGGGGTCAATATTTCCTTATGGTGATATTAGAAATTATTTAAAATGCAAAATATAGCTATTTATATAGCAAGGATATTTTGGTCATTTTACTAGCCAAGGCTGTAACACCCCGGAAAACCTAGGCCCGCTAGGGCCGGGGATGTCGCCCCGTCCAAAGGACAAGGGGTCTTTATAACTAGGTCACAAATAAAATTGCTGAAATAAATAATACTCAATCTAAAAAAAAAGAATTTATTACAACCCAAAATACTTCACAAGTACATCCATGAAATTCCAAAACAAAAACCATAATTAAAATCATCCACTCTCATCTCCCAAAGCAATACATAAAATCAAAAAACACATTCTCTTCCAAGGTAGCTACTCACCCACAACAGGATCAACCTGCAATCATGATAAAAGGTGGTGAGACAGAAATCTCAGTAAGTCCGTGTGTGCTTTGGGTGTTTAGTGGAAACAGTTCGTGTATGCAAAGTATGAAATCTTTATAAGAGAAACATTAGCAAGCAATAAACATTAGTCAAAAGCAAGAGTAGCGTTTTGGCTCCTCTAGCCATACATAAGTAATGAAATCAACCACTCGAAAGAAAGGGATATGGGTTACCACACTTTGGGCCCCATAATCGGTCAGACTGCCTAACATTTTGTGCAGACTGACAAAAGTAGGTGATCGGCCTACTGGGCAAGATACTCCTCATTCTCTATACCCAAACAACCGCTGGGTGTCCATTCCGGCAAAAACACAGTTACTTGACTGAAACAAAATAAACTGCTAGCTCGGACCGGCACGACTCACTGGAACTGGCATCTTATCCAGGAAGGACTCACCCCTCAGAGGTGGCCACCTGTTGAGAGACTTACCCTAACCCTTCAAATACTAGTCCTACTAATCCATCCTTATTGAGTACTCAACGACATTCCCCACTTGGGATAAAATGAACAAAGCATTGTTCTTCATGAAAATAACAATTTGAGGGTTTCCAAAGCTTTGGGAGAAATTGGTTTTAGAAAGAGTTTCAAGTTTGGAAAAATCTGCTCAAAGACTTTTAAATAATTTAAGCGTTGGAATTAACGATGAATTCAACCTTCAATTGCTTTTAAATAACCGAGTGTCCTTGCACTCCACATTTGGCTTGCCATAAGGAAATCATTTCACATCAATCAGGTTTTATGCAGGAGCTTACCTGATTCTTGCTCACAACAACAAGGTCTCGAACAGTTGACCTAACCCCACATGGGCAAATACAAATCTTAATCAGATTCAAGCCACAATCCGCTTCCTCAATTTTAAATCAACTCAATTCACTACTACCATGATCCTAATATCCCAAGCTTTAAGGCAAAACAATAATTGAATAGGTTTATAAGCTAAGTTTAATTTGTTATTTAAAATAATTAATGGATTAGGAAATAAATTCTAACAAGTTGAAAGTTTAAATCTTGTTAAGGAAAATTTAGAGTTTATTTGATCAGAAGTCATAGGTGGTACTAGGTAAAATAGTGATTTAATGATAGCTTAGTTGTTAGAAAATAATTGATAGCTAAAACTAATTAAGATTAAATTTAATAAGTCTTTCTTGGAAAATAATAAGTAAATCCTTAAGGGTTTTAATTTAGTAAATATTCTATTAAGTATAAATCTTTTCCATAAAGGTTTTAATTAATTTCTTTATTTTAAATAATATTTATTTATTTTATTTTCTAGAAAAGTTATTATTTATTTGACTAAAATATCCTTTACATATATTATAATTCCAAATCTACCCTTCCTAGGGTTTTCGAAATTCTCTAGCAAGAATTATTAGTAAATATTTTATTCATGAAATAAAATTTGCTTAGGGACAACTAGATCATGATCAAGATTCCATGAACAACCATAATCAATAACATACTCAATCCTTCAATTCATCAAATCATCCAAATCTTGCACATAGGCATAGATCTAAATTTATTAAGACATGATTTAACCTCTACTAGCATAAACATGATCATGGCTTCAAAATCTAATCATGCATACAAATCCTATTCACCAATGGTGACATAATCACTAGCATGCTTCATCACAAACACTACCTATGACATGCATCAACCTCAACTCATCATTCAATCCACCAATATAATCCTTCCATGCATAAATCTCATCTCCTTCACAATCATCCATATACTCATGCTTCAATCAACAACATCACATACTCAATCCCATCGCCAATCGTCTTCTCACAACATCATCCTAGAGACATGATTCTAAAATTTTAAAAAGAGGATTGAAGGTACTTACTTGATTGATTTATGTCTTGAAGGAGTTTAGAGTAGATCTCCACTCCTAGATGGCTAATCTTGTCCAAGAGAGGTAGCGAAAGTATGGTCATGGAAAAAGAGACCATTCGGCCAAGGGAGGAAATTTCGGCCATGAAAGAGAGAGAGAGAGAGGGAGGGAGGGAGAGAGAGAGAGAAAGAAGAATAGATCATTAGTATGCTTATTCATATAGGTTTTCATTAGAGATTAAGTTTGGAGAAGATGAAGTTGTTAGAATAAGTTTACCTTGAAGATGTTCTTGTCCAGAAATTTCTGCTTTGATCCGAAGTAGCAAGATGTTTGGAGGAGTTTGATGTTAATATTGGTGTTGATGGATTCACAGCAATGAGTAGACTAAATCTGGAGATTTTCGTGAGGGTTTGAGGTGGTTTGGAGGGGTATTAGGTGTAGAGAAGAAGTAGGTGTTCTTGGTGTAGTGTGTGTGTGTCCTTGTTGCTTGAAGAAAAATCGAGAGTGGGAGAGAGAGTTTGTGTAGCTGCCGATTTTCTGTGGGAATAGGCCTGGCCGAATTCTAGTAGGGTTTAGGGAGTTGATTCTCTGATTTGGAAGGGAAAAGGAAAGGTTAGTTGTTACAATCCTTGAAGAATATTTTTGGGAAGTGAATTTGGAAAGTAGATATCCTAAGAATATCTTGATTTATTTGGACAGCTTGAAGTCTCCTATGGCCGACGGGATTGTACAGCTTTTCTGGGGAATTAAAACTGGTTAAAGGAGGCTTGTGATGGCCGAAACTAAGGTGCACAATGGTGGAGAAGATGTCTGGTCAATTGAGCAAAATTTTATGAAAAGTTGTTAAACAATATGGCTGAAATTTTGGAAAGTAATCAAGCTAAATTGTAGGGATTTTCGGTCAGCCATGGAGGGAATTCGTGCAGAAGCTTTAGGGAACAATGGAGCTCTGTTAATGGAGGTTTAAGGGAGGTTTTGACAGAAGTAGGTTGGGGTTTTCAGTTGGAACAAAATAGGAAACAAGCTAGACAAAAATTCTGTACAGAAATTTCGTTGAACAGAAATTTTCTGGCAGAATTTTCGTCTGCCATTTCCAGCAGATTTGCAGCGAGTTTTGAAGGGGATTTCAGGGGTATTCAAGGCTGGTTTCCAGCCTTCTTTATGGAGGAAAAACATAGCTATGGTGCTGCACAAAATTTGGGAGAAAACAACTTGGTTTTGAGCTCCTAAAGCTGATTTTCGTACAAGAATTTTTCCTGCTTTGCTCCAGCTTGTGCAGTCCGAAATTGGCCAAGAATTTTCAGGTTTCAAACTGATCCTAAAGACCATTTTTCTGGCAGCATTTGGGAGGGAATGTGAGCTAGAATTTTGACCTTTTGAAGGTACAACAAGTTGGAAAAATCTCAGCTCATTCCATGAAGATAGATGAACTAAAATAGAGGAAAAATTTCAGCAAGCTTTCAAGAGGGATTTTCCTCTTGAATTTTTCCACAATTCATTTACATTTCCAAACCATGAGAAGCCTTTTACTAGGAAATTTTGATCCTAAAAGACCTTAGTCCTCTACTGAATTTTCTGGAAAGGAAAAGGATAGAACACCTTGATCAAACTAAAGAGTTGGAAATTAAGAAAAACTAAAGATCAAGAGAGAATGAATTCCCTTTAGGCATTTCGCGAAGAACAAAAGAGTGAAGTGAGAATTCTCCTAACATGTCTCTTCTAGGACATTATCACCACATTGATCTAGGCCCTCATGGCCGAAACCATCCTTTTCCAAGCAAAATAAAATTTACTCAAGCTAAAACTTCTATGATGGACTTTGAACCTTAGACCTCAATAATTTATTCCAAAACTCTAACCACTAAACCACAACAACTCTTGTTGATACTTTCACTAGGAAAATTATTTTCTATTCAATCCACAAGCTATCTCCCTATTCTCACCTCGGGCAAAAATTACCATTTTACCCCTCTCACACATCACTCACCACCAAGACTTCAAGATAATAAAAATCAAATTCAAAGCACATAGAAATCATATGAAAGTATATTTAATCATGAAATAAAGCATGATATGCATCCCAACCCCCTTACTCTAAGGTTGGTCTTGACTGGGGTTTCACATCAAGGCGATGTGTCTTTTGGTCCCCGAAATGGCCCTTAAGTCATGAAAGATTTGGGTTAAGAATGGTCTATTTGAGCTTGGTAATTATTTATTGGATTGTTTAATAAAGCTCAGAAAATAAATAATTGAGATTTATTATTTATGGGTGTTCAAACCCAAGAATAAATAATTTTTTGGTCCAATTGAACACAAATAGATACTCTCTCGGGTAATGATTCAAATGAATGGGAAAATGAATTGTAGTGCTCTTTCCTTTTGATTTGCACTAATTGAGCTTTTATTTTTTAAATCAAAGTTCTATATTTCTTTTTATGCACTAATGGAGCCTTTATTATTATTTTTTTAATCAAAGTGCTATTTGTTTTTAATCCACTAATGGAGCTTTTGATTTTTTAAAATCAAAGTGCTATTTTCTTTTGTTATGCTCTAGTGGAGCTTTTGAGTTTTAAATCAAAAAGCCTTCCTTTTGTTATGATTAGTGGAGCTTTTGATTTTTGAAATCAAAGAGAAGAAAAGGAATATAAGGGCACTTGGTTGTTCATTTCCCGTAAAAGTATTTTTGGTGATTCATATGCAAGAGAGTTTTATGTGATTCATTTGCAAGAGAGCTCTTGGTTGTTTCTAAAGAACTCTTGGTTGTTCCAAATAAAATCAAAGAGAAAGCTTTGTTGAAGCTTTCACCAAAGCTTATCTAAACCTAATCTTCAAGCTTTCACCAGTTGTGCTACGAGTACCATTTCGGAAGATTAAAAGCTTCGCGTGAATGAGACGCAATAGACGTTTACAAGGACATGATCCACTAGCCTCAAATATTTTTTTACAGACATCTACACTAGTGCAAAGAGGGCCATCTAATCAAAGGGGTAAATTTTTCGTTATCCTAATATGCTTTCAGTTTCATGATTTTTGCCATTTTAAACCTTCAATTGCTAGCTAATGTGAATTAATTCTATCATAATAGAATTAATAATCTTTTTTATTATTAGAATTAACTTATTAATTAAGATTAATCTATTAATTTTTTAATTAATAAATCCATATTTAGCCATCAAGAGCAGCATCTAGCAATGCATCATGATCACTCAAAAGTCCAAAAATTCAGGTTGCTTGACATGAATCTTTCAATAGCAAAATATCAGTGCAATAAATTCATTTCATCATATTATATATCATTCAGTTTTAAAGTATGAAATTAGTGCCAACTCCTACTAGAATATAATTAATTCTAACTCGAATTGATTGGTACCTATTCCAAAATATATTTCTCAATATATGTATCAATTGGAACTATTTCCAACACATAGTCGTCTTGGCCAAGTACTTCTCGAGTAATGATTCCATACAAGTGGCTATGAGATATATGTCCCTACTATTGGAGTGATAAACCTTTTATTGACCCTCTCGACTACTATTATTTACTTTATATTGTACCCAATATCTATCACATAGGCAGTCTTGTAGGGACTCTAGAGATTAGAATCAAAGTACAATACTCAGTAAACAAAGTACTTTGGAGATCTCAAGTCTAAGGATACTTGTACATTTGTTATAATGAGATTCTACTACTGGCACTAAATTAATTATCCATGTGATTATCTTATAGTTAGGTCATCTAGTGAACTTGTTCAATTAACAAGCATCTACGCGGTAACTTTAAGTATCATAATACTCACATATGTAAGAACCACCACTTGATCAAATCAAGAAGTATAACACGTGCTAATCTTTGCACATTAATGATATTCTGTCTCACTAATAATTTAACTAGGGATAATTTAAGCATAAGTACTACATAGTGTAGTAGGAATTTCAAATTATGATTGCTATCATAATTTCTTTAACACTATACTATGTGTTTAGGACTTTATTTAACAGTTTTATACACATATGTGTGGAATGATTAATTAAATTGAAAGATAAAGAATGTATTTTATTAAAAAATGTGATATACATAATATATAAGTGATTACCTTTAGGGCATAATATTTTCAGTTTAATATTACTATTTTCATGAATTATTGACCATATCAAATTTAGTTTAATTTGTTATTAGCCCTTCAATAATCTAGTCTTGCATCTGCCTATGATTATGGGTTAGTTCTATTTTAGTACCCCGTATATTTAGGGTTACCATCAATTTAGTACTAACATTTTCAATTGTATCAAATAGGACGAAAACAAAATTAGGAATGATGGCCTTACTCAAAAATATTTTAGATAATGGTCTCCCTTTTTTGCTTGATAAAGTTTCATCATTTTAGATTTTTTTAATTGTTTCTCAAAATTATATTGTCTCTTTTTATATATACAAATATTCTATGATTTTCCTAGTACCATCTTTCAGAACCGGAAATATATCATTACCTCATTGACTTATGGTTAAGAGCAAAATTAGAGATTACTATAACATGCCAAAAGCATTTTAGATCTAACCGCCTTTAAATAAGTAGGGATAGTAACTAGGTCGCAATGGATTAAGGATTAGAAATTTTAGCGACATTCTATCTTCTAATATTCTAACCCATCCTTATAATGAAGAGATACAAAAATCCTTGATCCCGACCTGTTAGGGACAAAACCATCCTCACTCTTGACCATCCTCAAATGTGGATGTGGAGCTAATATGTCAAGATAAGAAAAAAATCTCTAATGTAATCTAAAAACTAAGATAAATTAAAAAAATTAATACTAAAAAAATCTCAAATTTATAATTTGAGAATTCAAAACACTCCAAATAAAATAATGAAGTTCTAAAATACAAATTTAAATAATAAATAAAATATATCAAAATTCAACATTATACTAAAATATAGCAAGTTATAGAAACAGCATACAATTTCAAAAAGAAAAATCTTTCAATTTAATTTCATTTATTCAACATTCAAGAAAATTTGAAAAAAAAAATATATGAAAATAGTTCAATTTAACACTATAGATCGAAGAAATTCATGTCTATAAATTAAGATAAGAAAAATATTAAAAGATACAAAATATTTAGTAAATATGCAAAAGTGGTTACAAATATTTGAAAAAGTCCTAAATCACATGATGGGTTCTCCGATTCTTCTCTGTTTGAAAATTGTTGACTTGAGTGTTGAAGAGTTTGATCTCAGATAAAATGGAATTTGATATTGAACAACTGATTTCTAAGCCTTTAAGACTTATTGGATGCAGAACAAAATGAATACCGTAAAATTTGATGAAGATTCCGAACTTTAATTTGATGAAGATTATGAACTTTGAATTTGTTGAAGGTTCAATGATGTTGAAGTTTGAACGTTGAATTTGTTGAAACTCGAATGTTGTTGAAACTTTATTGAAGTTAGAGATATCTCTTGTTTGTTGAAACTCTCGGGATAGTCCTGAACCTTTTAGAGAAGATCTTATTTATAGGTTAAAAATTTCTTGACTTTAGTATAAGCAGATGATAAGGGATTTTAAGAAGTCTCCTATCAAATCCTAATAGATTTGGGATTGAAGTGACTTGGGCTTAATTTAAGTTTGGCTCAATATCATTCAACTTATACCATTTGGGTCTAATAAATCATTTACAAAGATTTAATTTTAATGATCCAATCAAATTTTATTTAATCAATAATATATTGGCTTTAATGTGAAATAGATTCTTTACAAAGGCCTATTTTTAATAGTACAATTCCATAATATACTGCTTTAATGGACTTTTAAGCATGGTCCAACTCTATTAATCCAAGAATAATTATATTTATTCATAGATTTATTTTAATTAACCAAGACTAAAATATTTAATTTTCTTTTAGTCTTGATTAAATAATATTTATTTTTCTCTAAATTCTTTTGTCTACAAATGCTTCCACTTCAAGGTCTGAAGAGAATGCTTTGACAAAAAAATTTGGAAACAAGGCTTGAAGTATCACTTATATAAAAAGAATACTAATTTCTCAATTTAATTAAAAATTAATATAAGAGCCTTTTATAATACCTTGATAAAATAGAATTATTTTTCTACTTTTATAAGGAATTAGTAAAAGACTTGAAGTCCAAACTTGGAGAGGAACCATACTTCTTAAAACCACCAATTAAATTTTTTGAATTTAAATTTAAATCTAAGTTAAGATTTTCTAAATAAGAATTAGAAGTCATTTAGGATTTAAAACAAGGCTTCCCATAGTGCCAATAAAAAGCCTTATACTCTCACTAATTTTTTCCACACAAATTCAAAGTCCTCAGCAGTTTCAATTCGGCTTTTGGCATTGAAATCATAGCTTGACATAAGATCCTCGGTAAGCCTTTTTTTTTTTCTTTTCATGTTTGTTATTCTTCTAGCTGTCGCCAATTTCCCTTGAGTCTTGATTCATGTCCATGACACACCACACTTCATCGTTAACTTTTTGTTTCCTCTATTTTTTTCCACGCAAATCATGACAATTGCCTTCTGTTCTTGATTTTTCGTCAACAAAACCAATGTTGTGAATAGGCCAATGTTCTTACATTACACACACCAGACTATTCTTTGGGCTAGTTTCTATTAACTTTTCGTCCATGGGCCTTGAGTGCCTTCCTTTTTTTTTTTCCTTTCCAATCTTGATTGCTTTGAAGCATGAAACGTGATGCCAACATTTAATTCACGAGTTTGCCCAATGCTAGCCCCAAACTCGCCAACGTTTTGTTTTGTTATTTTTTTTTAAATCCTGATTTTCCATTGTGAACACACCTGCCTTGAAGAACTTTCCCAAGCTTCGTTTCTACTGACCTTTCTTTTTTAAGCCAAAGCTTTTTTTTTTTTCCGTCTTCAATAAAGCGCCACATTGTCCGCAACTTCGAGTTTTGAATGTCCCTCTTTCTTTTTCTTTTCTTTTTTTTTTTTTGCTTTTTTCACAACAAATCAAAAGGCTGGATTTTATTTTCTAACTTTTTCTTTTTTCTTTTTTTACTTTTCGCATTTTTTCTAAATAAGTCCAACCATGATGTACTTCTCAAATTTGTAATATTTTTTGGACCAATAACTACTAATCATTCACGACTATAAAAAATGACCCAATGGAAGTGAGAACGGCTTTGACGGTTTATGTGGCAAAGTTTGACAAATACGCGGGGTCCTACCAAAGGTGATACTCCAACTGACTTATGAAGAATGGTTAATGGAAGTCAATTTCAAAGGCACGTGCTCCCTAAAGGTATGGATTTTATTTTCTTCAAATCATTAGCCTCAAGCTCAACCTAGTATGTTACCCTCATTTTGACGCTGAATGATTCAAAAGGAAACTCAATGGACTTCAACACTCAACTTCTTGGGCACATTTCGCTTTAGGGAGAAATATTGAGAATGGCCATAAGAGGTTTTAAGTCGTTGTAAAGGACACTTGAGATATGTAAAGATTTATAAAGCTATCTGCTATCACCTTTCATGTATGATTGCAATCCTAATATTCTTAAAGCCTTTTCTGAAGCTTAGTGTCCTCTCACCAATACGCTCTTAACATCAGTCAGTGAGGTGTTTGTTTCACTTTGAGACTTACATGAACTTAGAGGCGTACTAGTACTTGAGACTCACTATGATGAAGTTGTTCCTTATGCTGTAAAATTCATCGATGTGGACGATGATGGCAAACAATTCCTTCTAAAGAGTTGTGAATATCTCTTCCATGCGTACCACTTTATCAAAAAGGACAACAACAACATTGATGTCTCTATCAACAAGTGGCTCAACGTCTGGTTTAAAAGAGTTATAAAGTATACAATGCCTTCTCCAAAGGAAGAAAGGAGATCATGCCCTAAATTCACTAACGACCCATGCGGAATCATCCCACCACATGCTACATGGCACATCTGAAGAGGAGGCTTTTTTTTCAAAGTTGGGCATTAGAAGCCACAACAAAGACCAAACATTCCTTGCAGCTTTCTTATCATGTTGGCTTTGCATCTTTATCTTGCCTAATGAAGAAATAGACATTATCCGTCCAAGCACTTTCAAAATGGCTAGTTTGATGGTGTGCGAAGAACGAGTTAGTTTGGTCATTCTCATCTTGACAAGCATTTATGGAGGGTTAAATTGTATTTTCAACTCCTAACATCCAAGTGAAGAGAAATCCATATTCTCAACACATTATATATATAGATAGCTTGCACACTACTTCAAAACCTATTATAATGTCTCTCAAGGCTTAAACAGCCCTCTAATGGTAAGTTAGTCAGATGAGAATGACAAAAAGTACTTTAGTGTAGATGAAGCTTGCAAGTGAATTTATAGAGGAAAAGCCAATACTTGGACTATAAATATCCTTACCAAGCACAAGAAGTATGACTTTATTTATAATGAACAACCCCCTTAGAGAAATAACTTTACTTCTTGATGTTAGATTTTGATCATGCAATAACAATTAATGCACACAGAAATTAAAATAAAATCTATACAACAAGATTACTCGTATGTAATTTAATGGGTTAAGAGAGGGGGAAAAAATTCGTTACTTCGAAAACACAACTTTTAGAATTTTTCTTTGTGTGCACGGAACCCTTTCATAAATTTATTCAAGTATAAACCACCAAATTCTATGAGTACGAATTTCTCTAACATAGTCCACATAAGGAATTGTACTCAATTAGGAGCGGTTAATACCGATGCTGGCCTATACAATTTGAGGCTATAGGGATTTATTTACGAAAAAAAGAATAACAAAAGGCTTTTACTTTCTTCTTTAAAAGAAAACTACATAATTTTTTACCACTGAAGACGAAGGAAAAATTAAGCACACGATTTTCACCAAGGCGGCAACCTTTTATAATTTGTCTATTGCCTAAACTTTTAAGAAACAAATATCAATCCTTCATCACTTTTCCTGAACCTTTCAAGAAGCAAAATAAAGCCTTTTCAATTATGGGCTTGAGATTTTGAAAATTACAAATTTGCCCTCAAATTATAACTAGTTTATAATTTTGACCACAATTTTTTAATAATTGAAATTCAATACCAACTAATTATAACACTTTATAATTAGCTCATAATAAATATTTCATCTTATAAATTAATCTCATAATATTATCAAATAATATACTAAGTACAAATTCATCTATTGTGTGTGAGCTGATAGATTTTCTAGTCAATTGGTAGCTAATATGAATTAAATCTGTCATAACATAATTAATAATCCTTTTATAATTAGAATTAATTTATTAATTCTAATTAAAATTAATTTTTAAATTAATAAATCCATATTTAGTAGATTAAGAGTGGCATTTAGTAATGCATCGTGAACAGTAAAAGTTCAGAAAGTCAAATGCCTTGGCATGAACCATTAATAGCATAATAGCAGTGTAATAAACTCTTTTCATCATACTATATCTCATTCAGTTTAGAGTATGGAATTAGTGTCAACTCCTACGATAATATAATTAACTCTAGACCAAATTTATTAGAACTTGATCCAGAATCCATTACTTAATATGTGTATCAATTGGAACTATTTTCAACATATAGTCGCCTTGACCAAGGACTTCTCGAATAATGATTTCATACAAGTAGCCGCAGGATACACGCCCCTACTATTAGGAGTAATGAATCCTTATCTGATTAAAAATTAGAAGCAGTATTCTATTTCAATTAATGAAAAATAGAGACATCATTTCCTCTTAGCAACATATCATCTACATATAGCAATACGAAAACAATTGCACTCCCACTAACTTTCTTGTATACATAAGGTTCATCTATATTTTGTATGAAACTAAACTCTTTAATTGATTCATCAAAACGGATGTTCTAACTCTTAGAAACTTGTTTAATTCCATAAATAGACTTTTGCAACTTATACACTTTAGTGTGATCTTTGGATGTGAAACCCTCAGGTTGTGTCAAGTACACTTTCTCAGTCAAGTTTCTATTAAGAAAAGCTATTTTTCACATCTATTTACCAAATCTCATAGTCATAATGAGTGCCAAGTGTTATGAGTACTCTTATAGATTTCAGCATTACTATAAGTGGAAAAAGTCTCGTTATAGTCAATACATTATTGTTGACGATAACCTTTTGCAATCAATCACGCCTTATAGGTAATTACTTTACCATCCATGTCGGTTTTCTTCTTGAAAACCATTTGCACCCTATGGGTATTATCCTATCAGGTGGATTAGCCAGAGTCCAAACTTAGTTGTCATACATGAAATTCATTTTAACTTCATGGCTTCAAGTCATTTGTCAGATTTTAAACTCTTCAGAACTTCCCTATAAGTAATAGGCTCGTCTTTTTCTATGAGCAATATATTATTGTAATTACTTATGAGAAATTCATATCTCTCAAGTACTATACGTATCTTACTTGACATACGAGATTCTTGTATATTAGAAGGTTCATCTATTTTATTAGTAGACTTGGGATCAACCAGTTGATTATTATTTGTTTGTGCTTCTTGAACTTCACTAAGTTTAATTTTACTTCCACTATCTTTTTTAAGCATGAATTCCTTCTCAAGTAATATTGCATGCATTAAAACAAACACTTTGTTTTCAGAAGAAAGATAGAAGTAATATCCATAGGATTCTTTTGGATATCAAACAAGTAAACACCTGTCAGACTTTTTCTCTAATTTATCTAACTTTGTCCTCTTCATATAAGTAAGACATCTCCAAATTCTCAAGTGAGTTAGTTTTTATCTCTTACAAAAAAAAAAAAAAAAAGCTTAAATAGGGTAGTATTAACCATTTTTTTATGGAACTCTATTTAGAATATAAACAGTACTTTCCAGTGTATATCCCCAAAATAATTTTAAAAGATCTACAAAAACCGTCATCGATCGAACCATGTCTAATAAAATTTAATTCTTTCTTTTGGATATACCATTATGTTGAGGTGTATGTGTTGGAGTCCATTGAGACAATATCTCATTATCTCTAAGATAATTTTGAAACTCTTGGTTTAAGTATTCACTTCTTCGATCGGATATTAGATTTTTAGTATTTCTACCAAATTGTTTCTCTAATTTATTCCTAAATTCTTTGAATTTGTCAAAGGCTTTAGATTTGTATTTCATTAAATACAAATATCCAAATTGACAATAATCATCGATGAATGTGATGAAATATTGATAACCTCCTACTATTTGCAATGTCATTGGTCCACATACATCAATATGTATTAATTCCAATAATTTCTTTGCTATTTCCCTTTTATTAGAACAAGAGATTTTAGTCATTTTTCCTTGTAAGCAAGATTCAAAAGTTTCATATGATTTAAAATTAAATGAGCCTAAGGCACCATATTTGTGTAACTTAGAAATGCAATTCTCGTTTATATAGCTTAAACGACAATGACATAAGTAAGATGGGTGCATGTTATCTTTTCTTGGTATCTTATTGTTTATATTAAAACTTTATTTTCCATGTCTAGAATATACAAATCATTCATTAAAGTTGTAATACCATAATAGATATCATTTAAGGAAAAAGAATAACTTTTATCCTTAAAAATTAAATGAAATCCAACTAAATCTAAACAAACAATTGAGATAATATTTTTAAGTAAAATTGGTAAATAATAATAGTTTTCTAGTTTTAGAATCAATCCGAAAGGCAAGTGTAGATACTAAGTCCCCACAACAAGTGCATCAACTTTTGTTCCATTTGCAGCAATCTTTGCTCCATTTGCAGCATATAGGTCCACATCATCTTTCTCAAACTTCCTAATACTCTTTAGTCCCTACAAGTTATTGCATAAATAAGATCCATATCCTGTATTATCTTATTATTAAATGTAGTATTAATCTTAATCATAAACATTCCAGGAATATAAGTGGAAGTGCTTGCAAGCTTCTCCTTCTTATTTTCCTTAAATGACTCCAAGTAGCTTTTGCAATTGTACCTCTAATAGTCCATCTTGTTACAATGATGACATGGGCCTTTCGTAGCTATCTCCTTCTTCTTCACATCACCTTTGGACTTAGTAGGATTCTTCTTTTTTCTTTTTAAGAACTTTCTTCTTAGGAGTAGAAGAATTCACCAACATAACTGCATTATTTTCCTTCTTCATGGAAGACTCAGCAGTTTTGAGAAGGTTGATCAACTTAGGTAACATGGTCTCAATATTGTTCATCTAATAGTTGATCACAAATTGTGAAAAATTACTTGGCAAGGATTGTAGAATTAAGTCAACACTTAATTCATGATCTATCACGAAACCAAGAGATCCAAACTTCTCAATCAAACTTAACATTTTCAGTCCATGTGTAACACCTCACTACCTAGGCCCAACAGGGTCGGGGATGTCGCTCCATCCAAAGGATAAGGGGTCTTTATAACTAGGTCACACAAACAAAAATAAAGACAATACTTTAAAAATTGAACTTATTACAACCCAAAAATTCAGGAACAAATCCAAACTAAATTGATTACTATCATCTCTCAAAACAACACATAAAATAAATAACATAAAGTCTTCAAAGTAGGAAACAAGTCTAGTTACTCATTTTCACAGCAGAATCGACCTGAAAACATGGCATAAAAGGTGATGAGATAAAAAAAAAATCTCAGTAAGCCTGTATGTGCTTTGAGTGTTTCAGGTAAAATAGTTCCTGTATGCAAGTTGTAAAAATTGTAAAAAAGAAAGTGCTAGCAAGCAATAAATAAGGTTAAAAAGAAATAGTGGCGTTTTGCTCTTCAAACCATACATGTGCACAATAAATACAACCACTCAAATGGGTAGCCATGGGTTACCACACGTTGGGTCCCATGACCATATAACGGTCACAATGCCACACTTTGTGCAGACTGACAAAAGGTAGGTGACGGTCTATCGGGTGAAATACTCCTCCTTCTCTACACCCAAACTTACCAGTTGTCCACTCTGAAAACACACAATCCACATGACTAAAATTTGCTAGCTCATATCGGCATGACCTACTGGACTGGCATCCTATCCGGGAAGGACTCACCCCTCAGAGGTGGCCACCTACTGAGAGACTTACCCTAACCCTTCAAAGACTAGTCCTAATAGTCTACCCTTATTGAGTACCCAACGTTGATTGTCCCACTTGGGAGAAAACTGATAATACATTGTTTTATTTAGAAATATCAATTAAGGGTTTCTAAAATTCTTGCTAAAGTTGGGTTTTAGAAAGAGTTTTAGAATTTGCAAAACTGCTTGTTTAAATTTTCAAATGATTTGCTTGCCTGAAATAAAAAAGAAACAGTCCTTAATTGCCTTTACAAAATGAATGTCCATACACTTCATGTTTGGCTTGCCATAGAAACCTTTTGTCTTCAAATAAGTTTATGCAGAAGCTTACCTAATCCTTTACTTGATCAAACTCAAGGATCTTTCAAAACTGACCTAACCCCGCTGGGATAAACACAAGTCATAAGGTTATACTCAAGCTATATTCGCTTACATAAATAATCCTAGTTCAACTAATTATAATCATGACCCTAATGTCTTAAGTTTTAAGACTAGATGATAAAGGTTTTTATAAAATAAGTCTAGTTTGATAAGTTAAAATAACTAGGGTTTGTAACATAATTACCAATAACTTATAGATTCAAATAATAAATCTTGAGTGTTGTTATTAATAAATAAATTAGGGTTTAATTATTGAAGAATCCTAAGTCCTAGTTGATATTAATAAATGGTAATTCTTAAGTAGCAAAATAAATTATTACTACTCTTTTAATTAATAATCAATACGCATTAAAAATAATAATAAATAACTTTTATTAAATTTTGATTAATAAGTATAAATAATATTTATGAATATATGGTCCATAAGGTCATTAATATTTTACTCATTTATATCAACGGTTTTATATATATATATATATATATATTAATAGGAGATATCGTTTATTTGGCTAATAAAATATCACTATTTCATTTAGTACTCCAATTCCAAAACTTCCTAAGAATTTTGAAATCTTTGGAGGAAAAACATAATGATAATTTTAGCTAGGGTAATAAAATTTGCTAATCAAAATAGTCTATGATCAATAAGATCATGATCATAATTTTCCTATTGCTAACAAGATTCATGAGCACATACTCCAACATCAATCAACAAACTATTCTATTCAAGAACAAAGACTTAAATCTATACCTACTATCACTTGGCCAAATCCCTACTAAACATAATCATACTCACAACTTCAATAAAAATAAGAACATAAAAATCCTATTCACTAAAGGTGACACAACATCTAACATGCTTAAACACTCATACTCACTTAAGACATGATGAACATACATCGATTCTCAAAGAATTTCATAAAACTTAATCATGATCAATCATTTTCATGCTCCAATCTCAACCTATTCATACACATGCATATACTCAATCCCCAATCATATTCTATTCTCTCTAACAACATCCAAGACATATGAATTCAGAATTACAAAGAAGGTTATGGAGAAATACTTGGTGGATGATTATCTCGATGAAGATTTAAGAAGGTCCACACGCTTGAGGGTCTTGAATTGTCCAAGAGAGGAGAAAGAAAACAGCCATGGTTGTAGCAACCATTTCGGCCAAGAGAGAGAGAGAGAGAGAGAGAGAGAGAGAGAGAGAGAGAGAGAGAGAGAGAGAGAGAGCATTAGTATAACATGTTAAGGGTTGAAGGGAAGAAGATGAACAAAAGTTGTTCTTGGTTACCTTGATGACGTTCTTGAGACTTCAAAGAAAAATCTGATTTTGATCCGATTGCAAATTTTTGTTTTCGAGATTATGAATTCCAAAAATGGACCCTAGGGGGTATATAGGCGTGTTTTGGAGTTTTTGAGAGGGATTGGAGGTGTTTAGAGTGGTCTTTGGCTTGAAGAAAGGTAGTGTGTGTTCTTGGTGAAAATGGAGAGGATTAGAGGTGAATGCTGGACAAATTTTTTGAAGAGGGTTGGCTGAATGATTGAGAGAGTTTAGGGATTTGGTTTTCAGTTAGGGAGGAAGAGAAAAATCTGGTTGTTTGAAATTCAAATGGAGAAATTGAAGGAGTGTTTTGATGTGGAAGATATGTTAATGGTGTTTGATTGAGGGAGGTTTCTTGGAACTGCGAATGGCCGACTGGTTTGCTGATATTTGCTGAAACGAAAGAGGGCTGTGGGAGCTATAAGGCTGGCCGAATTCCTGAGTTTAATGGCAGAAGAATCTCTGGTTATGAGGCATAATCCAAGGGTGTTTTCATGGAGCAAATATTGGAATTTTTGAACTTCAAATGGAAGTTTGATTGGAGTGATTGTAGGAGGAATTTGAGGTGTGGCTATGGGGTCTAGTTGTGCAAGGTAAGTGGAGAGGGGGTAATGGTGTTCAGTTCATGGCTGAACAAGGATTAACTTACAGAGATTTGAGGGTGGTTTTCGGACAAGGCTTGAAGAGAACAAGGCTGGAATTTTTCTGGTTGTGGTTCGAATGGTTGAAGAATTTTATGTGCAGTTTTTTTTTGCAATTTTTCAGCCGATTTGCAGAGGGTTTTGAGAGGTGTTTGAGGGCCTTTTCAGGCTGGTTCCCAGCCTTCTTTATGGAAGAAAAGAAGAGGTAATTTACTGGTTTGAAGACAGTAGAAACAGCTTTGATTTTCTGGCTGCCATGCATCGAAACTGTCCAGAATTTTTTTTTATTTGCACAGCTTTGCACAGTCCGGTTTTTGCAAAAGAATTTTAGTCTTCAAGCTGAATAAATTGGACACTTTTCTGGCAGCAATTGAGTAAGGAAGATTGCTAAGATTTTCGAAGACTAGGCTGTTTAAGAATCTGGAAAGATTTTAGATTCTTTTCATGGAGGATATAAACACTATGGAGTGGAGTTTGAAGGCTCAGCCATGGAGATTAATTTCTCTTGGGAACCTTCCTTAACTCCTTCCCTATTTTCAGTCCAATCTCCAACCTCTAAGAATCATTTTCGAAATTTCAAAGGCCAAGAATCCTTGTTGAATTTTCTGGAATTAAAAACATAGATTTGGATAAATTTTGAACAAATTTAATTGGTAAAGAGTTTAAGGTAAGATAGGGAATAAAAGGACATGAATCCCTCAAGAATTCTTTTTAGGACGTAAGAATAGGATTAGGACATTCCCTTCATATCTCCCCTAGGACAACACTCCTATTTTTACTTATGGAATACAAGAGACGAAAATCCAACCTTAAATTAAAATAATCATAATAAAACTTAAATGATGGGATTTGAACTCATGACCTTATAAATTAATTCTAAACCTCTAACCACTAAACCACAACAACTCTTGTTCTTATTTTTTCTCTCAAATATTCTTCCTATTCAATCCTCAAGCTATTTTCCTATTTTGACTTCAAGCAAAATTACCATTTTACCCATCCTACTCAATAAGCATAACTAAGCCTTTTAGCATATAAATCATAATTCTAAAGCACATAAAATCATTCAAATTATATATATTCATGCAAAATAATATGATATGCATCCCAACCCCATTACTCTAGGGTTAACTTTTGGTGGGGTTTCACACCATGTGTTGCTACTGAAGCACCCTCTATTATCTTAGAATAAAATAACTATTTAGAAATCTCATATCTCTCCATTCTCACTTGTTGGTCAAACAAATCCCTTAGATGGAAGATGATAGCAAGTATCTATATGCCCATGCTGCTTTTGCAACTCATAATTCATTAATACCAGCATGATACAAAAATGTTGTGTTATTATCCTTTTTGTGCTTCTTATGAATCTTATGCTCATCAACAAGAGTATCTATGGCTGGAGATGGCAGAATAGGAGTATCTAACATGTAGAACAACTTTTCTGACTTGAGAATAATTTTCAAATTTCTATACTAGTAGTCTAAGAAATTGGTCTCGGTAAGCTTGTTCATTTCCAAAACACCACGTAAGTTCAAGTTTGTAGTCATGATACAAATGACCTAGATGAAAGATAAGAGATATTAGACTATATATATGCACATGAAATGCATTTAATTAGATTTTTAATTAAACTCATATTTATTTCATTATTGTACTCAAATCAATAGTCTTCAATGTTAACTTAGGAAAGCTCGTTAGAAGCTTTCCTAATGGACCGATATCCAAATTCCTTAAGAATGACCTTGAGTGTGCCCAACAAATCACTCTTAAGTTCAATAATAGGCATCTAATACCAATTACATCAAATGTAACTATCAGATCATAGAGTAATTAACATTTTTTAATCTTAAAGTATTTAGTGCTATCCCAACTTAGCCTGTAATATTCTTTATGCTTAGGTATGCCCAACGGAGATAAAGATATATGTTAAATCTAACCTATTAATTCGAAATAATATTCCATAGCTTGACTATGCTTAATATCGAATAAAACTTGGGTATATCCAACAACCTAATCTTGATTAAAAACTCTTGTTCTTATTATTTTAATAAAAGACTTTAGATTTAATATAGTTTGAGAAATTTAATTATTTAATTAGTGACCTCATCGTTTGGCATGCATAAATATCAACACATTAACAGTATTGCAATAAATTCAATTACATGGCTTGGTTATAGACTTTTCTAAATTAATTTCTTTGAGCTAATGAAGAAATTAATTTTAATCAAACATATGTGTTCATGCATGACTAAGAAGAAAGTCTTTCCATCATCTCGTCTTGTCCATGGTCACCATCTCCATAATTTTGGAAAAATAATTTCTAATCTATCTAACCTATGTAATCTAATTACATAAATTAATAATAAAGAAAGCTCGAGTTACATTCGAGAAGAATTAAATGAGGAAAGAAATTACAAGAGAATTATAGAGAAAAACAGGACTCACATGTTCTATTTATTCAAAATAAAGTGATAAATATGCATAAAACAAAATTAAATATGTCCAATAGTCCATAACCAAGCCAACAAGCCAAAACATGCTTAAAATAAATTAAGCAAAAATAAATACACAATAAATAATTCCAAGATCAATATTTTGGAGAGTCATGAGTCCAAAATCAAAATTTTGGTAAACCTTTGGGTCCTTTTTGTAGGAAAAAAACATATGTGGGTTTAATAGAAAAGCTAAAACTATAAAATAAAAAAAAAAAAAAAGCCCCTTTAGATGTTTCCTTTTGCTTACCAAAACAATTTTGGTGTATCCTATTTGCTTACAAAACCAATTTCAATGTTTCCTTTTTGGCTTACAGAAACAACTTTCCTTTTCTTGGCTGCTTCTTCGTTGTTTCCTTACAGCTAAATCGAATCTTGATTCTATTTTTTTCGGCAATTTATTTATTTTTTATTTTCCTTTCGGTGGTTTGCTTTTGTTCTATTCGGCCGCCGAAACAAGCATAATTTTTGTTTCCTTTTTCAGCATAAAATATGCCAATCGAAAATTGTATAATTTTTCCTTTCCTTTTCCACAAACAACGTGCGGAAACAATTCTTAAGGAATCAATTTCCTTTAGATTTTTTGCAGACAAATTCGGAAACAATTTCTAAAACAATTTTGGTTATAGGATTTAGGAAAAGCATTGTTTCTAAATCAATTTATGATCAAACAATTTTATGTGTACCAAAATATATGCTATCGAACACAAATTTTTCAAAATTAAAAAAAAAACATGAAATAATTTCGCTAACCTAAAATTAATTTTGAAACAGTTTCAAAATTCAAAAAATTTATGAAACAATTTCATAATGTCAAATTTATTTTGAAACAATTTTAAAATAATAATAAAATTCGTAAAAATACATACGAGATGACTCTGATATTACCGTTAAATTTCAATTTAAGCAATAACAATTAATGTGCAGTGAAAATTAAAATAAAATCCATGCAACAGACACTACAAGAAAAATGATTTTTTGCAACCATATTATTTACGTTAGATAAATTTTGGTTGCAAACGAGTATTCAATTGCATTGAAAAAAATAACCATTGTAAATATCATGAACCTTTAATGCCATGCAACGAAAATTAACCAATTGCAACCGAGGTATGTGGTTGCATGAACTATTTCTATTTACAATCAAAATGATAATCTTTTGCAATAAAGAAAATAGTGGGGATTATAATTTTGAATATTGATATTCTATTTCATAATTTAATTTGAAGCACTTTTAAAAACAAATATTAAGAGAATTTAAAAACAAATTTAAAATTAATAATATTTATTAACTCAATGATTTAAAGATAAATATTAATTAACTCATGTAATTATCCATTTATTTGTTGGGAAAAAAGAGTACCATAAGAATATATATTAAAAAGGTTTCAACGAAATTTTTGCACTCATAAAATGTAAAAGAACTAAAAAGTACCACTACAACAAAAATATATTGTAACTACACTTTTTTGACGTCATTAATTAAAAGTGTTGCTATAATAAAGATATTCCCGACATTTAGAATAAAATGTCGACAAATAAAAAATATCTCATTATTTTTTAATTAAAGCGTCAGTGTATTATATATTTTTCCAATATTAACAAAAATACGTCGTAATATATATTAAAATATTTCAGACACTCTTTAAAAAAGTAATATTTAATTAAATAATATTAAATGATGATGACACTTTTTAATATAAGTGTCGTCTTATTCAAAATTATAGAGATACTTTAAAATTAATTATCCTGATTCAAAAGAAATTTTTTGGCCAACATTAATTAAAAGCATCTCCATAATATAGATATTCTAAACATTTAATATAAAATATTGACTAATTAAAATTTTTTTGACATAAAATAAAAAAGACGACATATTTTATATATTCTCAACATTAATAAAAAAAAATATGTCGAAATACAAAAATATTTTTGATACTTTTTTTTTGAAAAAATTACAATTTGATCATGTTAAATAATAAAACACTCATGCGTAGTCTCATCCAAAATTTTAAGGACATTTTTAAATAATCGTCATGATTTTAGGGATATTTTTAGTGTCATCTCATTTTTCCCTTGCCCAACTCCACTGCCGCTGCAAAACTTCCTTTCTTCCCCTGCCACTGCGAAACTCGAAATTCTAGCGAGTTGCGTGCCGATTTCGTTTCCACCACCAAAAATCTCATCCAATTGAATCCATCTATGATTTCCTTTCAGTGGGTTTGTGGACTGTCTCTTAGATTATGTTTTAGGGGGCTAATTCGAGGGTATTTTGGCACTGAAAGTAGGGTGAATTTGCGGATCGAGAGAAGCGTGCAAAGTCCTATGAAAGGGAGGAATCAATGGAGAGGAGGTATAGTGAGAGGAAGGAGAGAGGGGAGAGTGATGATGACAGATATGTTGACGGCAAGAGAGCTAGGGTATTGGATGAGAAGAAAGAGAGGAGGAGGTTTGAAGAAGATACAGACGGAAGAGATAGGAAAAACAAAGAAAAGCTGAGATTTGAGGATGCGGATGAGCCTAAAGAGCATAAGGAGGAGAGGGGGGGAGAGGAGGAGGTTTGAGGATAGGGTGAAGAAGGAGGAGAAAGGAATGGAGGTTGATAAGGAGAAGGTGGCAGGGGGGTTAAAGGAGGACATGTAAAGGAAGAGCTAAAAGAAGAGCCTATTGATAATGGTGACTAGAATAGAGGTGGTTCCATAAATAATGTAAGTTTTCTTATTTCTTTTTCTTTGAAATTCTAGTAGTTCCATATACTTGCCATTACATTTTCTACTGTGGATAGACAATAATTTGAACTTATTTTTGGCTAGTTGTATTGTTTGTGTATGTAATCTAGCATGTGCATTGGTGGATCAATGTGAACCTGTATCCTATTGATATTTCATTGCATTTTGACTTAATAGAGGTAGAATGTGTAGCTAGTGAAATTTCATTGAGGTCGATCACTGTTTTATTAATAATATGTTATATTTGGGAATAGTATAAGGTCCAGCAAGAAACATGCATGTTTAATGTAATAGGTAGTCTCAAAAGAAGTGACTGCTTTTCCACAAGAATGTTCATAGGCAGCAGTGTTTGCCATTAAAAACTAAGATCATCGTATGTGTAAGTCAAATTTGATAATGGATTTGGCCTGGCTGTTTGAGAACATTGATGGTGTATTCTTCCATGGATTCATAGGATATTAACTAGCGCGAATACTTGTGTTTTGAAGTTGCTATAAATGGGTGGATGTTTTAGTTTTCTTTCTTGAGGATTCCTCGTTGTTTATTCTTGTATCTTTTATTTACATTGGTAGAATAAAAGATTCTTCTTCTTAAATACACTGCTTTATTGCAAGTATGTGATTATCTCCCCATCTGCACTTTAAAGAGACCCTAGGATTGAAGAATCACAAGCAGGCTAAAGCTGAGGTGATATACTTGCTTGAGACCATCCTTATACATTTGTAGCACAATCATGGTGACAGGGATAAATAACCAAATGTTTCTGCTTGGATCAAGTTTAAAGTGGATCTCGTTGTTGTTGTTGTTTTAGTACAATTTACCCATATTTTACTGTAATGCTTCCATTTGAAGTCAAGATTGGGTTTGTTTGGTTTGTGTTGGAGTTCTTGAAGTCTTCTTAGCAATACATTTTAGTTCTCAATGTTCACAAATGAGAAATACATCACAGTGTTAGCTTTTATCTCCAGCAAAGAAAACTAAAGACAACTCGTTGTGTAGATGGTGGCCTGATTCTTTAGTGGTGCCCTAGTGCAGGGACATAAAACATGACACTTAATGAAGTTTCTTGTAGGATATAAAGTTTATTACTTCTACAAGCTCTCTAGGCGATGCGCTACTTATTGAAATATGATAAGCACTTTTGATCTTTCTTTCTGTGAACTATTATTTGAACTCTACTCAAATCATGACTTTTTCTGATTTGCTTTTCGTGAATGAGATTAAAGGCATTGTCATAATTATGAAATCTTGGACATATGCTAATTTTAGTACTTCTTTTGTTCCAGGGAGGCGTTATGGAATCACTTATCATGGCATCAAGGCCTTTTTTTTTTTATACTTCTTTGTCTCATCATTCTCTTTTTACTAAGGTGTCTTCAATTTCTACCACAAATGAAAATAAGGGAGTTAATATTAACGGATCTCATGAGGTTCCTGGGAAATCCAGTACAGATGGGACAACTTTAGATGCAGGGAAGAGTGGGGGCTTGTCTGGTGATGCTTCAACCAAAGCAAAGAGAGCTTTATAGATGCAGAAAGAAATTGCAACAAAGCTAGAAAAGCTTAAGAGGATTCCTATGGTGAGTTAGCAATTAAGATATGTTTTTTTGTTGCTTTTTTTTTTTTTTTGTCATATCAGATATTGACTATGAACAAATTTCAGCCTCTTAAACATGAATATCATCATACAATTTGGATTGAAGAAATGCTCACTTTTTTTTAATTTTTATTTTTAATGTAGCCAAAGAAAGATGGTACTGCAACTAGTGAGGTTAGTCTGCAGTTGGGACCTAACGAGGGTCTTCAAGCCCCTTCAACAAGTTCAGGAATACTCCTGGCCCCTTCTCGGTTCGGGAGTGCCTCTCTTGGTGCTTCAGCTGAAGTGACAAGCGCAACTTTACCTGTTGCTCTTGCAACTTCAGTTAATCTTCTGCCAAGTGGGTTGCCCCACCTTGCTAGCCTCACAACTTAGAAATTTGAAGCTGTAAAACGTGCGCAAGAGCTTGGTGCTAAGATGGGTTTTTTGGCAAGATCCTGAGTTTGGTCCCCTAATAAATATGTTTCTTGGACAGATGCCACCAGAAGTCTCAGTTCAGCCAAATCCTGCCAAAGCACCTATTCTCCCACTAGATCCATTAGGTAGAGAAATCGATGAACATAGCAATGTCATAATGCCTAAGATAAATAACCTGAGTACACTTAAGGTATGCCTACATTTCTAGTGATGGTTATTATTTTATAAATCTATGTTTCCGTCTCTATATTTCTAATTTAGTCTTATAAAAAATCTCTGTATTTATTTATGTATGTGTACTGGCAAATTTTCCAAGTTAACATCAACAACTAGAAAAAGAGATGCATTCTAGATACTTAAACCCGAGTTGGAAGTTGATCCTGAAAAAAATCCTCATTTTGATGCAAGGATGGGCATTAACAAAAACAAGATCTTAAGGCCCAAAAGGATAAGTTTTTAGTTTGTAGAGGAAAGAAAATGGTCAAAAGATGCGAAACAAATTAAGTTGAGGGTAAGTCCTTTTCGTATGTTCTGTGTGTGTATGAACCACTCTTTTTCCCTCTGATTTGCATTCTTTCCTTTCCCCTTAGCTTGTTTCAATTATTAAATATTTCATTTACTTTGACAAGAGTCAATTTGAAAATTACGGGCCAAAGAGCTAAAGGCAAAGCAAGCACAACTGACAAAGGTGTAGTTCGAGCTAGATATAAACCCAAGTCTTATAGAGGTATTAGAAAGGGTTATCACCAAAGAAAAACCAAAGGAGGAACCAATTCTTGAGATTTAGTGGTGGTAAATTGACAAGATTGGCTGTGATTGGGATCCTATACACTTGGGTGCCCAGTTTCTTTCCTTGCAAAGGTGATTTGATAGTTTTTACATTTTTCCTAGCAAACCTTTACAATCGCAAGCTATTCTCAGACTTTTGTGATGCCTCTACTTAACTCCCGAAATTTTCTTCTTTCAGTTGCTACAGCATGTTACAACAGAACATGCTGAAACCGATTTGGGGGTTTTTAACCCAGGAGAAATAAAGTTTGGAAGTATGAAGTATTACAGATATTGCTGTGAGAGTGAGTAACAACACTTGATTCTTAGACTTTTTCAAGATTGAGGATTCAAATGATATTGAAACTGCCAAAACATCTTTTATGCAAAAAGATGTTTATGGTTGAGAATTAGTTGAACATTTTGTAATCAAATATTAGTTTACTTGTTTTTTATATGAATATTTGAATTATATATTTTAAATATTTAAATTATATTTCGTATTTTATGGAGAAATTGTATATCAAAAAATTTCATAATAGTAATCATATGTCGTAAATTTTGGGACATTGAAAAAAAGTGATGTTAAGTTCTGGGACACTACGGAAAAATTAGTGTTGTTAAAAAAGGATGCAATCATACTTACACGTCGTTACTTTGGGACATTTTTTTGGGTTATTATGGATTATTTCATCAATAAAAAAATGACAAAACTAGAATTATGTGTCGTCATTTTAAGGACATTTATGTAAAAAAACGTGTTGCCATATTTGGGACGCTTCACATTCATAGTGTAGCAAAAAAAGGGGACTCAAGCGTAATCTTATGTCGGTCATTTGGAGATGCTTATACAAAACGTGTCATAAAAAAAATTATATATAATACATATTAGTAAATTAGGCGACAGAAGCAAACATAAGCGTCGTAAAATTAGGTACACTTATATAATAAGCGCCGTAAAATTTTGGAACGTATAAAAGTAGGGACACATTTAAAAGTGATAGAAATTAATTAAATATTTATTTTAAAATAAAAAATAATTATAATATTAAATATTTGCAATGAGCAATAATTATGTTTACAATGAACAAAATCCGTTAAAAAAAAACATATTTGCAACAGCCATGCAATGGAAAAAGAACTGTTGCATTTAGTTTGGATAGATTTAAGATTTCTTGCAACGAAAAAAAAGGGTTGTAAAAAGAGGCATTTTTCGTGGAAAATAAATTATTGCGATGGTGCTTACGGTTGCAAAGGCAATTGCAACCCCCTGCAATAGCAATGAGTATTTTTTCCATTGCAATGCCATTGCAATTCATTATTTATGACCAAATCGATCCTTTTTCCCACAAAATTCAGTGATTGCACAAATTCATTTTTCCTGTAGTGAGAATCACTCGTATGTAATTTAGCAGGTTAGAAGGAGAAAGAAAAACTCATTACCTCAAAAATGCAACTTTTAAATTTTTTTTTCATGTACACGGAATCCGTTTGTAAATTTGTTCAAGCATGAACCACGAAATTTTAAGAATAGAAATTTTTCAAACACAGTCCACATAAGGAATTGTACTCAATTAGAAGCGATTAATACCGATATTAGTGGGTATAATTTGTGGCTATAGGGATTTATTTATGAAAAGAAGAATAATAAATGGCTTTTGTTTCTTCTTTAAAAGAAAACTACAAAATATTTAAACCCTAAAGATGAAGGAAAAATTACACACATTATTTTCACCAAGGCGACAACCTTTTATAATTTTTCTATTGCCTAAACCTTTAAGAAACAATTACCAAATCCTTCGTCACTTTTCCTAAACATTTCAGGAAATAAAATAGAGCCTTTTTCAATTATGCGCTTGAGATTTTAAAAATTGTAATATGGCCCTCAAATTATAATTAGTTTATAATTTCGACCATAAAGTTTTAATAATTGCAATTCAACATTAACTAATTATAACACTTTATGTTCATAATAAATATTTTTTTATAAATTAACCCATAATATTATCAAATAGTATCTTAAGTACCAATTCTACTATTATGTGTGACCTATTAGGTTTTCTAGTCAATTGGTAGCTAATATGAATTAATTCTATTATAATATAATTAGTAATCCTTTTATATTTAGAATTAATTTATTTATTCGAATTAAGATTAATTTATTAATTCTCTAACTAATAAATTCATATTTAGCAGATCAAGAGCCGTATCCAGCAATGTATCATGACCACCCAAAAGTCCAAAAAGTCAAGTGACTTGGCACGGACCTTTCAATAGTATAATATCAGTGCAATAAACTATTTTTATCATATTATATCTCATTCAGTTTAGAGTATAAAATTAGTACCAACTCCTACTAGAATATTATTAATTCTAACCCAAATTTATTAGTACTTAATCCAGAATTCATTATTCAATATGTGTATCAATTGGAATTATTTCTAATATATAGTCGCATTAGCCAAGGACTTCTCAAATAATGATTCCATACAAGTGGCTGCGGGATATATGCCCATATTATTAGGAGTGACGAATCCTTTATTGATCCTCTCAACTACCCTCGTTTACTTTACGTTGTACCTAATATCCATCCTATAGGCAACCCCAGATGAGACTCCAAAGATTAGAATTAAAGTACAATGCTTGATAAATAAAGTACCTTTGAGATCTCAAGTTTAATGATACTTACAAATTTGGTATACTGAGATTCTATCACTGGTACTAAATAATTATTCATGTGATTATCTCATTGCTAAGTCATCCAATGAATTTGTTCAATTGACAAGTATCCACGCGTTAACTTTAAGTATCACAATATCCAAGGATATGAGAACCACTGCTTGCTCCACTCAAGAAATATAACATGTGCTAATCTTTATACATTAATGATATCCTATCTCATTAACACTATGACTAGGGATAATTTGAGCACAAGCACTATATAGTGTAGTAGGAATCTTACATTATGATCTCTATTATAATTTTCTTAATACTATATATTTTGCTAGGGACTTTATCTTTCAATTTTATACACATATACGCGAAATGATTAATTAAATTGAAAGATAGAGATTGTCATTTATTGATTTAATGTGTAAAATATATTATACAAATTATTGCTTCTAGGACATAATCCTAACATTTGAGCCTTCTTCAAGTCTTCTTACTTTTTAGAAGGATGATCACTTCATCATTAAGCCTTATAACTCACATTGCTTTAGTCGTCAATTTAGATTCTTGCAAGACATCCCAAGTTACTTTGAATTTTCAACCCGTAAGGCTGCTTTAATAGATGGTTTATGTCTTTGGGTACGATGCACGCTTTATGAAACTACGGCCAATGTGACATTTCTAGCCACACCTTATAGTATAAAGAAGCACTATACTCCAGAATATAAAGCGTGATAGGAACAAGTTCATAGAACCTTTCTTGAAGATCACATCTCAATGTTAAACTCCCAAAAATTACCATCTAAGATGGTGGAAAGCTTGCCTTGCTCCAAGAGAAAACTTTCTCAGGATATTAGTACTCCCAATGCTTCAAAAAGGTTAGAAAATTCTTCAAGACATGAAGGCTATGAAGGACGAATGGCAAAAATCATCAAACCGAAAGCATGTTTACAGAACAAAAAAATTTACCTCTGTGTTTGAATGACCTTATTGGCACTGAAGAATGAAGGTTTAAAATGGAAAAAATCATCAAATCGAAAGCATGCTTATAAAACGAAAAAATTACTTTTGTGATTAAATGGCCCTTTTCGTATTGAAGTAGATGTTTGTACAAGAATATTTGAAGCTATTGGATCACATCCTTATAAACATCGACTGTGTCTCATTCACATGAAATTTTTGATCTTCCAAAATGGTGCCCGTAGTACTACCGGTGAAAACTTAAAGAAGTGGATTTGATAAGTTTTCTGGCTTCTGTAACTGCTTCACAGACTTAGTCTCTATGAAAATGGGTTTTGTCTTTTGAATGATGAACTACAAAGTATAGTGCACTTCAATTCATTTTCCATTCATTTCATCAAATTCCCTGAGAGAGAAACCAACTACATGAAAACAGAAAGTATCCATATTTTCTATTATCCTTCACGCAAAACAACACGGGATCCAAAAATAATACATCTCGTGTTGTTTTTTATTTATTTATTTTTAATTAATTAATTAATTAATTAATTAATTAACTAACTTAATAAATAAATCAATAAATAAATTTTTAAATTTTATCTTACCCTTAGTCTTATTCATTAAGCCTGATAAAATTATTTAGTTGAACACCCATAAATAATAAGATTCAATTATTTATCTTCTGGACTTTATTAAACAACCTAATAAATAATTAACAAGTCCAAAATAGACCAATATAAAATATCATGCCTTTTAACTAGTTTATATTCAGATTAATTTTTTAATTATTCAATCTGGGTCTTGGGTCCTGAATAATTAATTAACCAATTAAACTAGATAAAATATATACTCTCTCTCGGACTTTTTATTTTATTTTATTTTAATCCAATAATAAATTAGACTAGTTAAATAAAATAAAATAAAACCCATAATTAGCAAGACCAATTCCATAACCCAAATATATCAGGACTTAAGGGCCATTCCGGGGACCAAAAGGCACATCGCCTTGGCTACTAAAATAACTACAATACCTCTGCTATATATATAGCTATATTTTGCATTTTAAATATTTTCTAATATCACCATAAGAAAAGATTGACCCCAAGGATAATGCTGCGTTAGTAAAGTCTACGACCTAAAGGTGTAATGACTAAAATACTCCTCTACGTATTGCCGTGCATTTAGAGAGTAATAGTGTACTAACACTTCTCTAATAGACATCTACCATCCTTAGACCTCTAGTCCAATGATCCACGACTCCTTAAATATTTTCACATTCCAAGAGAGCTACTCTAAAGTAAACATCCAAGTCATATTCCCCAGAGGCTTAGATAATTAGATCATTTGAACAATCACAATGGCCGATATAGCACAGAAGCTATCTTGTACAAGTTTATCTTAACTAGTTAGTCACATATACCTAACATACAAGTATATCAGCTCTGCGGAAGAATCTCAACTATAGTATATCGAAATATATGTTTTTAGTTTCGTTAGACCACCAACTCATACTCAAGCGGTAGAGTATTAGTCTATGCTATAGCAGTAATAGTCTGGGTTTCTTTTAAATAGTACTTTTAGAAATCACTATTACAGGTCATGTTCTATGTATTCGAAATACACTCATGCTATGAAGTGAGTGGACTACTCACTGGCTAAAGGTAAGCCATTCCCCATTTAGAATTTATAACACAATAACCTATACATGATGAGATTCACATTCTCATCAATCAATTAAGAACAAACATTTATGTGTTAAGTAACCTGTGATCTATACCTTACTATGAAAGACCTCCTTTCACATAGATCACTTACTTAAACACAATGGGTCCTTTTCAAACGAAAATCGTATACAAATGAAATATAAATTCACAAGCAAATTTTGAGAATAAATTCTTTTATTAATAAATACGATAATTATATCAGATAAAATTAGTCTAGAGGGCATATATTCCAACAATCTCCTACTCGCACTCTAAAACTAAGAAAGTTCGTATGTGCCCACTCCTATGGCGTCTAAGTATCTCTTGAAGACTTTCTCAGCCAAAGGCTTAGTGAAGAGATATGCTAGGTTGTTCTCTAAGGCTATCTGTTCCACTACAATTTTCCGTCTCTAAATAAAATCCCGAATCAGGTAGGATTTCATTTGGATGTACTTTTCCTTATTGTGATTCTTGGGTTCTTTAGATTACAAGACTTCTCAAGAGCGATCGCAATACACCACAATCTGTCTGTCAATGTGTGGCATAGCTCCAAGTTTTGAAAGGAATTTCGGGAGCCAAACTACTTCTTTGGATGCTTCCCAAACTGTCACATACTCAACTTCCATGATTGAGTCAGCAATATAAGATTACTTGATACTCCTCCATGAAATAACTCCTCTAGACAATGTGAAGACATATCCACTAATGGATTTTCTCTCGTCCTTAGTGTCTAGAAATCTGAGTCTGTGTATCGAGAAGGAACAAAGTCATCAACCCTGTAAACCAGTATATAATCTTTCGTACCATTGAGGTACTTAAGAATATACTTTACAGCTTGCCAATGAACTTCCTCAGAGCTTGACTGATATTTGCTAACTCAGCCTACGACAAAGTAGATATCTGACCTAGTGCACAACATAACGTACATGAGACTTCCCACAGCCGAAGCGTAAGGAATCCTACTTATCATGTCTTTTTCCTCTTTAGACTTAAGACAGTCCTTAGAACAAAAATATAACCCATGTATACAAGGGATTAGAGTTCCCTTGCATGAGTCCATGCTAAACTTGGCCAACATCTTATTAATGTATATCGTTTGGGATAATCTTAACATTCTCTACGTCCTATTTCTAAGAAACTTTATCCCGAGAATGTAACTCGCTTCTCTCAAATCCTTCATACTAAATTGACTAAACAAATAAACCTTAGTAGATGACAATGTCTCTACATCATTCTCAATGAGTAGAATGTTATCCATATATAGGACAAGAAAACTGCATTTATGCCTTCTAATTTTCTATACACACATGGTTCATCCTCGTTTTGAATGAAACCGTAAGACTTTATAGTCTCGTCAAAATGAATGTTCCATATTCTAGATGCCTACTTAAGTCCATAAATGGACTTCTGAAGCTTGCAAACCATATGTTCCTGGCCTTTAACAATAAAACCTTCTGATTGGAACATATAGATGTATTTATTAAGATGGCCATCAAAAAATGCCGTCTTGACATCCATTTGCTATATCTCATAGTTGAAATGACATGTAATGGCAAGGACAATACAGATAGACTTAAGCATAGCTATCGGAGAAAAGGATTCATCATAATCGATTCCCTCTTTCTGAGTATACCCTTTCGCCACAAGCTTAGCTTTGAAGGTTTCTACCTTTCCATCTGCTCCCCTCTTCCTCTTGTATAACAACTTACACCTAATGGGTTTTATCGCTTCAAGTGAAGCTACAAGATCCCAAACCTGATTGAGGTATATAGACTCAATTTCGGCTTTCATTGCTTCATGCCATAAATCTACATCGACATCAACAATAGCCTCCTCGTATCTAGTGGGATCTTGTTCCTAATGGTCAGAGACCAACTTGAAAGCCTTTCTTGTCCATCTTTCTAGAATTCTAGATTCCCTTCCTGAAGGTTTAAAATGGCAAAAATCATCAAAACGAAAAATTTACCTTTGTGATTGAATGGCTCTCTTCGCATTGGTGTAGATATCTATACAAGGACACTTGAAGTCATTGGATCACGTCCTTGTAAATGTCAACTGCGTCTTATTCACGCGAAGCCTTTGATATTCCAAAATGATACCCGTAACACAGCTGGTGAAAGCTTGAAGATTTGGGTTTGCAATACGTTTTTGGTTTCTCTGTGAATAAAAGCTTCACAGAAGGTCTCTCTATGAAGTTGGGTTTCTGTGAATTGGAAAAATTCCAAGAGCTCCACACACCCAATGAATGATGACC
This sequence comes from Voacanga thouarsii, assembly GCA_026120185.1. Lineage (NCBI taxonomy): Eukaryota > Viridiplantae > Streptophyta > Magnoliopsida > Gentianales > Apocynaceae > Voacanga > Voacanga thouarsii. The sequence goes on from JANUWF010001774.1 coordinate 1,052,683, forward strand.
CTTTTCATTTCTTTTCCAATTTCCCGAGAGAGAAATGCCATCTACGTGAAAATAGAAAGCATCCATACTTTCTATTATCCTTCATGAAAAACAACACGGGATCCATCCCGTGTTGTTTTTTATTATTTTTATTTTATTTAATTTAATTTTACCCTTGGTTTTATTCATTGGGCTAGATAAAATTATTTACTCTTGGGCTTGAACACTCATAAATAATAAATCTCAATTATTTATTTTCTGGACTTCATTAAACAGCCCAATAAATAATTAACAATCCCAAATAGACCAATATAAAATATTAGACCTTTTATCTAATTTTATATCTAGATTAATTTTTTAATTATTCAATCTGAGCCTTGGGCCCTAAATAATTAATTAATCAATTAAACTAGATAAATATATACTCTCTCTCGAGCTTTTATTTTATTCTAATCTAATAATAAATTAGACTATTTAAATAAAATATAATAAAATTCACAATTAGCAAGATCAATTCCTTAACCCAAATCTCTCATGACTTAAGAGCCATTCTGCAAACCAAAAGACACATCGCCTTGGCTACTAAAATGACCAAAACACCCCTACTATATAAATAGCTATATTTTACATTTTAAATATTTCTTAATATAACCATAAGGAAATATTGACCCCAAAGATAATACTGTGTTAGCAAAGTCTTCGACCTATAGGTGTAATGACTAAAATACCCCTTTACGCATTGTTGTGCATTTAGAGAGGAAGAGTGTACTAATACCTCTCTAATAGATATCTATCATTTTTAGACTTTTAGTCCAATGATCCACAACTCCTGGAATGTTTTCACATTCCAAAAGAGGTACCCCAAAGTAAACATCCAAGTCATGTTCCCCAGGGTCATAGTTAATTAGATCATTTGAATAGTCACAAAGGGCGATATAGTGCAGAAGCTATCTTGTACAAGTCTATCTTAACTAGCTAATCACACATGCCTAACATACAAGTATATCGGCTTTACGAAAGAACCTCAACTATAGTATATCAAAGTATATGCTTCTAGTTTCGTCAAACCACCAACTCATACTCAAGCGTTGGAGTATTAGTTCACACTATAGCAGTAATAGTTTAGGTTTCTTTTAAATAGTACTTTTAGAAACCACTATTACAGGTCATGTTCTACGTATTCGAAATATGCTCATAATATGAAGTGAGTGGACTACTCACTGGCTAAAGGTAAGCCATTCCCTATTCAGAATTCATAACACATTAACCTATACATGATAGATTCTCATTCTTATCAATTAGTTAAGAACAAATAATTATATGTTAAGTAACTCGTGATCCATACCTTACTATGAAAAACCACAATTCATATGGATTATTTTCTTAAACACAATGGGTCATTTCCAAACATTAATCATGCACAAATAAAATGTAAATTCACAAATAAATTTTGAGAATAAATTCTTTTATTAATAAATTCAATAATTACATCAGATAAATAAGTCTAGAGGGTATATATTCCAACAATCTTCCACTTGCACTCTAAGACTAAGAAAGTCCATAGGTGCCCACCTCTATGGCGTTTAAGTGTCTCTTGAAGGCTCTTTCAACTAAAGACTTGGTGAAGGGATCTGTTAGGTTGTTTTCCGAGGCTATCTATTCCACCACTATTTCTCGCCTCTGAATAAAATCTCGGATCAGATGGTATTTTCTCTGGATGTGTTTCCCCTTCTTGTGGTTCTTGGGTTATTTGGATTATGAGATTGCTCCAGAGTTGTTGTAATACATCACAATCGATCTATCCATGTGTGGCACAACTCTAAGTTTTGAAAGAAACTTCCAGAACCAGACTGTAACACCCCACTACCTAGGCCCATTAGGGCTGGGGATGTCACCCGGTCCACAGGATAAGGGGTCTTTATAACTAGGTCACACAAAATAAAATAAAAGAAATACTACAAAATTTAACTTATTACAACCCAACAATACATGAACAAATTCAAAAATAATAAATGCTATTGTCTCTCAAAAGCAATACATAAGAAAAATAATAGAGAGTCTTCAAAGCATAGGCAATATTCTAGCTAATGACCTTCACAGCAGGATCGACCTGAAACATGGTATAAAAGGTGGCGAGATAAAAATTTCAGTAAGCCCGTGTGTGCTTTGAGTGTTTCAGGTAAAACAGTTCATGTATGCAAGTTGTAAAAGTTTCATAAAAGAAAGTATTGACAAGCATTAAATAAATGTCATAAATGAAGAGTGGTGTTTTGTTTTCCAAGACATGCATGTGCACAATAAATACAACCACTCAAAAGAGGTAGCCACGGCACCACACTTTGTGCACCATGACAATATAACGATCAGCATGCCACACATTGAGCATACTGACACAAGGTAGGTGTACGGCCTACCGGGTGAGATACTCCTCCATTTCTACATCCCAAACTTACCAGTTGTCCACTCCGGAAACACACAATCCACTTGACTAAATTTGCTAGATCGGACCGGTATGACCTACTGGACTGGCATCCTATCCGGGAAGGACTCACCCCTCAAAGGTGGCCACTTATTGAGAGACCCTAACCCTTCAAAGAGTAATCCTAGTAGTCTACTCTTATTGAGTACTCAACGTTGTTTGTCCTACTTGGGAGAAAAATGATCATACAATGATTTACTTGAAAATAGCAATTATGGTTTCTAAACCTCTTGCCAAGTCAGTTTTATGAAAAGTTTAGCATTTTGTGTAAAATCATTTGCTTAGTTTTAAATAGCTTGCTTGATTGAAAGAAAAGAAAAATTGTCCATAATTGCTTTACAACATAAATTCTCATATACAATGAATTGGCTTGTCACATTTGGTCTTCAAATGACTCCATGCAGGAACTTACCTGATCCTTTATTCTTCTTGAACTAAAAAATTCTCCAATGTCAACCTAACCCCGCCTGGAGTAAACATAAAGTATAAGATAACCTTTGGACCACATCTGCCTTACATAAATAATTCCTAATTCAACTAGTCACAACCTCAACTAACCATGACCATAATGTCTTGGGCTTTAATACTAGCTGACAAAGTATTTTATAAAATAAATCTAGCTTGATGAGTTAAAATAACTATGGGTTCTAAAATAAATACTAATAAGTTGTAGCTTTAAATAATAACTATGGGTATTATTGCTAATAAATAAACTAATGTTAATATTGAATAATACTAAGTCCTAAATAATATTGGTAAATTGTAATATTTAAATAGTATTATTATAAATAATAAATTACACTTAATTTTTAATTAATAATTAATAGATAATAAATGACCAATAAAATTAATAATAAATAAATTATACTTAATTTTTAATTATTAAATAATAAATAAATTTTAATATAAATAATATTTATGGATATAGGTAAAATTTTTAGTAAGGTTAATTATTATGGTCTACAAGGTCATTTGATATTAATTAATTCTAATATTTTATATATATATATATATTAATAAAATATTTTATTTATTTAACCAATAAAGATATTTATATTTTAATTAATATTCTATTTCCAAACCTCCCTAGTAATTTCGAATTTCATAGAGAAAATATAATAGTAATTCTAATTAAAGTAATAAAATTTGTTAATAAAAATAATCTTAGAATTAACAAAGAAAATAATCTTTTACCATGATTTCCTATTGTGAGAAAAGATTCATGAACACATTCCCTAACATCAAATAATAAGCTAATCCATTCATGAATATACACTTGAACTCATGGCTAATCTCCTACTAGGCATAATCATCATTCATGGCTCCATTGAAGATTAAGAACGTAAAGGCATAATCACCATTGGTGTCATAACATCTATCATACATCAAAACAACCATAAATCTCATTAACCATGATGAGCATATATTGATTCAAAAGAAAAATCCATAAGACGTAATCATACATTTCAACTCTCATGTCCTAATTCCATCACGTTCATACATATACTCAAGTCCCATTTATATTCCATCTTCCTATCAACATCTAAGAGACATGAATCCAGATATTAAAAAAGAAGATTCAAGAAGAAATACTTGATAGATAATCACTTGATGAAGATTTCTTGATTAGTGACGGTCCACGCATTTGAGAGCATTTAGTGGTCCAAAAAAACAGACATGGTTGATCATCCCATTTCAGCTTGTGAGAGAGAGAGAGAGAGAGAGAGAGAGAGAGAGAGAGAGAGAGAGAGAGACAAAGGCATTAGAATAGAACATTAAAAGAAGGTTGTTCTTGTTTTACCTTTTGATGTTCTTGGAACCTTAAAAAAAAAAAAAACTAATTTTGATCCGTCCGAAAATTTTGGTTTGCATGATTTCACATTATAAAAACTAGAAATGAAGAATAGGGATTAAATATGAGTGATCTGGAGTATTTTGAGAGTGATTGAAGATGTTTTGGATAAGTTTAGACTTGAAGGTGTGAAGTGTGTGTTCTTGGTGTTTTGAGAGAGTTTGAGAGAAAATGGCTTGTGAATTTCTGGAATTGTTGTTGGCCGAGTGGTCTTGTGTAGTTAGGATTTTTTATTTTAGGAAGAAGAAGAGAGAGTGTTCAGTTTTTTTGAAATTCAAATGGAGGAAAATGAGGAGTTGTTTGGGGTAGATGATTAGTTAATGGTGATTGTCCATGGGAGGTCTCTTGCTCTTCAATGGTGTAGGACTGAACAAGCTAGGTTTAATGCAAAGAATGGAGAGTTGTTCAGCTTATAATGCTGGCCAAAAATGGTCTATAATGGTAGATAAATTTCTGGTTTAATCACTTGCTACAAGAGTGTTTTAATGGAGCAAAAAATCTAGAATTAGTTTGAAGTTCAAATGAGTTTTAGATAGAGTAATCTTAGGAGCTTTTTGAGGTGTGATCATGGAGTCCAAGCACTCAAGGTTAGTGTGGGGGTCAATGGTGTTCAGTCTATGGCTGAAAAAGGTCTGATTTTTAGAGATTTGGATGGTGGTTTTTGACCCTTGCCTTGAGGAACCAAGCGGGAAGTTTTTTGGTTTTAATGTTTCAAGAGTACTTAGGATGGTGATGATTTTGGTGTAGAATTTTCTACTTTCTTTGGCCCGATTTGCAGCCATTTTTTTGAGGGTGTTTGAAGGCCTTTTAATGGTGGTTTTCTAGCCTTCTTCCTGAAGAAAAATAGAGGAAGTTCCAGCTATTTTTATGACCAAAAGGTGGCTTCAAATCTAGCTTCAAAGTAGCGAATTTGTTGAAGACAAATTTCTGGTTTTGAACAGATTGAACAGTTCCGAAAATCCATTGTTTTCCCAGCCTTCAACCTTACATGAAATGACCATTTTTCTAGCAACAAATGGGGTAAGAATATTGGCTAAATTTTTTGAAAACCATCTTGCAAAAATTCTGGAAAATTTACAGATTTCCCTTTACCAAGACATGAACAAGATGAAAGTAGAATTCAAGGCATAACTATAGTGATTTATTTTTCTTGGGAACCCTTCCTAACCCTTCTCCCTATTTTAGGACATTCCCCATCCTTAAGAGCTGATTTTTGAATTCCAATTGCTAGGGATTTATCATAGAATTTTTTTGGGATTAAAAATGGATTAGTGAATTAAGGATAGTTTAAGTTTCAAAAAGGTTAGGACAAGGCTAGAGAAATTAAAGAGGACAAGAATTCCTCTAGAATTCTTTATAGGACATGATCACATGATCAAGACATTATCTTCATGTTTCCCTTAAGACAACATTCCCATCTTTAAGGAATGTAAGAAAATCAAAAATTCAAACATAACTAAGATAATCATGAATAAAACTTAAGTTATGGGATTCGAACTCATGATCTTAGAGATTAATTCACAAAGCTCTAACCACTTAACCACAATAACTCTTGTTCTTATTTTCTCACCCAAATATTCTTCTTATCTAAACCTTAAGCCATCTTCCTATTTTGACCTCAGGCAAAATTACCTTTTTACCCTTTCTACCCAACAAGCACAAATAAGTCATTTAACCTATAAATCATAATTCTAAGGCACATAAAATCATTCAAATAGTATATTTTTATGTAGAATAACATGATATGAATCTCATCCCCCTTACTCTAAGGTTGGCTTTAGGTGGGGTTTCACACAGACTACTTCCTTAAATGCTTCTGAAGCTACCGTATACTCAGCTTCCATGGTTGAGTCAGCAATACAAGATTGCTTGATACTCCTCCAAGAAATAGCTCATCCAAATAAGGTAAATACATATCCACTAGTGGATTTTCTCTCATCCTTATTTGCCTAGAAATCTAAATCTGTGTATCCAGTAGGAACAAAGTCGTTAGCTCTGTAAACCAACATATAATCTTTCGTACAATTGAGGTACTTAATAATATGCTTTACAACTTGCCAATGAACCTCCCCAGGATTTGACTGATATCTGCTAATTAGGCCTACGATAAAGCAGATATCTTACCTTGTGCACAACATGGCGTACATAAGATTTCCCACAACTGAAGCGTAGGGAATCCTACTCATTCTGTCTTTTTCCTCTTGAGACATAGGATAGTTCTTAGAACAAAAAGACAATCCATGTCTGTAAGGGATTAGAGCTCCCTTGCATGAGTCCATACTAAACTTGGCTAGCATCTTGTCAATGTATGTCATTTGGGATAATCCTAACATTCTCTACTTCCTATTTCTAAGAAGCTTAATCCCAAGAATGTAACTAGCTTCTCTCAAATCCTTCATACTAAATTGACTAGACAGTCAAACTTTAGTAGATGAAAATGTCCCTACATAATTTCCAATGAGTAGAATGTTATCCATATATAGGACAAGAAAAACTACATTTGTGCCTTCCAATTTCGTGTACACGCATAGTTCATCCTCGTTTTGAATGAAACTATAGTTTCATCAAAATGAATGTTCCATGTTCTAGATGTCTGCTTAAGTCCATAAATGGACTTCTTGAACTTGCAGAACATATGTTCCTGGACTTTGGCAATAAAACCTTTCGGTTGGAATATATAGATGTATTCGTTAAGATGGCCATTAAGAAATGTCGTCTTAACATCCATTTGCCATAACTCATAGTCGCAATGACATGCAATGGCAATGAGGATACGTATAAACTTAAGTTTGGCTACCGGAAACAAAGTTTCATCATAATCGATTCCCTCTTTTTGAATATACCCTTTCCTCACAAGCCTAACTTTGAAGGTTTCCACCTTCCCATCTACTCCACTCTTCCTCTTGTATTGCCACTTACACCCAATGAGTTTTATCCCTTCAAGTGAAATTACAAGATCACAAACCTAATTGAAGTAAATAGACTCAATCTCGGCTTTCATTGCTTCATACCATAAATCTGCATCGATATTAGCAATAGCCTCATCGTATCTAGTGGGACCTTGTTCCTGATGGTAAAAAACCAGGTCGAAAGCCTCTCCTGCCCATCTTTCTAGAACTCTGATACCCTCCCACTGCGACGAAGCTCCGTTTGTATAGGTTCTTAAGGCTGTGCCTCTTCTTGTTCTATAATCGGGTCTGAAGAAGTTGATTCTGAAGATAACTTCTCCTCGAATTCCAATCTTGTTTAACCTTTAGTGGAAGTACTTTGATCACCCTCCAAGTATCTAGCATTAATACTTACTAGTACTTTCTGCTCCTTGGGATGATAAAAGTAATATCCTTTTGTCCTTTTTGGATACCCAACAAAGTAGCATACTTCTGATCTTGATTTGTCTCCCTTGATTAGTATATAAGTTGGACAACCCCATATCCTGAGATAATTTAGATTTGGCTTAAGCTCAATCCACATCTCATAGGGTGTCCTAGGTACTAACTTGGAAAGTATTAAATTTAGAATATATGTTGTTGTTTCCAAGGTATATCTCCAAAAAGAGACTGGAAGAGTAGCATGAGATATCATGCTTCGGACTATTTTCATTAATGTCTTGTTCCTTCTCTCAACTACTCCATTCTGTTGGGGTGTACATGGCACAGAGAGTTAGGATACTATCCCATGAATTATCATGTAATCCTTAAACTCACCGAGAAGGTACTCTATACCACCATCCGATCGTAAGGTTTTGATCAGTTTACCTGTCCGACGCTCTATTTTAGCCTTAAACTCTTTGAACTTTCAAACTTGCACCTTATCAAGTAGACATAACCAAACCTTGTACAATCATCCGTGAAAGTGATGAAGTACTCAAAATCCCCTCTAACTTGTGTAGATAAAGAACCACACACATCAATATGAACAAGGCCTAATGTCTCTTTAGCTCTATCATCCTTTGGGTGAACAATTTTTCGGTCATTTTTCCAATAAGGCAGGATTCACACTAAGGCCAACTTTTCAATCTTAATAAGCCCAAGGGCCCATCATAGATTAACCTCTGAATCCTGGTTAAGTTAGTATGACTCAACCTTAGATGCCAAAAATATGAGTTATAGACATATGTCTTTCTTTTCTTACATAAAGGTTTAGATTGAGCGTTACTTATTTGATTGTTTATAGGATTTAAAAAGAATAAGTTTCCATACATGTGCCCTGTACATAAAACTTCTCCATTTCTACTGATAGTAACACCAGAATGAAAAGAAACAGAATATCCATAATTTATTAGTTTTGCAACTAAAATCAAATTTTATTTAAAATCGGGTACATATAAAATATCTTTTAAAATAACTATTTTATTACAATAAAAAACAAGATCCTGCTCTCCCACTACAAGGGCTCATACTTGTGCTCCATTTCCTACTCGTAGTCTATGCTCGTCTTTCTGGAGTCTTCTTATCTTCCTAAACCCCTGCAAGGAATTACAAATATGATTAGTGGCACCAGAATCAACAATCTAAGTGAAAGTTGATCCAACCATTGAAATTAACTCTAGATATAGAACAATACCTGTAAGGTTTTTCTTAGCCTGAAGTTCTGAACACTCTTTTTTCCAGTGTCCCTTCTACCCGCACTTGAAGCATTTGCCTCTAGGCTTGTTAGGCTGGTTCTTGGGTTGGGTCGATGCATTTTCCTTCTTCTTCTTGAACTTTCTGGGCTTAGACCCAGTTCTAGAGAAAAAGTCCTAGCAATTATAGTCTTAGACTATGACTTCATGACCTTCTCTGCCACTTGGAGCTATTTCATTAACTCGGTTAAACTCATGTTTAACTTGTTCATGTTATAATTTAACTTGAACTGAGTAAAAGAGCCCGGAAGAAATTTGAGAATCATATCCACTTGGCTCTCGAGGTCAATTACAGTCCCTAAGACTTCTGCTTTCTCGAAAGCAGCAATTATCTTGAGTATATACTCTCTGACTGATACTCCATCAGCCATCTTAGTGTTGATGATTGTCTTAAAGCCTCCTGCCTTACAGGCCAGCTCATATCTGCGAACATTGTGGCTAGTGATTGGCTAATATCGTACGCAGTGGCCATGTGCTTGTATTTAGACTGAAGCACATTAGACATGAAGGCCAACATGTAGCATCAGCCATCTCGTTGGCCTTCTTCCATGCTTTCTCAGCCTCTCGCTCCTTAGCGGTGGAACCCTTCCCGATAACAGGGTAGGTGTCAAAGAGGACATACTTATACTTCTCAGCAATGAGTATTATGTCCAAGTTCCTTTTTCAATCCATATAATTTGGACCCGTTACTTATTCTCATAAAGAATAACGGCCAAAGGACTAAAAAAACCTCTACTAACCATTTCTGAAAAATAAAAAATAAAAGAAAACTCAATTTGTGAAAAACAAAATAATTTGTGACTTTATCCTCATATTAAATCCGATAATAGTTAACCCTATCACTATTATCTTTAATATGATTAATTTAGCTCTTAGAAAAACTGACATAGCTTCTTGGGAAGATTAACAGTTTCCTAAACTAAGTGTATTAACCACCAAAAATTAATTTTCCTTCTACGTAATGATCTAGAGGATAACTCCATCATAGGATGACCGTTTCTTCTCATTTCCTATGAACATTCCTCGTACTATAACCTCCAACGTGGGCTGACTGATCATAACATGTGTCCCGGGTTATTAACTATATCCATCTATTAGTTCCAGATCATTGTGGTATCTCCATCCTATATAGGTTCGCGGGGTGACGCAAGGAGACCCACGATCTCTAATAAGGATTGATAGGGGCTAATTTGGTTATATTTTACGTAGTTATTTGAGGCTCTTTTGTAATACATTTTGTGCAATAATTAGTCATATTCTTTTATATTTGAGATTTTACCATTAGAAAGGTATTTTGGTCATTATTTCAGGTTTTTGGGTAAAACGAAGCAAAACCGTCACGAAACAGAGCAGAGTTGGCACCAGTTGGAAGCCTGGAACTGACGCCGGCTGTACACTGGATGCACAGACTTCAAAGCGATGGAAAAATTGGAGAATCAGAGTAGAACAGAGCCTAACCGGCACCAGCTGCAGTCTGGAACGTATGTGCAAAATTCAGAGAAAAATTAGCAAACGAGTAGAGAAATAGAATACAGGCGGCGCCAGCTCCAAAGGACCAAGGCGGCGCCGGCTGTGGTCTATTCCTAAGGTGGTGCTGCGATCTTTTGACGTGTTTTTGGAAATCTGGTGAGTTTTAGCATCTTCCAATTTCTACTTGGCCAAGAACTTTGTACCTACGAGTTTAGGCACTTCTTAAGCCTATAAATAGATGAAAAACACAAGGAAAAATGGGAGAATTCATTGATCATTATAGAGAATCACTCAGTCTAAGGAGGAATTCTTCAAGTTCAAAGAGGGTTGTACAAGAAGGTTTTCAAAGAAAGAAGAAGAAGGCTTGTCTATGAGTTCTTTCTTTTACTTTTCATTTCTTTTTCTTAACAATGATGTTTTAATTATTCTATGGTAATTTGATATTGTTTTAGATAATCATGATTCTTGGAGTTATTTGATCTTTTGATTAATTGACTGTTCTTCTTGGTATTTAATTACTTGGGCATATTCCGAGATTAGTTGGTTGTTTCTATTGTTAACTTGCTAGACCAAAAAGGTTGATGATGGTTGCACTTGATTAATTTTCACATTTATTGGCTGTTAACTTGCTAGACCAAAGAGGTTAATTGCTGAGGATTAAGTAATTAAAGGTTAATTGATGTTTGCCAAACCAAGGATTCATTGATTAATTTTATGTTTTAAATTTGCCAGACCACGAAAATTTAATTAAGGATTGTGTTTAACGCATCTTTTTGATGAATTAGTTGAGACAGACCAAGTGATGCTAATTTACCTTAATCCTTCATGGTGCCGAGAGAATGATTGATTATGATAATGGTTAAGTTCTTGAAGATCATGGTTGTCTAATCAATGGTTTAAGTTGCATACTTCTCCATCCTTGACATGTACATATTTTTATTTTATTTTCTTTTTAGTTTTTTTTTATTTGATTTTCACTTTATCGAGTTTGTTAAACAATAAAAGAGGGGTAATTAATGTTTACTTTTTTCTTGAGGATCGACACTTGTTTGAACCCTATGCTCAGTAATGATGAGTACGCTTGCTCATATGTGTGATTTGGGTCCAACATTTTAATTTCAACTTGATTGGAAATGTGCTTAGTTTTTGTATGATTTTTATACCCAAATCCAAACACATTAAGGATAGTGATGGAAGCCATGGGACCATTGGAACCCTTCTCCCACTTAGTATTTTAAAATAAAGGTTTGCTTGAAAAATATCTTTTGAAAATTTCAATTAAGTTTTCTTTTAACTCAAAAATAAAATATCTAAACCCATAAAAATTTCTATGTAAAGGTTTATTCCCTTTGAGAAATTTTTTCATGGATTAATTTTATTTAAGTTAATAAACTTAATAATTTCAAAAAAATTCAATAAAACTTTCGAGAGATTTTGATCTCAAATTTAACTTGACAAAAACAATTTTTCTTGTTAAAATTAAATCAAAATGGTTTTCTATTTTAATTCACAAAAATATCTAAATCCAAAATATTTTTTATATCAAGGATAAAATCCTTTGAGAACATAACCAAGAATTAATTTTTGTTCGAATTAAAATTAACCATTTGATTTAAGAAAAATATTTTTCTTTGTCAAAAATTCCCAAAGACTTTGGTTTTTGAGAAAATATGCATATAGGATACAAAAAGAAATAAGCATGGTAGAAAACTATAAATTTTTTATGCTTTTTTATTCTTTTAACCTAAATGTCCAAATAATAGAATTAAACACGTTAATTAATTAATGGTCTTGTTTAATTCTAAATTTTTTTTACTATTATTTTTATGCAAAAATATTCAAAAAATATTAACTATTACAATAAAAATAACTTCGCCTGCTATGAGACCAAAAACAAAAAAAAATTATTTTTTATTTTTTAATTTATTTCGGGTCTAGTGCACCCACCACACTGGATCATGGCCCCCCATAGGAAAACCTAATCTGGGTGGGTGCTCATGACTCGTCCTGCGACCCGCCCTACTGTCGCGGTCAAAATTGAAGACTGTGGAAATTGCATTTTGCAAATGCAATTTGCTTCCTCAGGGAAGCCTTTGGCTTCCTCGCGGCATGAGAGGAAGCAAATTGCATTTGCAAAATGCAATTTCCACAATCTTCAATTTTGACCGCGACAGTAGGGCGGGTCGAGAGGAAGCCAAAGGCTTCTGCCAGGAAGCTTTCCTCGCCAGCTTGGCTGGGCTGCGACTCCCCCCATATCCAATGAAGGCGACTCAGCTCGGCTCATCTTCTCCAGATTTTTCTGTGATTTTTCTTCTACGATTTTCATTCCTTCTTCTAGTTCTTTCGTCCAGACAGCATGAAATACCATTTAACAAGCTCCTATGCCTTTAAAAATAGTGGTCTTAAATGTTTCATCTAAGAAAGTAGTAAATTACAGTGTTCCTATACTTTCACTCGCGAAACTTACACAGAGACTATCCCATACTAGAAACATGAAGGTTCATAGTAAACATCCAAAACAAATATTTTCTTGTTTTAGTTAAGCCTAGCATGCTTCCTACATTTGCCAAACCATAGCTCTGATACCACTTGAAGGATGAAAATGGCAAAAATTGTTAAACCAAAAGCATGCTTACAGAACGAAAAAATTTACCTCTATATTTGAATGACCTTATTAGCACTAAAGAAGATATCTGTACAAGGATACTTAAAGCTATTGGATCACGTCCTTGTAAACGTCGACTTCGTCTTATTCATGTGAAACTTTTAAGCTTCCGAAATGGTTCCCTTTCCTCTGCCGGTGAAAGCTTAAAGAATTGGATTTGCTATAGTTTTCCTAGTGAATGCTTCTTGCTTTGCCTTTGTGAAAGCTCACAGACTTAGCTCACTGTCCTCTCTAGTCTTGATTGCATTTCATGTGTTTTCATCAATTTACCGAGAGAGAGAGAGAGAGAGAGAGAGAGAGAGAGAGAGAGAGAGCAAAGAGTCAAACAAAAAGTCCCATGCTTTTTGTTATCTCTCACGCAAAACAATACGGGATCCATCCCGTGTTTTTTTTAATTAATTTAATATTTATTTTTTAAAATTTTATTTACCCTTGGTCTTATTCATTGGGCCAGATAACATTATTTACTCTTGGGCTTGAACACTCATAAATAATAAATCTCAATTATAAAAGTTTTGGACTTCATTAAACAACCCAATAAATAGTTAACAAGCCCAAGTAGATCAATATAAAATATTATGTCTTTTATCTAGTTTATATATAGATTAATTTTTTAATTATTCAATCTGGGTCTTAGGCCCTGAATAATTAATTAACCAATTAAATTAGATAAAATCTATACTCTCTCTCGATTTAAATAAAATAAAACAAAATTTATAATTATTAAGACCAATTCCTTAACCCAAATCTATCAGAACTTAAGGGCTATTTCAGGGACCACAAGGCACATTACATTGGCTACTAAAATGACCAAAATACCCTTACTATATAAATGGCTATATTTCACCATAAGGAAATATTAACCCAAGGATAATGGTGTGATGGCAAAGTCTTCGACCTATAGGTATAATGACTAAAATACCCCTCTACACATCGCCGTGCATTTAGAGAGGAGGAGTATACTAACACCTCTCTAATAGACATCTACCATCCTTAGACCTTTAGTCCAATGATCTATGACTCCTGGAATGTTTTCACTTTCTCAGGGAGCTACCCCAAAGTAAACATCCAAGTCATGTTCCCCAGGGTCCTGAATATTTAAATCATTTGAATAGTCACAAGAGGCAATATAGTGCAGAAGTTATATTATACAAGTTTATCTTAACTAACTAGTCACATATACCCAACATACAAGTATATCGGCTCGATGAAAGAACCTCAACTACAGCATATCAAAGTACATGCTTCCAGCTTCATCAGACCACCAACTCATACGCAAGCGGTAGAGTATTAGTCTATGCTGTAGCAGTAATAGTTTGGGTTTCTTCTAAATGGTACTTTTAGAAATCACTATTACATGTCCTATTCTACGTATTCGAAATACGCTCATGCTGTGAAGTAAGTGGACTACTCACTGGCTAAAGGGAAGCCATTCTCCGTTTGGAATTTATAACATAATAATCTAAACATGATGAGATTCACATTCTCATCAATCGGTTAAAAACAACCATATATGTGTTAAATAACCCGTGATCCATACCTTACTGTGAAAGGCTACCATTTACACGGATCACTTACTTAAACACAATGGGTCATTTTTAAAGAAAAATCATGCACAAATAAAATGTAAATTCCAAACAAATTTTGAAAATAAATTTTTTTATTAATAAATTCGATAATTATATCAAATAAAATTAGTTTAGAAGGCATATATTCCAACAGGCTATTCTTTTTCAAATCATCACTTAGTTACAGATAAACTTTTGACATCTTCAAAAAAAAAAAAAAAAAAAAGAAGTTACATCAATTTGAAGAAGCCAGTTCTAGCAGTAAAAATCGTTGTTGGAAGCGAACCAAGATAGCAACCACAACTTTGAGCCAAGAGACTTCCAAAAATAAGGTAAAACTGTTTCTTTTTTTTTTTTCTCTTTATCTTTTGACTTAACTTCTTTGCCATTCTTCTTCATTAGAAACGTAATGTTGTAATCATTTGTGAGGAAGCTCATTCTCAAGAATCCATCAACGACTCTCAATTCTCTAAGTAAAATGGTTGTAAAGACATTTCTTACTCTCAGTACAAAGATCCAAAATCCAAGGTAGTAACTCATCAATATTGTTCAACCATGTCTACCTTCCCAAAAGAGACCTTAATGTTAAGTTACAAAAAGAAGTTTGTCATGGAAGTATGAAAGCAATTTTATCAAAGGATTAAGCAAATATCTATCAAACAGGTCTCGTTACTTGAGGATCAAGCTTGCTATATCCTTAAAGAACTAAACAAGAACCTTATTGTTGATTTGTCACCGTTGGATAATCTCTTGAGGTCTTTTTCTATTAAAGCGTGTGAATTTGACAATGCTAGATTTATTTCTTCAAAAAAAGCCTCAAAGAAGTCTTATGCATAATTACTTTCCACTGCTAGCCAACGTTTTGATGGCGTGAAGCTAAAAAGTGTGATCTCATAAATCAAGTTGAGGAAAGCAAAGCTAACTTACAAATAATTAAGGTTGACATTACTGCTCTCAAAAGGAAGCTAAAATGCTCTAAGAAAGAAAAAAAAGAAAGTTTTTAACTGCTTTTAAGGAAAAGAATATGCAATTTTTAAAAGTAGAGTCCACTTGTTTTTTCCTCAAAAAAGAGTTTGTCTTACTTCAGAATACCCCTATAATAAAAAAAGAGGATGAAGCCAATTTGAAAAACATGAGAGGGCAGTTGGTGGCACTTCAACAAGGCTTAAAATATTTCAAATTCTTTCCTTGAAGTCTTGTAGCACTTCGTATTTTCTTTAAGCAGTTGTATTTTTCTTTAAGCATCATCAATAATATATTTCTTCTATTTCATCTCAACTTTTTTTCTTTGCGTATATGAATTTCCACTTGTTGGAAATATTAATGTCACAATCTGCAATAAATCATAACTTGATTGCAATAAATAGGAAAATGGAAAATGGTGAAAGAATGTGACTGAAATTAGAAATTTCTTTTATGCTGCCTACATATCTTAAGAATAACCTATGAATTAAGTCAAATATAGTTCAAAATTGATGCGTACAATTTGAAGAGGTGTGACATTTAGAGTTTTAACTCGTACGGTCCAGGAATAACTTACAGTTTAAACTCATGCAGTTAAGGAGTAACTTATAGTTTAGGCTTTTGCAGTCAAGGAGCATCAATTTATGCATAATATCGCTTTAAATGTTTGTCATTGATCAGGCCAATTCTTAATCCATCTTTGACAACTATCCTATAGGATCCATCTTTGACAACAATAAATGGGCCATCCCATTTTGATGTTAGCTTTTTTTGTTTATGTCTAACAATAATTGGTCTCTTTACATCGAGCACTAAATCACCAACTTGAAAAAAAGGAACATGCACTTTCTTATTAAAGCCTTGAAAATGCGAGTTTGGTAGCATTCTAGTCTTTGTTGTGCCTGTAACCTCTTTTCATCAAATCTTCTAATTCTTCAAGTCTTAGACAAACATTATCTTCCTTGGTGAGTTCTTCTTCAATAGCGATCTTCAAGGAAGGAATTTATTACTCTAATGGAAGGTGATAGGGCCTAAATGTACATATATTTTCCTAGCTATTTGATGTGATTTTGTGATGTTTTTAATGTTATAGCTAGTCAATTCCCTTATTTTTTGATGAAATTGAGATAATTGGTTGCAAAAACATTTTCTTTGGATTTTGTACAGAAATTAAAGAATTTAGAGTTTAGTGGCGGCATTCCAGTGTTGAACCAATGCCAACCTAAGCTATATGAAATGACCTTAGCTTAATTCTAGAAGAAATCATGCATGAACAGAGCTAAATCGACGCTGGCCCTGAGAAGCTAGGCTGGCACTGGTCCTATACCAATTCATGTCAGTTTGAAGTCTGAATTTGAGCAGAATTGAAAATTTCCTAAGGAGTTTTTTGGTATCTGATTTGTACACAGCCCAGAACTTCTAGGGAATGTTTTTAGCAACCTAAAAAGCTATAAATACAAGGAAAACATAAGCAGAACATGGTGAATTCAGGGATTAAATTCAAGAATCAAGATTGGAGGAAGAATTCATCAAGAGGAATATTTTTTTGAGAAGAGACTTCATAGTAAGAGGAAAAGGGTTTGTTTATAAGTTCTATCTTAATCCTTTGTTTTCCTTTTCTTGAACAATATTGAGATCAATGTTTTAATTCTTTTTAGATGGTATTTTGAATTCATGACATTGGATTGATTTTTAGTGATTTAATTATTGATTTATGGTATTTGGTTACTTTGTATTAATTTGATGAATTGATTAAGTGCTTCTATCTTTTAGTTAACTTAAGAAAAAGGTTAGGAGGTGGTTTCTATTTGATTAATTCTAGATGTATTTCTTAGGTAACTCGAGAGAGAGGCTAAGTAGAAAATTAGAGTAACCTTGTTAGTTTTACCTAGAAAAAGGAGAATTAATGAATTTCATGCTCTTATAACCTAAAGATAGGGATGTTTATGAATTGAAATTCATTCATCTTCTGATTATTTTGATGAGGTTGAGATATTTATTAACCTAACTAGAAGATAGTGAGACCATAACTCGAGAGAGAGTAAATTCCACATTATTCCTTCAAGATGCTATAATGGTAATTGATTATGATAATTGCCTGATTGATTATTGTCATAATTTTTAGAATTTTATTCTAATTACATGTCATTCTATTCTTGATTGTATAAATATTGTACTTAGATTTTATTAAATCAATTTAGTTGATAGGCTAAACAAGGGATGAAAAGTAATTAGTGTGTACTTATTCCTTAAAGATTGATGCTCATTAATTCTATTTTTTTTATATATTTTAAATGAGTATATTTACTCATATGTGTGATTTAGAATTAATATTTTAATTAAAACTTGATTAAGAATGGATTTAAAAATAAATGATTTTATTTACCCAAATCTAATGCATTAGAAAGATTGCCTCCGTGTCATTTACCAACGCATACAGGTAGCTTGAGTTGGAGTGCGGTAAGTGATCCTATATGCCCAAAGTGCTTCTCCAATATGAATATGCCAATATTTTTTTGATTTAGTCATCACTTTTTGCAACAAATTGCACAAAGTCTTATTAAAAGCCTCTGTGAGTCTATTGATCGAGAGGTAGTACATAGACGATTTATGCTACTTGAACTTAAACTTCTCACACAACTTGCCCATCAAACAATTGCAAAAAGGCTTGCCATTATCCATAATGATATATCGAGGAATGCCATATCAATAAATAATATTTACGCATATGAAATCAAAAATATTTTCTTTCTTTATTTCTTTTAATGCTACAGCTTCTGCCTATTTGGAGAAGTAATCTATTGCAGCTAAAATGTAGTGATGCCTAGTAGAAGACTTTGGTGGTGGTCCAATGATATCCAAACCCCATGCATCAAATGGCTATGAAGCAACTATCAGTTGCAACGGCTCAGGAGGCTATTATATATATATAATTTGCATAGAATTAGAATGCTTGATACCTTCAAGCATATCTAAGCAATCTTTCAGATAGTCGGTCAATAGTATCCCATCCTCTTGATGCAAAAATGAAGTTTAGGACCAAATTGGTGGGCTCCATAGATGCTAGAATGGACTTCTTGAAGGCATAGAAAATGGAAAACACAGGGCATGCAACGGAAGCGAAGATAAAAAATTGGAAAAATAAAGAATAGGGGAACTCCAGGGCAGAGCCGGCGCCGGCTCTGGTAGTCCTAGCCGGCGCCGATTAGGCACTGTACAGGTTCTAAGGTTTTAAAAATTTTTACCTCTTTTCCTAGTTCTAATAATTGACTGGACCGGAATGTGTGCCGCTGAGGTAGGTACGCTGGTGGAAGCCTCTGGTGCGATTCCTGCAAACCTCCTACTCCGTCTTTGCATGTAGGTGAATGCCAATCTCTCGATCTTCCAATATATGGCCTACCTAAATCCGTTTGGTGAATAACTACAAACTAAGGAACCTTTTTCTGGAGAGAGAGAGAGAGAGAGAGAGAGAGAGAGAGAGAGAGAGAGAGAGAGAGAGAGAGACGTCTGGCTTTTCATAGAGAAGAAGCCGTCTCAGAGAGTGTATGTTCTTCCAACCACGTTGTTTCCAATCCTCATGTTTAAGCTAAATAAAACCCTAGGTTAAACTGGATTGGGCCATTGGACCCTTAGTTTAACCTTTTGGGCTTAATTAATTATTCTAATTAAAACCAACCTAATGCCCTAATTAATAATTAATTTTTTAGCCCAAATAAACTAGTTCAATTAATAAGCATATATTAGTTTAGTCCCAGATTAATCTTTAATTATTCAAATTGGGCCAAAACCCTGAATAATTAATTAACCCACTAAACTAATTTTATTAATTCTCTCTCCATGGACCTTTATTTTATTCTAACCCAATAATTAAATTAGGCTACTTAAATAAAATAAATTTCATTTAATTTAAAATCAATTCCTTAGCCCGTATTTAATTATGACTCACGGTCTATATTGGGAACCAAAAGACACACCGCCTTGGCTACTAAAATAACCAAAAAACCCTTGCCATATAAATAGCTGTATTTGCATTTTAAATATTTTCTAATATCACATAAGAAAATATTGACCCTAAGGATAGTGCTGCATTAGCAAAATCTCCGACTTATAGGTGTAATACTAAAATACCCCTCTATACATTGCCGTACATTTAGAGAGGAAGAAGTGTACTAACACCTCTCTAAATGACATCTACCATCCTTAGGTCTCTAGTCCAATGATCCACGACTTCCTGGATTATTTTCGCTTTCCAAGGGAGCTACCCTAAAGCAAACATCCAAGTCATATTTTTCAGGGTCCTAGATATTTAGATCATTTAGACAACCACAAGGGGCGATCTAGTATAGAAACTATTTGTACAAGTCTGTCTTAACTAACTAGTCACACATACCTAACATGCAAGTATATTGGCCCTACGATAGAACCTCAACTATAGCATATCAAAGTATATGCTTCCAGCTTCATCAAACCACCAACTCATACTCCAGTCGTAGAGTACTAGTCCACGCTTTAGCGGTAGTAGTCTAGGTTTCTACTATATAGTACTTTTAGAAACCACTACTACAGGTCTTGTTCTATGTATTCGAAATACGCTTATGTTATATAGTGAGTGGACTACTCACTGGCTAAAGGTAAGACATTTCCCATTTAGAATTCACAACATAATAACCTAGACATGATGAGATTCTTATTCTCATCAATCGGTTAAGAACGAATGTTTATGTGTTAAGTAACCCGTGATCTATACCTTACTGTGAAAGACCTCCATTCACATGAACCACTCACTTAAATACAATGAGTCTTTTCCAAACGTAATTGAGCACCAATAAAATTGTAAATTCACAAACAATTTTTAAAAATAAATTCTTTTATTAAAACATTTGATTTATGCATCAGAAATCTAATCTAAGAGGACATACATCTCAACACTTCTTTCATTACTTAAATAGCTTTTTCTTAACCTAAACATCTAAGAAAAATATCTTCAAAAGAACGTTGAAAGAATATATCTTTATAGCAAAAGAAGCAAGGTGCATGTTGATGAAAATCAGTCCACCTTCGTAGATCATTAGGAAGTTTTTTACTTTTGAGATAGTCCACAAAATGTTGCATTTCTTTAATCTTCTTCGTCAATCTCATAGACGAAAATAGAATGAATTTCATATATGTCATCATCTTTATCTTCAAAAATAGGAGGTTGACCCATATTTGATATATAAAAAATTGATTTTTTTATCATGTAAGCATAAATTAGAAGCCAATTTTACCAATGCATCTGCTTCCTTATTTTCTTTTCTTAATAGATGCTCAATTATTATGTCACCCAAATATCCCATAAGCCATCTTACATAATTATAATATGAGATTAACTCAGGTTTCTTGATATTATATTCACCAAGTAATTGATTAATAATTAGTTGAGAATCTCTATACACTTTAAGATGTAGTTACTTCATATCAACAACCAACTCTAATTGAAGTATTAGGGTTTGGTACTCCGCCACACTATTGGAGTATCTGGTTAAGGTAAAAGAATATGGCAATACATCTCTCTTAAGGGTAATGAATACCATGCTAGATCTAGCACCTTCACGATGCACCATATTATCAAAATAAATCTTTCATGCTGGAAGAATATCAATCACAAGGACATCTTCATTAGGTAATTCATCATTTAGTTCCTACTCAACAAGAATAAGGTGGTCAGCCAAGAAATTAGCTAGCACTTACCATTTGACAGTTTTTTGTTGAACTAAGATAATATCGAATTGTTGCAATTGAAGGTACCACCTTACTAAATGATCAAATAGCATAAGCTTTGTCATATAATACTTTATAGGTTTCGCCTTAGAGATAAGACATAAAATATGTGCCTGGAAATAATGCCTTAATTTCTAAATTGCAAATATCAAAGCTAGATAAAACTTTTTAATTTGGTATATAGTTCAATTTATTTGTTTTCATCATCCGACTTAAGTAGTATAGAGCATTCTCTTTTCCATTCTTATTTTCTTGAGCAAGTAATGCCTCAATTGAGCATTCTTGCGCAGCAATATATAAATCCACGACTTATTAGGAACATGTACAGCAAGCACATAGGGCTTCATCAAATAAGATTTGATCCATTTGAAAGAATTTTAACACACTTCATCCACTCAAATGATACACCCTTCTTTATTAGGTGACTAAATGGTTAACATCACTTAGCAATATTTGAGATAAACCTTCAAAGGTAGGCTAACCTTCCTTACAAACTTTTTAGTTCATGGATATTCCTAACTTAGGCATCTTCAGAATTGCGTCAAATTTTTATTCGCCTATTTCAATACATTGATGACGGATGATGAAGCCCAGGAATTTTCTAAAGGTGATGCCAAATATACATTTAAGAGGATTCATCTTCAATTGATGTTTACGGAGTCGCTCGAAAGTCTTTCTCAAATAATAAAGATGATCACCTTATTTACGCAATTTAACCACCAAATCATCCGCATAGTATTCCACTATCTTATGTAACATATAATTAAAGATCTTTTGCATTACCCTCTAATATGTGGCTCCAGCATTCTTTAGACCAAAAGGCATCACTATGTAGTAATAGATTTCTTTTGGAGTACAAAAGGTAGTGAGCTCCTTATTTTTTAGCACCATTCTGATTTGGTTATAACTAGAAGATCCATCCATAAAAGATAGAGCTTCATGGCCTATTATTGCATCTACTATCAATTCAGAAATAGGCAATAGAAAATCATCTTTTGGACATGCGTCACTTAGATTTCTAAAATTTACAAATTCGAATATGTCCATTTTTCTTCCTCACAAGAACAATATTGGTAACTTAAGTTGGATACTTATTTTCTCGAATAAATTTAGCTTCAATGATCTTATTCACCTCTGCTTTAATTAATGGAGCTAACCCAGGTCGAAAATGCATTTGGGCTTGCTTTACTAGTGTCGCCCTATCCTTTACAGCTAAATAGTAGACTACAATTTTTATGTTTAAACCAAACATTTCTTTGTATGTCCAAGCAAAGACATCTCTGAACTCTTTTAAAAGATTGATGCTGGCCTTTTCTTCTTGAGGCGATAAGAGTGCACTTATGTAAATTAGGCAAGGATATTCAATAGTGCCCAAATTTACTTAGTTGATGAGCTCTTATGCCTTTTTCAAATTCTATTTGAGCATACTCAACATCTTCTTTCTCAACACACTTTTCGTCATAGATGGTGATAGGATTGCAAAAAGTTGCACTTTTTTCATCACAACCCATAACAGTTGTCATTTATGTTATCACTTTTAGAACTCCATCACAATTCACTACCATTTTTGCCTTAAAGGAGACTTTACCAAGATTTATTACATTTAAAGTGACTGTGACTCAAAACCTCTTGAAAACAGATTTTCTTTTTCACTTTGGGCTTAGTCTTGTGAAGACAGATGGACGTAGATTTTTATCTCTCAATCTATCAAAAATATATTAAGGTTTTAATGTTGCTTCATCTTCTATAGTAATACATTGAACGATTGGCCTCTTTGAGTCGAATAGGAGATAATTGTTTGTAACCCAGACCGGCACGCCTTTTTTCTATTGGCATACCTTGTGTAGATCCTGGACCCCGACCCTTTTCCTTGTTGATATTAGCAGGGAGTCAAATCCTTCCTTCGTATGCGAAGTCGATAATTCACCATGCTCTACCTTTGCTTCTTTCTTTGGCAGGACAAATCCTTTTTATAGAAATATTTGGTGACTTAATAGGGTCAACCTTTGTAAGAGGTAAAGTGAGCCCTCCCAGTGGCTTATTATGTACACGTTGCTTATTAGAACCTTTTGCACATATTGTAGCTTTAACATTTTTAGAGAAAATGACATTTTTATATTCCTTCCACATTGATGAATCAATCTTAGTTGATTCATCATCTTTCTAAAAATAGATTTAGCATCAGCAATATACGCTTTAGCTTTAGCGAATAGTTTATCATCATCATCTATTTTTTTACCATGCCATTTCGACGGTATTTGAAACATTGATGTAGGGTTGATGGCACTACACTATTATCATGAAGCTTTGGTTTTCCTAGCAGAATATTGTAGAAGGTCTTAGCATCAATAACATGGAAAAGAGCATTTGAATGCATGCCCTTGATTAATATGTCTGGCTGGAGAGTACCACTAGCTTGTTACTTTATTAATTGAATCCTTATATCATAAGGCAGTTTTGAGACAATTCATTTATAGAAATATCTAACTCTCTCAATGTCCGTAGAGGTAGGATATTTACTACTAATCCTTCATCCAGTAATATTCCTTCTCCATTAATGAATCGATCTTAGTTGATTCATCATCTTTCTAAAAATACACTTAGCATCAGCAATATACACTTTAGCTTTAGTGAATAGTTTATCATCAGCATCTATTTTTTTTCCCACGCCATTTTGATGGTATTTGAAACATTGATGTAGGGTTGATGGCACTACACTATTATCATGAAGCCATGGTCTTTTTAGAAGAATATTGTAGAAAATCTTAGCATCAATAACATGGAAAAGAGCATTTGAATGCATATCCTTAATTAATATGTTCAGTCGGAGAGTACAACTAGCTCGTTACCTCATTAATTGAATCCTTGTATCATAAGGCGGTTTTGAGATAATTCATTCATAGAAATGTCCAACTCTCTCAATGTCTGTAGAGGTAGGTGATATGGGCTAAATTAGTCATATTTTTTCTAGTTATTTGATGCTCTTTTGCGATACATTTTGTTCAATAACTAGTCATATTCCTTCATATTTGAGATTTTACCCTTAAAAAGATATTTTATTCATTATTTCAGATTTTAGAGGTATAACAAAGCAAAAACGTCGCAAACAGAATAGAGGCGGCGTCGGCCAGGACATAGGAACTGGCGCTGGCCATGTGCTGTTGGCACGAACTTTGAGGCGATAAAAAAATTATTGAAACAGGACCGGAACAGAACCAAATCGGTGCCGGCTCTAATAGCCAAGGCAGTGTCGGCTGCACTTTGGACAACATTGTGTGGAAATCAAGAAAAAATTGGTGAACAACAGAAGAAACAAAACACAACCGGTGCCGGCTCTAGAAGCCAAGACGGCGCTGGTTATGCCCTGAGGATAAGAAGGATCTTGATTTTTCTACGCGATTTTTGGTAATCTGTGAAATTTTAGTATCTTCCTACTTCTACTTGGCCAAGAACCGTACACCAACGAGTTTAGGCACTTTCTAAGCCTATAAATAGATGGAAAACACAAGAGAAAAGAAGAGAATTCATAGATCATCATAGAAAATCACTCACATCAAATGAGGAATTCTTCGATTCAAGGAGAATTGTGCAATAAGATCTTCAAAGAAAGAAGGAAACTCGTCTATGAGTGCTTTCTTTATTTTGTTTTCTTTTTCCTAAATAATGATGTATTAATTATTTTATTGTAATTTGACATTGTTTTATGTATTCATGATTTTTAAGGTTATTTGATCATTTGATTAATTGATTGTTATTCTTGGTATTTAAGTACTTAGGTTGATTATGAGATTAATTGGTTGTTTCTTTCTATTGACTTGCTTGAGAAAATGGTTGATGGTGGTTTCAATATATTAATTTCATATTTGTTATCTCTTAACTTGCTTGAGAAATGGGTTAATTGCTAAGAACAGAATAATTAAAGGTTAATTGATGTCTGCCAGAGTATGGATTCATTGGTTAATTTCATGTTTTAAGTTTGCCAGAGTATGAAAATTTAATCAAGGATTGTGTTTAATGCATCTTTTAGGTGAATTAGTTGAGACATAGTATGTGATGCTAATTTGTTTAGAAGATAGTAATTTCATGGATTGGGAAAGAAGTGAATCTATATTAATCCTTCATAATGCTAAGATAATAATTAGTTATGATAAAGATTGGATACTTTAAGATTATGGTTGTTTAAACAGTGGCTTGGGTTACATAATTCTCTATCTTTGATATGTATATAGTCTTTTATTTTATTTTATTTTATTTTTCTTTTTATTTCGTTTTCACTTTATTAAGTCGGTTAAATAATGAAAGAAAAAGGATTAATGCATACTTATTCCTTGAGGATCAACACTCGTTTGAACCCTATGCTATGTTAATGATGAGTACGCTTACTCATATGTGTAATTTAGGATTAACGTTTTAATTTAAACTTAATTGGGAATGTGCTTATTTTTATATGATTTTTATACCCAAATAAATACGCATCAGTAGGATATTTACTATTGATCCTCCATCCAGTAATATTCTGTTCACTCTTTGCTTTGTACGTAGCCAACTACAAATAATGGTCTATTGTGAGGCATTGAACCAAGAAGCAAATCATCATCGATGAATGTGATCTCAACTATACAGCTACAAAGATCTGATGAAGACTCAATTTTCTCCACGTCTCCTTACTTTATGCTCTCATTATTATCGCTTTCATTATTATCTTCTTCACTTTCCTCATCATGTATGGCATAACACAAGATAATGTTGAACTTTTCAGCAAGTTCCCTTGGTATAAATCTTTCAATGTGATAGGTATTAGAAATCTCTTCCATAAGAAATCATCTATTGTTAATGCAGGCTTGGTTATTTTACTTTTAATCTTCTTCACATTTTTCTTAGTGAACCTGCTTTTTACTGGTGAAACTCCACCTCTTGGGGCTTTCGTACACTTTCTTCTCCTTCTTACAAGCATACAACCTTCATCTTCGCCATGTACAAAAAGTTCTTCAACTTCTTATTAATATCATTTGGCAGCAAGGACTTGTCCATCAACTTCATCCTTGACATGATCAAAACTTTCAAACTTAACCTAAAAAATAATGGGTTTAATAGGTGGGACTGCAACAGTTGTCATATTTGCAAATGCCTTGTCTTTTTCAAAGACTACATTTCCTTCACGAACCAACTGCATAATCTTATCTTTGGATACAGAGTATTTCTCAATTGGATGACCAATCAAGTGATGGTACTTATAGTAATTAGAATCATTTATTCGTTCAACCTCATTTGGACATTTCTCTTCTGGCAATTCTATGGCCTTAGTAGCCAACAACTCATCAAATATTGAAGAAACATTAGATTCGAAGAAAGGATATTCCTTAGACTGCCTTTCTTCTATGGTTACTTTTTTCCTTTCTTGTGGTGAATCCACATTTTTTGTTACCTTCTAAGTTGCCTTCGAAGAAATTTTTATTGGAGAGACGACTGTTAACATATACTCCTTTACTTTGCTTTTATAAAATAGTTTGCTTCCTTTTCTAAAATCTTATTTTCTTTACTTTTGTTGCGGCCATAAACAGATGCTTTACTTATATATGAAGTAATGCTTAATTCCATATCATGAGGATGAGTAGCTAATTCTTCAAAAGTTTTTGGCATGATCCCTTTGAGGATATACTGGAGTCCCCATTGCATAGCTTGGGTGCACATTTCAATTATAGATGATTCACTTAGACAATCTTTACAATTGAGGTTCAAATTTTTCCACCTATTGATATAGTCTACCACTGGCTCATCTTTCCGTTAACGGAAGTTGGTGAGCTCTATCATGCTACTATTCTACAAGCACTATAGAATCTGTTAAGGAACTCTTGTTCAAGTTTTTCCTAGCTATTAATGGATCCAAGTGCAAGAACAGTACACCAATCGAATTCATTCCCTTTGAGGGACCACACAAATTGCTTCACTAGGAGATCCCCATAAGTTCTAGCATTGTTGCATGTCAAGAAGAAGTGAGCCACGTTTTACTTGGGAATTCCCTTGCCAAAAAACTATTGAAATTTTTGTGGCTAATATCCAGTTGGCATCCTCAAGTCATTGATTTTTTGCGAATATGGCTTTACATATGTGAAGGTAGATTTGCTACCTCCTTCATACTTGTCCTTAATCATGCCCATGATGAAGTCTTTGAGCTAAACAGCAGGAATCAATCCTTCGGAGAATATTTAGATATCTTGCGATTTCTTGGAAGTTTCTACTTTCTCTTGCACTTCAGTCCTCTTTAGAGGAGCCTAACTTGTTTTTCCAGTCTTCTCAAAGTGATTGATGAGGTGTGCGATGGTGAAGTCTTGCTTTTAGGAGCATTTAGCCAGTCCCTCCGCTAATTTTGTGAGGTGCGCGAGTTGCTTCTCTAAATTTTGTGTGTCAATCATCATAACCGGCACTACAGAAGAAGCAATTGAATCTTCATTGAATGAAACTTTGGATTTGAGGTCCCTAGAGGGGGATTGAAGTGCAGAGCGAATGCTTGAACCTTGATCATCTTACTTAGAGGTGTAGGCCTTCTCCAATGAATACTACATCTTGTGCATTATAAAAGCAACATCTTAGATCAATTTTGTAATTGTAGGTGATAAAATGATACTGAAGTTTTGAGCCTCACTTTGTGAAAGAGATCAAGCCCTGTTTCTTGTCAACATGCCTTGACTTAAGGCTTGTGGAGCCTTACCAATAGCTGTAGTAGCCTTTATGACATCAGCAACTTTTGAACGAGTAGATGCATAGTTATTGTTCTTTGGAGCCTTTAAGTTGACTTTTACTTGCACTTGAATTTAGAGTTGTTTTAAAATTTGAAAAGAAGAGATAGGAGGCAAAAACGGTCCCACTGGGTGTAACACCCTACTACCTACACTACCTAAGAGGCAAGGATGTCGTCCCATGCAAAGGACCAGAAGTCTTTATAACGAAGTAACAAAACTCAAAAAGAAAAAAACAGTAACAATCTGTCCAAAACTATTATAATAGAAAACTTACACAATTTTCACACTATCAAAACAAATGGCTAAAAAAGAAATAAATATAATGAAACATCGCAATGAAACTCCAATCTCTTGTAAGAGTCACAACCATTAAAGCTGATGACCTGAAAACATGATATAAAAGAGTGTGAGAATTGCTTCCCAATAAGTCCTATGTGTGCTCATGACATTTAAAGTATTGCATGGATTCACAGTAGAAACAGTTGGAAAAAGTGTTTGCAAGTCAAAGTTCATCTTTTTCAAAATATTGAGTGGTATTTTATATAACTTTTGCATGATAGCTCATCAAAACAATTTTCAATAAGATTAACCACTCAACAACAAACACACGGACTATAAAACCTTACATCATAGCCCCTGCCATGAAACCCTGCATCATGACAAAGCATAATAAAACCCCGCATCGTTGTGCAATGGGTGATCAACCCATGGGTGAGATACTCTTATAGCTCTATAACTAAATTATACCTGATGACCAATTCCAGACAATAGTTTACCTGGACTAAGTTGCTAGCTTGAACCGGCCTGATTTACTATGATCATCTCCCAAAGATGGCCACCAGTTGGCAGACTCACCCTAATTTTCAAAGACTAATCCTAATAGCCTATACTTAATGAGTACTCAATGAATCAATATCTTGCTCAAGGATCAATCTCAAATAATCTCTTTCAAACCTTGGTCAAGCAAGCATGGTTTTAGATTGGTTTGCTTGAAATCGATTAGTGAACAAAATGATGTTTTATTTGAGACCTTTAATTGAACAAAACCCTTTTTATCAAAAAAATAAACCACGTTTCAACCCAATAAATCATATTTTGATTTAGCATCATATCATAAACAACTTGCAAATGAAAGCATTAACAAACAAGGTTTTATGCAGGGACTTACTTGAATCAGCTTACACAAATAGGTGATCTTATTAGCTTGATCTTCACACTTAATTATCACACTTGTCTAATAACAAATTGTAAGAAGTCCTAATTAGGTATTATTTCACCAACAACTCAATTCAACATATAGTCATAATACATATAGTCATAATACATATAGTCATACTCAACATCTCAGTTGAGACAGATAATCATAACCTTCAAACACCAATAGTCAATCATCCATTACTTTACCATGGTAGTATATAAATCAATTGACCCCTTAGCATAAACCGTAATATTCTCTAAATATGCACATGATAACAATCATAAGTATAATCTCAGGTCAAGGTATTAATAGGAATATAACCATATGTAATCATCACTACTCAATAGTCATATATACTTATCCCTCATACAAGGTCCATATTAAGCATGCTGTAATCTCTTGATAACCAAATTCATCACTATTCAATACTCATAGCAATAGATCTAAACATCAAGAGGTATTATATTTCTCAACTTCACATTCACTAATAAAGAAATTAATAACATCCATCAAAATCAATAATCATCACAATCATGCCTAGTATTCGACCTTCTTAAGCATAATAAAAGTACACTACTCATGCATTAATATCCCACATACAACCATTAAAGATGAGCAATTCGATTACCTTTAAAAGATATGCAAGTTGTTGCTATATGGATTAAGACCACCCAAATGTGAATTCCACCCAAGAAAATATGTGAACTTGGCGTAGAGAATCAGGAAATTCATGCGTTTAAGTAGAGATTCAGCCATAGTTTTGCCCTTAAAGAGAAAAGAAGATGAAAAGTAAAGAAAAGGAAAATTAGGTGGATTACCTTGAAGAGAGTTTTAGTGATGTTGAGAGAGAGATGGCATTAGTTTTGGTTCCTTTATGATTAGAACCAAAAGAGTATTGCTTTGTGTTGTTTGTGCGAGTGAAGCAAACTAAAAAATGACCAAATGCCTATTGCAAGCATTTGGCTGAAAAAGAGGGGGAAAGAAAGAGAGATTGGATGAGTGTTTGTGTTTTGGTTCTATTTGCTCTCGTGTGTTTGAGTATGATGGTCGAATAGTAGTAACAGTGTGTGCGTGTTTCAGTCTTCCTAGAGAGTAACCGTGTGTTCTTGTGTTGCTTGATGCTTCGGCTGTGTGTGTTTGTGAGGGTGGTCGAAATCTAGAGTTTAGGGTAGAATGATGCTTGTTGTATAAAAATTTAGATTGACTACAACTTTATCTAAAAACATAAGATAAAGGCTTGAGTATTTGAAGGAATGAAGGACTCCTTCATTGCTTCAGCTATTTGAACAAAAGAAGGAAGAAAATGTAGCTTCATACTTGTCTTAGGCTGGCTGAAAATAAGGGAGGGTTGAGAGAATGACTGAATTTGAGAGAAAAAAAGGGAAATGGAGTTTAGTTTTTGTTTAAATAAAATTCTAGTTACTAAAAGATAAATGGAGTAATATTTTCAAAAGATTTTTCACATATCTCTAGTTTATCTATCTAGTTAACATAATATCACTAGAATATTTTCAAAAGCTGAATTTTAAACTAGTAAATACCTTGGTGTCGGCTAGGGCTAAAAAATTATCAAATAGGTATTTTTAAAATGTAATTTTGATAATTATCTTAAAAGATACTTATATATTATCTCAAATCACAAAATAAAATGCTTCTAAAATTCAAATGATGCAAGATAAGGTTAAATTATCCTAAATTTCAGTTATATGTATGTGTATACACAAATAAGATTTCTAGAAGAATTATCTATTTAAAGGGATTTATCCCTTAAGGATGGCGGCTAATAGTCAGAATTTTTGTTAAGTAAATACTTAAAGAATTTAAAAAAGATAAATAGTAATATCTATACAGGAGATAAAATCAGCTTTATCTTTAAAGCTAGATTTTAGGAAATTTTTCCTCTAAGGTGGCAGTTAGGCTTAATGAATTTCGGCCAAGAAAGAAGGAAAAATAGGCAAGGAAAAAGAAAATAAAGAAATATGCATAAGTTGAAATTCAAACCCTAGTCTCCAAGAAATACGCTTCAAGCCTTAACCATTAGACCACAACAATTCTTGTTCGTAATTTCCCTAACTAATTCTCTTCACTCTCAGTTACTACACCCTATCCATCTCATAACAAATTCTATTCAAATAACTCTCTCTCCCCATCTAGCACAATTATAATATCAACAAAGCCATGGTAATCAAATGCACATACAAATACACATAACCATCAAGAACACATATAAATGCTTTAAAACTCTATATACATATGCAAAATGCTATACAGTACCCATATTCCCCATATACTAAGGGTAGTGTTAGACGGGGTATTATACTAGGTGTGCCAAAAAATTTTAGATCGATGAAATTCAAGTTTGCCAATTAAGATAAGAAAATATCAAAAGATAAAAAAGATTTAGTAAATATTTAAAAGTGGTTACAATTCTCTGAAGAAGTCCTAAATTGAAGGATAAGTCCTCCAATTCTTCTCTTTTTAAAAAACATTAACTTGAGTGTTGAAGAGCTTGATCTCAGATCGAATAAAATTTGATAACAAACACTTGATTACCAAGTCTTCAAGAATTATTTGATGCAAAACAAGATGAATGTCTTGAAATTTGATAAAGATTCTAAACATTGATTTGATAAAGATTTTAAACTTTGAATTTGTTGAAACTTGAATGATGTTGAAGCTTGAGTGTTGAATTTGTTGACGCTTGAATGTTGTTGAACCTTTGTTGAAGTTGGAGATGCCTCTTGTTTGTTGAAGCTCCCATGATGGTATTGAACATTTGAAGGAAGACCCTATTTATAAGTAAAAAAATCCCTTAACTTTAGCATAAATAACCGATGTGAGATTTTAAGAAATCTTCTATTAAACCCTAATGCATTTGGGTTGATGTGACTTGGGCTTCAATTAAGTTTGGCCCAATTTTATTTAACTCATACTATTTGGGTCTAATGGATCCTTTATAGAGGTCCAACTTTAATGGCCAATCCAATTTCATTTAATCCATAATATATTGGATGGAAAAATATCTAATTTAGTCCCTTAACAATTATTTTTGTTGTTATGGTTCTTACTTTTTTTTTCATCTTTTTAAATCCCCTAAATATTTCTTTACATCTCAATCGGTCCTTCCGTCAGTGACACTGTTAAGTAGCCATTTTTTGTAAGGGCAAATCTAGTACTTCACTGTACTATCTTCAACAAGTCGAAAAGAAGAAGAATATTCAAGAAAAGGCTCTGAATTTTGGAGTTCTTGATTGGAAGTTTCTGGAGAAATGGAAGTACAATGAATGCATGCCAGCAAGTAGTCAAAGAAAAGCATCATTGAGTGGTAATTCCTTATCTACGGCAAATATGACACCTTCATTTTCAAAAAATTTTTGGAGAAAACAATCCTCAGCTGAGTTGCATCTCAGATCAGCTCATGAAGAGGACTATTTTAGGGCAGGAGAAAACTACTTCAGTGAGGACTATTTCAGGGCAAGAAATTGACATCTCTCGGAAGGTGAAGTCTTCTGGTAGGAGTTGTCCTGAGATGGATAAGGTGAAGAGCATTAGCATCAAGGTAGATCAGAAGAGTCCAGCCATGATGCAAACATAAATTTTGTCCTCAAGCCAGATTAAACAGACCTTGCCGTCTACATTTCCAATTATAGATCAGTGTAAAGAAGAAAGGATAACAAAAGGTGATGAAACCTATCCTTGTCCCAAATATGCTGCTGATGAACCAGAGCCAATTGTACTCCTCGTACCGAAACTTCCTCCCAAAAGGAAAAAAATTAGAATATGTTGCTGGACTCAATGTTGCTGAATAAGTCATGGATCTAAAGAAAAAAGTTGTAGTTTTTGTTACAATATTATTGCTAAGATGAAATCCATCTATAGCCTCTATGAAATGCTCAGGGAATTTGTTCTATATACTGGCAATGTTAGAAAAGGGGACAAAGGCCCACCTGAGGTTTTGCCTAACAGGGAAATTGCTGCCACGATTGTTAAAGACCCAGTAGCAAAACTCAATGTTGGAGAGCCAAAAGAGGCAAGTGACTGCAAAGAAGGGTTGCTACAGTGTTCAACAGGTGATATTAGAGCAAAAAAAGAGAACTTCAATATTACAATAGCCATGCTTCCTGGGGGTGTTCATAGTTCACCAATGGTGGCACACCTTCATCGTTAATCGATCAACGGAAATTTGGTGGATTGTGTGATTGTGGAGGTTGGGATATTGGTTGCAAACTAAGAGTTCTCACTGATAAGGGCAAAGAAAGCAATTGTTCAACATCAGCCATGAATTCCTCTACTCTTGAACATATTGATCTTTTCAACCAGGTATACTATCGTGCTTCACTACAGGTAGCCTTCACCTTTATATATATCTTTTCGAAGTGCATCAAACATTAATTGTTAAGGGACCAAAATAATATAGTGAAGTACCAGATTTGTCCTTACAAAAAATGACAACTTAACGGTGTTACTGACAGAAGGACCGATTAAAATATAAAAAAATATTTAAGGAATCTAAAAAGATGGAAAAAAAAAAGTAAGAACCATAACCGATAGAAAATAATTATTAAGGGACCAAATTGGAGATTTTACCTATATTAGATTTAATATAAAATGAATTCTTTACAATGGTCTATTTTTAATAGTCCAATTTCATAATATATTAGTTTAGTGGACTTTTAAGAATGACCAAACTACATTAATCTAAGAATAATTATATTCATAGATTTATTTAATTAACCAAGACTGAAATATTTAATTTTCTTTTAGTCTTGATTAAATAATATTTATTTTCTCCAAATTTCTTTGCCTACAAACACAGTCAAACATTTATTATGTTTTACTTGAAAATAAAAATACAAAAATACTTTCATAAAAATTTAAATCAATTCTAAAAAATATTACCTCTCTCTCAAATTAGACGCCTTGATATATTTTTTAAATTTTTTTAAAAATTAAGTATTTATTATATTTTAAATTATGAAAATATATTGATCATAAATTCTTTTATAAAATATAAATATATTTATATATACTTTTAAGAAGTTCCATATATATGTATATATATAATATAAAATAAATATGTATAAATATAAAAATTAAAAAATAGGCAAGGGCTGACCGGGACAATACAACCCCAATCCCCAAGCCAGAAAATTGCTGACCCAATTGAGTGAGTTAGATCGAGTCTCTGATCTAAGTGAGAAAATTCTCATCCCTACAAAGAAGGCAATAAAAATAGATTTTGTAATTTTGGCAAAATAATTTTTTTTTAAATGATAAATAAGTTTATGTGAAATTTAAATGCTATCCACGTTGCTCCTTGGAAGTGATAACTCGATCAAGGGAATCTACGATCTAAAACATGTTTCCAAACAGATAGAGCGTAATGCCAACAAGTTTAGCATGAAGAGTGTTAAAGAAAGATAATGCTTGGAAAGCAAAGACGAGCAAATGTTTAATAGGAAAAGCAGAACCGCTTATATCAAGGACTAAAAAGACAGATGCCATGTATCCAATTAAGTACTCGTGCAGATACATTAATTTTAACTATTTGATGCATGTGAATTAGATAGAGTAATTTCTATTAAATTATAGTGAAATACATAAATATTGAATAATATTTTTAGAGTTCTCAATAAGTGAAAAATTAAAAAGAATAAAAATCTAAGACAGTTCAAGAAAATTGGCATAATATTGATTCAGATAAGCTTTATTGAATTAATCTTTATTTAAATCTATTAAATTTACATAGAAATATAATTAAAATTATTTAATTAATTTTAACCATTCATGTCTATTTATTTATGAATTAGTTTTGATATGATTAAGGTATCATCTAGATTGCGACATCTAAATTTAACCGACCCAACTCTTTCTTGCCCCCACCGCTGAGAATTTTTGCTTTTGTCCCAAGGGCCAAGAGGACCTGCCAACCAGAACAGTGAAAACACAAAAGCAGACCTGGGGGCCCAAGCATCGGCTGGTATGCAAGTGAATAGGCTTTATGGGTCTTCAGAAGAATGGCTAATTTTGGAACGGGATAGTTCAAACTTTTCCGGAAGCGTTATATGTGGGATAACTCTCGAATTCGAAATTTAATTTTCGTTCTAAAAATGAAAATCAAAATGGACTTAACTCAGATGATTTTTTATCTCAAAATATTTTTAAAATGTATAATGAGAATATCACATTTTCTCTCGATGGCATCTCACTCACACACACATATATATATTATCAATATTCAAATTCATCGAATTCAAAAATAAAAAATATAAAGCGAATTCAATAAGATTTTTTTACCAATATATTCTAATCTTTAATCAATTAATAAAATGTTGCATCTGTTATTCCTTTTATACAAATATAAACACAAATAAAATATTATTTATTTGTATTCAAAGAAACTGCCAAAAAATAACTTGAAATTTTCACTATGGATGGTAATTTTAAGCTCGCCACTGCCAATGGTAACTTCAAGATATCATCAGGACAATAAGGTCTATTGCTGGAAGAAACTCCAAGCATCAAAAAGGTTCCAAGCCTTTGATGCCTCATGAAGGATTTACTTTCACCTCAAAGAGGTCGTTGCTTTTGAGGAAAGAGTAGTGCCTTTCTTTTTTTTTTTAATAACCCTATAAATAGTAGAATTCTTGAATTTAAATGAGGATGATAAGATCGAATGTACCTTATAGATGATCTCCTCCAACATCTCTCTACCAAACACTTCAGGCAAGCCGATGAAGAAAACTGCCGTCTTCTCATACTTCTAGCCGGCGAAGCAGCTCAGAAGTGGGGCTACGTGTTCTTCTCAGAAGTCCAGTTCATCTCGGAAGCTGATCTCAAGACCATAGATGAACTCTGGAGAAAATACAGCGACGATAAATTTGAATACAATGTCCAGAAGAAAATATGGAGCAAAGTGAGCAAAGACTTCACCAAATTCTTCCTCAAAGTGGGGTGGAAGAAGAAGCATGACACTGGTTAAGCAGTACAATTACAAATCATTTCCTAATGAATTCATCTTGGAAATGGCTGATGAAACTCCTGAAGGCCATCTGCCATTAACATATATAACATAGAGACATATATGGTAACCCATCAAATTTATACCTCCAAAATCACTTAATCAGAGGGAAAATTTCTAAAATATGCATACCATTAAAAACAGACTTCTACCCCACAGTCTAACTTCAAAGCTTTTATTATTATTATTATTATTATTATTATTATTATTATTATTATTATTATTATTATTATTATTATTATTATTATTATTATTATTATTATTAAAATAAATCTATATATATATATAATAGAAACTACAGAAGCTCCTGAGGGAGCCATCTGACATTGTTACCTATTGACATCTGGCATTTTGAACCTATGTGAATTCCGCTATGTGTATCCCAGTGTTCCTGTCTATTCGGTTCCTCTTGCCTTTGGTTAATTTGAGTTGCCTAAATCCCAAAACGTATTGTCTTCCTTCTCTCAAAGACCTTTCAATGTTGATTAACTTTATCCAATTTCCAAGTTTCCGATCTGTGCTGAAACCATCGAGCAGCTATCATCCGTTCCATCTCTTTCTCTCTTTGTGTCAAATGGAAAACCCTACCTCAACCCTCACCTTCAATCTCCTTCCTCGCACAACTGACGAATCTTACCCCGGTAATGTCCCCTATTTCTGATTCTGCTCTGATTTTTTTTCTTGGTGGTTTTCTCATGATTCAATTTGTTGTCGGAACATTTTTTTAAAACGTCAGTGCCGCTGAAATTGTTAACAGTTAGTTCCCTACTTTCCTTTCCATTTTTAATTTAATCTGTATTGTTACTGTTGCTGTACAAATCGTCAACATATTGAAAATATCTAAGAAAGATCAAAGGGAAGGAAGAACCATTTACACATATATTGAAGAGAATATCCATGTCCAAGTGATTGATTCTTCTTTTGCAATGGTAAAATCCAGCATGTTGCGCTGTGGAATGATTTCCGTATTTATGTTAGTTTCTCTACTTCTATGTCCAGCATATGTGAGTTGATCAGTTCCCAGATTGACGGGGGTTCTTGGTTCTTTTTTACTTTGATCAGTTGCTCATTGAACTTATATTCATTTGGATTTGATGAGTAATTCTATTTACTCTTATGTCTACCCAAATTATTTGGAAACATAAAAACACTTTAATTGAATTCAAAGAATCATATTTTACATGAATTTTTTTCTACTTTTGAAAACCCAAATGCTGCCTGTTGGGTTGAAATCTTGGGTCTTGGTAGGGAAAAGGTGTACTAGGTAGGATTTGTGGAAGGAAAGGGAGTGGAAATGGAGATTGAGAGAGGAGGTGAAGGCGAGAGATGCCATCTTGCTGGTGGTCATGGGTGGCGTTTGTAGAAGAGATCTGAGAGAGAGGACTAAAAAGAAGGATTGGAAATGCGAGGAGGGAGAACGGGACAGAGAGACTGAGTGATATAATTTAGACCATTGGATAAGAAGTTTCGATGGTTGAGATAGGGTCCGTAATGTATGGTTTTGGAAAAGGCCAAATGTGGCTTAGTGAATTCTATTTTTTTATTTTGCAGTGTCTGTCTACCTTTTCTTCTGGTTTTGGACTATGCATATACATATACAATATAAGTTTTGGAGTGAGGAACGTGGTGCTAGCTGTTTGCATGTTAGATTATATGCCATTATCAAGAAATTTGTTTAATTTCTCTAAAATTTTCTGCTTTAAGGCAAATTTGCATGATGTATTACATGTCTGAAAAAGTCTTATAAAATGCATAAATTGAGCTGAGTGAAGTAGTCTCTGCTGATGTTGGCTGAAGTTTTATTTCCTATCTTGATGAAACTTTATTTGATAAGGGTAGTATGATATATATATATAAACCATGATATTGTAATAGTTCATTGTCTCCATACATGGATAAAATTTCATGATGGATATAGTAGATATAGTAAATAGTGAACTTCTTTTATTAAAATTGTGCACTAATGTGCTATTCTTCTGACATTATGATTATCTATAGGCTTTACTTTATGCTATTAGATTGGGAAAAGGAGCCACTCCAACTGCAGCTATTGTCAAAAAATCCTTTTTGTTATGCAATGCAATGCTGCTTGCTGAGAAATTTTGTTACTTGATGATGTTTTGTTTCGATTCCTACCAATTATGTTTTTGAATATCTGTCACGATTTTGATATTTTTCTTGAGCATTTTGTTTGAGGAGCACAGTCTCAGTTGCATGATGAAGCTATGTACCATTTGTGATCGGTGTTTTTAGACTGCCAGGCTGCATAAAATTGGACAATAATGTAGTTTATGTTGATTCGAAGTTTGTACAGTTCATGTACATTTGCAATTTGTCTTCATATTGAAGTTGGGAGCCTTCGCTTACTCATGCAGCCATGACGCTAGATTCAGTGTATTTGAGAGGATCCATGGCTGCAGTGCATTCAATTCTCAGACACGCATCTTGCCCACAAAACATCTACTTTCACGTTATCGCCTCCTCAGTTTCTGCATTAGGGACCAGCCCTGACATTGTCATTCTTGAATTTTTTTTTTAATTATTTATGTTTATGATTTTCTTTTGTTTTATAGAAAAGATGTGATCCTTCAAGAAAAGCATTTTTGCATAACTACAGTTCAAGGGAGGTACTTGCTCTCTGATGATAATGGTAAAGGTGTTTTCTTCCTTTTATTTTATTTTTTTAAATTTTAATTTTCAATGCTCTATTTAATGCCATTTTTTAAAATAGAAATTTTGCATTTGAGTTGTTTCCAGTATTAGAAAATTATTGTCAAAATTTTAAATTGAAGTCCGTCCAAATTTGTCCCTTTTTTGTGTAAGTAGAAGCATGGTTAGTTTCTATAACCTTGAGGAGGAAAAGAGCCATTTTAAAGCCTTTTTTCTTCTTATGCTTCAAGTTTCGGTTATAAAATCACATTTCTGAATATGAGAGTTTTTCTTTGTTATTTATGGTTTTTTTTTTTTTTTTTTTTGCCCCTGAGTTGTGTGTTGGGGTGTGTTTGGTGGTAGTTCAGGGTTCTATTTTAGAAATTTCATGGAAAGTAGTAAGTGTTAAACTTCAATATGATTTTCCTCTTTCACAGTGGATGAGTGAGAAAGGGGATTCTGACACATTGGTTTCTTGCATTTTACATGCATTAACGTAATATTGAATTTGGCATGCTAAGAGTGATTGCATTTTGGGATGAAAATGACAAAAGGGGATTAATAATGGGAAATGAAGTGGAGGCACCTGAATGAAGCAGGAACTGTCAACACCTTTTTTTTAGGAGGGCTTAGATTTAGAGAGTTGTGGTTTCTGTTGCTTAATTTATCATTCTACTGCTAATATTTTTTAGGAGAAGATTTACTAAATTTAGATTGCTTTGTTATGCATACTTACATATAATGACACTTTAACATTGCAGATTCTAATCTGTTCAGTTGAAACCTTTGCTCTCTGCAGGAAAAACAACAGAAAAAATGGGAAGTAAAAGGGTGGCAGCTGGTCAAATGAATTTTAGATATGAAAATGATCAAAGATGCAACTTGATACATAATACAGCACCGGTACATGTGCTTAGACTTTCCTCCATTAGTTCTGTGCTTCATTTTCTTGAACAGATTATGAATTTGCCACTTCCTCACAAGGTAGACATAATGATAGGTGCTGCACCACTCCCTCCGGAGATCATTTTCCAGATTGAGACCACATTCTTCTAGAGCTGGAAGGCTGATTGACCACTATGTTGTTGATGGTAACATGAATATCTCCCATGGGCATGTTAATATGTCTGATCCACATTATGTCCCATTAAATTATGTCCATCCTAATGACCCTCACTACATACAAACTGGTCAAGAAATGGGTAATTAAGTGATTCATGACCTTGCAGTTGTTGCTGGATCTCATATACATGTCCAACCTATAGATGAACAAGGAGTTCAATATAGAAACCTATCCTATGCATATGGAGTAGACAATGCCTACCAAGTTACTCATGGACATGGACCTACACCTGTACTTGTGCCTGCACCTGCAGCTGCACATGCGCTATGGAGAAATTCTCATGTTCCAATGCATGGGGGTCCTTCTTATGATATTAAATTTTGAATAATGTTTCTACAAGTTGCAAATCATTGTTTTAACCATATATTGATCAAAAAATGTTGCTTAAAGATAGAATTTCTAAACTTTGCAGAATTTTCACTGTATATCTTTGATATTAAGGAGAAAGCTCTTCCCTACTGGAGTTTTCCAGATCAAAAGTTTTTCATTGATGTTGCCTTTTTTCTTTTTGCAGTGATCTCTCATGGTATCAATGCCGGTGATGTAAAAAAGCTTCAGGATGCAGGAATCTACTCCTGCAATGGCTTGATGATACAAACAAAGAAGGTGCTTTAAAAAAGAATCAATTACTTGAAATATTTTATTTCAAGGTGCTTAATATCTACCCCATTTAAAATTTCAGAGTCTCATTGGAATCCAAGGATTATCCAAGGCAAAAGTTGATAAGATTTGTGAAGCTGTAGAAAAGATATTGGTCAGCCTTAATATTTAGTTCATAGTTATTGGAATTTAATCGAAATAAATGCTCCACGAATATATTTTCATTGTCACTTCCCTTCTCTTTCTTACAGAACTACGGTTACATCACTGGTAGTGACGCTCTTCTCAGAGTAAGAGTTAATTTCTTCTTAGTTCTAGATTTTTCAAGCTATACAGGCAAACATGATTAATATGAGAAATGCAACATCGAGACATAAGCTGTTTAATTTCTTCTCATCTAGGAATGACTGTCTTTGATGTTGAATGTGATATCAACGATCAATGCTGATAATTTTTTCTTTGTTGTGCAAAGGAAGTCAGTGGTTCACATTACAACTGGAAGTCAAGCTTTGGATGAGCTCTTGGGAAGTATATCTGTAAGCTTGAGCTTATTTTTGAACTGTATAAACAACTGTTGCTTATCATCGTGATCATTATGCTAAATTTCTATAGGTGGCATTGAAACACTGGAAATCACAGAAGCTTTTGGGGAATTTAGGTGATAACCGATTTGCTTCTTCAAGTCCAATTCCTCAACCCAAAAACTTTTAAATAAAGACTCTTGCATACCTGCATTAACTAATTGTATAATTTTTGTAAACTCTCACTTAACTGTATGCTTAATCCATTTGAGTCAGATTTGGAAACACATAGCTTGCTCATACGCTCTGCCAGACCTGGGAGATTCCACATCACCAGAATCCTTATTGTGCTCCTTATACTTATCACAATTTCTTCAAAATTTATTCTAGCATAAACTTTGAACAAACAGGCAAGTTAACATTGTGAATTTTTTACTCAAAAATCGTTCATAGTTGAGAAAATCGGAAGTATTGACCTCATAAGTTTTTAAGGAAAGCAAATTTTAAGCAAATTTTGGCACACAGACAAACATTCAAGCATTGGTAAGTGCTTCATTGGGTGAGTTGAGTTCCCCTCCCCCCCCCCCCTGTTAGTAGTGTAAAAATTGCATAGCGTTCGATAATTTTTACTGTTGCATTACGTATATGAAGTGATGCATTTAAGTTTGAAGTTGTTGTCGAACTACTTAATGATGATCAGTCGGAGGCGTTGGATTATCTATCTGTTTCAGGAGGTTTTATTTCTTTATGTGTAATTGATATGTTGTTTTGTGTTCTTTTTTACATGCAACTATTGTTTTGGCGCTTGAATTTAATGATAGAGATGTTTGTGACTCTTATTTAGT
Organism: Voacanga thouarsii; assembly: GCA_026120185.1. Lineage (NCBI taxonomy): Eukaryota > Viridiplantae > Streptophyta > Magnoliopsida > Gentianales > Apocynaceae > Voacanga > Voacanga thouarsii. The sequence goes on from JANUWF010001774.1 coordinate 1,094,737, forward strand.
GTTTCATGAATGAGTTCCTTTTCTATGTAGTGAAGTTTGTGATGATTTGCAGGCTTGACTAAACTAGGAAGCTATTGGTGAGTCTAATAATGAGTTGTTTCTCATCAAAGGGTGCTAAAGAGTGAAATATTCGGTTATTATTGCTCTTCTTCTTCATGGTAGTTATTTTGCATTTATTCACTATTTGTCAAGAAATGGTGCTAAAGAGTAGAGTGTTACCGTATTATTGTGGTTTTTTTTGTTCTTTTTTTTTTTGTTGGTGTTTTGGAATTGTTGCTGCTCGCCATTTTATTGTGTGTTATCATGTTGCTTATATTGTTTCATATGATATTGATATTGTTGTCATTGTATTTGTGGCATCAACATGCTGTTATTTATTGGATCTAACTTTTGAGTTTGACAATGTTGCATTGACTGTGTTGTCATGTTACCATCAGTTTCGTCCATGATGTTTCTGTTTGCTACCCATCAGACTGCTACTATATTCCACTGATGCTATTAGTGGTGGGATTTCTTCTTTTTCCCTAAAATAGAACCCCGAATTACCACCAAACACACCTCAACACTCAACTCAGGGTTCTTGGGCATGATTCGACTGTAAAAGAGGAACATCAAAACGAGACAGATGCAACAGTGAGCTATCAGCATCTCTTTTGTCTGTTATGATATTCATAATTCTTTTTATTCTATGGTATTTCTCATTTTGTTTGAGAGTCAATACTCAAGATATCTTGCAAAATCTTGAGTTGCTGGATTTGAAAGCAACTTATATTGTTAATGGATGTTACAACCATTATGCAGTCAGTATAATATAAAAAAAAATGAGTGATCACATTTTTCAGATTTAATGCGATGTATAAATGAGGGATAAGATTTTTCATATTTAATGCAATGTTTTTAATATGCATTAACAAAGTATCATTTGCAGCAGTATTGTTCTTCCTTTGGCCTCATTTTTTTATCTAGACTTACAACAAAGAATCTCAAACTATTCAATGTAATAACATTACCGATGCAACTCTATTTACTTTCTGTACATAATATTGGTGGTTTATTTCTTATTATTATTTTGGCTATCTAAAGCTTCCAATTGAGGATAAGGATCTCATATGTATTACTTGACTTTCATGATTGCTTTGTTATGCCAGTTTCAAATCCATATTGTTCAAACCATTTAATTGGAATTTGATGAACCATATAAATTTTGTAAGCCTTTATTTTAACAACTGAAAGTGAAATATTCACTCTGCTTTAGCTCAAGCTTAGGAAATTTATATTTAGGGGAGAATGATGAATAAACATATTTGTAGAACAATTGCAAAATCATAAGAATGAAAAAAGTTTACAAACTTTAAAAGTACCACCTGCAAAGCTTTAAATTTTAAAAGAGAAGATTATAGGACTCTACTTCTTCAATGTTTTACTATTAAAAAAAGAAAATAGAATGCAGTGGCATTCAGTTGCATATTGTTGGCCAATTGTTGTACCGAAAAAAACCAATTGTTAAAATTAGGAGAATAAGAAGAATAAGAAAAATACTAAAACTATTTCGTGCAACGCACGGATATCAACCTAGCAATAAATGAAACTTACCATCAAACCCTTCGAGGCATCTGTGAACTTTGCGACCACGGCCTTCACAATGCATGTAGACTCTCAAAATGATTTCTGGAGAAACGGGTGGTGGAGAGTCTTTTGATTCCTTGTTGACCTTTTTCGCCTCTTCTTTTGGCTTTTCAACAGCCTTGGGAGCATCTACCTCCTTTTTCTCCTCCAGCTTCTTGGCCTCCTCTTCCTACTTCTCCTCTGGTTTCTTTAGCTCCTGAAGAAATCAAGAACAAAATTGAAAATCTCAGCAACAAAACAAACCCCCCCTCCCCCCCACCTTTATTTATTTTTTTTTCTGGTTCTCACTAAAAGGGATTAAGTAACTACCTCACCCATTGATGCTTTTCTCTACAGGATGGTATGGCATGAGATGGGGATGGATTGATATAGCTCATAACCTCACCTATTCTTACTTTCTACTGCTCTGAGAGGGACTCAGTTGCTGAATGGCATACTCAGCCATTTAAAATCTCGAATAAGAACCTGCATAAATTGAAAAAAGAAACTAAGCACTTGCAGTGCAGAAACTCGCATATACGAACTTGCTATTATAAGTTTACCAGCACAAGGACAATTGTCATCTACTACATTAGATAGGGAATACACATGGGAAAAAATAGACCTATATAGATGGATGAAATCAACAGTAATTATGAAATGTATAAAGCTTAATCATTAAGGAAAGAATTTAATAGAGAGACAAATTTGAAGTGTTCAGGGTTCTCAGATACACTTTATTCAATTCAAAGAGTTCAGAGTTCTCAGATAAACTTCATTCAATTTAGATAAGGTGCATCTGAACTCATCTGAATCTAATTAACTCAGATGATCTTTTCACTTAAAAAAAATTAATGTAAATTTAACATGCCATATCACTCAAAGAGACAATGCCACGTGTTATTATAGAAGTTATGGACGCTGTGAAGTGTCAGAATAGAAACTTTCTGCAATTGTTTATATATATATATATATATATATGTATGTATGTATGTATGTATGTATATGTAATCCCCATCAAATGAACTTCAAATTTCTTTAGTTCTCTTTTTTTAAATGAGAATTGAAGCCATGTCATCACTCTTGAACAACTGCTAAGGAAAATATAAACCTTTGCTAATTTTGCTACTTTCTCGAACCTCTAAAATTTATGAATTTATATGGAAAGAGAGGGAGATTTGCTTCTATGCACAAGATTGTGGATGTTGAAGTTAGTTTAATTTGTCATTGTGTATAAGAAGTTTAAGTATAGAGCGCCTACAAAAAGGTCCAAGTAAAGAGAATGATTGAAGCACAAACTTGAAAATTGAGACTCAAATTCTCTTATAAATACCGGTGGAAAATTCATACCTATAGTATCTTGCTTTTTGATTCTTTCACTTGCAAAAATGGCGCTTCCCTCCTACATTCTCCAATAGATATTGATTTGTTGCAATTTTAGAAAACCATGAATTCTTGGAAGCAGAATGATTTTTACAGGATGGGTTAGTATATGCACTTGATGTAGCTATGTCAGAATCGATTGGCGGAGGCCCTCCACCAATCGGTGCAAAAAATGAAAAACTTGATTCCCTTACACCAGCCAAAGAAAAAAGTGTAGTCTTTACTTATCAAGAAGATGGTCTTCTTAAGTTTAATTTTCTAATCTATATACCTATATGCTGGAGAACACATAAAATAAATAGAAATTGTTCATTGTTGTAAATATGTTGAATTAGTGGAAGTTCCACTAGCTCCACTAATTATGGATTATATGGATGTCTACCATTTAGTGAAAACACAACTAATTTATATTAGTGAAAGATGATGTATTCCACTAAATAAGAGCTCTATAAATAGAGCTATTTTCTAAACTTAAAATGTACCATGATTTTTTGTGAAAGAATTGTGAGAGAAAAGAAAGAGAGAAATTTAAAGAAATTCTTGTGCAAAGAATAGTTAAAAATTTCTTATTGTATAGATTTTATTCTAACACTACCAAAATTTCATAACACATTATCAGCATGAGTCTCTGCCGTTACAAAAGCCAGAAGACTCCAACACGAGTCTCTGCCGATACACAAGCCAGAAGACAGGTACGCATTTATTAATCCATATGACTAACCTTGCTAAATTCGAATTTGTAGCCCTTGATATTTCTAGAAAGAATTATATGTCATGGGTTCTCAATGCAAAAATGCATCTAAATGCTGAAGGCCTTAGTGAAACCATTCAAGAAAATAATAGTGCATCTGCACAACATAAGGCCAAAGGTTTGATTTTTATCCGTCTTCATATCGACGAAAATTTGAAAATGGAATATCTTACCGAAAAAGATCCATATGTCTTGTGGGTAAATTTAAAAGAAAGATTTGACTACCTGAAGATGGTCGTACTACCCACTGTACGGTATAAATATTTGTACCTGAGGTTGTAAGATTTTAAAATCGTGAATGAATATAGCTCCGCGATGTATAAAATTACATCTCAGTTAAAATTATGCGGAGAAAAAATTACTAATGAAGATATGCTGGAGAAAACATTCTCCACCTTTCATACCTCGAATATTGTCCTACAGCAACAATATCGAGAAAAAAGGTATACAAAATTTACAAATTTAATTACTGCACTCCTCATTACAGAGAAAAATAATGAGTTATTATTGAAAAATCATAAAACCAGACCAACAGGCTCAACAGCACTCTCAGAAGTGAATGTTGTTGGCTCTAGCAGAAGCCATCGTTATAGTCATAGTCGTGGCCATGGTCGTGGTTATGGTTGTGGAGACGCTCGATATTTCCCTTATCACAGTAATAATCAAACTGTGAGAAATACTGGCCACCTGAAGTGAAACAAAAAAGATAATAAGGGAAAAGAAAAAGAAATGGAAGAAAATTATGAGGATAAGTGTTATAGATGTGGCATGAAAGGTTATTGTTCACGTAACTATCGTACGGCTAAATATTTCATGGAATTATATCAAGCTTCACTGAAAAAGAAAAATAAAAATGTGGAAGTAAATTTTTCTCAACATCCAATAAATGATGCTGAGGATGATGATATTGATCCTGAAGATCTTAATATTAATATTACCCATATGAATGTAGCTGATGTTTTCGAACACCCAGATGGTAGGATAGACCATTTAATTGGTGATGGCAGTGTCCAGAAGAACTAATGCCTCACCTTGATTTTTTAAATTTTCATTATATTTGAATAATATTTATGTTTGCATATATATATTTTTGTTTAGATGGCTGTTGTTAATGATGATATATGTATTATTGATAATGGAACTACACACACTATACTAAAAAATAAGAAATATTTTTCTTATCTCAAAATGGAAGAAATAAATATTTATACTATAAACGGTAATATAAATGTGATTGAAGGCTTTAGAAGAGCTAGTATATTATTGCCTGAAAGAACAATAATTACTATTGATAAGGCACTATTTTTCTCAAAATTCAGAAGAAATTTATTGAGTTTTAAAGATATCCGCAGAAATGGGTATCATGTTGAAACAAATGAGGAAAATGGTATTAAGCACCTTTATATTACTTAAATTAATTTGGGTAAGAAATCTGTATTAGAAAAACTGTCGTCTTTTTCTATTGGCCTATATTTTGCAAAAATACGTACAATTGAAATTTATCATCTCGTAAATCAGAAGTTTACTGATCCTACTACTTTTAGCATTTAGCATGACCGGTTAGGTCATCCGAGATCTACCATGATGAGAAGAATAATTAAGAATACATATGGTCATCCCTTGAAACATAAAAAGATATTGACATCAGAAAAATTCTCATGTGTTGCATATTCCCTAGGAAAATTAATTGTTAGACCATCACCAGTAGAAGTAGAAGCTGAAAGTCCTACATTTCTTAAACGGAGTCACGGAGACATTTGTAGACTTATTGATCCACCATGTGGACCGTTCAAATATTTTATGGTCTTAATTGATGCATCTTCCTGATGGTCACATGTATGTTTATTATCTACTCACAACCTGGCATTTACGAGATTACTTGCTCAAATAATTAAATTATGAGCACAATTTCCTGACCATCACATTAAAAATATCCGTTTGGATAATGCTGGTGAATTTTCATCACATGCTTTTGATGCATATTATATGTCAATTGGGATTAATATTGAACATCATGTAGCTCATGTTTATACACAAAATGGTCTTGCTGAATTTTTTATTAAAAGATTACAATTAATAATAGACCATTATTAATGAAAACAAATCTCCCAACATCTGCCTGGGGACATGCTATTTTACATGCTGCAGCACTTGTACGTATAAGGCCAGCTAGTTATCATAAATTCTCTCCTCTGCAATTGGCTTTTAGTTCAGAACCAAATATTACTCATTTAAGAATTTTTGGGTGTGTTGTATATGTTCCAATTGCACCAAACCAATGTACAAAGATGGGTCCTCAAAGAAGAAAGAGGATATATGTTAGCTATAATTCTCCCTCTATTATCAGGTATGTTAAACCCATGACAGGAGATGTATTCATAGCAAGATTTGCTGATTGTCATTTTGATGAATCATTATTCCCTAAATTATAGGGAGAACATAAACAGCATAAGAAATATCTTGCTTGGACAATATCATTAAATTATCTTGATCCGCGCACAAGCACATGTGAACTTGAAGTTCAAAAGATAATTCATTTGCAAAGTATTGCAAATCAAATGCCGGACGCTTTTGTTGACTCCAAAAGAGTTACAAAATTGCATCTTCTAGCTATAAATGCTCCTATTTGAATTGAAGTTCTAGCAGAACAAAATATTATACCTATAGCCTTCTGAGTCAAAAGCACGCCAGAAGCGTGGCCGACTTCTTAGTTCTAAAAATAAAAATCCTCAAAAGAAAAGAGGGTTAAATGATCCAAAAGATTATATTGAAGAAAAAAATGATAAAGACCAAGAGAAAACTGATGAAAAAGAACCAGAAGTTGATGAAAGTAACACTGAAATTTCTATCAATTAAACCACTTCCGGTAGAAGTTGGAATCAGATAGAAACAATTATTAATAATATGTTTGCATACAATATATCTCTTGATGTTATACAGGATAGTGATGATCCTGAACCAATATCAGTTGATGAATGTCGGCATAAAAAAGATTGGTTACAATGGAAAGATGCGATTCAATCGGAGTTAAATGCACTGACAAAACGTGCAATTTTTGGACCTACAGTCTGAACACTGGAAGGTGTAAAACCTGTTCGCTACAAATGGATATTTATGCAAAAGCGCAATGAAAATAATGAAATCGTAAGATATAAAACACGGTTAGTAGCCCAAGATTTTTCACAAAGACCAGTTATTTATTATAATGAAACTTATTCTCCTGTTGTTGATGCTATTACACTCCGATATCTTATCAGCTTGGCAATACATGAAAAGATAGATATGCGCCTATTAGCTGTTGTCACTGCTTACTTGTATGGAAATTTAGAAAATGATGTTTACATGAAAATCCCCAAAGGATTTCATATGCCTAAAGTATATAAATATTATCCTCATGAAAATTACTCTATCAAATTGCAGAAATCATTATATGGTCTGAAGCAATTTGGGCCCATGTGGTTCAATCGTCTTAGTGAATATTTATTAAAAGCGGGGTTTAAAAATGACCAGATATGTCCATGTATTTTTATTAAGAAATCTGGTTCTAAATTTGTGATATTAGCTATATATGTTGATGATATTAATCTTATTGGAGCTCTTGAAGAGTTCCAATAAATAATTGATTATTTAAAAAGAGAATTCGAAATCAAGGATTTTGGTAAAACTAAATTTTTCCTTGGTTTACAAATTGAACATTTGGAAAGTGGAACATTTATTCATCAATCAACATATACAGCAAAAGTTCTAAAAATATTTTACATGGACAAAGCACATCCATTGAGTATTCCAATGATCGTTCGGTCATTAGATGTGAATAAAGATCATTTCCGACCTCAAGAAGATGATGAAGAACTCCTTGGTCCTAAAGTACTATATCTCAGTGCAATTGATGCATTGATGTATCTTGCTAACAATACACAACTTGATGTTGCCTTTATTGTCAATTTATTAGTAAAATTTAGTTCTTCACCAACACGACGACATGAGAATAGAATTAAACAAGTCCTTCGATATCTCCAAGGTACAATTGATCTTAGATTATTTTATTCAAATAAAACCAGCCCAACATTGATAGGTTATGCAGATACTGGTTATTTATCTGATCCACATAAAATACGTTCTCAAACGGGCTATCTATTTACATGTGAAAATACTGCTATATCATGGCGTTCTACAAAACAATCTATATTAGCTACTTCTTCAAATCATGCTAAAATTATAGCAATTCATGAAGCAAGTCGAGAATGTGTATGGTTAAGATCAATGATTCATTATATCCGAGAAAATTGTGGATTATCATCTATCAGAGATATTTCAACTCCTCTTTATGAAGACAATGCAGCTTGCATAACTCAATTACGAGGATGATATATTAAAGGAGATCAGACAAAACATATTTCACCAAAATTCTTCTTTACTCATGAACTCCAAAAGAAAGATGAAATTGATGTGCTACAAATTTGGTCATGTGACAACCTCGTAGATATTTTCACGAAGATTTTACCGATTGCAACATTTGAAAAGTTGAGATATAAAATCGGTATGTATCGGTTAAAAGATTTAAAGGAATCATCTTATCAGGGAGAGTAATAAAACAGACATATAGAATAATGTACTCTTTTTCCTTCACTAAATTTTTTTTTCCACTGGGTTTTTATCTAATAAGGTTTTAACGAGGCATATTCTTTATGTAATGGACATCCAAAGGGGAGTGTTGTAAATATGTTGAATTAGTGGAAGTTCCACTAATTAGTAGAAGCTCCACTAATTATGGATTATATGGATGTCCAACATTTAGTGGAGACACCACTAATTTATATTAGTGGAAGATGATATATCATACTAAATAAGAGCTCTATAAATAGAGTTATTTTCTAAATTTGAAATGTACCATCATTTTTTGTGAAAGAATTGTGAGAGAAAAGAAAGAGAGAAATTTGAAGAAATTCTTGTGCAAAGAATAGTTAGAAATTTCTTATTGTGTAGATTTTATTCTAACACTACCAAAATTTCATAACATTCATTAATTAATCAATTTGATTTTGCCCTTCTTGTAATATTTGAGGCCCTTTAAAGATACAATAAGTCTATTTTCAAAACTTCAATTGGACCTCAGTGTTTCAAATTTTGCAATAATAATCAGATGATATGTTTTAATATTATTAAATGATGAAAAAATTTCCATATTATTAATAGTGAAAATGAGTCATTCTCTCAGTAACTCGTAGAATTGAAAACGAATCGAACGTTCACGAACAAAAGCTCGTTCGAATTCGTTCGTGTTTGAATAAAGTTCGTTCATCTAATAAATGAATGAACTCGAGCTCGAATAATAAACGAACGAATTCGAACATGTTCACGAACATATTATATATTTTTTAAAATTAATTATATTATATTAATTATTTTATTTATATTTTATAATATTAAGATTTATTCTTAATAAATCTTATATTATAATTATAATTATAATTATAATATAAGATTTATAATTATAATAATATTATATTATAATTATAATTATAATATTAATATTAATAATATTATATATTTATTTAATATTATAATATTCAATTATTTTAATTAAAATTAAAATTATTATTTTTATAAATTTTAAAATATAAAATAAACGAATTCGAACGTTAATTGAGTTTTTCAAACTCGAACATTATCAAACAATAATCAAACAGAATTCGAGCTCGAATAATAAATGAACGAACTCAAACAGTGTTTCGATTATATTTGAACTCGAACTCGCAAATGTGATTCTCAGTTTGTTCGTGTTCGAATACAACTTTGGTAACTAGACAATATACCGTAGCTGAGATTGTCACTAAGATCTCGACACTGAGAAACAAGTTGGCTAGACGCGACAATAAAGACAAAAAAAGTTAAAGTACCATTAGAACTCAGTATGGAAAGGAAGACGACAAGCAATATTTTATTTGTACACGATACTAGAAAAAAGAAAGTTCTCCCCAACTTGTCTAAATGTATACACTAAATGTGAAAAAATGATAGAGTTGTCTAAAAAAAAAAAAATGAGTAATTTTTACCTTCTCAACCTTTTTAATTATTAATGCTTTAGATTTAATAAAGGTTATATAGATCTTAATGAATGGTTGCAATTTTATCTTAACTTCTAAATCACTTTTTGTATGATTCAGATCAATTTGATCGTCGTGAACTATTTAATCATTTAATAATATTTTTATTTTTCTTTTATTATTTGGATTTTTATAGTCTATGTAATAAATTCATATTATATGAGTAACTGAAAGGTGGTAGGATATGTAGGGATATGCATCAATTCTAATGTATACTCTGCCCAATCCTTTCACCTTCTATTCTCTCAATGTTTTTCAATGATTCATTCCTCAATTTTTTTCACCCATGCTTTTATCTTCATCGTCACTTCCATACTTCCCTACCTTTTCTTCCTCCGGTGGATGGTTTTAAATCTTGTATCTTTTGCTGTAACCACATTTTTGTTCTCTCTTTGTTCATAACAGTTTAAGGTAATAGGCAATCAGATTGAGACTCACAAGAAAAAGGCATTATTTTTTGAATGTCTGATAGGGGCTAAAATCATCATTATTTTTCAAATTATTTGAGATTATTTTGAGATACATTTGTTGTAATAACTAGTCATATTCCTTCCTATTTGACATTTTGCTTATAAAAAGGATTTTTGGCAAATTTGTGCAGATTTGAGTTAAAATCGAGTGAAAAGTGAACAATTCCAAAATGTAACTAGCACCAGACCCAGCTAAGGGACCAGGCGCCAGGTCCATTCTGTTATTGTTAAGGAAAATTATGATAACTATGAGAATTGCTAAAAAAAAAAAAAAAAAACAATGATGACTGATGTGTATGGATTTAGGTATAAAAATCATATAAAAATAAGTACATTCCCAATCAAGTTTAAATTAAAATGTTAATCCTAAATTACACATATGAGCAAGCGTACTCATCATTAAGCATAGTATAGAGTTCAAACGAGTGTCGATCCTCAAGGAACAAGTATGCATTAATCTCTTTTATTTCATTATTTAACCGACTCAATAAAGTGAAAAATAATAAAAAGAAAAAAAAATATCTACATGTCAAGGATGGAGAATTATGTAACTTAAACCATTGTTTTGACAAACATGATCTTAAAGGACCTAATCATTATCATAATTAATTATTCTTTTGGCATCATAAAGGATTAATATAGATTCACTTCTTTGGTCAATCTACGAAATCACTATCTTCTAGATAAATTAGCATCACTTGGTTTGTTTCAACAAATTTACCCAAAAGACGTATTAAACACAATCCTTGGTTAAATTTCCGTGGTCTCGGAAAACTTAAAATATGAAGCTAACCAATGAATCATTGGTCTAACAAACATCAATTAATCTTTAATTACCCCGTTTTTAGCAATTAACCCCTATGGTCAAGCAAGTTAATAGATAACAAATATGAAATCAATTAATTGAAACCACCATCAACCCCTTTGGTCTAGTAAGTTAATGGAAAGAAACAACCAATTAATCTCGTAAAAAGCACAAGTAATTAAATACAAAAAATAACAATCAATTAATCAAATTATTAAAGTAACTCTAAAAATCATGAATAACTAAAGTAATGTCAAATTACAATAAAACAATTAATACATTATTGTTCAAGAAAAAGAAAACAAAGTAAAAGAAAGCACTTATAGACAAGCCTCTTTCTTCTTTCTTTGTAGACTCTCTTGCACAACCCTTCTTGATTTGAGTGTTTGATGTTATGATCTGCGAATTCTCCATTTTCTCTTGTGTTTTTCATTTATTTATAGGCTTTAGAAGTGCCTAATTTTGTTCCTTTAGGGTTTTTGGCCGATTAGAAGTAGGAAAATACTAAAACTCTACAAATTGTCAAAAATTGCACACAAAAATCAAGGCACCGCCTTAACATCAGGGCACCGCCGGCGCCGCCTATCCTGCTTAGGGCCGGCGCCGGTTGTGATATGTTCCATTATTCGTTCGTTGATTTTTCTTGATTTTCGTGTCATTCTTTCGAGAGTGTAGCGGGCGCCACCTCTAGTCTCCTGCCAGCACCGGTTTGGTTCTATTCCACTCCGTTTCACTACTTTTTCGTCGCCTCGAAGTGCATGCTAGTAGCACGTGGTTAGCACCAGTTCCCCTGTCCTATCCAACGCTGCCTCTGTTCTGTTTTGCAACGTTTTTATCTTATTTTACTCCTAAAATTTGAAATAATGCACAAAATACCTTTCCAATGGTAAAATCTCAAATATGAAGGCATATGACTAGTTATTGAACAAAATGTATCACAAAATAGCCTCAAATAATTAGGAGGTATATTACTAATTTAGGCCATATCATATTCCCCCACACTTAGCTCTTTGCTTGTCCTCAAACAAAGTATCAAAGACAAATAGGAAAAGCACAAGGTTTCACAAAAAATCACTTAATCAATTTCAAAACAATATCTCTAATGCTTTTTTTATTCAAGACAATAAAACATATGCTACGATATCTTTCATAACAAATGCAAGACTTGTGTAGGTTAATAGTCACTAGTAGAACCATCCCAATACTTAACATCATTCTTAAACTATTAGAAAGAATTTAATTCAAAAGAATATGCATTCCATAAGCTTACTTTTCATACATTCTCTCCACTAATTCGAGACGTATCATGATTCTACTTAGGTCAAATAGGACTTTAAAGCTTGTAATGTAAGGCTAAAGGGTTTGTAATGTAGCTTTCAAATGAAAGATATAGGAAAATCAAATATCAAAGAGGATGAGAGTTTGCAAGAAAAGGATAAATAAAACATACCAAGAAATTCTGAACTTTTCTTGCTCTCCTATTTCAAAATAAATTAAAACCCATAACCTTGTATGGCAATTATAGCATAGTTCAAGCAAATCTTGCATTCTTCTTCTTCTTCTTTTTTTTTTTTCTCAATAATCTTAACTCATCATTCATTTTGCACAAAAGTATAAAAAATTTCAGCAATTTTTTTTCAGCTTTCTTCCTTTGCTCTTTCTTCTCTTTCTCTTTCAGCTTTTCTCTCTCTTTTTCTTTCTATTTTTTCTTTCCTTCTAAATGCTGCTTTTGTTTACTTTTCAGTTTATTTTTTTCAAACCTTTTCTAGCAGATTTTTGGTTTTTTCTCAAGTTCTCTGTTCTCTTTTTTTCTTTTCTTCCTCTTCTCCTTTCAACAACGAGGCATGACTGAAAGTAACAAGTCATGACATTTACACACGCTTTCTCTCCCACAATTCCTTTACTTGTACTTTTATCCATCAAGAGCAATCAAAGATTTGAAAGAAGTAATGGAAAAAGTATGATAACGGGTTTAAAGAAAGAAATTAACACTTTTGGCTCAAAACAGGCACTAGGAATAATATAAAATAGGTAGGTTTGAAAAGCTCAAACTATCCAAAGAAGGATTATTACCGTCATCTCTAAATTAAATCATGAATGTCTTTCTTATTTCGCCTCGAGAGGTATTCAAGTAAGTTTTAGAATACTCAATGAATTTTAGTATAAAAACAGGTTTAAGAACAATGTAAAGTATTTGATCAAGAACTACTTAGTCTAAGTGCGTGCAAAAAGTCATGCATAAGCCACAATTGATATAGAACATATGCTCTATGATCTATCACAAAGACATGCATTAAAAATATATCTTGAAAGTTAAATAAAAATTTGAAAAAAAAATTTTCTCACAAGAAGAACGAAGTATAAAAGAATGAAGAATAGAAGAATTCTCAATCTAATCACTTCCCCATACTTAAACTAGACATTGTTCTCAATGACCAAATAAATAGAACAAGGAAGTAATGCCATAGGACCAAAAATAAAAAAGGAAAAGATAAGACTGAAAATACTTCCATTACAGTAGGCATTCTTCTACAAAAGAGTTGAGGTCTTGGAGAAAAAGGCATTGTCGAAGTACCTAAAAAAAAAACACAAAAGAAACACACCAAATCATAAAAACTAGAAAAGAAAAATAAACTAAAACAAAAGAAAAAAATAGTACAAAAAAGAAAAGAAAAGTACAAGTCCAACAGCAAGAAGTCAAGATAATATAAAGGAAAAGAAAAAAAAAACAAAAAGAGAGTGACAAGTACAGACACGTGTAGAACAAGCATATCCTCCCCATCATCATCATCAGGTGCAGAAGTGCCCTCACCGCCATGTGGTCCCGGAAATTACTGTCTCCACTCAGCCCATTGCTGCTCTATAGTAGTTTGCCTCTGCGGCAATGTCATCGATGGAGTCCCGCATGTGTAGTAGTATCTTCGTCTGCTGGGCTAACTGTCCCAGCACCGTGGTTTCAAAGTCAGTCTTAGATTGGGACTGTAAACTACTTGCTCGTGCCCATGATGGTGGTGGTGGGTGCTCCTCCTCCACAGGTGGTGGCGAAACTTAACCGGGATATTTGACCTCATAGGAAGTTAGCCATTTTTTTCTCTCCTGACTATACTTATACCCACAACTCATCAATGTCTGCTCCGTTACTAGGTCATGCTCAGTGGTCGTCTCCATTAATTCTCCCTCAGTACTAATACCAAAGTCTCTCAAGATTTTCATTATGACCAAGGGGAAGACGAAGGCTTTGGTAGAGAGACAATGATGAACCACATCCCTAATGGATTGTATGATCAATGGAGCAAGAGGGATAGGCTGAGTAGTCATCATCCTATGCAAGATGTGTGTGTCAATACGGCGTGTCTCATTGAAACCACTGGCTCGGGGTACAACATTAAAACCAAACATGTAGACTAGAGCCCTAAAGTTGGCAGCAAGGTCATTGTTAGAATAGAAGCTATTTGCTTGGAAAGCATTGTGCTTGTGCAACCTTAGAGTAGCTCTAGTACCACTGGCATTCCAATTAGGGTTAGAAAGAATCTTTTGATTATTGGTATCTATCCCTTGCCAAATATCATCATCATAAACCTGCAGGATAGTAGTTAAATGGTTTCATGTGATGATGATAGGGGTTCCCTTTACCCTTGTCTCAATGTGTGGAAGGTGTTTATTGCCCTTTTCAACCATATTGGCATAGAATTCCTTAATGAGCACTGGGTAATAATCCTCTTTTAGCTGTATGATGGGTCCCCAATCTAGCCTCCTAAACATCATTCCAAGTTTGAGGGCACGGTCTAGGATAGGTGTAAAGGTACGCTCCATAATAATCTTATTTAAAGCTCTCCTATTATATCACTCTTCACATGATGGATCAATGAACTCAGCTGGCCTAAAGAACAGGGGGTCTATAGATGAAGGGGTTGAGAAAGAAGAAGCTCTAGCCCTTTTTTAGGGTTGACCCCGTGCTTTAGACATATTGGCAAGTAAGTAGTGGTGAAAATAGGAGGATAAAAACAAAGAAGCTCAAAGATTTTAGAAGGGTTGTATCTCCCCTGATCAAACATAATACAGAACTCCTACTCAACGCTCAATCAGCTCACAACAATTATTCGCAAACTCCTTTACAGTATATCCCACACCAAACGCAAATAATTCAATCTTCTCCAATCAATCTCCACAATTTACAACACAACCTGCAAGAATACCTATAAAAGCTCACTGTGAAGTATAAATGTGTTGAACAAACCCAATGTGTACGGATGCTTATAACATGATCATGTGAATTATAGAATCATTATGGCACTATAATAATGAAGTGTAAGACAATTCAAAGCCAATGTATACTAATTACTCAATCATCATAATAGCCATAATCATACCCTTTAAGCAAATGCATAAACTCCTTAATGATCATGTGAACGAATCAAGTACCCAAGAAACATTAACTCATAATAAAACCAATGTCATGAAGCTCAAGAGTTAACCCACAATGCAAGAGAACATTATATATCCCAATTTTCAGCCAAAAATATACCTAAAATTATAAAAATTCATCTACAACATTTTAACCGTGGGAATTCAAGAAAAATCATATCTTTATGTTCGCCTATGCATGGGCAAGCAAAAGATGCATTCTTTTTTCAGAAATCCAAGCTCTTTGCATGTGGATTGAAGATTGGTTTTTCGTGAAAAATGGAAGGTTGAAAGACTTTTGATCCGTAGAATCAACAAAAGAAGGATAGATTGATGTTTTAAAAGTGTTTGTGAGGTGAAAAATCAAATCTTGAGAGGTTTGGAATGTGAAATTAATGCGGGTTAGAGAGAATTTGAGAGGGAGTTGGAGAGTTTGAAAGAAAAAGTGGCCAAAGTGGCCAAAATGGCCTATTTGAAGTACCTTCCCCGACAAGAGCCGACGTCAGTTTCAGTCCTAGCCGGTGCTGGTTATAGTCTGTCCGGGCTCTGAAATTTTTTTTTTTGAAAAATGAAATAAAAATGATAAACACGTAGTAATGATGAATAATGAAATTTAATTCATGAAGAAACAATAAAAGAAATAAAATAGTCTTAGTTTGATGTCATCTTCCGAAATACTATTCATCTTGAAGGTATCACAGATTTCAAGAAAACTGGCTAAGTGGGCATTAGGATCTTCTTCAGGTAGCCTATCTAATTGGACCATATTTTGGATCATCTGAATGATATTGGGCTTTATTTCGAAATTGTTTGCATTCACCCTAGGTCTAGTGATACTCGAGCCTGTGCCCGAGCTTGCAGGTTTTACAAAGTCATCCATAACCCTCCTGTTGTTTCCAGCATTGTTGTTTTAAGCACCATCCATGTCTGCGAGTAAGTTTCTTTTAAGTGTCCGGCAAATTTTTGACAATGTCTTTTCGATTTCGGGATCAAAATCGACTATCTCGCCTTCAGATTTTCGAGTCATGTACCAACGATAATACCTAGAAAAGAGAAAACGAAAGTTAGATAACAGAATTCACAATTTAAACAAAATTACAAGAACATGTTAGTAAAATTAAACATAGTCAAAGTTAGTAAATTAGATTACAAAGATACATAAGATACACGAGATACAAAAAATGGAAACATTTTGCTAAAAGAACAATTGTACATATTTATATATTTACATATGTGCATATTTACATATTCACATAGTTAAATCAACAAAATCCAAACTTTTATGATATTGTTCCCTGGCAACGGCGCCAAAAACTTGATGTGTATGGATTTGGGTATAAAGATCATATAAAAATAAGCACATTCCCAATCAAGTTTAAATTAAAACGTTAACCCTAAATTACACATATGAGTAAGCGTACTCATCATTAAGCATAGTATAGGGTTCAAATGAGTGTCAATCCTCAAGGAACAAGTATGCATTAATCCCTTTTATTTTATTATTTAACTGACTCAATAAAGTGAAAAATAATAAAAAATAAAATAAAATAAAATAATATATATACATGTCAATGATGGAGAATTATATAACTTAAACCATTGCTTTGACAAACATGATCTTAAAGGACCTAATCATTATCATAATTAATTATTCTCTTGGCATTTAAGATAGATTCACTTCTTTGGTCAATCCATGAAATTACTATCTTCTAGATAAATTAGCATCACTTGTTCTATCTCAACAAATTTACCCAAAAGAAATATTAAACACAATCCTTGGTTAAATTTCAGTGGTCTCATCAAACTTAAAACATGAAGCTAACCAATGAATTATTGGTCTAGCAAACATCAATTAATATTTAATTACCCAATTCTTAGCAATTAACTCCTATGGTCAAGCAAATTAATAGATAACAAATATGAAATCAATTAATTGAAACCACCACCAACACCTTTGGTCTAGTAAGTTAATGGAAAGAAACAACCAATTAATCTCGTAATAAGCACAAGTAATTAAATACCAAGAATAACAATCAATTAATCAAAAGATCAAAGTAACTCTAAAAATTATGAATACCTAAAACAATGTCAAATTACTATAAAACAATTAATATGTCATTGTTTTGAGGGAAAACGTGAAACAGGGGAATCATGCTCTGTAGCGAAAAAAAACTAGAGAAAAATAAACGCGAGCCATAAAGGCTATGCGGAAGCGTGAAGATCATACCTTTGCGTTCCTTAACCCTCTTAGGTTGCGTAGGAACTGATTGAACGGCTGGAATCACCTCGCTTTGTCCACTTGAAGAAGCTTCCGGTTGAACACCCGCTAGCCTTCTACTTCACCTTGTTTGCATTAACGCTTAGCTCTCCAGCTCTCGGGATATTCCTCAACCTAACCTCTAGTTGGTGAACACTATAGAAAAGAAGAATGGACTCAAAACTCCTTGGTTCAGTTGCTATTCGTTAGCAAAGAAGACAAGAAGAAACACGGAGGGAGGTGCCGTGAGAGAGCAAGAGAGAGACGTGAGTTCTCTTGTGTGTTTGGGAAATCTGAGTTTATTTTCTACCAGAGACTAGTTTTATTAGTTAGCCAAAACAAGTCTCTCATTATCTGATAAACATATCCCTGGGATTTCAAAACACTCAGATGTTATCCTGAGAATCAGTTTGGCCTAACCCTAAACTCCTCTTAACTGTATCTGGAAAAACCCTAAGGTCCAAGCTATTGGGCCAGAAAAATATTTATTATTTTTCTTGGACCCAAAAGGCCCAAAATAATAAATATTAATTATTTATTTCCTGGGCTTACATAAGTAACCCAATAAATAATTAATGAGCCCAAATGAACCATAATAATCAATCTTTAATTATTTATTTCTTGGGCCTATATAAATAACCCAATAAATAATTAAACATTAATTATTTTCCCTAGTTTAAGCCTAGGTAAATTTCTTAATTATTCATACTAGACATAGGCTCTAAATAATTAATTAACCAATAAAACTAGATAATTAATTTCTCTCAACTCCTATTTTATTTATTTATTTATTTTATTCCAGTCCAATAATAAATTAGACTTCCTGAATAAAATAAAATAAAACAAAATAAAATAAAACCCTCTTCAACTGAGACCAATTCCTCAACCCAAAAGTAGTTAGGACTTACGAGCTATCCCGAGGACCAAACAGACACATCGCCTTGGCTGCTAAAATGATCAAAATACCCCTGCTATATAAATAGCTGTATTTTGCATTTTAAATATTTCCTAATATCACCATAAGGAAATATTGACCCCAAGGACAATGCTGCATTCGCAAAGTCTCCGACCTACAGGTGAAATGACTAAAATACCCCTCTACACATCGCCGTACATTTAGAGAGGAAGAAGTGTACTAATGTGAAACCCCACCTAAAGCCAACCCTAGAGTAAGGGGGTCGGGAATGCATATCATATTATTTTGCATGAATATATGTGTTTTTGAATGATTTTATGTGCTTTAGAATCGTGGATTATAGGTTTAAATGCTTAGTTATACTTATTGAGTAGGAGGGGTAAAATGGTAATTTTGCTGGAGGTCAGAATAGGAAGATAGCTTGAGGAGTAGATAAGAAAAATATGTGGGTGAGAAAATAAGAACAAAAGTTGTTGTGGTTTAGTGGTTAGAGTCTTAGAATTAATCTCTAAGGTCATGAGTTCAAATCCCATCATTTAAGCTTTTATCATGATTATCTTAATTCAGTTTGAATTTTTGTTTTCTTGCATTCCATGAAAATAGGAATGATTGTCTTAAGGGAGACATGAAGAGAATGTCCTAATCTTATCCTCATGTCCTAAAAGAATTCTAGAAGAATTCTTGTCCAACTTATTACCTCTAGCTTTGTCCTAGCAATTTCATAATTCAAATAAACTAAAATCCATTAAATCTTTTTCTTTGAATTCCAAAAAAAAATTCTGTGATGATTTCTTCCCCTTGAATTTCGAAAATCAGCTTTGGGGAAGGGAGGTTGACCGAAAAATAGGAGGGGAAATAGGAAGGGTTCCAAGAGAAAATCAATCACCATGGAAGGACCTTCAAAACTATCTTCAAGATGTTCATGCTTTAGTGGTAGGAAATCTGGAAATTTTCCAGATTTTAGCAGCCCTTCTCTTCGGGAATTCAGGCCATAAACCCAACCATTTGCTGCCAAGAAAATGGTCATTTCAAGTGGCTTGGAAGCTGGAAAAATTGTGCAATTTTCGGACTGCACAAAACAGCACCAAACCAGAAATTTTTCTGGGCAATTCGCAGCTCTTCATCAAGGAAATGAAGCTGTTTTTAGTTCATCTTCAAGCCAACAAACTTCTCTGCATTTGTCCAGAAATGAGGCTGAAAAACCACCCTTGGAAGACCCTCAAACAACCCTGAAGAACCTCTGAAAAACCGAGCTAAGAAGGTGCGAAAATCCTGTACCAAAATTCTGCAAACTTTCGAAAAAGCCATGAACACTTGAGAGCAGAATTTTTCCAGCCTTGTTCCTTTCTAGCCTAGGACCGAAAGTCGCATTCAATCTCTGTAGAATTGAGCCTTGCTCAGACATACTCTGAACACCATTAAACCCACACTTACCTTGAAGCATAAGGACTCCATGGCTGCACCACAAAACACTCCTAAGATCACTCCATTCAAACTCCATTTGAACTTCAAAAATTCCAGCATTTCACTCCCATAAATCACTCTTGCATTAAGCTGAAATAACCAGAATTTTCTCTGCCTTTAAGGACTGAATTTTGGCCAGCCTTGAGCAACAATAACCCTCAACCATTTCAGCAAAACATGCTTGTTCTAGCCGACACCATTAAAGCTCCTAGACACCTCTCTTGATCAAACACCATAGCTGATCTTTTACCTTAAACATCTCCTCCATTTCCTCCATTTAAATTTCAAATAAAATCTGATTTCTCTCTCTCACAAAGCTGAAAACCGAAACCCTCAATCACACCCTACCATTCGGCCAGCCTTCTAGCAGAAATCGTGCAGCACTTCTTCTAGTTTCTCTCCATTTTCACCTAAAACACCAAGAACACCAAGAACACACTCTAAACTTCTTCAAGCCTAAACCAACTCCAAACACCACCAATCACTCTCAAATACTCCCGATCATCTCTACTTAATCCATAGACTTCATTTCTACCATTTGTAACACAAAATCTCGCAAGCAAGAATTTTCAACCGGATCAAAAAATCAGGGTTTCTTGAAGACCTCAAGAACATCAACAAGGTAAAACAAGAACAACCTTCTTGTTCATCTTCTTCTATTCAATTCTTAATACACCTATCTAATGCTCTCTTTCTTTTTCTCTCTCTCTCTCTCTCACCCTCTTCTAACCGAAATAGTTGATCAAACCATCAACCATGAATGTTGTTTCATTGGATCATTCAAGTCATTCCATCGCGTGTGGACCTTCTTTTATCTTCATCAAAGGACTCGACAATCAAGTATTCATTCTTAAATTTCTCTTATTAAATTCTGAAATCATGTCTCCTAGTTGATGATAGAGAAATGGATTATGATTGGGAGATTGAATATATGCATGTGGATTAGGGGATGAAGTTATAACATGATGATGGTTGTATTTGACTAGGATGTATGTGTTTCCTTTCGAATCAATATATGTTCTTCATGTTTGATGAATTTAATGGATGTTGAAGCATGATTAGATATTATGACACCAAAGGTGATTAGGCTTTTATGATCTTATTTTCCATGGAAACCGTGATTGATGATTATGCTTAGTAGGATTTTTGGCCATGTGATAGTATGATATAGTTCAAGTGGTTGTTCATGAATAGATTAATTTCTTGTTTGATGATGAAGAATGGGATCATGAATCTTTTCTAGCAATAGGAAGACCATGATGTAAGATTATTTTCTTGTTAATTCTAAGTTATATTCATCAACAGATTTTATTACATGAATTGAAATTACTACTATATTTTTCTTCAAAAAAATTCGAAACACTAGGGGAGTTGGATTAGAATATTAAATCAAACTATTAATATTTTTATTAAACGAAAATTTAAAATAATTTATTAATAAATTTTAATTATTATTAATTATTTATTATCTCTTCGAAATTAATTAAAAATTATTATTTATTTATAATAAAGCTATTTTTAAATTACCATTTCTTAATATTAAATAAGACTTAATAATATTTAAAATTCAAACCTTGGTTTATTTATTAATAATAACACTCAAGAATTATTATTTGAGTCTATAATTTATTAACAATTATTTTAGAACCCCTAGTTATTTCAACCTATCAAACTAGACTTATTTTATAAAATTCTTCAGCATCTAGCCTTAAAGCTTAGGACATTAAGGTCATGGTTAGACATGGTTGTCACAAGATGAGTAAAGAATTATTTATGTAAGGCAGGTATAGCTTGAATGTGACCTTATGTTTTGTGTTTACCCCAGGCAGGGGTTAGGTCAGCCTTGGAAGACTTTTTAGTAGAGCAAGCAAAGAAGCAGGTAAGCTCCTGCATAGAGTTTTGTGAAGATCAAAAGTTATTGTGGCAAGTAAATGCAATGTATATGGACATTTATTTGTAAAGGCAATTAATGACTATTTTCTTTTCCCTTTTTATTTCAGTCAAGCAAATCATTTGGAAATTGAACAAACAGTTTTACACAAATCCAAACTTTTTCTAAAATCCAACTTGACTAGACTTTTGGAAACCCTTAATTACTATTTCCAAATTAAGCAAAGTTTGATCAATTTCCCCCCAAGTGGAACAATCAATGTTGAGTACTCAAAAAGGGTAGGCCACCAGGACTAGTCTTTGAAGGGTTAGGGTAAGTCTCTCAGTAGGTGGCCACCTCTGAGGGGTGAGTCCTTCCTGGATAGGATGCTAGTCCGGTAGGTCATACCAGTCCGAGCTAGCAAGTTTCAGTCATATGGACTATGTATTTCCGGAGTGGACAACCGGTAAGTTTGGGTGTAGAGATGGAGGAGTATCTCACCCGGTAGGCCGTACACCTACCTTTTGTCAGCATTGCACAAAGTGTGGCATTCTGACTGTTATTGGTCATGGGGACTAACGTGTGGTAACCCATGGCTACCCATTTGAGTAGTTGTATTTATTGTGCACATGTATGATTTGAAAAGTGAAACACCACTCTTTATTTTCAACACTTATTTATTGCTTGCCAGCACTTTTCCTTATGAAACTTTTACAATTTGCATACAAGAATTATTTTACCTGAAACACTCAAAGCACACACGGGCTTACTGAGATTTTTATCTCACCACCTTTTATGCCATGTTTTCAGGAAGATCCTGCTGTGGAGATCATTAGCTAGAATGTTGCCTTGCTTGAAGACTCTTGTTATTTCCTTTAAGTATTGTTTGAGAGATTGTTGCGAACAATTTATTTTGGATTTGTGCCAGTATTTATCTTTTGGGTTGTAATAAATTTAGTTTTAAAATCATTAGTTTTATTTTATTTTCATGTAACCTAGTTATAAAGACCCCTTGTCCTTTGGACGGGGCGACATCCCCGGCCCTGTTGGGCCTAGATAGTGGGGTGTTACAACTAACACCCCCTAAATGACATCAATCATCCTTAGGCTTCTAGTCCAATGATTCACGACTTAATGGAGTGTTTTCGCTTTCCAAGGGAGCTACCCTAAAGCAAACATCCAAGTCATGTTTCCCAGGGCCCTGGATAATTTAGACCATTCGGACAATCACAAGGGGCGATATAGTGCAGAAACTATCTTGTATAAGTCTGTCTTAACTAACTAGTCACACATACCCAACATGCAAGTATATTGGCCCTACGATAGAACCTCAACTATAGCAAATCAAAGTATATGCTTCCAGTTTCGCCAGACCACCAACTCATACTCAAGTCGTAGAGTACTAGTCCATGCTGTAGCAGTAGTAGTCTAGGTTTCTACCATATAGTACTTTGAGAAACCACTACTACAGGTCCTATTCTACGTATTCGAAATATGCTTATGTCATGAAGTGAGTGGACTACCCACTGGCTAAAGGTAAGCCATTCCCCATTTGGAATTCATAACATAATAACCTAAACATGATGAGGTTTCCAGTCTCATCAATAGGTTAAGAACAAATTTTTATGTGTTAAATAACCCGTGATCCATACCTTACTGTGAAAGACCATCATTCACATGGATCACTTATTTAAACACAATGGGTCTGTTCCAAACGAAAATCATGCACAAACAAAAAGTAAATTCACAAACAATTTCTGAAAATAAATTCTTTCATTAAAATATTCTATTTTACATCAGAAACCTAGTCTAAGAGGGCATACAATCCAACATGTTTAAGAAAAAGAAAACAAAGTAAAAGAAAGCACTCATAGACAAGCCTCATTCTTTTTCATTTGGAGACCCTCTTGCACAACCCTTCTTGAATTGGTAGAATTCTTCCTTGATTTGAGTGATTTGATATTATGATCTGCGAATTCTCCCTTTTCTCTTGTGTTTTCCCTTTATTTATATGCTTTAGAAGTGCCTAATTTCGTTCCTTTGGGATTTTTGACCGATTAGAAGTAGGAAAATACTAAAACTCTACAAATTGTCAAAAATCGCACATGAAAATTGAGACATTACCTTAACATCAGGGCGCAGCCGGCGTCGCCTGTCCTACCTAGGGCTGGCACTGATTGTGATCTGTTCCATTATTCGTTCGCCGATTTTTCTTGATTTTCATACCATCCTTTCCAGAGTATAGTCGGCACTGGTTTGATTCTGTTCCGCTCTGTTTCACTGCTTTTTTGTTGTCTCAAAGTGCGTGCCAATAGCACGTTGCCGGCGCCGGTTCCCCTATTCTATCTAGCGCCGCCTCTATTCTATTTTGCGATATTTTTGTCTTATTTTACCCCTAAAATCTAAAATAATGCACAAAATACCTTTCTAAGGGTAAAATCTCAAATATAAAAGAATATGACTAGTTATTGAACAAAATGTATACAAAATAGTCTCAAATAACTAGGAAATATATGACTAATTTAGGCCCTATCAATGACTCTAAAGAAAGAAAGAAAGAAAGAAGAAAGAAAAAGAAAATTGCTAAAAAAATGATGATGACTATAAATGGGCCAATACGATACGTAAAGAGAAATCCATACACTTGAAGCTATCAATTCTCAAAGTCATAGAAAAAAAAAAAAGATGAGTGGAGTGTTTTCCTTTTTCACTATCTTAAGTTGTGTAAATTTGTGTTTATAATACTTGAATTGGTTAAATAGCTTGACTTGTATGATTTATGTTATCAATATTTTTGCTTGAGGAGTAGGATGATTTTTTTGTCCTAGATATAAACTTGTTTAACTTAACTTTGATGGCTTTTGGATTATTTGATTTAATACATGAGTTTACAAGGTTTTAAAAGAGTTAAATGAATGACAAATTTGTATTTAAGGTTGGAAAAAGATTATATCTTCATTGTGGATGGATTTGCTAAGGAAAATTTTGCTAAATTGTTTTGTCTTAAGCCATATGCTTAGTGTTTTAAATTTTGTTTGCTTGAAGACATGCAAAAGTTCAAGTGTAGAGGTATGTGATAGAAGTTAAAATTACCATTATTTTTCTAGTTATTTGATGTTATTGTGTTATACATTTATTGTAATAACTAGGCATATTCCTTCTTATTTGACATTTTGCTTGTAAAAATAGTTTTTGGCAAATTTGTATAGATTTGAGTTAAAATCGAGTAGAAAGTGAATAATTTCAGAATATACCTGGTGCCAAACCTAGCCAAGGGACCAGGCGTCGGGTCCATTTTGGTCCAGTAGAGGAATTTGAGCAACTTTCAGTACAAAAGCAAAATAAACCTGGTGCCAGGTCTGGCAAGTGTACCTGGCATTAGGTCCATTCTGTTTGTCGATAAGAATAGACAAAAAATAGAGCAAAATTTGGGGAAGAATAGAGTGCACCTGGCGCTAGGTGGGTCGAAGGTACCCGGCACCAGGTACGCTCTGGAAGGTGAATATTCAGTGCACGAAATTAAGAATTTTCCAATGATTTTGGTATTTTTCAAATCCTACTCGGCCAAGACTTCCTAAGCCATGAATTTAGCATCCAAGAAGCCTATAAAAGCACAAGAAAACATAAGAGAGAGGTGGATCCAAGAGCATAAATTCAAAATTACTAATTGAAGGAGGAATTCACCCAATCAAGGAGGGTTGTTCAAGAGAGTCTTCAAGAAAGAAGAAAGAGAATTGTGTATGAGTGTTTTCTTTTATCTTTATTTTCTTTTCCTTAAACAATGATGTATTCAATGTTTTTATTGTAATTTAACATTATTTTGGGATTTATGATTTTGTGTTAATTTAGTTATTTGATCAATTCTTTATCATTTTTTATATTTGATTACTTGATATCATTGGTTATTGATGCGAGTTCTTTTAATTGACTTAGACAAAATGATGTTAGGAGTTTCATTGCATTAATTTCGCATTTGTTAAAGCTTAATGGATTTGAACGATGAAATTAGGATTTTAGAACTAAGTGATAAAATATTAGTTGATTTCGCCTTGACAAAGGGTTATTAGTTAGTTTCATGTTTTTAAGGAATTGGGATTCATGCATACTTTGGTTAGGATGGCTTGATTGACAAATCTGCTAATTGAATCAAAATATAATGATGAGCTTAATGCATGTTTTGGTTATGTTATCTTAATTGACAAATCTGTTAATATGAATCAAAACATAGGATTCCATGGATTGACAAACGAAGTGGAGTTTATCTAAATAGATTCATGACTTGACAAACGATTGAATTTTGTTGTACATTCCTTCATGATGCCAAGATGATAATTACTTGAGAGAATTGTTAGTTGATTCATTATCATATTTTCTAGGATAATTGTCTAAATTGTATAAGCCTACATCCTTGAGTTGTATATATTTTTTTATTATTCTTTTCTCACTTTATTTAGATCAATTAAATAATGAATGAAAAGTGATTAGTATATACTTGTTCTTTTGAGGATCGATACTCATTAATTCCCTATGATATGCTTGCGATAAGTATATTTGCTCGTATGTATATTTTGGAATTAGTGTTTTAATTAAAACTTGACTAAGGGATGGATTTAAATTTGATGATTTTTATACACCTAAAATTTACACATTAAGTTTTTGGCGCCGTTACCGGGGAATAATATCATAAAAGCTTGGATTTTGTTGATTTAACTATGTTAATATGTTTGTATATTTATAGGTAAATATGTGAATATGTATGTATGTTCTTTGTATGCTATATCTTGTTGTTTGCAACATTGTGTGACTGAATTGACTAGCTTAGTTTACGTTGTACTTGTAAATACTATTAACTTATGTATATAGGTAGTTTGTGAATGAGTGTGTTTTTTTTTTTTTCCTTATTTTTCTGTTATTTATTTTTTTCCTTTTGTTTTTTTCATTTCTTTGTTTTTCTATTATTTTTGTTTGTTTGTTTGTTTTTATTTTTTATTTTTTTTAGCACAAGATTGACATCATCATAGACAACTACTTTCGGGCACAAGATCAAAGGAGTTATAATTATGAGAATTTGGTAAATTTGCAAGCTTGGATTGACGCTTTTTGTGAGACGTCACTTGAAGCCTCAATGCATTCTTTTGTTGCCAATACAAATTCCTCCATTAAATGGCATAAAGACTCTTCCCAACAATTGAGCCATCAAAGAACACAACTAGCCAAGTTGATTGAGGATGCCATAAAGGTCCATATGCTTGAACAAGTGAATCTCCAAGAAAAAGAGAGAGGATATAAGGAACAATTATCTAATGTGAAAATGGAGGTATTCAATTCTCCTGTATGTGCTAATAATTCTAATCTCTCTTTATCACATGATTTTTTAGGTTCTTCTCAATTCTTGGAGAACAATGGTCTAAATGATGATGTGTTGAATTTATCATGCTTTAAGGAGTTGGATCTTTCAACGCTACATTGTAAAAAGTCCTTGGAGGATTGTGGTAATTTCTACCCTTCACCTCATTCAAAAAGAGGTAACTTAGTTTTTGTAAATGTGTCGAAAAGTACTGATTTCTTGATCCCATCATTAAGAACTCAATTGCTAAGTTTTCAGGGGAATTTTAATTGTGACAAATTTTTTGAAGGGATGAGTGGTGATTCTAATATTTATACACTTTTTAGATATAATTTACATCTTTGTGTTGGGAACTTGATTTGTATGTCTAGAAAGGTGCTACGGACAAGAGGTTATGCATTTACATTCATTACAACTAATATTTTTCATGAACCCTCTATTTTTCAAAATCCTCTCTTATTTCTACTTTTATCATGCCTACCTTTTTCATTGCCCATTAATTTCTTTTACAAAAGTTTGATGAGGAAGCATGATGAGTGGAAAGAGTATTTTTTATGTGTTTTGGGTTTGTTTTGAATTTGGGTTTCTTTTGGTCATTCTTTTGTTTTATCTAAGTTCTATTTTTAATTGTTAGGTATTATTTCCCCTAGTAATAAGAAAAATATTTTCCATCTTAAGTGTAGGGGAATGAATCGTGTCTTTATTTGTTTTGTTAGGATTTCTATTAATATTTTTCTTTAGTTTGTTTGTTTTTTTATTTATGTGTATCTTTCTTTTGTTATTATTTTCTTTGTACTTTTATTTGTGTTTTCTTTTGTAGGGTTGAATAAATATTTTTTGGACAAGCCCTTCTCTCTATTCCATATTTTGATATCTATTGGAGTTTTATTGCACTTGGGGAGTATTGCTTAAACATTCTATCCCTTTATTAGTTTTGGTCCCTTTGGGATACTTTAATGTGTTAATTATTGGCCAATAAGGACATTGTCCAGTTTAAGTGTGGGGGAGTGGTTTAATAATATTCTTTGTCCAAGTTTTTATCAATGATCTTGGTATTTTCTTGATATGATCTTGGTGTTTTCTTAGTACTAAACAATTTTGTTGAAAATTTGAAAAATTTAAAATTTTTAAAGTTTGGAGATTTTGGAGCTAAATTGAGCTTATTTGTCTCTAATAGAGTGATGATTTTCTTAATAATTTTGGATATGGATTTGTCATTCATTATGGTTGGATTTTTATTTAAAAAGTAAACTCGTGTATTAAGTTAGATTTTGCTAAGTCTTGAGAATTTATGTTAACCTTGGTTATATTTGGTATTTGAGTTTTATTTTATTCTTTGAGTTTGAATATAGATAATGTGATGAAATATGGGAAAAGTTGTTGATTAATTCTTATATTATGGATTTAAAATTTGCTTGACTTTGAGTTTTAAATAAGGAATGTGAGGGGAAAAAAAATTTTGAGTGAAAAGGAAAAAATGTGAGATGGAAAAAATTGAGTTGAAAAAAAAAATGCTTTTATCTTTGAAAAGAAAAAAGAAAGTGTTAGGATTCGAGGATTTCTAAACGCGGAAAACATCCACGAATCCCTCCCGAGGACCTAAGTAAACGATTAAGAAGATCTAAAGTTTAAGAATTACCTCTGGTTGCTATAACCGAAATCCTTCGATTCTGATTGCACTGTTGTACGTTCAACCCGAACAATCACCAGACGCTGTAGTATGCGAACGTCCTCTATCGGATACACACCGCGAACTCACTCGATACCCGGGGAGTGCTAGCGCCTAGGGTTTGAGAGGTTTTTCTTTTCTTTTCTGGTAGAGAATGGCACGAATGTTCTCAACCGAAAAAATTGGACTATTGAAAAGACGGCTAGGGTTTTCTAAAAACCCCCGAACCTCTTAGAGTCCAACCCTAATAATATCTTATCATATTCTAATTTAAATTCAAATTAAATTAAAACTGATATGATAAGATTCTACCATTATCTCGATAATTTAACTAATTAATTTATCGAGTCAGATTCTTATAATCTGGACATCATCCAGATACATCGAATGTGGACATATTTCCAGATTCTTTTCAGAATCATTGTATCTGGTAAATTTTCCAAGTACGATTAACTTAGACATATTTCCAGATTCATCAAATCTGGTCACCAGAAAAATAACCTAACAAGTTCACTTATTGTGTGACCCTATAGGTTCATTTAACACTGGCAGTGTGCCTAAATCATATTTAAATGGCCCACAAGTTATAAGTGATTTCTAGCAAAACATTATAACTATCTAGGTTAAATGAAGATCGGTGATCTCTTTGAACCAAACCATAATTTTATATTTAGTCCTTTTGTCACACGATATCCAGATTAAGCATAAGGCACGGAGCATGCCATCATTATTAAGCTTAATCAATTATTTCTTGATTTCATAGTAGACTGTTCAAACAAATGATATCAATATCTTAGATTGATATATTTGAGCACGGCCATGCATTTTTAACAGTCTAACTTATCAAGGGGCCCATGGATATCTCTCCCATAATTGAGAGGGACAAATTCCTTCACAATCAATCATATTCCTCTCCTTGATTTATTCTATATCCAACAGTAGTCTAATTTATTATCTAGTTAAAGACAACTTTAGACAATGTCAAAATATAGAATTTATCAAGTAGGAAACTATGATGAATTTAGGTCGAAGGACTTTCAATATTATTATGGCTAGAAAGTACTTATGACATATTCCATGAAGTACTCTCACAGTGGGTCATGTCCAATACAATGTTCTCTAACATTTATTTATGTCTTGACTCAATATCACAAATATCCATGGCCAGTAAAACATAGCCATCAAGTTACAAACATACTAATCTTAATTTATTATTATTCCAATAATAATAATAATCGATCAGGGACAGTTTTAGAATAGTCATTGTATTCATTGTAGGGTTTTACTATCAAGTCACGTACTTGATGACCACAAAACAAAACTCACTATTCATGGAAAGGAAAGCCTCATATTATTATATAAAACATAATGACAATAGTATAAGTACAAATTGACTCTAGGGCATATCCCCAACAGAAAGACCTTTTGTTAAAAAGGGGGTCGATACAGTGAGCGGAAGAGAAGAAACAAAGAAGCGTCACACTTTCTTGAGGCTATCCCAAAGGCAAGAAGGTAAGGAAAGAAAGAAGAAAGAAAAAGAAAATTGTTGAAAAAAATGATGGTAGCTATAAGGGGGCTAATACGGTATGTAAAGAGAAATCAATGCACTTAAGGCTATCAAGTCCCAAATTTCACTAACTTGAGTTGTGTAAATTTGAATATGTAATGCTTGAATTGGTTAAATGGCTTGACTTATATGATTTATGTTATCGATGTTTTTGCTTAAGGAGTAGGATGATTTTCTTTTATTAGACATAAGCTTGTTTAACTTAACTTTGATGATATTGGGATTGTTTGATTCAATATATGAGTTTACAAGGTTTTGAAAGGGTTAAATGAATGACAAGTTTGTGTTTAAGGTTGGAAGAAGGTTATGTCTTCATTGTGGATGGATTTGCTAAGGAAAATTTTGCTAAATTATTTTGTCTTAAGCCATATGCTTAGTATTTTAGATCTTGTTTACTTGAGAACAAGCAAAAGTTCAAGTGTGGGGGTATGTGATAGGGGCTAAAATCACCATTATTTTTCTAGTTATTTGAAGTTATTTTATGATACGTTTGTTGTAATAATTAGACATATTCCTTTTTATTTGACATTTTGCTTGTAAAAAGGATTTTTAGCAAATTTGTGCAGATTTGAGTTAAAATCGAGCAAAAAGTGAACAATTCCAGAATGTACCTAGCGTTAAGCCCAGCCAAAAGACCAGGCATTAGGTCCATTTGGTCTAGTAGAGGAATTTGAGCAACTTTCAGTACAAAAGCAAAATAAACCTAGCGCCAGGTCCATTCTATCTGTCGATGAGAACAGACCAAAAACAGAGCAAAAATATGAGAAGAACAGAGTGCACCTAGCACTAGGTAAGTCGAGGGTATCTGGCGCTAGGTATGCCCTAGAAGGTAAATATTCGATGCACGAATTTAAAAAATTTTCAGTGATTTTGATATTTTTCAAATCCTACTCAACCAAGACTTCTTACGCCACAAATTTAACATCCAAGAGGCCTATAAAAACACAAGAAAATACAAGAAAAGAGAGAGAGGTAGATCCAAGAGTATAAATTCAAAATCACACATTGAAGGAGGAATTCACCTAATCAATGAGGGTTGTTCAAGAGAGTCTTCAAGAAATAAGAAAGAGGATTGTGTATGAGTGTTTTCTTTTATTTTTATTTTCTTTTCCTTAAACAATGATGTATTCAATGTTTTTATTGTAATTTAACATTATTTTGGGATTCATGATTTTGTGTTAATTTAATTATTTAATCAATTCTTTATCATCTTTGATATTTGATTACTTGATATCATTGGTTATTATTGATGCGAGTTCTTTTAATTGACTTAGACAAAATGATGTTAGGAGTTTCATTGCATTAATTTTGCATTTGTTAAATCTTAATGGATTTAAACGATGAAGTTAGGATTTTAGAACTAAGTGATAAAAGATTAGTTGATTTCGCCTTGACGGAGGGTTATTAGTTAGTTTCATGTTTTTAAGGAATTGGGATTCATGCATACTTTAGTTAGGATGGCTTGATTGACAAATCTGCTAATTGAATCAAAATATAATGATGAGCTTAATGCATGTTTTGGTTATGTTAGCTTGATTGACAAATTTGTTAATATGAATCAAAATATAGGATTTTATGGATTGACAAACGAAATTGAATTTATCTAAGTAGATTCATGACTTAACAAACGATTGAATTTTATTGTACATTCCTTCATGATGCCAAGATGATAATTACTTGAGAGAATTGTTAGTTGATTCATTATCATGTTTTCTAGGATAATTGTCTAAATTGTATAAGCCTACATCCTTGAGTTGTATATATTTTTTTTATTATTCTTTTCTCACTTTATTTAAGTCGGTTAAACAATAAATGAAAAGTAAGTAGTGTGTACTTGTTCTTTTGAGGATCGATACTCATTAATTCCTTGTGCTATGCTTGCGATGAATATATTTACTCGTATGTGTATTTTGTGATTAATGTTTTAATTAAAACTTGACTAAGGGATGGATTTAAATTTGATGATTTTTATACACTCAAAATTTACACATCAATGTCTAATCTCGGATCTACAGTTTCCCATATTTTCATTTTTGTTTTCTAAAGGTTGGGTACCCCGTTTTGTTGCAGTTAAAGAATGTTGAAGAAATGCATAGAAAACTACTTCTTGAATGGTAAGCTGTCCATTTCAAACATTGAAACTTTTCTTTTCCTCATTTCTTATTAGATCCCGTTATATCAAAATTAGGGGGCTAACTATAACATTTGGAAAAAACTCAATGATTCATTCCTCAATTTTTTTCACCCATGCTTTTCTCTTCATCGTCACTTCCATACTTCCCTACCTTTTCTTCCTTCGGTGGATGGTTTTAAATCTTGTATCTTTTGCTATAACCACATTTTTGTTCTCTCTTTGTTCATAACAGTTTAAGGTGATAGGTAATCAGATTGAGACTCACAAGAAAAAGGTATTATTTCTTGAATGTCTAATCTCGGATCTACAATTTCCCATATTTTTATTTTTGTTTTCTAAAGGTTGGGTACCCTACTTTCTTGCAGTTAAAGAATGTTGAAGAAATACACAGAAATCTACTTCTTGAATTGGTAAGCTGTCTATTTCAAACATTGAAACTTTTCTTTTCCTCTTTTTTGCAATCCCGTTATATCAAAATTGGGGGGCTAACTATAACATTTGGAAGAAAAAAAATATTGTTGATAGGATGCAAGACAAGAAGATCCATGCTATGGCTTAGTGGACAATGGAGGAGACTATAATTCTGTAATTGGGTTTTCAAATGGAGGTCCTCGCATCTTGGCCTTACACCTTCAACCCAACCAGCCTAATGTTCACAATGGAGGAGGGTCTGACCTTACAACATTCCAGTTGCTCGAGTAGCTCACTAATGATATGCTTGATTTCTATGTTATAGGTCATTAATCTGTTTATTTGAATAATAAACTGATGCCTTAGAAGTTTAAGATCTGTGTTGTCTATCTTTTGCCAATGTACTATAGCCATGAAATTCTTAATTAATAGTTTCACTGTAGAATTTGGAGTGCTCGCTTTTCCTTGTTGCCTCATAGTAAACGAAATAGTCAAATGTGGAAGGAAATTGTTATAGTCTAATATTGTTTGATGGGATTGTGCATCTATGATTCTTGTCATTTTGAAAATGCAGCATGAGTAAAAATTCTACAGAAAATTATCTGTGCCTCATCTATTCTTTTATTACAAGAACAAACTTCATCCCACACTGAGATATTTTGTTTTCTCTGGATTGCTATTTAGTGTTTGAAAACACTGCTGAGTGCGAGTGCTAAATGTTGATTCTTACTGTTCTTTTTTATAGGAAAAGGAACTATGTGGAAATAGAAGAAGAAAACAGTTCTAATAAGTATGTTACTGTTGAGGGAAAAGAAAAGAAACTTAAAATTCTTGGAATTTTATCAAGAAAGAAGATTTGATTGCATTGAATTGTTGTTGACAGATAAATTTCTAATAATATTACTACTATATTCTCTCTTTCTTTCTTGAAATAAATCACTTTTCATATTAGGCTTTTTAACTTTTTGAAGATGACTGCAACTACCCATCTTATTCCTTGGATTCGCCCCAAGCTTTCTAGGGATGGATGACCACAAAATTCTACTTTAGATATATGTAATCAGAGGTGAAGAATTAGAACTCACACAAAAACAATGCTTTTTGCACTTGCCCCATTACTCTCAATATTAGGACAGGAACATGAGTTGAAATTCTTGTAGATTGTTTTGTCACTGACAAAAGAATTAACATTTGAAAGGATTTTGAATTACACAATAGATTTGTAAGGTTATATCCTACTTTTTCTTAAATATGTAAAGCATTTACATAGAGTATTTTTTTAAAGGTGAATTGAATCAATGATGGGACGTAGGCATTGGTCCTCATGAAGAAGATAGCAAGATAGTTCCTTTTAGACAAGAAATTTATAATTATGGAATTGACACTTAATCGTATATATTTTTTAGCCATAATATAAAAATGATAGAATTAATACATTCTTAATTATTTAATGTGACAAGTATTTTAAGATAAAAAATTTGAATACAATAATTATTTTGAAAGGAAGATATAGTATATAAAATGGAAATTAACAATATTTAAAAAAAGAGAAGTAAAAAATAACAAAAAAATCAATATGTGGTCTCATTGGGATGATAGATTGGAAATAGGAAAAAGATCTGTGAAACTTGAGCTAGGAAGTGAAATACATCAACTTGTGGATTTTTTTTTTTTTTTTTTTTGGGTAGCATAAGTGTGCTTTCACCCCAAGTTAATATTACATACTTTATAGATAGGGGCAATTCTATATATCCACTAAAATTAATATGTTATTTTGCATTGTATATCATTTGTGTCTTCGATTAAGTTTTAATTCTACCATTTTTTTTACTATTAGTGATCTTATTCAGCTTGCAGGTACAAAATTGCAATATGTAATTGCAACGTTGGTATTGGAGGGTACAAGAATACCTAGGTTCTTCTTGGGTACAAATATAAATCCTCAAGATGAAATTTTTTAGTTCAAGAAATCATGTTGGTAATTGTTGTGAAATACTTTAGTTGGTATCCAAAATGCTAATTTTCCTATTTTCTAGAAGAATTTATAAGCTGTTTTTTAAACTTATTTATTTTAGGTATTCATACTAAAATACCTCCTCGTCCGTGCTTTATTTTGTAGAATGCATTTGAGTTGGTATCCTTTCTCTAATTTTGAGTATTTTCTCTTCCATTTTGATTCGTTGTTTCAGTATTTTATTGAAAAGTTACCGTTCTACTTCCATTATTTGTTGAAATAATTTGGAAATTCTTATTGTCAATAACACTATTTTGTTATTGATTATTTATACTACTGTATTATGGGGTTTGAAACATAAATACTTCAAATTTAAATATGAATAACAAAAATTGATATCTTATATGATCTTATGCCCTAAAATTACCTGTTAAGGTTGAAGTTATATTGGAGATTAAAATAACATTTAGATAGGTATAGGAATCGTAAATAACAACATAAATGAGAGATATTTATTAGTGCCCAAAATAGATACAAATGTCTCAAGTCAAGTAATGTTACACCTACAATTTATTTTTTATAGATACATACAAATGTGTTTCTGATGTGTGACTAATTCAAGTTGTTGTTGAATCATTGTCAAGAAAGTGAATGAGAAGGAGAATTCTATAAGCAAAGGAAGGAAAAAGGGACAAATGAGCTGGAGGGGAACTGACTACTTAAAACTAATTTGGGGTACAAATTTCTACTCCATTTGGGAATTAAAATTCAGTGGTACTAATTTAAGTGAGTAATAAGACTGAAATGTGTTAACTTGCTTAATTAAGATAGGCTCCTATAGTTGTTTTGAGTACTCTTTTGTCAAACATTGTGAATTGATGGTCATATGTAAATGCTGATCTATTTAGAGATAGATGTTGCCCTACTTTTAGAGAATAAAACTTGATTACATCTTTTTGTTGAATGTTTGGACTCAAATAGTAGAGAACCTGAGATTTGCAAAATTAAATTATTACTTGTCAGCCTATCTCTTGGCATTTTTTTTTTATTTTGCTATTTATAACTAAAGCTATTAATTCTGAAATCCATATTTTGATGACTTTTTTCAAACCGATAAATAATAGGTCATAGGTTCTCTTATTGAGCATGAAGAGAAGATACTGTTGTGCAGGCAGAAGATTCAACCATCAAAAGGCCTTTGGCATGCAATTATATTAGTTGTCATTAAAAGTGTTTTATTCTTTAAACCGCTTTGAACTAGATGGTTTTATAGGTATAAGTGTTAGGGTCTTTGATACTTTTGATTTTAGCTCATGTAAATGTCATTTTCTCAATATACTCATAAGACACTGCCTACTGGTTATATGGAGATGGGTGAATCTGCTGAAGAATGAGCAATTAGGGAAACTTGGGAAGAGCCAAATGTAAAAGCAGAAATTTTGTCAAAATTTGTCCAGTTGGATATCCTTCTTATAAGCCAAGTGAGGAAACTTTTATGTTAGTGCTTTAGTTTGCTTATGCACTCGCTAAAAAATTATGTATTAATTTCTTGGCCAAATGGAAGAGACCCACTTTTCACCATGTGATGAATCTTTAGAATGCCAACTCTTGCACTTGATGATATTCCCTTTGATTCCTTGGCATTTTCATCCATGTTGGTTACCTTAAAATTGTTATGATCTAGCTTCAAAAGCTCTGTGTATTTCAAATCCATGCTTTACTTGAACATATTATACTTAACATTCTTATCTTTGTGGATGTAGACAATGAACATCAATTGGTTGGAAGACCCAAGTTTTATTATGGCATTATTCACAAAAGGTGTTGTAAGTTCATTCCTAAATTTAAAATATAAGATAATGATTTGGAATCACTATGTGCTATATGTGGGAAGACTTTCTTTCTAATCTAAACAAAAACTCTAATTTAAAATAATATTAATTTAAATATTTTTTATTTTTTAAAAACTGTCATATACTTACAACACATCATATTTTTTTCTCTCTCATTAATAATTAATGGATCCCTCATTTACCCTATATTTAATAATATTTTATTAAATTTTAACAAACCCATCTTAATCCAATCCTTACCCAAGTATAACCATTTGCAAATCATTAGATAATTCCTTACATGTGCATTATATTTCCTTTTTTTTTTTACTGTAATTTATTTTTTTCACATATAGTGATAGTGCATTTGTGTCTTTTTGTTTGCTCAAGCTCATGTAATGGAAGGATATAATCATGATTCTTGGTTACTAAACTAAAAAACAGTATTGAATTATAGTATCTACTTGGTGATTATGGGAATAAATTATATGTTGAACAAATCTCTTTGCTGGAAACAAAACAATATATGAAAGAAGTTTTGGAGTTAAAGATATAAAAAAAATTCAATCCAATATACTTGAGAAAATTGAGGTTTGGCTCAATTTTGTGACAAAAGAAGCAATCTTCAGAGTTAAAATTGACTTAAAGTACAAACGTAATGCACTTTGCTTTCTATGGTCGTATATGATTGCAGAAACTATGTTAGCCCATGAGAGTTGTAGTATCTTTGCACCCTTAGGGTTAGTTAGAGGGGCTTTCCTCTAGAGTGCTTAGTTAGCTTTTTTTGACATATCATCTCAAAGTTAATTAGTTTTTTGTTTCTTTTTTTGGGACAAAGTTAATTACTTTAAGAATTTTCCTAAGTAGGCAAATGATTAATACTTGGTTATTTCAATTAAGGGATTTCAGAGCTGGAATAATTATCACATTTTGGTATTATACATGTCGTTGTGGTACCAATTCTTTATCAATAGGTTATGATTGAAACTATTATTACTATGTCCTTTGTCTAAATCTAAAGATGCAATTTATTACATTACTCCTATGTACTTTGTGCCTTCCTATTGGTCTATGACATCAGTAAATGAATCTAAACACTAGCTTTAGTGAGCATGCATTTCACTAGGATGAATATAGTTACTATTTTGTTATTTCAATTTTTGGTTCCCTCTAAATACTTTGCACTTCATTAGTTCTCTATCTTTGAAAGAGAGTGAACACAGGTTGTTGGAAGCTAATTTTCCAATCTTTAGAGTACTTAAATATACTTTCTTAACATGCCTCCTATGGTTTACTTTTCTTTTACTATTAGTTGTAGTTAGTTCCTGACTGACCTTTGTGGTTCTATTGGCTGACTACGTATGGATGTTGAATTGTAAATATAATATCATTTTTTCCTTGAATTTAAATTCTAATGGATTAATTTAAATTTGTAAGGACCGAGAAAGAAGCTCATGGCAATGGTGGCATGATAAAAATGATTATTAATATAACAAAAATTGTTGCATGCAATATTATTTTAGTTGTGTCAGTATATATTTCAAATCAATAGGAAGGTATCAAAAGTTTCAGTGTTCAAATGTACTATTAGTATATAACATTATTAATATATTTTCTTTCCAAGTCAAGAAATATGACGCATAATTCTATCAATATGTAAATTTTAATTAATACATTGGACAAAATCTCCACACGTAATGCGAAATTACCAACTAGTTCTATCCTAAAGGTGGAAATGGAAATATTGCTGAGCAGTTCCTACACAATCATTATTAAAATTTAAAAAAAAACTAATTTTTTATTTTTCCGAATAGATTGTAACTTGCAATCCTTGGCAATAATGAAAAAAATATTTGTTATTATATTTGTGCCTTTAATTAATTTCCAACATAATTTAGCCTTCATGTCTTTTCTAAATATAACTTAAATTTTTTCTATATTTTTTAAAATGATGGACATCAAAAAAAATTTCTATATTTTCTATATTTTTTTCATCATAAATCAATAATACCTTTTCAATAACAAATTTGATGTTTTATAATTAAAATAGCATTACGTTCGGATTTGATTTATTCGAAAGTATGTATATATGATGGTTTAAACTTACTATACCACAGAATTATAACTTTCACATTTTTCTTGTTTTCTTTAATAACTTATAGTTGAAGAATTTCAATAAGAACTTTCCTAAATTACAACTCGATCACATTTTCAACAACAAAGCTATGAGCTCAGTGGCTAACTTTTTCTTATTGTATGCATTACAAACAGAATGATAATCAAACTCAAAAACTTTTGCATCATAAGCAAAGTTTTAATGTTGGATGCATTATAATTGTCATCCATAACATTTACACGTTGTCTCAATTTTAACCCAAAAGTATCAGGAGTTCCAAATTTATAGAAAACTAATATTATAAAATGTACAAATTTTACACCGCAAATAATAAATTAGAGTAACTAATGAAAACTGAAAAATGTTGGACAATCTTTTATCGGTATATCCATCTATAGGAACTTTTATGTAAGCAGCACACGATTTCAATCAGAACTCTCTTCCCATATAGACAGTATTTAGATTTTTTAATTGACCCAAAAAAAAAAATCACAACAATTTATAATTTCTATCACATTATTTAAAATTTCCCCCCTCAGATCTTACTATTATTCCCATTTTTGGACTTGTTTTTTATTTATAAATTCCATACAACTTTTTTCAAATTTTGGTTAATGGCAGCGAATTTACCGTTTGTGGAGTAGAATTAGGAATTTTGCAAAATACTTAGTGTAGATGTGAGATTCATAATACTTTAATGTGGTGAAAATTTGAAACGAGGTAGGTCAAAAATAAAAATTGTGATTTACCCCCTTCAAGTGTAAAACTTAACTTTTATTATTCTTGTTATACTTGAGAAGAACTACTATGCTTTAAAAATATATATCCTCATAAAAAGAAAAAAAGGCAAAAAAAACTTATATAAAGTGTACAAATTGTTGCAAAAGTAAATTGGCCTAAGATTTCAAGTAACCATCTCCGCCCAAGGAGAAATTCATCCTAGCAGTCTCCGCCTAGGAAGAAATTCATCCTAGTTGTAAAATCTCAGTTTGCAAATATGTACTGTCAGGAACCTAAAACCATATTTGTATCAAAAGGTTAGATTAAAACTTCATATTGTACTAGCCTACCGTAGCTTCATATTTTTCTAGCATGCTTAACAATGAATACCAATGCAGAATCTACCTTATACTAGGAACTGGATCACAGGGAGATTGTTTGCATTGGTTATTATCAGCAAAGACCCAAGTCACCAATTGGGATGTTAACTGGCAATCAAAGATCTGTCTACGAACTGATTTTCCAACAAGGCAATATGCACCATTATGGTTTTCTATCATTCTAAAGAAATTTTCCGACCGACAACTATCTAACATATTGGATAATAAGTTGTTTGCATGATTTTAACCAAAAATAAAAGACCTAGGATGAGGCTCCAACAACAATTCCCAGATTCAGGTCCTAACAGTGACAAGGTGGTATGGCTACGTTGGGTATAAACCCCTCTTATCTTTAATTCCATTCACGTCCCATTCATTTTGCATATCTAAACAAAATGATTTTTCCAACTACTATGTCAGGTTTTGCCAAGCTATATATGTTTCCAATAGAAATAAGGAAAAGAAAAAATGGCAACTAAGTAAAAGATCCAAAAGATCAGAACCAACAACATTTTGCCTTCAATAATACAACATAGAGCAGCATGTTTGGCAGCCTAAACTCAGATATAAGAGAACTACCAAGCCAATGAAAATCAGGAGTTTAGTTTGGACCGGAATACTTATCACTAATCAAACTATT
This sequence comes from Voacanga thouarsii, assembly GCA_026120185.1. Classification (NCBI taxonomy): domain Eukaryota; kingdom Viridiplantae; phylum Streptophyta; class Magnoliopsida; order Gentianales; family Apocynaceae; genus Voacanga; species Voacanga thouarsii. The sequence goes on from JANUWF010001774.1 coordinate 1,135,539, forward strand.
CTTGTAGTGTCTTTGAGATTCAAGACATATTAATGCATGTTAGGTTAGCAAGAAGAAGAATATATAATCATGATTAGAAGTTTGATTACTTGCTAATCAGGCAAAATAGAAGTCCATATGAAGCCAAGTCCAATCTTCAGGTACTTTTTTTAAACCATGCATAATCTGCTGAACTACTTATTTTGCAGCAGCACAAGTAAGCGCACATTAATTGTAGTATTTACTCTGTTGGCAGATGGCTTAGCTGCCCAGCCTGCAAAACCAGTGCAGTATGTAATTTGTCTCCACAATCATTCTCAAAATTGAAGGCAAAGAAAATTTAATGGTAGCCAAATATGGTTTCAATAAGCAAACTGGTAAAATATGACATTGGAACAAACATGTTTCGATCAATTGTAAGTACTGAAAACATTTGATATCGCAATTGTTTCAGGAGTCTAAGAACATTGTGCAGTTATTTGAAAAATTCTCAGCAGAGAATGAAATTTATTGTCATAATGTTTTCAGTTGGCATGAAGAAATAAGTAAATTCCATTGGCCTAACATAAAATCCTTGATCTTAATATTTAAGTATCAATTAAACTGTTGGATAAAAACATTATAGGTACCCTGTAAGTCCAGTAAAGGCAGAACATACACGTCATTTGCTTTCATGAGAAACAGACAACTAAAATTAGCTAGTCCGACCTTTTTTAAATTGAATATTTAATCCAGTGGTCCATGGAAAGTTATTAACAAAATCCCTATATTTTTCAACACATAAGTCTATACATACATGTTTATATGTGTGTGTGCTTGAGTGTGAGTGTCTGTGGGTGCACATGTTTATTTGTTCATATGAAAATGCATGTGAGGATTACCTCAATAGGTCTATTCCTAAAAGTTTTAGGGACAGCAGTGGTCAATTCAATATGAGCAGTCTAAGCTTCCATTCAATCAACATGCATGACCTTCTATGAGGGTTTGCTAGTACAATAATAATCTGAAGGAGCTACCAAAAGGAATTAATTGTAAGACTTGAGATACTTTCAGGAAAAACAAAATTCTGTTATCCATATCAAACAAAGAGATGCACATACAAGAGATTTATAGAGTTGATAGCTAGATTCCTTCTTTCAGATAATTTTTTCCTCCAGGCTGAAGGATTTTCTTTTTGTTTTTTGAAAAGACTGCCGTACACATAGAGGAACCATCAGAGAGTTTTTAACATAGATGCAAGCAACCAAAACCTATGGAGGTCCCAAGAAACTATCTTGAAACACGACAACCCTTAATTGCATATCTAGGGTACATTCTTTCCATATCTCTGGTACCAAGGTGCCAATGTATGAAGTTGTAGAAGAAACAGTTTTGGAAAATCCTAGTTTATTACTTTAAGAAATCTTTTCTAATTTCACGGATGGAAAATTTTCCCAAGATTTGAGACAAGCAAGAGCAAGCAGACATCTGTATGCTATTTCTACACGTTAAAAAATGTCAACTTTGTATAAATTAACAGAAAAGGAAGAAATCCAAAAGGTTAGCTTCACAAGAAACTTACACATTATCATTTCTACAGCAGTTCCTGCTAATGTCTGACCTGCTGCAAGAAACAATAACTGGATCACTGGCATGAAAGTAGATTTCAGAAGATTTCATGCACGGAACTGATAATGTCAAACCGTTATGTGCATTTTTCTCAAAAAACATTGTCTCAGAAGCATTTGACTTTCGAAACTTTACGGTTCTAGGGAAGCAGCCATTTTGTTTGTCTGGCTCTTGGGCAGTCAAGTCCTGGCATCCGTAGTTTCTTCGATCCTTGCAATGATCAGCACTAGATTGATGATTTTTTGGCATGTCATCAGTATATCTGTATGGTGTAGTCATTGCAATGCTGAGTGCATTTCCATCCCCATTTCTTATAGCCCTTATGACTTCTTTTCCATTGCAACACGTGTGAGAAACATGAGATCCACAGTCAGAGGAAATTGTTTCAACATGCTTATCTCTTGCTAAGGCTTTTCCAGAAGTGAAATCTGAATTATCTGATGGTTCAGTTACACACTCGGGGGTGGATTTCGACCCATAGCACATACGACGCGAACAACTGAATAAGCTGAAAGATGGCTTCTTCCATTTGGCTTTATCTTTTGGAGAGGTACCAACTACAAGATAGATTCTTATTTCTATATTATGTTCCAGCACATGTTGAAGTGCACTTGATATCTTTTTCCATGACTTCTCAGCTTTAGATACATATTTTGGACGATAAAACCCCAATTCAGCTACAGCCATGCCTGATGTAGAAATCATCAGCCACAGATAGATATTACATGAGCCAATTTGCATATGCATCAAATAAGATATAAGGTAAAACAAAACTGATTCACTTATCTGTAGGATCAGTTTATGTAGTGTAGCAGTTTTTTTTTTCCTTTGAAAAACAGAAACAGAAGAGCATCTTTTATGTGACATCAACAATAAACTTCTTGTCAATGACATGGTGGATATGGTTGTTTGTACTCTCTCCCTGGATGGTATGAAGTTGCAATGGATAGCTCTTGAACTAATAAGCATAATCTAAAATCTTGCTTTCTCTTAGTAGAGAAACTAAAAATCTAAAAGCTTGGCATACGCCACCTTTTGGTGCTTCATGGCAGAATATTCAACTTACCAAAAACTATATATCTATATTCATATTCAAAGACATTGATTGTGTCTATAGAGTGGAAGAAGAATACTTTGATTCCTTTGTACAAGAATAAAGGAGGTGTTTAAGATTGTGTCAATTACTACGTGATTAAACTCATGAGTCATACTATGAAGCTTTGCGGGAAAGTGATTAAATATAGGTTAAGGGGAATTGTAAAAATTTTAGATAATCAGTTTGGTTTTATGCCTGGACGTTCCACTATGGAGGCAATTCATTTATTACGGTAGATGATTGAATGTTATAGGGAGAGAAAAGTGTATCGCAAAAGTATGTTGCCCTTATTAAAGATATATATGACGGAGCATGTACGAGTATAAAGAGCTATGCCAGAACGACTACAGAGTTTCCTATTACTATCAGGGTATATTAAGGATCAGTGCTTAGTCCTTTTTTTTTTTGCAACCGTTATGGATGAGTTAACTTGTGCTATAAAAGAGGTTGCACCATGGTATATGTTATTTGTTGATGGTATTTTTTTTATTGATGACACTAGAACCGGTGTAAATGCTAAATTGAAGTTATGACAACAGACATTAGAATTAAAGGCTTGAGAATCAGTATAAGTAAAATAGAGTATATAAAATGCAAGTTTAGTACTAGCAGATATACAGATTAGAGTGTAACTTTGGATGACAAAGATATACTAGCAGATAACTACTTTTGATATCTGAGATCTATTATTCAGGAAGACGGAGAACTTGATGGCAACGTTGCATACCGAGTTAAGACTGGTTGGTTTCAATGGAGGAGTGCGACTGGTATTCTTTGTGATCGTAATATGCCTTTGAGCCTAAATGGAAAGTTCTATAGAACAACTGTAAGACCTGTTTTACTATATGGTACGGAATGTTAGGCAACTAAAAGGTGCCATATTTACAAAATGAAGGTAGCTGAGATGTGTACGTTACGGAGGATATACGAGCATACTAAAAAGGATAGAATAAGAAACGAGACCATTTGAAAAAAAAGTGGAAATGTCATTCATTGAAGACAAGATGAGAGAAAACTGCTTGCGTTGGTTTAGAGATATACAAAGAAGACTGAGGGATGTCTTGTTAGGAGAATTGAAGGATGGAGGCAAAATAAGTTAGACAGAAGTAAAGGCAGGCCTAAAATAATATGAGTAGAGGTGATTAGAAGAGATATGTCTCTATTGGCTTTAGATGAGAGTATGACAGTGGATGGAAAGAAATGAAAGGAGAGGATTCATGTGAATGACCACACGTAGTCCTCTATTGGTTCATGTAGCCGACTTCAATTTCTTAGGACTAAGGCTTAGTTTTGTTGTTTTGTCGTATTCAAAGACATTGACAAAGTGCATTTCTTATAGTAAGGCACACCTTATTTCACTCACATATATTGCATAAAAGATAAAGCTATTGCCTTAAAAGATTTGCATATATTGCACACCTTATTTCACTTGCGCACCTTATAGTAAGGCACATCTTAATCATATTGTCTTAATTAAAGACAAAGCTATTGCAAATCTTTCCGTATTGCATTTCATAGATGTTAATATTAAGACTTCCAATTTTCCCAAATACTAGGAAATGTGTATTAGAAGTATTATCAGAGTAAAATTTTATTCATTTGGCAAAATAGAGATATCTTTTTGTTTTACGACCATAGCTAAACTTCATCTCTTAGAAGGTAACTAAGACATTAATCTTTTTGTTTAAAAGAGATCAATATGCTCGTGGGTTTGCAGATTGTTTGAGGGTAGCCCATCTTAAGACTGCTCATTTTGACAACTCATTGTGAACTAGATGCTTATGCTCCTAGCAGCTCTGAAGGGGTATATCAACAATAAGTATGTCAAAGAGAAATGTGAGACCTTATAGATATCCTATGATCTAACGAACTACTTGAAAAGATGGCAATTTTAGAAACACAGAAGGTATGATGAGGTCCTGAATATGTGGACAGTCACATATTTGAAAAATGAGATATTGGCAAAATAGCGAGAATCCTATAATAAAATATTAAACATCTAGTCTCTCTATTCTTTTGTTTTCATTTTCACTATTCATTTTACACTCCAATTTGCATGATACCACTAAGTTTTCATAGCAGAATCATTATAGTACCTTGTTTGAGACAAACGGATACCAACTTCCCATGTTTGTGCAGGAAGTTCTTCAGTGAACTGGGTTCACACATACCTACAGCTCTCCTCCATATGGATTCAAGAGTCTGTTGGCGATTTTGCATTGCCATTTTGCAAGAATCATTGCTGTCACATGAACAAGCTACAAGATGTTTCAGACTCTCATTTGTCGATGATGAACAGCAAAAATCACCATCTGCATCAAAAAATTATTGCTCAAACATTACTTCACCAGAATAATCTCTCTACTAGTCATCAAACACCTTGGCCTAAACCAAGACAAACATGAATATGTGCTATTTCACTGGTTCTAACCTTTATGCTGTGCTGGTTTTATGCACAACCTTGATTCATTAGAATCCAGCGACGAACCCCCGGAGCTTAATTGTAGAAGAGCTACAGTAAGCCATGTTGTCTGGTTCTTTGAGATCCTCAGTTGCTTTTCAGTTTCAGAAAGTATTTTAAGTGCATGACTTAGCTGCTGCATGTCGGCTTCAGCTATGTCACAGAAGATAGCAATCTCAGATTTCTAGGAAAGTAGACATATTATAAAGAAGAAATGCAATAAAATCCCAAACGGAACAAAAAATAAAACTCCTCCAATTAAGTACTAAAAACTGATGTTAGAATCTTCAAATTCAAGTAGTGTCTAAGCGAAGGCAACTCCATATTGATTCATTGGCACAACAGTAACTATATGATGCCACCATAAACATCTGCTAATCTGATTCCGAACGGTTGAAAGAAGTGCAGCATATGTTAGCTAACGATCTAGATATTCTAATGTCAGATAGAACGGTTTTGTACTTTCTTGTACAGGATGAACACTCCGAATCATAATGATCTTTCCCTTTTCAAAATGCAGTGCCTAATGAATATCATCAAGACGCTATCATGCCGTCAGGGAAGAAATCAACACCTTAGAATCATAATTACATTGCATTTCATATGCCATAAATATAGAAGATTTTGGCAGAGCATTAGATAATAAAAAGAAAATAAATCAATTCAGCTTCTCAATTCATCATTCCCTTGGTAAAAAGAGACAAAAATATACATCTCAGCTCAATAACCTATGATAAGGAAAGTTGCGCTCATTATCATAATGGTTAACTGACTTCCAAATCCAACCACATAGGTATAGACTCCTACCTCCTAGATATGATAAATAAGAAACTAGTGAAGCAAGTCTTGTTTTTTGTTAATACCCCAATCAATCAGATCTCCAGAGTTCCTATTTCCATTCTTTGCCATCTCAAATTGATGTCCACTCTCCAAACATGAAATATTTGCTGTTCTCAGATGTTTGTCAGAGTTGATTAGAATCTAATCACTTCAAATGTTGAGGTAACTTTCTTCCCACATGTCCTGAAATTCAATTTTGAAAAGCATATTTCTTAGTTATCACCTAAATAATTGCTCTACATCAAAACTAATATGCCCACCAGATACCAAAATTTAGTTAGCATGGTGGAATCAGATCATTCTGATTACATTACTTGATGCCAAAACAAGAACAATAGTGGTCTGCATGCTTTATGGCCAATTGAGAGATGAGAAATATAAATTGGCAGAAAGGGTCAAAATATGAAATTTGGTACTTACTAGTATATTTTCTAAGAAGCCTTCTTTTGACATCTGAAGTCTCTTCTTGACATTTTCCAGCAAGAAGATCCATGATTAGATTTGCTAGTTGCGATATGAGCTGCAACGGATCTATCCTTGATCTCATTAATTCTCTGGTCCTTTTCACTGTTTCAGGAGTATCGGATGACAGTGCACAATGTAGCAAATCAAGCAATTCATCATCAGAAACGACTCCCATCTGACCAAAACAAATGAAGTTAGATTGCCAGTTCCTGCTAAAACAAAAAGGAAAATACACAGCTAATTGATCCGTAATTACCAATTCATAAACCAACGACCTAGTAATTTTCTTCCCTAACAGACTCGACTGTTCAAGCATCATCTCTGCATCACGAAGTGAACCATTTGATTTAGCAGCAATGAATCCTAATGCTTCCTGATCAAAGCTGAAGTCTTCTGCCACACAAATTTTCTCCAATCGACAAGTAATATCAACTTCTTTTATTTTAGGAAAATGGTATCTTTGGGAACGAGAGATTGCACTACGAGGCAACTTGTGGACCTCAGGAGTTATCATTATGAAAATAACTTGACGAGAGAGACCTTCAAGGTTATTCAAAAATGTTGCCCATGTATCCTCTTGCAATAGATGGCACTCATCAACAATAAATACCTTGAATTTTGAGGAAACTGGAATGTTTTCTGCATTCCTAATAATAGCTCTAAGCCTTTGTGTTTTGTTGACTTTCAATGCATCTAACTCCTTCACATCCCTGCTCCTCCCAGAGAAAAATGAAACACAATCTTGGCACAGGCCACACGGTTTGTCAATCTCAGGTGAAAGACAATTTAATGCAGCAGCAAAGATCCTTGAGGCAGATGTTTTGCCAGTACCACGGGGGCCATGAAAGAGATAAAAAGAAGTTATCCTTCCACTTGAGATTGCCATCAGAAGAGCCCTGGATACTACAGTTTGCCCCATTAATTCATCAAATGATTTTGGCACGAACTTTTGACTGAGACTTCTAGGACTTTCTGAATACAAAGTTACCTCATTATTTGCATGATTGCAACCCATTTTTCCACATAGGAGTGCCTCACTTCCAGTGCTCCCCGCTAAAAGTGGCTGCTCTTCAACATCAAGACGAAGACTTGACTCTCTAAGCCTAGGGGTCTTGGACCAGCAGCGGCCTATCCCACATCCACATTGACCAGAATCCAAAATATCAGCATCTTCATTTCCATAAAGCGATGTGGTATGACTTGACCCTCCAAGAAGAGCTTCACTCATCGACAAGCACGGACTGCCTATGCAACTCAGGATGTCACCTGCTGCAGCTTTAGATGATCTAGTATTTTTTCTGTAATGGCATCCTCGATTAGATGCTGTCTTCTGTTCTTGTGTAGATCCTTCATTTGGCTCATTACATGAATCCACTCCCTCCTGATAGCCACTAGAAGGTATTACATAAGCCAACTCCAGCCCTTTGTCTCTATAGTTGCTGAAATATCTCTCACTCATTGATTTATTTCCGCACACCATATCCTGCCCTGGTTGACCTAAGTTTGAACCCTCTATGCCAACATTCCTAATAGGGTCAGAACCCATGTTTCCAATGTAACCTGAAATTTCATGCGAGTAGTTCGATATTCTCGAATTATAGCAGAATTCTTGCTTTTTGCAATATTGCTCCTTCGAACCCCCAAATCTATTATCTCTTGCTTCTGCAACATCTATGCCAGCACTGATACCTTCTTTATACTTATTTTCAAAACCTAAGGTTATCCCATTATTTGGATTTGTCTCCCAATTCAAATTATCCACCAAAGGAGAAAATTTGCTCAGGGAATTAGTAGAGGGATCCCTAAGAGACCTCACTCTCCTTAGTGCTACCAGCGTCCTTGAAATGGGAATGTCAACAGAATGCCGCCGTCCATCCATCACTTTCAATATGTAAAACTCCTTGAGACACTAAAAGATTGTACTTTGACAACTACAAAGACAATGCTCCATCATAATCCTGAATTTCACCAAAAGGAGCACTCAGAAAGCCATCTCATCATCAAGAAAAGTCAAATTAAAATTTCCCTACCTTTTTGCTTTGCACACTCAAAACACCACGAAAGGGCTATACTAGCATATATCATGTAGCTCAAGAAGCAAATCCAACTTTTCACATAGAAACAGAAAGCAGTTCATATTTTTTCCACGACGTTTCCGCATTTTAATTTCAGCAAAAGATGTAAAAGGAAGCATTAAGGAGAAAAATAAAAAAAAATAAAAAAAGAAAATATATCTTCTGGGTTTTGCTAAGTCTGAGTTATCTATTAAAGGCAAGCTTTAGAAAAAAAAAATCAAAACTAAAATGAAAAGCAAAAGAACCTCAAAGGACTACACATATATACATATACAAGATAAAGTACAATGCAGTACCTTTCATCAGAGAACATCACCACAGAAAGGCTGGAAACCCACTACAGCCTCTTTTCCACCTGAAAACAAAAGGAAAGCCCGTGCAAAAACGTTCCATCATTCAACTTCACTGCCGGCTTCACACAAAAACACACACGAGTGCTTCAAGAACAACCCTCTATATAACTCAGCCCAAAGCAATAAAATAGAAGCCCCTACTCTCACCTCCAACTCCTTGCACCACCCCCAACCCCCAAAATGCGTGAAGAAAAAGTCAAATAAAAAAAGAATCTTTGAATTCAAAATGGAGCAACATAAAATATGCAAAACCCATGTACCAATGTTTGTACTCTATAAATATATACTACATTATGTTACTAGACTAGAAAGAAACAATACAAGAAACGACAAGTTTGAAAAACTTCAAGACACGAACACACGGATAAAAACACAGGATACCTGTGGATTGAAGCAGAAGCAAAGCCAGAAACGGCTGTGCAAATTAAAGTGTACTAAGAAGCTCACGAGATTTTCAAATGGAAAAACGGAAAACCCGAGAGGCCCTTTAATCCTACAAGTCCAAAAGCCTTGGTTTTTGAGTGAAACTTATGCATAGATAATAGAGACAGATCACCGAAGAAGAAGAATAGCTGTTCTTCAGGAAGGTAGGGGGCGGGAGAAGAGGGGTAAGTGGCAGAGAAGTAAATGTCATTAATGAGGGGGGGAATTTAATGTAATCTTACTTAATATACTATGAAAATGAATTTTTGTAATCACATTTAATTTAGAAAACAGCTTTTTTTTCGGAGGAATTTTTGAATTTTCTTCAAGAAATAATTCTTCTGTTTCATTGGCTTTCTGCAGAGATTTTGCAGAGACAGAGAAGGTAATAGGGGTATATTGGGACGTTCATATGCTAAACAGTGGCAGAAGCACGGTTGTTTAGGGGTACTTCTGGGATTTTAGATGCTGACAGTTGCTGTTTGCTTTGTGCTTTGTTGACATAAAGCTGTGAGGTTGGTCGGTTTTGGGAGCAGTGAATTCCACGCTCCACGGTGGCGCGTTCAGTGTACGGACCTCAAACCGGCTGTAGTCAACCCATTGTACTTTTGCACGATGCAATGACTGCCTCAGGGATATATTCTCAGTTGTAGCTATATTTGCCAAAATTTAAAAAAAAAAGAAAAAAAGAAAAAAGAAAGCGTCAAATTATATTTCAGTCGACGGATATTAAGATATCTGTTAAGGTTAACTCAGTTGTTTATTAATGATATTTGTTGAGGTTTTTTTTTATTTTTTATTTTGGACTAACAACTACTCCTTCCGTCCTAAAATAAATATCTCATTTAACTAATTATATAAGTATTAAGATAAATAAATTTTTTAATTAATTAAACTTTTTATCTTTTTATTCTTGAAATTTAATTTACTTTATTTATATTAAAACGTACTTAAATTCTAAAATTTTGATGTATTTCAAATTATTTATCTCTCATAGTATTTAATTCAAAGAAATTGTTGTTGTTGTCATTGATGTCTCTTTAGAATTAAGAGGATGAATATGAAGAGCAAAACTTGTAAAATTAGTTTTTTGAGTGTTTAAATATATTTAGAAAATAAAGTATTATTAAATAGGGACATGTTTAGAATGTTAAATCTAAATATGTTAAAAAGATAAATAAATCGGGACAAATACTAAGTTAGAAATGAAGCACTTATTTTGAGATGGATGAAGTAATCTTTATTGGTATGAGTTGTATTATTAATTTGTGAGAGTTAGTTTGTATAGATAAACAACTAGATCATAATGGAAATTTTGACTATTTGGATTTTTGTTTTATATGGATGTAACAGAAAGTAAATGTTGTTATTAATTATGGAACTTTATTTACATGAGATTATTAAGTTGATAGTGATGACAAGTTCAAACAATTTTGCAAAAAGTTTGAAGTTTATTTAATGATACAATTGAGGGTAGAGCAAACAATTACAATGACTTTTAAATTATTTCAAAATTTAATTTTTGTCATTCAATTATAATACAAGTGAAACTTCTCCTTGAACACTCAAAATGTTGAGATTTAGCCCTTCAGTCAATTGACCAATGGTCAACTACTAATTCCGTTAATTATGTGACTCACACCGACCTTTTTAAAGCATATTTTGATAATTTTATATTAATTTATTAAAATTTATAATTTTTCTGTTTTATTTTAAAAGTATTTCCTTTTTTTTTTTTTTGTTTCCTTCTCTTCTTTTTCTCTCCTGTTCCAAACTTGATGGTTGCTGCCATGTACCAAATTTAATTTGAATGTAGTAGGGGTTTGAAGAGAAGAAAAAAATGAGGAGACTTTCATTTGACTTTCATTTGATTTGATTTAGCAATGTTGGGGGTTTTGATTTGGTAGAGAAGAAAAAGAAGAGAAGAATAATAAGAAGGAGAAAAAGAGATTATGATTTAATCTGGTAGTAGCTGGTTTTAAGAGAAGAAGTAGAGGAAGAGAATATGATTTGATTAGATAGTGGTAAGGGTTCAAATTTGGTACATGGTGGGCGATGCCCAAGTTTAGATGTGTGTGTGTTCATTATTAGAGTTTGGTTGTGTTAAATTTCATACCTTTCTAGGTGCTTGACTTTCAAAATTGTATAATTAAACCTTTTGGGTTTGGGGATATTTTATTTAGGTTCAAATTTGAAGAATTAAGTAATCCATTTTTTGTGATTTTGTTAAACCTTTAAGTCTTTGGTGTTTGAAATTTCTAGAGGAAGGAATTAAAATTTTGGCTTTCATGTTCTCTTTCGATACCTCATTAATATTTTACTATTAAATTAAATGAAGATTAGAATCAGATACCACAATCATGGTTTCAAAATCAGAGCTGTGCCATTTCATCTGGACAACTAGGCACTTTAGACTTTTCTGCCTCCACTCTCTCCATCCCAAACTACCCTTCCAATTCCCCTTTGCCCAATTTTTTCTAGATTTGAAGTTAGACGATTGTAATACCCCGTATTTTACTTTTTGATTGGCTACTACTTGTAATAAGATAAGAACTTATAACAATGGCTAGAATAAAAGATAATCGGTGTAATGAGACAAATATTTTGGTATAATAATATTTTGTTAGGACTTGGATGTAATTATTGGATTTATTCTACCCGTACTCTAAATCTTCGGAAGGCTACTATTATTAATAAAATAAGAATTTAAGGGTACGCTGAGAAGAGGAATTAATCAGTGCGATGAAACGTAAATTTTGGTATGAATTATGTTATTCAGGTTATCGAGGGTATTTTTGTTATTTTGACCGCGCTCACAACTTTGACAGCAAATTTGACCAAATTGAGAAGGAATTGAAGAATTTAAATATTACCAATAGATTCAGTAGAATTTTTTTAGTTGAATGGTAGAGTAAAATATTTTTCCATCTTGGACCCGATTTTGGTCATTTATGAGAAAAATTAAAAATGCGGTAAAAAAATTGGGCATGTGGCATTTTGTGATTGGTGGTCTTGGACATGTGCCAATTTATGAAAGGTTGCATGAAGAATTCATGCAATATGCATGGAATTAAAGAATTACAAAATAAATAGAAGAATGATGTGTATTTTTATGATTGGAACACATCATTTGTGGGCCATTTAATTAAGGTATTGTGCAATTTAGTTGGCCAATATTTAGACCATGAAAATGTTGCTGAATGGCTAAAAATTATCCAAGAAGTCGGCAGCCTCAATAGAGAAAAGAAGAAGACATTTTGTGGAGAAAAATTAAGGAAATGTTGTGTAAATTTTCAATTGGAACGCACTTATACATTAGCCACCATACAATTAATTGAATTAAAATTCTCTTGGCCAAAATTTGATAAGAATGGTGGTGAGAAGAGGCTGTTATGCAGCCTGAATTTTGGCAGCCATGAAGAAAGAAAAAACAAGAGAACAAGATATTAAACAAGAGGGAGAATAAGGCTAGTGTGTGTTCTTGGTGTTGTGTGTGAGTTGTTCACCAAATAGCCTTATATACAAGATAAAAGCTCACCTTGCTAGAATTAAAGTTGTTGTTGGGTGAATGATGATTATTTTGATATGAATTTTAACATGAAAACATGATTTTCATGTCTTAGTTTTGGATCAACCACTTGGGTTTGTGAACTTTGTATATGAACCTTGTGTATGCTTATATGTGCCGGCTTCCTAGGAAGTTTATGGATGGTGTTTTGTGTGAAGAAGAACTGAATATTTATGGTAGTTTGAAGGATTGTTTTCGGTTAAGGAGAAGATGACCAAAGTAGAATAAAAGTAGAAGTTACTTGGTTGGAAAAATGAATTATACTAGTTTTTATTAGAAAAAGTGAATTTGTGTTGAATAAGCATGACTCTTGTGAGCTATTGGAATCTGAAAATTACAGAATCAAAGATGATTTGAAAGAAAATTGAATGAATTAATGTTCGTAAGGTGTTAAAGGTTAAAGGAAAACAAAAGAAAACATGAATAATAGAATTGAAGCAAAATTACTGGGGCTGTTTTTGCCCTATACCGTGTCACAAGAACTATAACACTAAAAGGGGCTTACATAGAATGAAATCTGAGAGTCTTACGGTCATTTTGGTATATCATAGAGCAAAATCAGAGTTGTGGATTGATAGTTATGTGTGAAACAAAATTGTGTGTCAAAGCAGCGAAATTTCAGGATTTTGCTTGGAAAGTGAATGAACTTAAAGGAAGAATAATTGTGTGATTTTGGATGAAATGAATGAGAAATATAGAATGAATCCCTTGAATATGAAGGGAGGAAGGATATGGAAAAAGGAAAATGAAAGAATTGAACGAATGACGAAAAAACGACGTGAACGAAAGTTGAACGTTTTCCTTAATCGTCAACTAATCGTTGGCCCTGTCGGCTAAATGCCGACTAGACATCGACTACCTGTCAGGCACATTGGCTGGACGTTGGCTAATTGTCAGCACAAGTTTACCTAAAAATGATGTTTTGTGTAGATTTATCAGTAAACGACCAATAATATGTTGAAAACAAAAGAAACGGGAGTTGAACGACCATGATCGGGAAGAGTTAATTAGGACACGAGGTGAGTCCATTTGATTTTTAAAACCTTTTCAAAGCCAGTGTGCATTACTTTTCCATGAAATGCTGCGTTTTATACCATTTTAGAAATTCTTAAATATATTTATGATTTTTCTGAGCAAGAATTATTCTTATGCTACTTTGGGCTTGAATGAACTTCACATTTGGCTTGGAAATTTTAATGGATGATTAAAGCATGAATTTTTGAATTTAGTCCTTTTTGGATTAAAAACTTAAGATTTTCAGGAAATGGTAAATCTTGGAATTGGGTATTCATAAATTGACTAGAATGCCTCTATTGGAATATTTTATGGAAATATGTTTAGAAAATTTGAATTTAATCATTTTTTAGGATTAGAATTCTGAATATCTTCAAATGAGTTCCTTTTGGAATCGGGTGTTTGGAAAATGATTCCAATGTATTTATTGGAATGTTTTATGAAAGCCTTTGGAATTGGGTATTCGGTAAATAACCGAAATATTCTTATTGGAACTCTTGTGAATATTTTTCAAATCAGGAAAGGATAAAATGAGCTAAATACCCTCAGAAAGTCTTTTGGAATCGGGTATGGGTAAAATAACTCAAATACTCTTGGAAATGACTTTTGCGATTAGGTACAGGTAAAATGACCCGAATACACCTGAAAAGTCATCTTGGCTAGCCGTTTAGCACTTGGCGATTGCGGGTGCATATTATTTTTTAGTCATTCGCTGAATGCCGGGCAAGGACACTCGGTGTTGGGGATATGCCCTAGAGTCAATTTGTACTTATACTATTGTCGTTATGTTTTATATAATAATATGAGGCTTTCTTTTCCATGAATAGTGCATTTTCTTTTGTGGTCATCAAGTACGTGACTTGATAGTAAAACCCAATAATGAATACAATGATTGTTCTAAATCTGTCCCTAATCGTTTATTATTATTGGAACAATAATAAATTAAGATTAGTAATGACCAATTCGGAGCACTAGCAAGTGTACTAGATCTCGTGTATAGTAACAAGGTTGTCCCACAGAGATTAGAATTAAAACTCCTTCCAATAAAATTAACCCTAACTTGAATTAATAGAAAATAAAGATTTCAATGATTTTGGTTTTGGAAAATTGAATTTAAATAACTAAATTAACACTTCTTCCTGGATAAAGATTATAACAAGATGATCTAAGGCACCTGATTTCACTAGATTAACTCTTATATTACTAACGTGACCTGTTATTCTAGAGTGTACCTTATTAGTTAATCAATGTCCGAAATTAACTAATATCCTCTTTCAAGGCATATTAATTCTATTCCTCCAAATAACCCAACTATATTTCTATGTTGAATTCAAATCAAAGGAACGCATTCAAGAATACGACATTATAATGATCACACAAACCCTGCAAATATATTTCTATTTCACATGTAATTTGTGGTCTGATTACGTCCTAATTAACTAAGTCATCTTTCGAATTTTCCTAGTTAATGATAAATCAATCTGAATGGTGATCAGGCATTCAATTGCTTTGACTACAATAATCAGACAAAAACTTAGTAACACTATTCAAATAACGGAATCACGAGATAACATAATAATTAATACTAGCTACATCAAGGCCTTAGAATAAGAACTTAATACATAATTGAAGAGAAATTCAAGAACAAATTAAAAGAGAGAGTATGAGAAAACATCACAGTATACTAATACAATCTCCAAGTTTGTCCACGAGTAGCCTCCAATATGTGTTCAACAATGGAAAACCCTCTCAAAATTACAACAAAAAAACCCTAGGAAGATAATACCTAAAACTAATGTGAAAAGAAACTGAACAAAATTCGTCCCTAATGGCCTCTTCCTCCTCCAAAATTCGCTCTTTTCGTCTTTTATCTCCACGGTAGGCCGTTGGAGAGTTCAATCCGGCCCCTGATTGGTGAATCCGGCGCCGGATTTAACTCTCCTCAGGAGATCTTTCAAAATTTGCTTCTTCAACCCTGCAACTTGTATACTTTTTCATTCAAGTCCCTAGAAAAATGAAATAACCACAAAAGAGAGTAAATTGTCCAAATAAACCTCATATTGGATTTAACTCTCCTCAGGAGATCTTTCAAAATTTGCTTCTTCAACCCTGCAACTTGTATGCTTTTTCATTCAAGTCCTTAGAAAAATGAAATAACCACAAAAGAGAGTAAATTGTCAAAATAAACCTCATATTGCATTAAATTATAACATGTTCTCTCCAAAAGTCACCCAAAATATTCAATGCAATATCACTACATCAGTTAGTATGTTTGTGACTGGATGGCTATGTTTTACTGGTCATGGATATTTGTGATATTAAGTTAAAATATAAATAAATGTTAGAGAACATTGTATTGGACATGACCCACTGTGAGAGTACTTCATGGAACATGTCATAAGTACTTTCTAGTCATAATAATATTAAAAGTCATTTGACCTAAATTCATCATAGTTTCCTACTTGATAAATTCTGTATTTTGACGTTGTCTAAAGTTGTCTTTAACCAGATAATAAATTAGACTACTGTTGGATATATAATAAATCAATGAGAGGAATACAATTGATAGTGAAGGAATTTGTCTCTCTCAATTATGGGAGAGATATCCATAGGCCCCTTGATAATCTAAGATATTGATATCATTTATTTGAACAATCTACTATGAAATCAAGAAATAATTGATTAAGCTTAATAAGGATGACATACTCCGTGCCTTATGTTTAATCTGGATATCGTGTGACAAAAGCACTAAATATAAAATTATAGTTTGGTTCAAAGAGATCACCGATCTTCATTTAACCTGGATAGTTATAATATTTTACTAGAAACTTCTTATAACTTGTGGGCTATTTAAATATGATTTAGGCACACTGCCAGTGTTAAATGAACCTATAGGGTCACACAATAAGCGAACTTGTTAGGTTATTTTTCTGGTGACTATATTCGATGAATCTGGAAATATGTCTAAGTTAATTAAACTTAGAAAATTTACCAGATACAATGAATTTGGAAATATGTCTACATTCGATGTATCTGAATGATGTTCAGATTATAAGAATCTGACTCGGTAAATTAATTAGTTAAATTACCGAGATAATAGTAGAATCTTATCATATCAGTTTTAGTTTAATTTGAATTTAAATTAAAATACGATAAGATATTATTAGAGTTGGACTCTAAGAGGTTCGGAGTGGGTTTTAAGAAAAACCCTAGCCGTCTTCTTGGGTGTGCCAATTCTGTTGAGAATTTTCGTGCCTCCATTGATCAGAAAAAAAAAAACCTCTCAAACTCTAGGCGCTAACACTCCTCGGGTAACGAGTGAGTTCGTGGTGTGTATCCGATAAAGGACGTTCGCACACTGTAGCGTCTGGTGATCGTTCGGGTTGCACGTACGGTGACAAAATCGGAATCAAAGGATATCGATTATACCAAACAGATGTAATTTTACAAACCTACGATTTTCTTAATCGTTTACTTGGATCCTCGGAAAGGATTCGTGGATGTTTTTCGTGTTTAGGAGTCCACGAATCCTAACACTCGGTGCATTTGACTCCTTATTGCCTTGATGGTGATTGATGTCAGGATTGAGACTCCTAGCTTATGGTGGTAAGAGTGTGTTGTGGTACACTTGGTATGCTGTGGTATACCTATTGTTTATTCTAAGTAGTACGCTATGGTGTACTTATTTTGGTGATGCACAATTGAGTGCTGTAGGCTGCGGTCTAAGTACATTGATACGTTGCGCCGAAGGCAAAGATTGCGAGTTTTGCATACAAGCCAACCTTCTATTGGAGAAGTGCCTATGATTTGGAAATTGGGGCAATGATTTGAAATTAAAATACATTTTTTCAAAAATAATTGAGTTCTAAATAAACTGTTTATTTTTTTATAGTTTGAAATTGTTTTCAGTGAATGAATGAAATGATTTCCCTACAAGGGTTTTAAGTACTCTGTCTCTTTAATAAAGCACTGGCACATACGGGACTCACTGGGTGATTTTTCACTCACACGTGTATTTTATCTTACTGTTTTTGTAGGAACTGGAGTTAAGTGGACCTATAGATAGAAGAACGATACTACAATGACAACAATATAGGTCTGGACAGTTTCCCTTTTTTATTATGTACCTCATTACTGATGTAGTATGGGAATTTGCATGTATGAGATGCTCTGTTATATATGTATGACCATTAGTATGGGATGTTTATGTGAATCTAGACCTTGTATACTTTACTAGTTCTTCGTTATAAAGACCCCTTGTCTAAGCGACTGGACGAGGTGACACCCGATGTTGATATGCTTCCGCTGTTATATTTTGTAGGGGTGTTACAATTGGTATCAGCACATAGTATTATAAAACTGTGGTATCGTCATAGAAATTGATAGAATCCTTTTTATTGTGTAGGTATGGTAGATAGGAGTGATAAAGGTAAGCTCCAAATGGACGAGCACTGTGATGATAGAAAGAAAGAGATAGGTGAGAGTTTGGGTGTGAAGAGACCTGAGAAGATTAGGACGATTTAAGAAGCAGGCGTGCCAGAACATTTCACCTTGACAGGACCTGGCGCTGGCTATCGTCATGTACCCCATCTCGCCGGTAGCAGGTTTGACCCCACAGTGCCGGTCGTTACTCCATTTGCACGAGACCTTAGTCTAGAAAGGACACCTACTCCCGAAAGGACATCGCCGCCATATGAGGAGGTAAGTGATGATTCTGACAAGATTGATGGTGATATTGAGCCATACCTTTAGGATGATGATGAGGAGGACAGTATCCCTGATGATGCAGTATTGTCTGAGGATGATGAGAAGGTATTTAGCAGGGATATTCCGAGAGCATTAGAGGAGCAAAATGCCGAGTTTAGAGATTGCTAAAGTAGGAAAGGATCAGTAGGTACCCAAGACAGAGGCACCTGTGGTCGAGGAGTTTGAGGAGAAGTTGGAGATAGATCCAGAGATATTGTCTTGGTTGCACACTGATATGGGTGGAGATGAGGGATTTGATGTAGCTGAGTCTTATACAGTTTCTACTAACTCAGGACCTCCCATTTTAGATAGTGATGATGAGGAGTAGAAGGATGAGATGTGGATATATGTAGTAGGATATGTACAGTTCAACCAGTGTATATGACAGTGTGCTTGGCACACAAATTTTGTACTGACTTTGTGATAGACGAGAATAAATATATGTTATGTTTTTGCTATGTGCATTATGCCCAATTTTTATGATTGCTTTTGAGCTATGTTACATTGTTATATCAGTAAAATCTTATGAATTGTATAGATGCCTCTTAAGCGAGCTTCTGGACGATCATCGCAAACTACTCGAAGTAACTCTGAGCCAATGGTAGAGGAACCGCATGTGGAGGGTTCCTACCTTGCAACTTTGGATCATCTTATGTTTCAAACCTTCCAAAAGATGGCTGATACTATCCAATAGTTGACTGAGATTGCCACTAGAGCAAATGAAAATGCTAGGGAGAATGAGGGTATGAGTAGGGAAAGTTAACAAAGTAAAGTTGAATCAGATCGAACTCTTGAGTGCTTTTTGAAATTTCACCCTCTGCAATTTCAAGGGTGTCCTGATTCGGAACAAGAAGCTAAAAATTGAATTGAATAGATGGAGAAGATTTTTGTAGCTCTAAATTATTCAGAGTAAAGAAAGGTACGACTTGCTACATTTCAGTTAAAAGGACTTGTCCAAGATTGGTGGGAAAGAGAAATGAATCAACGAGAGTGGGACTAGATAGATTTCAAGGCTAGTTTTAAAAATGAGTTTATCCCTATTTGGGTAGTAGAAAGGAAGGAGGATGAGTTTCAAGCTTTTCGACAAGGAGGCCGTATTGTGGGGCAATATGCTGCTGAATTTACTAGATTGTCAAAATATTGCCCATTCCTAGTCCATTCAGAAATAGACAAGATTAGACGTTTTGTGAAAGGTTTACGGCTAGAGTTGAAAAGAGTATTAGCAAGCATGGCCCTTACCAGTTATAATGCTGTAGTAGAGATGGCTTTCAGGACAGAAATTGTTGACATTAAATAGGCGGGTGAGAGAAACCGAAATGGATTTTGGGGTATGAGTCAAAAAAGATTTGGAAGGCCCCGATGGTAGAAGAAAGGAAAGATACAAAGGAGGGAAGGCCTGATTAGAGGACAACCTTCCTTTAGATGCTTTAATTGTGGATAGGTAGGACACAAGAGTTTCTATTGCCCTTACCCCCGAAGGATGGGAAGATGGAATCGACCTGGAAGAAATAATTAAGAATAGAAGTCAGGACTAGGAAGAGGGAACCTAAGATAAGCTTCTACCTCTAGAGCCGGACTTGCCAAGCCATAAGTAAATGCTCGAGTAGTTGCATTGGAAAAGACGGATAATCATGCCACCGTAGTGAAAAGTATGCTCCTTATTTTTTATCATAATGCTAAAGTATTGGTAGATCTTAGTTGTAACACCCCACACCCTAGGTATCTAAATAGGGCAGGATGTCACCTCGTCCAAAAGACTAGGAGTCTTTATAATGAGGTACAAAAGAAAAAAATTGTTAAATAAAATTAAAGGAATAATTTCATTACATCCGAAAACGAAACTTATACAAGTTTGGAAGATCAAAACTAACAAACGTCTCTTGAAATAAATTCAAAACACAAATAAAGAAATAAATAAACTGAAGTTCGTCTCCTAACGCTCCACCCTGCTCAATATAAGCAATCCCCTGAAACCATAATATAAAAGGTGTGAGATTGATATCTCAGTAAATCGCATGTGTGCAATGTTAATTGAAACCATTTCGTGTATGCAAGTTTATCCAAAATCACAAAATCGTGTTAGCAAGTCAATTTCATCAATAACAGTTATACATAGGAGCTTTGCTTAATAAATCCAAAATAGCTCACAAGAAATCATCGTTTCATCATATTTATAATTCATTAAGTAGAGATTAGCAAATGATTCAATAATATAGTAACACAATCCATATCATGGTTACCACCATGATAGCTTCCCAATATATTCTTTCAACAATGGGTAGTAGGGGATCCACCTACTAGGTGAGATACTCCCCCATCTCTATACCCAACATTCCGGTTGTCCAATCTGGATCAACAATGTCCACATGGACCAATATGCTAGCGCGGACGGCCTGACTAAGTAGTACTGTCGCCTCTCCAATTTGAGTTTATCTTCTGAAGGTAGCCTTTTGCCAGAATACTCACTTTTACTCTTCAAAACTAGTACTACTAGCCTACCCTTACTGAGTACTCAACGCTCCCCGGTTAGAGGCAGAATCATTTTTCATTTTTCGAAAGTCTTTGATTAGCTTGATTTCAAAAACGTGATTTTTCATAATAGCATTTCAAATCATTTGACAATAGTGTAAGAAATCATTTTTGAGTTTGAATAATTAAAATTTAGTAAACTCGTTTTGAAAATAAAACATCCACACTTCCAATCCAAGTATCACAATAATCCAGTATAACTCATCATTTTTAGTCAAGTCTTAATCCTTGTGCCAAAATATCATATTGACATCAATTCCAAATAACATTGTAAAAATTACTTACAAACATGTAACATTTATCAAAATAGTTATGCAGGGACTTACTTGGATAAATCACAGCTATATCCAACTCAATTGATTGCTCTTACTTCCACTCCTTCCTTATCTAGAGCAAATAATCCCACCATTAGGATTTAATCATTCCATCCACTATTTCATACAATATGACTTTCTATAATCTCATTAATCACCTAGTTCATTCATGATATTTAGATGATTTAATTCATTAGATCACCTATATAACTTCCTTTTGTCACTCTATTGATCATATATATGAATTCATCCAATTTAATTCACCATATGGTAACTCTTATATTCCTCTAGCATAAAATTATCACAAACAGTCCCATAAACATTTAAAGATCTCATCTTTGCCTATTTAGCATAGATCTAGATTCATCATGACAAAATACATCAATGTCCTATCTCATACATGCTTTATTTTTGGCTTACATCAACATATTCATCAATCTAATTCATTCATATTTTCATGCTTGACTCAATAAGCACTCATAAATCAATACACTAAGGGTTAATGCCATTTAAATCAGTAAAGATAGGATCTTGATTACCTCTTAGCGATCTAGATTTAAAACTCAACAATTCCTTGATGACTAGCTTGCATTCAAGCAATGGTTGAATAGATTGATCCGTTTGGATGACCTTGATCAAGACTTGCGAAACCCCACCTAAAGCCAACCCTAGAGTAAGGGGTTCGGGAATGCATATCATATTATTTTGCATGAATATATATGTTTTTGAATGATTTTATGTGCTTTAGAATCATGGATTATAGATTTAAACGCTTAGTTATACTTATTGAGTAGGAGGGGTAAAATGGTAATTTTGCTTGAGGTTAGAATAGGAAGATAGCTTGAGGAGTAGATAAGAAAAATATGTGGGTGAGAAAATAAGAACAAGAGTTCTTGTGGTTTAGTGGTTAGAGCTTTGTAATTAATCTCTAAGGTCATGTGTTCAAATCCCATCATTTAAGCTTTTATCATGATTATCTTAATTAAGTTTGAATTTTTGTTTTCTTACATTCCATGAAAATAGGAATGATTATCTTAAGGGAGACATGAAGAGAATGTCCTAATCTTATCCTCATGTCCTAAAAGAATTCTAGAAGAATTCTTGTCCAACTTATTACCTCTAGCTTTGTCCTAGCATTTTCATAATTCAAATAAACTAAAATCCATTAAATCTTTTTCTTTGAATTCCAAAAAATTCTGTGATAATTTCTTCTCCTTGAATTTCGAAAATTAGCTTTTGGGAAGGGAGGTTGACCGAAAAATAGGAGGGGAAATATGAAGGGTTCCAAGAGAAAATCAATCACCATGGAAGGACCTTCAAATCTATCTTCAAGATGTTCATGCTTTAGTGGTAGGAAATCTGGAAATTTTCCAAATTTGTTGCAGCCCTTCTCTTCGAGAATTCAGGCCATAAACCCAACCATTTGCTGCCAAGAAAATGGTCATTTCAAGTGGCTTAGAAGCTGGAAAAATTGTGCAATTTTTGGACTGCACAAAACAGCACCAAACCAGAAATTTTTCTGGGCAATTCGCAGCTCTTCATCAAGGAAATGAAGCTGTTTTTAGTTCATCTTCAAGCCAGCAAACTTCTCTGCATTTGTCAAGAAATGAGGCTGAAAAACCACCCTTGGAAGACCCTCAAACAACCCTGAAGAACATCTAAAAAACCGAGCCAAGAAGGTGCGAAAATCCTGTACCAAAATTCTGCAATTTTCGGAAAAGCCATGAACACATGAGAACAGAATTTTTCCAGCCTTGTTCCTTTCTAGCCTAGGACCGAAAGTCACCTTCAATCTCTGTAGAATTGAGCCTTGCTCAGCCATACTCTGAACACCATTAAACCCACACTTACCTTGAAGCATAAGGACTCCATAGCTGCACCACAAAAACACTCCTAAGATCACTCCATTCAAACTCCATTTGAACTTCAAATAATTCCAGCATTTCACTCCCATAAATCACTCTTGCATTAAGCTGAAATAACCAGAATTTTCTCTGCCTTTAAGGACTGAATTTTGGCCAGCCTTGAGCAACATTAACCCTCAACCATTTCAGCAAAACATTCTTGTTCCAGCCGACACCATTAAAGTCCCTAGACACCTCTCTTGATCAAACACCATAGCTGATCTTTTACCTTAAACATCTCCACCATTTCGTCCATTTAAATTTCAAATAAAATTTGATTTCTCTCTCTCACAAAGCTGAAAACCGAAACCCTCAATCACACCCTACCATTCGGCCAGCATTCTAGCAGAATTCGCACATCACTTCTTCTAGTTTCTCTCCATTTTCACGTAAAACACCAAAAACACACACTAAACTTCTTCAAGCCTAAACTAACTCCAAACACCTCCAATCACTCTCAAATACTCCAGATCATCTCTACTTAATCCCTAGACTTCATTTCTGCCATATATAACACAAAATATCGCAAACAAGAATTTTCAACCGGATCAAAAAATCAGTTTTTCTTGAAGACCTCAAGAACATCAACAAGGTAAAACAAGAACAATCTTCTTGTTCATCTTCTTCCATTCAATTCTTAATACCCCTATCTAATGCTCTCTTTCTTTTTCTCTCTCTCTATCTCACCCTCTTCTAACCGAAATGGTTGATCAAACCATCAACCATGAACGTTGTTTCATTGGACCATTCAAGTCATTCTATCGCGCGTGGACCTTCTTTTGTCTTCATCAAAGGACTCGATAATCAAGAATTCATTCTTAAATTTCTCTTATTAAATTCTGAAATCATGTCTCCTAGTTGATGATAGAGAAATGGATTATGATTGGGAGATTGAATATATGCATGTGGATTAGGGGATGAAGTTATGACATGATGATGGGTGTATTTGACTAGGATGTATGTGTTTTCCTTTCGAATCAATATATGTTCTCCATGCTTGATGAATTTAATGGATGTTGAAGCATGATTAGATATTATGACACCAAAGGTGATTAGGCTTTTATGATCTTATTTTCCCATGGAAATCATGTTTGTTGATTATGCTTAGTAGGATTTTGGCCATGTGATAGTATGAGATAGTTCAAGTGTTTGTTCATGCATAGATTAATTTCTTGTTTGATGATGGAGAATGGGATCATGAATCTTTTCTAGCAATAGGAAGGCCATGATGTAAGATTATTTTCTTGTTAATTCTAAGTTATATTCATCAACAAATTTTATTACATAAATTAAAATTACTACTATATTTTTTCTTCAAAAATTCGAAACACTAGGGGATTTGGATTAGAATATTAAATCAAACTATTAATATTTTTATTAAACGAAAATTTAAAATAATTTATTAATAAAATTTAATTATTATTAATTATTTATTATCTCTTCGAAATTAATTAAAAATTAATATTTATTTAATTTATTATTTATTTATAATAAAGCTATTTTTAAATTACCATTTCTTAATATTAAATAGGACTTAATAACATTTAAAATTCAAACATTGGTTTATTTATTAATAATAACACTCAAGAATTATTATTTGAGTCTATAATTTATTAACAATTATTTTAGAACCCCTAGTTATTTCAACCTATCAAACTAGACTTAGTTTGTAAAACTCTTCAGCATTTAGCTTTAAAGCTTAGGACATTAAGATCATGGTTAGTCATGGATGTATCTAGTTGAGCTAAGAATTATTTATGTAGGGCAGGTATAGCTTGAATGTGACCCTATGTTTTGTGTTTACCCCAGGCAGGGGTTAGGTCAGCCTTGGAAGACTTTTGAGTAGAGCAAGCAAAGAAGCAGGTAAGCTCCTGCACGGAATTTTGTGAAGACCAAAAGTTATTGTGGCAAGCAAATGCAATGTATATGGACATTATTTGTAAAGGCAATTAAGGACTGGTTTTCTTTTTCTTTTTTTTGTTTCAGTCAAGCAAATCATTTGAAACTTGAACAAGCAGTTTTACACAAATCTAAACTTTTTCTAAAATCCAACTTGACTAGACTTTTGGAAACCCTTAATTGCTATTTCCAAATAAAGCAAAGTTTTGATCAATTTTCTCCCAAGAGGAAACAATCAACGTTGAGTACTCAATAAGGGTAAACCACCAGGACTAGTCTTTGAAGGGTTAGGGTAAGTCTCTCAGTAGGTGGTCACCTCTGAGGGGTGAGTCCTTCTTGGATAGGATGCCAGTCCGGTAGGTCATATCGGTCCGAGCTAGTAAGTTTCAGTCATGTGGACTGTGTGTTCCGGAGTGGACAACCGGTAAGTTTGGGTGTAGAGATGGAGGAGTATCTCACCCGGTAGGCTGTACACCTACCTTTTGTCAGCATTGCACAAAGTGTGGCATCTTGACGGTTATTGGTCATGGGGCCCAACGTGTGGTAACCCATGGCTACCCATTTGAGTGGTTGTATTTATTGTGCACATGTATGATTTGAAAAGTGAAACACCACTCTTTATTTTTAACACTTATTTATTGCTTGCCAGCACTTTTCCTTATGAAACTTTTACAATTTGCATACATGAATTATTTTACCTGAAACACTTAAAACACACACGGGCTTACTAAGATTTTTATCTCACTACCTTTTATGCCATGTTTTCAGGAAGATCCTGCTATGGAGATCATTAGCTAGAATGTTGCCTTGCTTGAAGACTCTTGTTATTTACTTTAAGTATTGTTTGAGAGATTGTTGTAAATAATTTATTTTGGATTTGTGCCAGTATTTATCTTTTGGGTTGTAATAAATTTAGTTTTAAAATCTTTAGTTTTATTTTATTTTCATGTAACCTAGTTATAAAGATCCCTTGTCTTTTGGACGAGGCGACATCCCCGGCCCTGTTGGGCCTAGATAGTGGGGTGTTACAAGACTCTTCAAGGAAAGGATAAAATCAATCCCTTATGGACATGGTTTAAGGAAGAAAAGATGGTAAGAATGGAGTACAAGATGAGTAGAAGAGTTGAAGATCAATTACCTTGTAGAGAGTTTTGGTTTTTGGCTTTGCTTTTGGGATAGGCTGGCCGAATTTTGGAGCAGGTTGAGTGCTATTTCTTTTGTGAGTTTGAGGGGCTGAAAGGTGGGGATTTTCGTGGCTTACTAGATAGAAAAGTCTAGGGTTTGATGTTTAGGTATTTGGAGGAGTTCCACCTTGTTATGGAGTCTTGATTACAAGAGAAAAGTTGGACAACTTTAGTTATTCTATGGGTACCGAAATTAGACAAGAGTTTAGGGCTAATTGTTGCTGTATTTTTGTAGCTTAGAATGGCCGAAATTCTGGACAAACAGGGGGGAAAAAATCTGGACAGAATGAGTGAAGAATTCTGGTTGGTTTTGGTCTCTAAAGTGGCGAAACAAGAGAAGAAAAAGAAGTCTTTGTGTAGCTGTATTTTGCTCGCTAGCTACATGAGTTTTTGTGCAAGTTTTTGTTGCAAATTTCGTGCAGAATAGGGTTGGTTTTTGGCCAAAATTCTGAAGGAATTGGAGGGAAATTTCTGGTATTTTTTTTGGCTAAAACAAAGTCTAGTTGGTTAAGGTTTTCTTGGATAACCCTAGCTAGGTTTTAGAGAGTTTTACTTGAACTATATTTGCTCTAAGTGTGGTGGCAGCTTTGATGAATTTTTCCAGAAAATTATGTGAAAAAATTAGGTTATCTATTTAAGAAATAATTTAATTAATTCGTTATGTTAATTTGAGTAATTTTTAACTAGCTAATAAATAGTTTTATTGTAAGAAAATTCTGGTTTCCTACTCCCTTGAAGCTACCGAATTCTTTTTCCATTTTCTTCCTAAATTTTCAAAAACCATCATCTTATCCAAGAGATAATTACTTCATTTAAAATCCAAACTTTATCCTTTTATTTCTTTTTTTTAAAAATTATCTAAAGAAAATTACAATATGGAGATTTATCCCTTAAAAAGTGGCGGCTACCACATAACACAATACCTATAGATTTTCTTATATTCTATCTCCTAATATATTACCTAGATATATCTTTTAAAATCTAAATTAATAATATTTAAAATTCTCTAAGATATTATGATAAGATATTAGGAATAAAATTTAATTTATTCTCAAGTATTTTATACAATAATTCCCAAGATAAATCACATTCCTAATTTTTAAGAAAGTGGTTCCAAGGTGGCGACAACCTTAAGATGTTTCGGCTAAGTGGAAAAAAAAGTCAGGGAAGAAGAAAACAAAAGAAAGGAAAAGATTTGAAGTATCTAGGAATCGAATTCAAGCCCATCAAGAATTAATTTCCAAGCTTTATCCACTAATCCACACTAGTTCTTAGTAAATATTCTCCTAATAAATTTTCTTAATTCCTACTCACTCGTTCCATCCTCTTCCTAATA
This sequence comes from Voacanga thouarsii, assembly GCA_026120185.1. Taxonomy (NCBI): domain Eukaryota; kingdom Viridiplantae; phylum Streptophyta; class Magnoliopsida; order Gentianales; family Apocynaceae; genus Voacanga; species Voacanga thouarsii. Next base: position 1,163,333 of record JANUWF010001774.1, read on the forward strand.
AATTCCCCTTAATAAAATAAAACTCAACTAACTCCAATGACACGACCACTTCAAAACAAATTAATTCATGCAACAACAAGCTAACATTTTCATGAAAATAGTTCAAATCACCAAGTGCAGTATAAAATAATGTGACATGCATGACTTTTTTCCACTTACTAAAAGTGGTCTAATACGGGTGTTACACTAGTTCTACGCATTCCTTTGTTGCCAATTCATTTATTGATTCTATAGGAATAAAAAGGGAAGAAACTTTATATGAAATGATTGTCAATACCCCATTGGAAAAGTAAATGAATAGTGAGAAAATACATAGGGGTTGTAAGATCTTGGTAGAAAATGAAATGTTAGAAGGAGATTTGATATGTTTACTCGTAGAGGATTATAATGTTATCTTGGGCATGGATTGGCTATCTCAGCATCATGCTCAAGTTGATTGTAGACATAAGGAAGTACAATTTCATCGGTCTGGGAAACCTATATTGAAATTTGTAAATAAGGTTGGACGAAAGGGTAATGCTTTTATATCACTCAAGGCCCGAAAAATGATTAGGAAAGGGTGTAGTGGATACTTAGCTTATGAAATTAATAAGCCATGAGAGGTTAAGAAACCCAAAGATGTCCTTGTGGTGAATAAGTATGTAGATTTTTTTCCAGCAAAAATTGAAGGAGTTACCACCGGAGAGGGAAGTAGAGTTTTCTATTGATTTAGTACCATCGGCAGAACCAATTTCAAGGACTCCTTATAAAATAACACCTACTGAACTATAGAAGCTCAAGAAACAATAACAAGAATTAATGGAGTAAGGGTTTATTTGGCCTAGTACTTTACCTTGGGGAGCACCTGTATTGTTTGTTAAGAAGAAGGATGTGTCACTGTGGATGTGTATAGATTATCGAGGGTTGAATGCAGTGACGATAAAGAATAAATATCCGTTGCCCATAGTTGATGAATTGTTTGACCAGTTGCAAAGAGCATAATGCCCTTTGGTGTTACTAATACCCCTGCTATTTTCATGGACCTGATGCACCGAACATTTCGACCTTACTTAGATAATTTTATGGTTATATTCATAGATGATATCCTAGTGTATTCCAAAGATCCTCAATAACATGAACAACACATTCGCAAAGCATTGAGAAAGTTAAGAGAGGCCAAATTATATGCAAAATTTAGTAAGTGTGAGTTTTGGCTAAAAGAAGTACCATTCTTGGGATATATGATATCTAAAAATGAGATTATAGTAGATCCTGCAAAAGTTGAGGCGGTGGCGAATTGGAAACGTCTCGAGACTCTAACTTAAATACGAAATTTTTTGGGATTAGCAGGGTATTATCGGAGGTTTATTGAGGGATTTTCTAAGATAGCTTCACATTTGACTCGACTTACCTAAAAGAAAGTTTCTTATGTTTGGACTGAGAAGTGTGAGAGAAGTTTTCAGGAACTAAAGAAGAGGTTGAGCTCTGCACCTATTTTGGCATTACCAATGATGGATAAACCTTATGAGGTGTACATAGATGTGTCAAATGAGGGATGGGGAGGAGTATTGTTGCAGGAAAGAAAGGTGATAGCTTATATCTCTAGGAAGTTGAAACCCTATGAGGAAAATTACCTTACGCATGACCTGGAGTTGGCAGCTATTGTATTTGCTCTTAAGAAGTGGATATATTATTTGTATGGAGCTGAGTTTGAAGTCTTCACCGACCACAAAAGCTTGAAGTATGTTTTTACCCAGAAGGATTTGAACATAAGATAACGTAGGTGGATGGAATTTTTGGAAGAATGTTGGTGTCCAATTAAGTATCATCCTGGAAAAGTAAACATAGTAGTAGATGCCCTTAGTAGGAAGGCGAATTTATCAGCTCTTCGGATATTACAAATTCCAAAATTGGAAGCATTTGCAGTAGACAGAGAAATAAGGATGAGTAATATTTCCATTCAACCTGCTTTTCTACAACAATTGAAGGTAGAGAAAGATAAAGATGAAAAGTTACAAAAGTTGGTACAAAATGAGGTAAATAAAGGAGGAGATGAGTTCTAAAAGGTCAATGATGGAAAAGTGTTGTGGAATCATCATCCAGTGCAAGATGCAACTTAGGAAACGGAAGCGAAGATGTTGAAAAAGTATCTTGAATTATTCCAAGGGTAAGCTAATTTCGAGGACGAAATTTTTTTAAAAGGAGGGGAGAATGTAATACTCCACATTCTACTTTCAATGGGCTACTACTTGTAATAGAATATGAATTTATATCAATGGCCAAAAGAAAAGATGATCGGCGTAATGAGACGAATATTTTGGTATAATAATATTTTGTCGGGACCTGGATGTAATTATTGAATTTATTCTACTCGTACCCTAAATCTTTGGAAGGTTGCTATTGTTAATAAAATAAGAATTTGACGGTATACTGAGAAGAGAAATTGATCAGTGTGATGAAACGCACATTTTGGTGTGAATTATGTTATTCAGGTTATTGGGGGCATTTTTGTTATTTTGACCGCACCCGCAACATTGACTGTAAATTTGACCAAATTGAGAAGGAATTGAAGAATTACCAATGGATTTAGTGAATTTTTTTTGAATTGAATGGTAAAGTAAAATATTTTTTCATCTCGAACCTGATTTTGGTCATTTCTGAGAAAAATTAAAAACGCGGTAAAAAATTTGGGCATGTGGCATTTTGTGATTGGTGGTCTTGGACATGTGCCAATTTATGAAAGGTTGCAGGAAGAATTCACGCAGGATGTATGGAATTAAAGAATTACAAAATAAATAGAAGAATGAAGTGTATTTTTATGATTGGAACACATCATTTGTGGGCCATTTAATTAAGGTCTTGTGCAATTTAATTGGCCAATATTTGGACCATGAAAATGTTGCTAAATGGCTGGAAATTATCCAAGAAGTCAGCAACCTCAATAGAGAAAATAAGAAGACATTTTGTGAAGAAAAATTAAGGAAATGGTGTGTAATTTTTCAATTGGAACACACATATACATTAGCCACCATATAATTAATTGAATTAAAATTCTCTTGGCCAAAATTTGATGAACAATGGTGGTGAGAAGAGGCTGTTATACAGCTTGAATTTCGGCAGCCATGAAGAAAGAAAAAATAAGAGAAGAAGAAATTAAACAAGAGGGAGAATAAGGCTAGTGTGTGTTCTTAGTGTTGTGTGTGAGTTCTTGGAGCAAATCACACCAAATAACCTTATATACAAGGTAAAAGCTCACCTTGCTAGAATTAAAGTTGTTGTTGGGTGAATGATAATTATTTTAATATGAATTTTAACATGCAAATATGATTTTTATGTGTTGATTTTGGATCAACCACTAGGGTTTGTGAACTTTGTCTATGAACCTTGTGTATATTTATATATGCCGTCTGCCTAGGAGGTTTATGGATGGGGTTTTGTGTGAAGAAGAACTGAATATTTATGGTACTTTGAAGGATTGTTTTCTATAATACCCCACTACCTAGGCCCAACAGGGCTGGGGATGTCGCCCCATCCAAAGGATAAGGGGTCTTTATAATTAGGATACACAACAAAATAAAATAATATTTTAAAATTTAAAACTTATTACAACCCAAAAATTCATGAATAAATCCAAAATGAAAATTGTTCACTCTCAACTCCCAAAGCATTACATAAAATAAATAACAGAATATCTTCTAAGTAGGCAACAACTAGCTACTCATTCCCATAGCAGGATCGACCTGAAATCATGGTAAAAAGGGTGATGAGATAAAAATCTAAGTAAGTCCGTGAGTGCTTTGAGTGTCCAGTGAAAACAGTTCATGTATGCAAGGTGTAAGAACTTCATAAGAAAAAGTACTGGCAAGCAATAAACAATCTTAAAAATCAAGAGTGGCATTTTGGCTTTTCCATCCATACATGTACAATAAAATCAACCACTCAAAAGGGCGGCCATGGGTTACTACAGGGTGGGCTCCATAACCATACAACGGTCAGAATGCCATACCTTGTGCAGACTGACAAAAAAGTAGGTGATCGGCCTACCGGGTAAGATACTCATCCTTCTCTACACCCAAACAAAACCGGTTGTCCAGTCCGGCAACACATGGTCCACAAGACTGAAACCTGCTAGCTCGGACCGGCACGACTAAGTAGTATTGACGTTTCTCTAAGCTGAGTTCATCTTTTGGAGGTGGCCTCCTGCCAAAAGACTCCCTTTTGCTCTTCAAAACTAGTACTACTAGCCTACCCTTATTGAGTACTCAACGTTTAATTGTCCCACTTGGGAGAAAACTGATAAAATGTAGCTTTGCTTGAAAATGGCAATCAAGGGTTTCTAAAATCCGTATAAAAATCAGTTTTAGAAACAGTTTGGTGTTTGAGTAAAACTGCTTGAAGATTTTCAAATAATTGGTTTGACTAAAACAAGGAAAGAAACAGTCCTTAATTGCCTTTACCAAATCAGTGTTCACATACTTGTGTTTAGCTTGCCATGGTAACTTTTTACAACAACAAGTTTTATGCAGGAGCTTACCTGATCCTTTGTTCGAGGTAAAATAAAGATCTCCAAAAGCTGACTTAACCCCCGCCTGGGGTAAACATAAGTCATAGTTAAACTCAAGCTAAAATTTGCTTTCATAAATTATCATAACTCAACTTACTACAATCATGACCCTAATGTTCCAAACTTTAAGGCTAGATAATCAAAAATGATTTTATAAAATAATTCTAGCTTGATAATAAAATAACTAAGGTTTGTGAAATAGTTACTAATAAGTTGTAGGTATAAATCTTGTTATAAATAATTTAGGGTTTATATGATGAAGGGTCCTAGGTCCTAGATGATATTATTTAAAATAATGATTTATAATAACTAATGGTTAGAAAATAATTGGTAAATAAAATTAATAATAAGTAAATTTTAATATGTTTTGATTGAAAGATAATAAAAAAATTTTATTAGTATTTATGAATATATGACTTATAAGATTAATATTTTATCTATCATGATTATTCATATAAAAAGCTTTATTTGATATTATTATTTATAATATTTATATATTTTATTTCTTTAATAAAAGCTATCATTTATTTGACTAAAATATCATTATTTTATATAATAGTCCAAATCCACATTTTCCTAAGGTTTTCGAAATCATTAGAAGAAATTATAGTATTAATCATTTTATTGATGAAATAAAATTGGCTAATTTAATTAGCTTAGGAACAATAAGGTCATGATCATAATTCCTATTGCTAACCATCATCATGAACATACATTCTACACCAATCAACAAACCATCCAAATAATGAAATAAAGCATAGATCCAAATCTACCAACACATGATCCAAACTCCATTAAACATAATCATATTCATGGCCTCAACAAGAATACATGAACATAAAATCCTATTCATCAAAGGTGACATAATCTTTAATATGCTTAATCATTCATACTACTCACAATATGAAGGCATGCAACAAACCCTAAAACATTATAAAATTTAACCAAGATCAATCATCCTCATGCATCAATCCCAACTCCATCATATAAACACATTCATTCTCATGCTTCAATCCCAACTCTATCACAAAACACATGCTCAAACTTTAATCATAATCTATCATTTTTCAATAACATCCTAGAGACATGAATCTAAAATTTAAAGAGAAGATTAAAGAGGCTTACTTGAATGATGACTGCTTTGAAGACGTTTCAAGAGGATCCTCATGCTTGGAAGGCTTGATCCATCCAAGGGGAAGAAGAAAAATGGCCATGGATGGAGTAACCATTTGATCGAGAGAGAGAGAGAGAGAGAGAGAGAGAACGAAAAAGAGAGAGTTCATTAGTATATTCATCAAGATCGTAGATGGAAGAAGATGGAGTTAATTGTTCATGCTTACCTTGAAAGTGTTCTTGAGCCTTCAAGAAAATTCTGGTTTTTTTCATCCTAAAGTGTAGCTTTGATTTCAGCGTTTGATGTTAAAAATTGTAGAAATGGATTCAAGAGGATGAGTAGGTGTGATCTGGAGTTTTTGGAGAAGATTGAAGAGGTTTTGAGTGGTCTTATGCGTGAGAATGGTGGTAGGTGTTCTTGGAGGTTTGGAGAGAATGTGGAGAATGGAGGAGGGCTAGCCGAAATTCTGCTTGGAAAGAGTGGCCAAATGGACTGGAAAATTCTGGTAATTGGATTTTCATATTTGAGAGAAAAAGGAAAGCTGGTTGTTTGAAATTCAAAACGAATAATTTAGGGAATAAATTATGGTAGCAAATATAGTAAGAAGATCTCGTTTGATGGAGGTCTTGTGGAAGCTTCAATGGCCGGCTTTTTGGCTAGAATTTTTGCTAAGATGAATGATGTTTGAATGAGCTTTAGGGTGGCTGAAATATGGAGTGCAATGGTGAGGGAATTTTCTGGATAGTTGAGGCTTAATCTATGGAAGTTTGCTGGAATTTTGGACTCTAATTAATGGCTTGATTGTAGTGATTGATGGAGAGATTTTAGGAGCAGCCATGGAGCTCTTTTCGTGCAGAACAATGGTGGAGGTGATGAAGTTCAGTTCATGGCTGACCAAGGTGAGTTTTACAGAAAAATGGAGTAAGTTTCGGACAAGGGTGAAGAGGGAAACAAAGCTGGAATTTCTGGTTAGTCTTTCGCATGGTTTGTTGGAAATTTTATGCAGATTTTTCTGCCATGCTTCAGCCAACTTACAGGAGGTTTGAAAGGGTTTTAGAGGGTCCTTTAAGGCTGGTTTCTAGCCTTCTTTATGGAGGAAAGACAAGGTTGAATTGCTGGTTGAAAGGGTGGAAGAACAGCTTGGTTTTTCCAGACTGCTATGCTGCGAAACCAACTGGAAATTTTTCTGGTTTGCACAGCTTTTGTGCAGTCCAGTTTTGGCCTATAATTTCAGACTTCAAGCTGGTCAAGATGGCTATTTTTTTGGCAGTATTTGGAAGGGAAAGATGGCTGAAAATTTCGACAAAGGGGATTGATCAAGAAGTTGGAAAAATTTCCATATTACTACATGAAGAAGATGAACACACGTAGGTTGGAGTTTGAAGGTTCAACCATGGAGATTAATTCTCTTGGGAACCTTCCATAACTCTTCCCCAATTTCGGTTAACAAGATATCCTGTCATATACATTTTCGAAATCTAAATCTCACAGAACCTTGCTGGAATTTTCTGGAAACAAAATGGCTTAGATAAATTAATCAACTTAATTGATTAAGAATTAAGGAAAGCTAGAGATCTAAAAGGGTATGAATCCCTTAGAAATTTTTATATGGCAAAAGAGTGCAATTAGAACATTCCTATCATGTCTCCCCTAGGACAACACTCCTACTCCTCCCTAAGGCATGCAAGGGCCGAAAATAACCTACTCATCCAAAAATAAAATTTAATCATGCTAAAGCTCAAATGATAGAATTTGAACTCAAGACCTCAATGATTTATTCCAAAGCTCTAACCACTAAACCACAACAACTCTTATTATTATTTTCTCTCCCAAATATTTTTTCTATCTAACCCTCAAGCTATTTCCCTATTTCTACTTCAAGCAAAATTATCATTTTGCCCTTCTTACTCAATAAGCACCATTAAACCTTCTAGACTATAAATCACGAATCCAAAGCACACAAAATCATACAAAAATATATTTATGCATGCAAAAAAAAAAACATGATATGCATCTCGACCCCCCTTACTCTAGGGTTGGTTTTAATTAGGGTTTCACATTTTCGGTTAAGGAGAAAATGACCAAAGTAGAATAAAAGTGGAAGTTACTTGGTTGGAAAATTTTTTTTACTAGTTTTGATTAGAAAAGGTGAATTTATGTTGAATAAGCATGACTCTTGTGAGCTATTGGAATCTAAAAATTATAGAATCAAAGATGATTTGAAGGAAAATTGAATGAATTAATGTTTCCAAGGTGTTAAAGGCTAAAGGAAAACAATGGAAAGCATGAATAGTAGAATTGAAGCAAAATTATTGAGGCTGTTTTTGTTAGTGTTATGACTTAGAGGCAATCACTTGTACATTGTATATGCCACATTTTATTTTAAAACAATGCATTATTTATCTTACAGTTTCTTTTATTTACCTTTATGTAATATAACTGTTAGATAAAGTCCCTAATACAACACTGTGTTAAGGAAATCATGATAGAGATCATGATATGAGATCCCAACTACACTATATAGTGTTAGTACTTAAATAGTCCCTAGTCGTAGTATTAATAAGACATGACATCATTAATGCATTAAGACTAGCTTGTGTTAGACTTCCTGATTTGATCAGGCGGTGGTTCTTATATCCGTGAGTATTGAACTACTCAAAGTTAACACATGGATGCTTTTTAATGGAACAAGTTTATTGGATGACCTCGCTATGAGATAATTACATGGATAACTATTTAGTGCTTGTGATATAATCTCAATATAGCAAACGTGCAAGTATCTTTAGACTTGAGATCTTTTAGGTACTTTGTTTGCTGAGCATTGTTCCTTGATTCCAATCTCTGGAGCTCGATTGAGGGCCACCTATGGGATGGATATTGGGTACATTGTGAGGTAAATGAAAGTAATTGAGAGGGTCAATAAAGGATTCACCATTCATAATAGTAGGGGCGAATATCTCACAGCCACTTGTAGGAATTATTACTCAAGAAGTCCTTGGTCAAGACGACTGTGTATTGGAAACAGTTCTAATTGATACACATCTAGAGTAATAGGTTCCTGGTACAACTACTATTATATTCGGATCAGAATTAATATATATTTTGGAGGGAGTTGGCACTAATTTCGTACTCCAAATCGAATGAGATATTGTATGGTGAAAGGAGTTATTGCACTGTAGTTTGTTATTGAAGAGTTTATGTCAAGCCACTTGACTTCTTGGACTCTTGGGTGGTCATGATGTGTTGCTAGATACCGCTCATGATATAGGAATATGAGTTTATTAATTGATGAATTAATAAACTATTCTTGATTAGAATTATTAGGATTAATTCTAATTAATTATGGATTATTAATCTCAAAGACGTTTGGATTAATTCATGTGCGCTACCAATTGACTGGGAAAGCTAATAGGTCACACACAATAGAGGGTTATATACTCAAGATGTTATTTGATAACATAGTGAGGTTAATTGAGAGAAAGAGAAGTTGTTGTGGATAAATTATAATTAGTTATAATTTATGGTCCAAATTGTAATTGTGAGAATTTGATATTTCTAATTACAATTAAGAAATTTTAACTGTTTTGGAATTCTCAGTTTTTTTTAAGTGATTTTTCATGATATATACTTGATATATCACGGTGCCTGGGGGAAGAAAACTTGACGGCAAACAATTCCCCAAAACCCTAGGGCACACACTAAATTCCAACTCTCTCTTCTTTCTATCATGGTTCTTGCAACTTAACCTTAGCCGCCACTTAGTTTTTCTGCTAGCACAGAAACCTTCGTGCTTGAGTGTATCCTCTGTGTGGATTTCTATTAGAGATAATCACACACTATGATTATAGTGGTTGGACGTTCAACTTTCGTGGTGCTTGATCAAGAGGATTGTTGGATCGCGCCTTGACTTGAAGAAGGAAAAATTTTGGTTTTTCACACAATCAAAGAAAGGTAAAAGCTGTTACATTTGTTCTCTTTATGTCTTGTTGATGAGACTCCGCTTCATCATGGAGGTCAAGATAAAGGAGGGGGAGGTGTGGCCAAGCAAGGACAAGGTCCGGCGACAAATACGGACGAAACTAGATAAAAAAAGAGGTCACCAGAGGACGTTCGGTGCCGGCTCCAAGCAGCCAAACCAATGCCGGCTTCATTCTGCTCAACAATGGATTCATCCGGCTTTCGACCGTCTAAAGGCAGAACACAGCCGGCGCCGGCTGTAGTGCCTAAACCGGTGCTAGTTCCACCCTGGACAGTTGACGATAGCTCCGCGTTTTTAATATTTTCTCCGGTTCTATTCAATTTTAAGTAAAGAATTATTATAACCCTAAACTGTAATAGAACCTTAGGGATTACTTAGTTAGGGTTAGGGTAGTATAAATAGCACCTTTAGTGATTTGAAAACACAATTCACTTCATTTGAATTCAAAATTGAGAGAGAATCTTGAGAGGCCCTAGCCTCCTTGTTCATATTGTTCAAGACCAAGCATAAGGGTTAGTCCTCCTTTTGCAAGAGTCTATAAATCTTTTGGATAATCCAATGTTGTTTTCTTTGAATGGATCTTAGTTGCTTTATTCTTCTAAGGTTTGTTTGAAATTCAATATTTGGGTGCCTATTTTCTTTATTCTATATGTTCTTGTTTTCCTTTGTTGCTTCAAGGATATTGGGGTGAGAATATAGTAGAACTTTCTACTCATCTTGAAGGTCTTTGAGACTTTATTCTTCAATGGTTTGAAAGAGTGTAGATAGTTAGGTTACTTTCTCCTTTTGTCACAAGGAAGATCTCTGTTTTGGGTCCCATTGTTTGAGCTGAATACATAGCCAACAAATACACCACAATACTAAGAAAAGAAACTAAGAATTCATATCAAAGAGTTTGGTATCAGAGTAAGGAAAGCTTTAAATCCCATCAAAGCTTGAAACAAGAAAAAGAGCCTTACAAAGTGAAGAAAAGGGAAAAACAGAGAAATCCCGTAACTCAAAAACCTACTCCAAAAAGGTCATTAAATCTTTGTTATATCTTGATTTTTTTGTTGGAAATTTGCTCTTTAATGTTGTTATAATCCTTGGGAACAAATTTATCTTGTGATTGTGGTGAAATTTGGCTTAAATATGGGTGGAATTGTTGATTGTTCTTAAATGATGAGATTGTAGCTAAGGTGTTTGATAAATATTCTATGAGAGTGTTTTTTGCTATAGTTGGGAATTTTGAATCTTGATTTTCATTCCTTGGGATTTTGTGACTTAGTATATTACTCTATTGTTGAATTCCATGTTCATTGAACTCAATTTTTCTATTGCACCTTTGTGATCATCTTGTTCTTCATCATCCTAGTTCTAGTTGTTCTTGAAAATTCTTGTTTGTTTTTTGCTTAGGAGTGTTTCTTTTGCGTCTAGTGCTTGTTCTTGTGTTGATTGAGTCCACTTATCTAGAAATTCTTAGTTTAAAACTTGTTTGATTAAGGTGCCTAACAAGTGTTTGTTGAAATTCTCCTAAGACCCCATAATTGGAAAATTCTTTTGATTTATGTGATTCACTAAGTTGGACTAAAATTTTAGCTATTGGGGAGGATTGGGATTGAACAAGAAGGCCTGAGTGGCAAGAGGGTGAGCCTATAATTAAAAGAGTCTAAGAGAGCAAACACGAGTGTGGAGTGATCAACCTTGAGAGCCAACACGCAAGGAAGAGCAGTGAGGATCTATTTTTTTATTTTCTTTTATCTTTCTAATCTCTTTGTGTTGCAGGTATAAGTAAGCAAATATCCAATCACCATGGCCCAAGAACAAGAGATCTCTAGGCTTAACCCAAGTGGACCTAGTAGACCTCAAGAAGATCAAATTGATGCTAGGGGTTTGCGTGAGGACTTGTAAGCTATGATGAGGACTATGTAAAGCGAATTTCAAAACATGACAAAGGAGTTGATAAATCATCTTGGGAAATCTTCTACCGTTGCATAAAGGAGAGGCCAAGAGCAATTTGAAGTGCCTAGTCCAAGGATGAGGAATGGTGATGCCCATACTCCTCCGTTACATACCCAACAAGGGGAAGAGTGGGATGAACATTCAATTGGGGGATTCTAACAAGCTCCTATGAGAGGGGAGAGTACATGGTATAAGAGGAGGACGAGGTAGAGGACAAAGAAGGAATGGAGGAAACAATCTAAGAGGGTTAGAACGAGAATTTAAGGGAGTTAATGAGTGGTATGAGGGGGAACAAGTTGAGGCCTTTGGGGAAAAACATAAAGGATGGGGCCATAGAGTAGGAAGGAGAGAAGGAAATGATGTGGAGAGGGAGTTGAGCCATATTAAATTGAAAGTGCCCACATTCTATGGTAAGAGTGACCTCGAAGCATATTTTGAATAGGAGAGAAAAATGGAGATATTCCTAAAAAGCCATACCTATAGTGAGAGGTCTAAAGTGAGGTTGGCTATCTTGGAATTTTCAGAGTATACTTTAGTATGGTAGGAGCAAGTTAGTGCTCAAAGGAGGCAAATGAGAGTGGAAACCGTGGCTAGTTGGAACTTGTTGAAGGATATGATGAGGGCAAGGTTTATACCATACTATTAGTATAATGATCTCTACCAAAGGCTCCAAGCACTCAAGCAAGGGAACAAGAGTGTGGAAGATTATCATAAGGAAATGGAAGTGATGTTGATGAGAGCTCAAATCCATGAGGATCCAAGAGTAACAAGAGCAAGGTTTTTGGGAGGATTAAATAGGGAGATTGCCAATTTGGTGGAATTGCACCCTTATGATCGATTAGAGGATATGGTACATGCCGTTATGAAGATTGAGAGGCAATTAAAGAGGAGGGCATTTACTAGACCATCACTTCCAAACCCCAACATTTGTAGCAAGTTACCAATTGAGAAGGATGAAGCCCCTAAGCCATTCCAAAGAGACTTCTACAAGCCTAGAGAAGATTGGAAACTTAGGGAAAGATGGAACAAGGACAAGGAAAAAGCCATGGAGAGGCCACAAAGGAATAGGGATATCAAATGTTTTAAGTGCCTTGGATATGGACATACATCCCATGAGTGTCCAAACAAGAGAACGATATATACTAACCCCTATGGTGAGGTCTCTACTGACGAGGAAGAAGAGGGCGAAAGGTACCAAGGAGACCAATAGGGAAGAAGGGATGAGGAGAGTGATGAAAGAGAAGTTATTGGTCAAGAATACTCATTGGTGGGAGTCACAAGAAGGTCATTGAGTTCACAAGCTATTGAGGATCAAGACCACCGACAAAGAGAGAATATTTTCTACACAAGGTGTCTAATCAACAAGACTCCTTGTAGTGTCATTGTAGATAGTAGGAGTTGCACTAACGTGATTAGTGCAAACTTGGTTGAAGAGTCGGATATGAGTTGGATTAAACACCCCAAACCCTACAAATTACAATGGTTGAATGGTAGTGGGGAAATGAGAGTAAACAAGCAAATATTGATATCTTTTGAAATGGAGAAGTACAAGGATAATGTGCTATGTGATGTGGTACCCATGCAAGCGGGTCACTTATTATTAGGGAGGCCTTAGCAATATGATAGGAATGTAAAACATGAGAGGAGGAAGAATACTTATTCCCTACTCAAGGAGGGAACTAAGTTTACTCTCATCCCTATGGCCCCTAGTGAGGTGAGCAAAGACCAAAGAATCATGAAGGAAAAAGAAAAGAAGAAGGGAGCGCATGATGTTAAGCCAAAACAAGAAATTTAGAGGAGAGAAAAAGAGATGTAAGAAAAAGAGTTTGGTATGAGTGAGCAAGGACAAGAGAGGGGAGGTAAAAGTAGAGTGAATTTCTATGCAAAAGAAAGTGAGGTCATGGAGGCTATAGAAGCTAAGGAACCGATTATTCTTCTTTTATGCAAAGGTTCTTATGTTTTTACTAATGATTTTTTATTGTCTTTACCTAATGAAATTGCAGCTGTTCCTTAAGAATTTGAAGTTGTTTTTCCAAAAGAGGTGGTCAACCGAACATTTACCCAATTATTGCGGACAATAACCAGGAAGAACTTGGACAATTGGGAGGAATGCTTGCCACACCTTGAGTTTGTTTACAAAAGGGCTATTCACTCTACCATTTCTTATTCTCCTTTTGAAATTGTGTATGGTCTCACCCTTCTAACTCCTTTGGAATTGGTCCCCTTACTTATAGATGAACGAATGAACCTTGATGGAGCTAAGAAGGCGGTAAAAGTGAAGGCACTCCATGAAGATGATGGCAATGATTCGGAGACGAATCCTTTTCAAGGAGGGGAAGATGATGAGACTCCGCTTTATCATGGAGGTCAAAATAAAGGAGGGGGAGGTGTGGCCAAGCAAGGACAAGGGTCGGTGACAAAGACGAAAGAAACTAGACCAAAAAGGAGGCCACCAGAGGATGGCCGGCGCCGGCTCCAAGTAGCCAAATCGGTGCCGGCTTCATTCTGTTCAACAATGGATTCATCCGAATTTCGACCATCCGAAGGCAGAACACAGTCGGCGTTGGCTGTAGTGCCCAAACCGGCGCCAGTTCTACCCTGGGCAGCCGACGACAGCTCCGTGTTTTTAATATTTTCTCCGATTTTCTTCAATTTTAATTGCTTGTAAAGACTTATTATGACCCTAAACTGTAATAGAACCTTAGGGATTACTTAGCTAGGGTTAGGGTAGTATAAATAGCACCTTTAGTGATTTGAAAACACAATTCACTTCACTTGAATTCAAATTTGAGAAAGAATCTTGAGAGGCCCTAGCCTCCTTGTTCATCTTGTTCAAGACCAAACTTAAGGGTTAGTCCTCCTTTTGTAAGAGTCTATAAATATTTTGGATAATCCAATGTTGTTTTCTTTGAATAGGTCTTAGTTGCTTTGTTCTTCTAAGGTTTGTCTGAAATTCAATATTTGGGTGCCTATTTTCTCTATTCTATTTGTTCTTGTTTGCCTTTATTGCTTCAAGGATATTGGGGTGAGAATATAGTAGAACTTTCTACTCATCTTGAGTGTTTTTAAGGCTTTATTCTTCTAGGGTTTGAAAGAGTGTAGATAGTTAGGTTACTTTTTCCTTTTGTCACAAGGAAGATATCTGTTTTGGGTCCCATTGTTTGAGCTGAACACATAGCCAAAAAATACACCACAATACCAAGAAAAGCCACCAAGAATTTGTATCACTTGTTTTTCACACATATGCGGATCCTGGATTGGTATCTCGTTTTAATTTTCTGTTGCGCCATATATGATATGCGTGAGATACCCAACAGTTTTTGCCCTGTAGCCCATCATGAGAACCTTAACTCTAAAAAGGGCTTACATAGAATGAATTCTAAGAGTCTTACAGTTATTTTGGTATATCATAGATCTAAATTGGAGTTGTGGATTGATAGTTATGTGTGAAACAAAATTGTGTCTCAAAGCAGCGAAATTTCAAGATTTTGCTTGGAAAGTGAATGAACTTAAGGAAGAATAATTGTGTGATTTTGGATGAAATAAATGAGAAATATGGAATGAATCCCTTGAATATGAAGGGAGGAAGGATATGGAGAAAGGAAAACGAAAGAATTGAACGAATAATGAAAAAACAACATGAACGAAAGTTGAACATTTTCCTTAACTGTCGGATAACCATCGGTTCCATTGGGTAAACGTCGGTTGGACGTCGGCTACCTATCGGGCACAACGACTAGATGTCGGCTACTTTTCGACTAAGCATGATTTAACCTAAAAACGATGTTTGGTGTAAGTTTATCAGTAAATGGCCAATGATATGTTGAAAACAGAGGAAACTAGGGTCGAACAGCCATGATCGGGAAGAGTTAATTAGGACACAAGGTGTGTCTCTTTGATTTCTAAAATCTTTTGAAAGCTAGTGTACTTTACTTTTCTATAAAATGCTACGTTTCATACCATTATGAAAATCCCTGAATATATTTATGGTTTTTCTGAGTAAGAATTATTCTTATGCCACTTTGGGCTTGAATGAACTTCATATTTGGCTTGAAAACCTTAATGGATAATTAAAGCATGAATTTGTGAATCTAATCATTTTTAGGTTAAAAACTTGGGATTTTCAGGAAATGGTAAATCTTGGAATCGGGTATTCATAAATTGACTAGAATGCCCTTATTGGAACATTTTATGGAAATATATTTGGAAACTTTAAATTTAATCCTCTTTTAGGATTAGAATTCTGGATTTCTTGAAATGAGTTCCTTTTGGAATCAGGTATTTAAAAAATGATTTAAATGTCTTTATTAGAATGTTTTATGAAAACTTGTAGAATCAGGTATTCGATAAATGACCGAAATATCCTTATTGGAACTCTTGTGAAAACTTTTCAAATCGGTAAGAGTAAAATGACCCGAATACCCTTTGAAATTCTTTTGGAATTGGGTATGGATAAAATGACCCAAATACCCTTAAAAATGACTTTTGAGATCGGGTACAAGTAAAATGACCCGAATATACTTGGAAACTTATTTTGATGTATGAAAAGAATTCTTTACCCTGTTTTGACATGGTTTTGGAAAATGATCTCTCGATATGAGATTGCCTTTTGAAAAATAATATTTTGATCCCGAAAATTACTTTATTGGCCTGATGTGCCTATGGAATAAATTGATTGGCCCTGCGAAGCCTGTGGAATTTATTATCTAACTTGTGAGTCATTGGGATTAATTTTTAGAAAATGATATTTTGCCCTAAAAATGTTTGTTTTGAAAATTCTACGGGAACAGATAATCCTCTGGCCTGATCAGTCAGTAGGGGTTGGTATTGATAACATTGAGTACTCAACAAAGGCTTTGATCTTTGTACTAGCTTATATTAGAGATAGACGACCCCAAGTAACCTAGCTAGTTCTGGGGATTATCTTACTCCAAACAGGGCGATAGAACATCGAGATGAGTCGTCCTGGCTAGCCATTTAGCACCTAACAATTACCGCAACTGCAGGCGCATATGATTTTTGAGTCATTTGCTAAATGCCGGGTGGGGACACTCGATGCATTTGATTCATTTCCTCCTTGATGGTGATTGATGTCAGGATTGTGACCCCTGACTTATGGGTGGCAAGAGTATGCTGCGATATACTTGGTATGCTGCAGTATACCTATTGTTTATTTTGAGTGGAACACTGCATGTACTTATTCCGGCGACGCATAGTTGAGTGCTGTAGGTTGTGGTCTAAGTACAATGATCGTGGTGCCAAGGCAAAGATTGCGAGCTTTGCATACAGGCCAACCTTCTGTTGGAGAAGTACCTGTGATTTGGAAATTGAGACAATGATTTGAAATTGAAATATCGTTTTCCAAAAATAATTGAGTTCTGAATACACTCTTTTTTTTTTTTTGAAAGTTTAGAATTGTTTCCAATGAACGAATAAAATGCTTTCTCTATAAGGGTTTTAAGTACTCTGTCTTTTTAATAAAGCACTAGCACACACGGGACCGCTGGGTGATTTTTCACTCACAAGTATCTTTTATCTTATCCTTTTTGTAGGATCCGGAGTTGGACGGATCTACGGATAGAAGGACGATACCACAGTAACAATAGTATAGGTCTAGACAGTTTCTCTTTTTGATTATATACCTCATTACTGATGTAATATGGGAATTTGCATGTATGAGATGCTCTGTTATATATGTATGACCATCAGTATGGGATGTTTATGTAAATCTGGACCTTGTATACTCTATTGGTTCTTCGTTATAAATACCCTTTACCTGGGCGACTGGACGGGGCGACGCCCAATATTGACATGTTTTTGTTGTTTTCTTTAGTAGGGGTGTTACAATGATGATATGTATTTAGTTTACACAATATGAGGTGCAGATGTGGTGGAGATGAATAAACCAAGAGCATTAAATGAGTTTGATTATGAGGATTCTAGCATGGACTAGAGGTAGAAGTTGGAGAATCAAAAGGGGTGCTGTTGTGCTATGTTGATTATTGAGTTAAAGAGAAATGCAAATAAAAAGAAGAGAAGGAAAAAAACTTTTAAAATAAAGAAGAAAAATTATATATTTTAATAAAACAATATAATTTACCTAAATACCTTTAAAAATGTCACGTGTTACATGATTAACAGAGTTAGTAGTTAACCAACAGAATAGCTAAATCTAGACGTTTTGAAAGTTTGATGAGAAATTTCACTTGTTTTGCAATTGGAGGGCAAAACTAGACATTTTGAACGTTCAAAAAGAAGTTTCACTCTTTTTGTAGTTAGAGAGTAAAAGTTAAATTTTTATGTACTTTAGGTTTTGCATTAGATAATTATGCTTGGAGTTTAGTGGACATTTTTCATTTCGTTTTACTTGTTCTTTAATTTATTTTGAAAGAAAAATATTTTCAAGAATAGAGAGAAAACGACATTGTTTAGGGACCTCAAAATGGCACCATTTCATTTTCAATAGTCGTGACCCATGAACCAGAAAGGAGCTGGCAAGGGTCAGGTTGGGTTTACCCGCACTAGTTGGTTCAGGGTCTTCCAAAAATAAAAGAAGCGGGCCAGCTTCTTTCTCTTCACCTTTTCTTCAAAAAATTTCTCCTCTTCTTGGTTCCTCCTACCACCGGCTGACCTCCCTCAACCCCTTCCACTTATCTTCTTTATATTCCACTCATTTTTCCCGCGAAAGCTTTGAATCCAAGCATTCTCCATTCCCATGATTGACTTTTCTTGTTTGAGCTTCCATTGTTCTTAATTGCAACAACCAAATTCACCATTAAATCATTGATTTTCTCTCATGTTCTTCGTGCATTGGTGATACTCTTGAAGTAGAGAACATCATTGTGTAAAGAACTCTTCAAAGTTGAGGTAACATTTTTTCTTGAATTTCTTGGTATTTTTGACTTATTTTAAATCGAAGAAATTTATCATAGCATGAATAATTGTTTTAGAGGTTTTCAAATTACTAAGTAAGTTCATGTGATGGTTTTCAGTTGATTTTGATGTTGATTAACTTAGATTAGCTATTTCTTAATATGTGGATTCTTGCTATCTTTTTGGTGAATTTTAAAAATGAATTGTGATATTGTTGAGCTTGTTGTGTGGTTGTTGGATTTTTAAGCATTGGTGCTATTGATGATAATTAGGGTAAAGTTGATTTGTTAAAGTGTTTGGATGATGACTTGATGATTATTCAGGGTGATATTGTGCTTGGTGGTTTTATTATTGTTGATTTGAAGAAGTTGAGTTGCTTCTTGTTGATTGAGCCTTAAAGAATTTTGCTTCTTGTTGTTTTGAGTTAAAATGAAATGCCTAGAACAAAAAGAACTTCTAAGTCAACTAAAAGAGCCAAGGCTTCAACTTCCTAAGACCTTTTATCTTATTTTGATCCCATTTTCTTGCACTCTAAAAATTTTGATGCTCCTGACTTTGCAACATGGTATACTAAAAGAGCTTTGAATAAGATTATTATTAAGAGAACCATTAAGCTTTATTTTGATCACTCACTGCACATTTCAGATATGTTTAGGAAGTTAGGATGGAAGTCTATCTATTAGTGTTATGCCCTAGAGACAATCACATATAGTCTGTATATTGTGCGTTATTAAATAAAACAATTCATTCTTTATCTTTCAGTTTGTTTTGTTTATACTTTCATGTGAATATAACTATTAGATAAAGTTTCAAGTGTAATACTGTGTTAAGAAAATTATGATAGAGATCATGATGTGAGATTTCTACTACACTAGATAGTGTTCGTACTTAAATTCTCCCTAGTCATAGTATTAATGGGATAGGACATCATTAATACATTAAGACTAGCACATATTATACTTCCTAATTTGTTTAGGTGCTGGTTCTCATTTCCATGAGTATTGTGATACTCAAAGTTAACATGCAGATGCTTGTTACTTGAACAAGTATATTGGATGACCTGACTATGAGATAATCACACGGATAGCTATTTAGTACTAGTGATAGAATCTCATCATCGTAAATGTGCAAGTATCCTTGAACTTGAGATCTCTAAGGTATTTTATTTGCTAAGTGTTAGACTTTGATTCCAATCTTTGGAGTCCTGACAAGATTGCCTATGGGATGGATATTGGGTACAACATGAAGCAAATGAAAGTAGTTGAGAGGATCAATAAAAGATTCACCACTCCTAATAGTAGGAGCAAATATCTCACGACTAGTTGTAGAAATCATTATTTGAGAAGTCCTTGGCCAAGGTGATTGTATATTTGAAATGATTCCAATTGATACATATGATGAGTAGTGGATTTCGGGAATAAGTATTAAAATATTCGGACCAGAATTAATTTATTATTTTGGAAGGAGTTGGCACTAATTTTGTACTCCAAAATGAATAAAATATAGTATGGTGAAAGGAGTTTATTACACTATTGTTTGTTATTGAAAGGCTCATGCCAAGCCATTCGACTTTCTGGACTTTTGGGTGGTCAAGATGTGTTGCTAGATACCGCTCATGATCTGTTGAATATAGATTTATTAATTAGAGAATTAATAAATCAATCCTTATTAGAATTAATAAGTTAATTCTAAAATTATTAAGGATTATTAATCTTAAAAATGTTTATATTAATTCATATTTTGCTACTAATAGACCGGGAAACCTAATAGGTTATACACAATAAAGAATTGAGTGCTCAAATGTTATTCGATAATATTACAGGTTTGATTGTGAAAAGAAGAAATAATTGTGGTCAAATTATAATTATTTATAATTTGTGGGCTATATTGTAATTAACTATAATCATATTATTTATTAGTAATTAAGAATCCTCATATCTAATGGATTCTGATTACCAAATATACGTGGGATTAGGATTATATATAATTACATACATGAGCAGAGGTTTTTTGGTTAAAGAAATTAAATCGAGAACTCCTTTTGTATCATTCTTCTTATTCTTCCTCAAAAAAGTCACATAAAACCTAGCCGCTATAGTAATTTTTGCTAGCACAAAAATTCTGGTGTTTTCTTGAGCACCATTCTCATGTGGATTTTATTAGAGACAATTCTCCACTTGGATTGTGGTGTTTTAATAGAATGAAGGAGAAGGCATTCTCTGCGTTTGCTGGATTGCACCTCAAAGAACACTAATTAGAGAAGTTTTTTATTTTTTTTATTTCACAAAGTCACAACGTAAGGTAAAATTCTCTCCTTCTTTGATTCCGTTAATGCATAAATGTAATTTTCGGTGTGGAATTCTTATTTTTTTTTCCGATGTGCAACTATGATTTTGCACAGAGAATTCCTAAGACTATCATCATTATAAGGGGTAACTTTTGTCTTACTTTAGTGAAAGAATTTCATGCTAACATGAAGGAGAAAAGGAAGGATATCCTTAGGAAGATTGAGACTATGGTAAAAAGTGCTTCCAAAGAGTTGGACCGACATAGATTGGCTATGATTCTAGAAGTCCCTAATGAAGGAGAATAGGTTGAGATTGATCATCATAATAAGAAAATGTCGTCTGATCTTGACTGGGATTTTTATTATGCTTATATGAGTATGGGTTTGGCTCATATGATATTGAATGGTTCATATGATATTTGAAAATGATCATGTGCCACAATTAAAGGCTCTTGTGTACATATTTCGTTTTAATGTTTTTGATAGGGCTAGTGGGTTTAATGAAGTTAAGATAATTGTGTTAATGTTATGCCCTAGAGGTATCACTTGTATATGTCACATTTATTAATAAAAGGCATTCTTTATCTTTCAGTTTAATTAATCATTCCGCATATGTGTATAAAACTATTAGATAAAGTCCCAAGCACAGAGTATAGTGTTAAGGAAATTATGATAAAGATTAAAATGTAAGATTCTTACTACACTATGTAGTACTTGTACTTAAATTATCCCTACTCATAGTATTAGTGAGATAGGACATCACTAATGTGTAAAGACTAGCACGCGTTATACTTTTTGAATTGATCAAGTAATGGTTCTGATACGTAAATTTTGGGTATATAAAATTATCAATTTTAAATCCATCCTTTAATCAAGTTTTATTTAAAACATTAATCCCAAAATACACATGTGAGCAAGTATACTCATCACAAGCATAGTATAGGGAATTAACGAGTATCGATCCTCAAAGGAACAAGTACACACTAATAACTTTTCATTCATTGTTTAATCGATCAAATAAAGTGATAAAGAAATTAAAATAAAGAAATAAAAAAAATTATATATAACTCATGGAGAGAAAAACATGTAATTAAATAATTATTCTCAAAAGTATATTATGAATCATTTAATGCTTATCATAACCAATTATTTTCTTAGCATCATGGAGGAATATAAAGTAAAATTCAATCCTTTTCCAATTCGTGAATTCACTTATATAAATTCCATTTCTTTCCCAATCCATGGAATTACTACCTCTTAATTAAATTAGCAGATTTTCCAATCGCACTAAAATAACCAAAAGATGCATTAACCTCAGTTCCTTATAAATATGAAACTAGCTAATAGCCCTTTGCTCGAGGTGAAATTAACTAACCTTTGGTTACTTAGGTTCTTTAATCTTAACTTCATTTTCCAAGTCCATTAAGATTTCACAAATATATAGAATTGATTAAATTATGCTCAATCTAACTTCGTTTCCCCAGTCCATTAGATATAAATTTAATTCTATCAACCTATCAAATAAAATCAAGTAATCAAACACCAAGAAAAATAATTAATTAATGAAAGAACTAAATTAACTCAAAATCATAAATCCAAGAATAATATCTAAATATAATCAAAGAATTAAAATTACCATTGTTCAAGAAAAAGAAAACAAAGGAATGAGATAAATACTTATAAACAAGCCTTTCAATTTCCAATGAAAATCCCTCCAAGAATCAATGCTCCTTGAGTAATTCCTCTAGAGAAAATATTGGTGATGCACTCTAAAAAATATATCTAAGCTCTACACTGTGCACCCCCTTTTTCTATGTAAATAGACTTTATTTATAGGCTTACAAAATTCTTAAAAGAATCCTAAGTAAAGAAGAAGTAATTTTCTAAAAATCCAAAACCAAAAAGGAATTGTAATTTTCCTAATAAAATTCTAAATAATAATAAAGGATAAAGGAAGAAAGTCCATCACCTTAATTGAGAAATTGACTCATTTTGTTGTATGCACTGAAGAACTTCTTGTTGAAATTTGAATTGCCTAAGCCATTTTCTTCAATTGAGCCGTGAACAACCGAAATCGTTTTCTTTCTTTTCCTTGCATCGGTTCAATTGAGCCGCAACCTGAGCCATGAAGCTGCTTATTTTCTTCTTGCGCGCTGCACGGAAGTGCTTCTTTACTTCTCTTTTTGCTGGCTTTTTTTCTTTGTTCAACATCTGGACCCACCCACCGAATTTCTCTTTTGCTTTTGTCTCTTTGGCCCACGAATTTCTTGCTTTTTCTTCTTCTTCTTCTTCGTTGTTTTTGTTCTTTTGGTGAGCCGTGACCGAGCCGTGATCTCCTTGAGCCATTTTTCTCCTTTTCCTTTCTAATTTCAATTACTTTGTTTTGTCTACTTTTTCTCTGCAATCCTTTGTTCTCAGAGTATAGGACCGGCGCCAGGTCACTTTCTTAGTCTGGTGCCGCGTCTGTATTGAAAAAAAATACATAATTAACTCCAAATTTCACCTATTTTTGCATAAATTTACAGAAAATTATTTTTATAAGTGAAATATCAAATAGAAAGGAATATGACTAGTTATTGTATAAAAGGTGTCTCAAATTAACGTCAAATAACTAAGAAAATAATGATAATTTTAACCCCTATCAGGTTCTCACATCCGTAAGTATTGTGATACTCTAAGTTAGCACATGGATACTTGTTAAGTAAACAAGTCCATTGGATGACCTAACTATGAAATAATCACATGGATAACTATTTAATGCAAGTGATAAAATCGCATTATAACAAATGTGCAAGTATCTTTAAACTTGAGATCTCTAAGGTACTTTGTTTATTGGGAGTTGTGCTTTGATTCCAATCCCTGGAATCCCTACAAGATTACCTATAGGATAGATATTAGTTACAATGTAAAGTAAATAAAAGTAGTTGAGAGAATCAATAAAGAACTTATCACTCCTAATAGCAGGAGTGTATATCTCATGGTCATTTGTATGGAATCATTACTCGAAAAATCCTTGGTCAAGGTAACTATGTATTGAAAATAGTTCTAATTGATACACATGTTGAGTAATGGATTCTAAAACAAGTACTTATAAATTCGGGTTAGAATCAATTATATTCTAGTAAGAGTTAGCACTAATTTCATACTCTAAAACGGAATGAGATATATTATGATGAAAGGAGTTTTTACATTGATATTTTGCTATTAAAAGGTTCATGTCAAGATATTTGACTTTCTGGACTTTTGGGTGCCCATGATGCATTACTAGATGTTACTCATGATTTACTAAATATGAATTTATTAATTAAAAAATTTAAAAATTAATCCTAATTAAAATAATAAGTTAATTCTAATTATTAAGGATTATTAGTTCTATAGTGACTAGAGTTAATTCATATTAGCTACCAAGTGACTACAAAATCTAATAGGTCACACACAATAGAGGAATTGGTACTCAAGATATTATTTGATAATTTTTTTGGAGTTAATTTGTGAGAAGAATAATTTTATGAGTAAATTATAAATAGTTATAATTTGTTGGGGGTCAAATTGTGATTATTTAAAGCTTGTGGCATAATCACAATTTAAATCCAAAGCTTATAAAGAGAATAAAGGAAAAGTTTTCTTATTTCCTAAATGGGTTTAAGAAAACAAGAGGAAAAAGGCCTTCACGTGGGTTTAGGAAAGGAAAAGGAAGAAAAGCTTAAAGTTGGTTCCTAAACTGTTAGGAAATAAAAATTACAAGCTTTCTACATGTGTCTGTGGTGGTGGTTTTGCTTGACAGTCGGGAATTGTTCTTGTTAGCCCAAAGGGCATTCTCCTGTATTTTGATTTATAACAAACATTGATGTGGACTAACATGTGAATTTATATATGATAGGATTTTTGGATAAGAAAAGTGTTTGACCTCGGTTCTTCAAAGTTTTGCAAATAGGATTGCCAAGCAACTCATAGTTAATGAAGCTTGAGAAGAATGATCAAAAGAAGAATCCAATCCAAAGAAGTTGCACACCATGAAGATTTTGAAGAATCTTAGACTAGAAGATTGTGGATAAGGTATCAATTGTATTTCCTATATCAATTATATATTTCATATTGAAGCACATAAAAATGATTTTAAAAAGAAGGTATTTTCAATTTAGATTTTTCATAAAACCTTGGTTGAGTGATTTTAGATAGACCTCTGAATCTGAAATGCCCATCCAAGAATCTGTAGGTGTTCAAATATAGTTCTACATAAAGTGGTGTTTTGGACTCACCTTTCGGATACATAATTTTCAATCTTGTGAATCCAAAATTCTGAAAAAATCTATCAGCGAAAAATAGCTGTTACTAGTCGTTGACATCTTGCTTTTTGCCCCGATAAAAGCTCATTAAACACGATTTTCAGCAAGAGATTTGTGCTAACACTTTTAGACACACTCTAAGACTTTCGAAAAATAGAAATCCCTCACCTATATTGTGCTCCAAAATGAGATTTATTGTTCCAAAGGTAAAAAGGTAAAAGAACTCTAGCAAGTGTATATTTGCTCAATCTGTGAGCTATTTCTGCATTTTCTCTGTGAATTGTTTTGTATCAAGGTTTGGGAAATAAAACCCAATTGGGATGAGCCTTGATTATTGTGTGTAACGAGGCTTGGTATAAAACCAAGTGTGGTGACCCTATTGTGTAAGATTGGTGTTGTCTATTACCATTGATTTGGGAAAAATATTTTAGTGATTGTGTCGAAATCTTTTAGTGTGTGCTTAGGGTAGTAGATGTACATCAGTTGAAGATCGAACCACTATAAATCTTTTAGTCTATTCTTGATGCGTATGGATTTGGGTATAAAAATCATATAAAAATAAGCACATTCCCAATTAAGTTTAAATTAAAACGTTAACCCCAAATTACACATATGAGCAAACGTACTCATCATTAACATAGCATAGGGTTCAAACAAGTGTCGATTCTCCAGGAATAAGTATACATTAATCACTTTTCTTTCATTGTTTAACCGACTCAATAAAGTTAAAACAAAATAAAAGAAAATAAAAGAATATATACATGTCAAGGATGGAGAAGTATGCAACTCAAACCATTATTTTGACAATCATGATCTTAAAGTACCCAATCATTATCATAACTAATTATTCTCTTGGCATCATGAAGAATTAAAGTAGATTCACTTTGATGCTCAATCCATGAAATCACTATCTTCTAGATAAATTAGAATCACTTGGTCTCATCTCAACTAATTCATCCAAAAGATGCATTAAACACAATCCTCAATTAAATTCCCTTGGTCTCGAAAAATTTAAAACATGAAATCAATCAATAAACCCTTGGTCTCGGAAGACATCAATTAACCTTCAATTACCAGTTCTAAACAATCAACCCCTTTGGTCCAGTAAGTTAATAGCCAACAGAATATGAAATTAATAAATTGAAACTACCATCAACCCCTTTGGTCCAGTAAGTTAATGGAGAGAACCAACCAACTAATCTCGTAATAAGCACAAGGAATTAAATACCAAGAATAACAATCAATTAATCAAAAGATCAAACAACTCTAAAAATCATGACTATCTAAAATAATGTCAAATTACAATAAAATAATTAATACATCATTGTCAAGAAAAAGAAAACAAAGTAAAAGAAAGTACTTATAGACAAGCCTTATTCTTCTTCCTTTGAAGACCTTCTTGTACAACTCTCCTTGAATTAAGAATTCCTCATTTGATTGAGTGATTTGCTATGATGATCAATAAATTCTCTCCTATTTCTCTTGTGTTTTCCCTCTATTTATAGGCTTAGGAAGTGCCTAAACTCGTTGGTACAATGTTCTTGGTCGAATAGAAGTTGGAAGATACTAAAACTCTACAGATTATAAAAAATCGCGTAGAAAAATTAAAACACCGCCTTAACTTCAGGTTGCAGCTGGTGCCAGTTATGTTCTATTTCTTCCTTTGTTCACTGATTTTTTCTTGATTTCTGCACAATGTTGTCCAGAATGCAGCTGGCGTCGCCTTGGTTACTAGAGTTGGCGCCGATTCCACTTTGTTCCGATCTGTTTCACCAATTTTTCGTTGCCTCAAAGTTCGTGTCAACAGTGCATGGCCGGCACTGGTTCCGATGCCCTGTCCGGTGCCGCCTCTCTCCTGTTTTGTGACGTTTTTGCTTCGTTTTACCCCTAAAATTTGAAATAATGAATAAAATACCTTTCCAATGGTAAAATCTCAAATATGAAGGAATATAACTAGTTATTAAACAAAACGTATCACAAAAGAGCCTCAAATAACTAGGAAAAATATGACTAATTTAGCCCATATCATTTCTCTTGCATTTAATATGAAAATCATGGCTACATTTTCTGCTATTCAATAGATCAGAAAAATGCTACACCTTTCTTTTCAATCAATGATCCGATTTAAGTCTTTTATATTTCATAGTGAGTTGGTCATTGATCTCTTAACTGTCCGTCTTAAATTTTGTCTATCTACTCTTCATTTAGTGTAGATTTGAAAGATCCTTGACTAAATACTAAAAGCTACTCAGCGAATTTCTTTTTGAGCACATATATTTTCCATCCCCTTCTTACAAATCATTAAAAGAATTTGAAAATCTTTATTTGTTTGTCATAAACCTTATTCATCCCCTTTAAGATTTATTAATTAGTATCAGAGCATTGGTCTATATTATTATTAGTCTAACAATCTTGTAGGAAAAGATCCTAATGGCAAGCACTTCATCTCTGCCTTATATCGAAGGATCTTCGTCAAACAAACCACCAATGTTCAGTGGAAGCAACTATACCTTTTGGAAAAATCTAATAAAGATCTATGTTTGCTTAATTAACTTTGAGCTATGGAATTTGATTGAAAAAGGATCCTATGTCCCATCTAAAATTGTTGAAGGCAGAACAGTACCTAAATAGAATGAATATGATCGTGAAGATAATGCCAAAATGACATTGAACTTTCAAGAAATGAATATATTATGCTATGCCCTTAATGCAAATGAATACAACCGGGTTAATGGTTGTAATTCACCTTATGAAATATAGAATTTACTTGAGGTCACCCATGAAGGGACAAATTAAGTAAAGGAATCAAAGCTGAGACTCTTAGTCCATGACAATGAGCTATTCACTATGAAGCCAAATGAGAACATAATCGATATGTTCACAAGGTTCACAAATATTATGAATAGATTAAAGGTTTATGGAAAAGTCTATTCCCTCAGAGAGCAAAATAGAAAAATACTTGATGCTTTGCTAAAAGCTGGTAGCCAAGACTTAGCTGTGGAAGAATCTAAGGACTTGAAAGTCCTACCGACAAAGAATTGATTGGATTTCTCTTGACTCATGAAATGAAACTTAAAATATTTCAAGAATATGATGATGATGATAAAGGTAAAAGAGGAACTGCCTTAAAAGCTGTAAACAATGATGCTATCAGTGAACAATCTAAAATTAATTATGGTACTGATTTAGAGAATGAAGAATTAGCCATGGTTGTCAAAAAATTCAAAAAGATGTTGAGAAAAAGCAACTTTAGCAAAGGTAAGAAATTTGTCAAAAAAGAAAGGACAAACTTCGTTTTTCAAACCTTAGTGCTACGAATGTAAGAGTACGGAGCGTTTTATTGCTAATTGCCCAATAGCTAAAGAAAGAGAAGCTAAGCATAGCAAGAAGAGAACAAAGGACATTAAAGCCAAGAAAGGAAAGGGGTTGATCGGGACTTGGGATCAAGAAGAATTTGAAACTGAAGAATGCAGTGAATCTGAACCCAAAACAGCCAATATATGCTTTATGGCTATGGGAGAAAAGGTAAAGCTTACACCTTCTAACTCTGTAACTGAATTGCACGATTCTACTTGTGAAAATTCAGATGATCCGAGTGAGCTTCTCATTGATATATTCCATGAACTCAAAAAGTTGTCCAAAAGAAATAAGGAAATGAAAATGAAGATCTATTCCTTGTTAGATGAAAATGACAAGCTAATGAGTGAGAACAAAACTTTATGTGATTCCATTTGTTATCTAAATGTTGAAAAAGAAGTTATCTCTACTTCTTTGGATTGTTTAACACTTGAAAATAAATACTTGTGTGATAAAGTCTCTCTTGAAATTATGCTCAGTGATTTTAATGATATGGAAAAGAGAGTTGATGATCTTACTGTATGTATTGAAAAATTCACAAAAGGCCAAGACAATCTAAATAGATTACTTGGAATGCAGCGTGTGGCTGGAAATAGAAATGGTCTTAGTTTTGGACATGTGACTAAAACTGAAAATCGCAAATTTCATTTTGGGAAACCTAGCTACTCAATTATAAATCATATGTGCTGTACTTATTGTGGTAAAGATGGACACAATGCATCTAAGTGACACGTTGGGAATGGAGTCGAATCATGTATGAAAACTGTTTGGAGAGTTAAAAAAACTATTACTAACCCCCATGGACCCAAGAAATTATGGGTATAAAAAATCACTTCTCCTTCCTATGTATAGGTACAATTGCCATAAAAGACGAGCTCCACAAAATGGTTCTTGGACAGTGGATGCTCTAGACATATGATAAGTCATGCAGTACTTTTGGAAAACATTCAAGCCACGAATGATGGATTTGCCATATTTGGAGATAAGAAGAGAGGAAAGATACTCAGAATAGGTAATATTGGTGAGGGATCTTCTACTATTATCAAACAAGTACTGTTAATTGATGAATTAAAATACAACTTGCTTAACGGAATAATGTTCGTGTCCAAAGGTGAACAAAGCCCTAGCTTCTAAGTTCATTGATTAGCCAATTAAGCATCAATGGCTGTAAAGTTACTTTTGAAAAAGATTCTTGCACTATTGTAGATTGTAACACCCCACTACCTGCGTATCCCAAAAGGAGCGGGGATGTCGTCCCGTCCTAGGGACAAGGGGTCTTTATAACCAGGTAATAAAAAATAGAGAAGAAAATAACTTACTAATAAACTTATTATAATCCCAAAATAATACTTATACAAGTTTTGAAACAAATAGAAGGTAACTAAATCCTCCAATAAATAAATACATCAAAATAAATCTTTTAAACTCATGGCAACATGAGTAAATTAACTTTCCAAGCAGGATCGACCTAAAGATATGATATAAAAGGTGATGATAAATATTTCTCAGTAAGTTTTGTGTGTGTTTATGATAATTTAAGTAAATATTTCATGTATGCAAGTTTTGAACAAGTCATAACAAAAAGTCTGCAAGTCCAAAAAATTATCTTTGAACACTGAGTGGTGTTTTATCAGCATTTGTAAAGTAAAAGTGCTCCACTTGTAAAGAAATAACCACTCAAATAAAGTTGACTACGAAACCGTGCATCATGAATGGATATGGCACCACACTTTATGCATCATGACAAGAGAACAGTCAGAATGCCACACTTTGTGTAACATGACAAGAGAATAATCAGAATGCCACACTTTGTGCATTCAGATATAAGGTGGGTGTACGGTCTACCGGGTGAGATACTCCTCCATCTTTGCACCTAAACTTACTGGTTATCTATTCCAAAAATAAGCAGTCCACCTGAATTGTACTACTAGCTCAGACTGGCTTGACCAACAAGAACTACTTTTTGTCTAGGCAGGGTTTACCCCTCAGAGGTAGCCTTCTACTGAGAGACTTACCCAACCTTTCAAAAACCAGTCATAGTAGTCTACCTTTACTGAGTACTTAATGTTATGTTTGTTCCTCTTGAAAAATGTAAAATCAATGAAGAGCTTTCTTTGAAGTAGCAATTATGGTTTTCAAACAACCGTAGGTAAAAATTTGTTTAAGGAAAATTTATTGTTTTGCTTAGAAAATTGTTTGCTTGACTAAAATTATTTTATTTTAGTAGAAGGAATAAATTGTCCATAATTGCATTGCAAAGTACATCTTCCATGGCAATCCGTGCAGTTGACATGCAGAAGCCCTTTTGGTCACCAATATTTTTGTATAAGGACTTACTTTGAACTCTTGATTTTACTTGGTAAAATAATCCTCTAAGTCTTGTTCAAGGTAACCTAATCATGTCTGGGGTAAATACAGGGTATATGTCACCATTGGTGCACAACTAAGTAACAAAATTGCATAGATACAAATAACTCCCAACTTTTCATACACATAATCAAAAGCAACACTCAAATATGATGTTAATGGCTTAGGAGTTCTAAAATTAATTAATAAAATAATTTGAGGTTAATATTAATATAAAAATAATTTGAAATAGTAACATAAGTAAGTGACATAGGTATTAATTGAGTATAACAAAAAATAAGAACATTGCCAAAAGTATGGATAAAATATTGATAATTTTATAGATAATATTATTGCTATAAGGAGAATAAAATAGTAATGATGATAATATTATGTATATATTTATATTTATTATTATTTTTAAAGAAAAATAATAATGTTTAATAAAATAATAGTAATAATATTTATTATATTAATATTAACAATAATATCATTAAATAAAAATATTATGGCTAATAGCGATAATAATAATAATACTAATTTTATTAATATTTCTATAAACAAAAATGTTTAGTAATAATAATAATAGAAATATTAATAATATCGGTGATACTTAAAAATAGCAAAACCAATAATAATACTTATAATATTATTAAAAATAATAATATTAGTAGTAATGTTAATGATAAGAGTAATTACAACGATTTAAGTATCACAAGTAGTAATAGTATTACCATTAGCATTTAAAGGAAGTAAGAATTTTGCTATTTAATAAATAAAGTAGTAATCATACAAGTAGAGTGATAATAACAATTTTTATGGCAGAAGTAGTATCATTAGCCATATAAATGTTTGTATGGTAATTGATGGCAAGATCAAAAATACTGAAGCTTTAGCAAAATCATAATAGCAATAATTGTCCTTTCTACCATATTATCTTATGCTAGTGTCATATAGACCTAATTCATAAATATACTAACAACATATCATAACCACATGTTAAAATCAAGATCCAAATCTTCTTCATAGAATAGTCCTAATACATATCTCATTCTATACATCATAAAATCATCCATGTCATACAAACATACATTTATTTTTCCCAACATCACTAGATCATTCATCATCATATCAATAAGCCATCATCCTAATAATCTTGAGTTAAAAAAATAAATGAGGGAGTTTAGGATAAAATACTTGTTTGATAATCGATCCAAGTTGAAGATGTTGCTTTGACAATCGAAGCCTTGAATGCCTTGATGAGTCCTTTGGGAGATTAAGGTTTGAAGAAGTCCAAGTTGGCCCCTAATGAATTCAGCCAAGAAAGAGAGATTGAGAAAAGAATAAGAAGAAATGGATGTAAAGAAATGAGAAAGAAAGAGGAAGCTTGGACTTGGTTTACCTTATAATGTTCTTCATGACTTGCTTAAAAAAAAAATGCTTGTTTAATCTGAATGGAGGGTGCACTTTAGATGTTTTGGTGGTATAAAGTGTATCAAAGGAAAGAATATGATGATCTCTAGTTGATTTGAAGGTTTTAGAGTGGTTTGGGATGTTTAGAAGTGACTAAACGGTTGAAGGTGGGTAGTGCATGTTCTTGGTGTTTTTAAGAGAATAGGAGAGAAAGCTAGATGAAGTGGGAGAGTGTTCTTGGGTGGTGTGGCTGAAAATCCTTGTGGAAATGAGTGCATAAATTTTGGTTTGGTTTGATAGGATTGGCTGCTAGATAGGTGAGTGTTTGATGGAGCAATAGGTGGGTTTTAATTTTTAAATTCAAAGTATTTTGAATAGAGAGAAACTAGGAGAGTTTTGGTGTGCTTTAATGGAGTTTTGTTGGCCAAGGTTGGTGAAGAAGAAAGGATGTTCAGCTAGGTCCCTAGTATGGTTGAAAATATGGTGAAGAAATGAAGGAGAATTGAAGAAGAAAATGAAGAGAAATGCTAACTAGTTGAAGGTTAGAAAAGCTGGAAAAAAATTCTGGTTAGCTAGCTAGAAGAAGTGATAAGATCTAGGTGGTTTTTTGCAAGAATTTGAATTATTTTGAATGGATTTACAGGTGGAAAAGAAGAGTGTTTGAAGATCCATTAATGGTGGTTTTTAGCCATCATCTTAAAAGAAAAGAAGAGGACTTTAGATGAATTTATGCATGGGTTGAATGTTCAACTCCTATGGCTAAATTACTTTGTGGTTTGCTGGAAAATTTTCTGGTTTGTTGAAGCTATGATAGCTCGGAATTTCCAAGGGTTTTTTCAGCTTCCTACACACATGAAATAGCTGTTGATAGTAAGGAAAGAGAAGGTAATTTTGCTGCATATTTTTGGAAGTTTAACCAAGAGGAAGAGTTGGGAAAATTCCAGCTTCGCACCAAAATAAGAATAGGCAAAATAAAGTTCTTTAGAGAAGAACTCGTGGTGATTTAATTTTCAAAACAAATACATTAGTATCACTCCCATATTTTGGCTAGCTAATTCCCTAAGATCTGGGATTTTTCTTTTAAAAATTCAAGCCCAAGATAATCTAAAATATTATATACAGAAATTTAAAAGAATTCAAGAAATATGTGTAGAAGAAAGATGATTAAGAGAATTTGATAATTGAACAGTGCTCGGTTACATTGATGGTGCACCTACAAATACAGCTAGAAGAACACAAATCTAGAACTGTCTTACAACAGAATAGCAAGGATATGGGAGCATATGAAAACTAATTCCTAAGTTTGCTCAGATTGTTGTTGTACATGCTTATCATGCCCCCGCAAGATGGACGGTGGTGGAGCAAGGCCAATCTTGGTCTTGATGGAAGTAAAGGGAGAGCGAGCAAGGGGTTTGGTAAGCGCTTCTGCCAGTTGGTCAGAAGCAGGAACATGGGACACACGAAGGAGGCCGTTTTGCAATTGTTTGCGAATAAAGTGATAGTCAAGAGCAACATGCTTCATACATGAGTGAAAGACTGGGTTGGAGCAGAGATGCGTTGTGCTCACATTGTTACAATAAATTATTGGCTGGTGTAAAAGACGGACACCAAGTTCAAGAAGGAGAGAGCAAATCCAATGAAGTTCTGCAGCAGTAGAGGCCACAGAACGATACTCTGCCTCAGTAGAAGAGCGAACTATAGTTGGTTGTTTCTTAGAGCTCCAAGAAATACGACTAGAACCAAGATAGACAATATAAGCATCGGTGGAAGTGTAGTCATCTTTGTTACCTGCCCAGTCAGCATCGGAGAATGCACGAAGAGAAAGAGGAGAGTCGCGGCGAAGGAGAAGGCCATGATCTATGGTTCCACAAAGGTACCGAAGAAGACGCTTAACAGCAGACCAGTGATCCGTCGTGAGGTGGTGCATAAATTGAGATAATTTATTCACCGTAAAAGTAATGTTCGGTCGAGTGAATGAGAGATATTGAAGACTACCAACAACAACAACACGATACTTGGTCGGGTCAGATAGAGGAGTGCCAAAGCCCAAGGAAAGAGCTGGAGTAGTAGCAAGAGGTGTGGAGGCAGGCTTAGCTTCAGCCATTCGAGTGCGATGAAGGAGATCTGTAATGTACTTGCGCTGATTTAGAAAAAGACCATTGGAGTGCAAGATGACTTCGACGCCAAGGAAATAGGTCAAGGGGCTGAGGTCCTTGAGAGAGAAACACTGAGAGAGTAGTTGAATGAAGGTGTGCATGGCAGGAGTATTATTACTCGTGATGATGATGTCATCAACATACACCAAGAGATAAATAAGGATGCCACGATTACTGAAGATGGACAAGGATGTATCGGCCAGAGAGTTGGTGAAGCTGGAATGAAGAAGCTGGAATGAAGAAGAAAACTTCGTAACTCATGATACCAGGCACGAGGAGCTTGTTTGAGACCATATATTGCCTTTCGTAGTTTGCAAACATGATGAGGACGATCACGATCAATGAAGCCTGGAGGTTAAGACATAAACACATCCTCTGTGAGAGTGCCTTGGAGAAAGGCATTGTTAACATCAAGTTGGCGAATAGACCAGCCTTAGCTGACGGCAAGACTGAGAACCAAACGGACAGTCATAGGCTTGATGAAAGGACTGAAGGTTTCAGAGTAGTCAAAGCCAGGGCGTTGATGAAAGCCTTTGGCAACTAATCTAGCTTTGGACCTGTCAATAGAACCATTAGGCAGATATTTAGTGCAAAAAATCCATTTACAACCGACCAAATTTTGAGCAAGATGAGATGGAACGAGTTCCCAGGTGTCATTGCGAATTAACGCATCAAACTCCTTAGACATAGCACGTCGCCACTTAGGATCTTTCAAGGCCTGGGTAATAGTCGTGGATGTGGGAGTGTGAGACCGCAGTTCGGCTGATAGATTTAACTTTTGAATTGGTTTATGGATGTTATGTTTAGAATGAGTGACTATGACTCTAGGAGAGGATGGAAGAGTGGAAGTGTTATTGATGGAAAGACTATCAGGTTCAAACAAAGGAATTGATGCCGGTGTAGGAATGACTGTTGGAGGTTGATCTAAGGGAGGAGATACAGGAATTGGTGTGGGTGTAGGAGGTAACTATGGAGGTTGATGTGGAAGAGAAGAGATAGGTAAAGGGATTGGAGGGGTATAGTCACCAATGGGTAGCGCCATAGTACTCCATTCAGATATGGTGGATGAAGAGGTAGAGGAAGTAACTGATGAGAAGATGTAAACGGGAAAACGGACTCAACAAAACGAACATGGTGAGAAGTGTATTTACGGTTGGTGGAGGTATCAAGGCATAGATAGGCATGTTGAGTAGAAGAGTAACCAATAAATATACATGGAGACGAGCGAGACTCAAGTTTATGGGAGGTGTATGGGTGAAGCCATGGATAACAAAGACAACCAAAGCTGCGCAGTTTAGTATAATTAGGAGGGGTGCCGAAAATTTTAGAGAATGGGGAATCGTTGTTTAAGGTAGGGGTAGGAAGCCGATTGATGAGGTAGACAGCTGTGGAGAAAGCAAAAGGCTAATAGGAAAGAGGCATGGATGCATGGGAAATGAGAGAAAGACCTATCTCTACAATGTGTCGATGATGCCGTTCAAAGTAGCCATTATGTTCAGGTGTGTGAGGTGGAGACGTGAGATGAGAAACACCATTAACGGTTAAGAAGAAAGAAAGAGCTTGATATTCCTTACCATTGTCTAAATAAAGAGTGATGATTGAGCGATTAAAAAATTTCTCAACAAGAGCCTTGAATCGTATGAAGACATCATGTGTATCAGATTTGCGTTTTAGAGGACACAGCCAAATATATTTTGTGAAATGGTCAACAAAGATGAGATAGTATTTGCAGTTGTTAACAGAGAGGACTGGTGATGTCCAAAGGTCAGTAAAGATAACTTTAAGGGGCGAGGAGGTAGAAAGCGTAGAAGAGGAAAAGGGTAATTTATGACTTTTATTGCATTGACAGGAATTACAATTGAAATTGAAATTAGATGGAGAAAAGACATCTAAATGAAATGAAGATAAA
The DNA here is from genome assembly GCA_026120185.1 of Voacanga thouarsii. Lineage (NCBI taxonomy): Eukaryota > Viridiplantae > Streptophyta > Magnoliopsida > Gentianales > Apocynaceae > Voacanga > Voacanga thouarsii. The sequence goes on from JANUWF010001774.1 coordinate 1,199,537, forward strand.
ATATGTTTGAGGGTTGACAATGATGGGTGACCGAGCCTATGGTGCCATGAAGGTATAGTAGTCTTGACACTGGAAAATGCAAGTAATGGTGAACAAGAAGTGGTGGTTGGCCATTCATATACACCACCTTTAGTTTGACCCTGCAGTAGAAGTGCCCCCGTGCGAAGATCCTTTACATGAAAAGAAGAGGGTAAGAATTCAACTGAAGTATTGTTGGCTCTGCAGAATTGAGAAATGGAAATCGGGTTACGCTTCATGGTTGGAACACATAAAACATTAGAAAGAGTAAAGGAGTGTGAGGGAGTGGTGAGAGAAGTAGAATCAGTATGGGATATGGAAAGCCCAGAACCATCACCAATCATAATTTCATCTTTGCCAGCATAAGGACTGTGAAGAGCAAGATTGTTAAGGTCAGTGGTGACATGATGAGAGGCACCACTGTTAAGTAGCCACAGGGTGTTGAGTGTGCTAGATGGGTGATTTGTTGCAACATGTGCCTGAGCTTGCCATGGAGTGGATAGGAGTGGCTGAGACGGATTATAGGGTCGGGGAGGTGGTTGAGCATGAGGAAATTGCTGTTTGAACAGAGGGCAACGAGCAACTACATGACCTTGAGTACTGCACCATTGACATCGGCCAAGAAAAGGACAAACAGGGTGATTGGCTCGAGGATTGGTTGTGCCTGGAGAATGTGCAGGTGCAATTGATGGCTTATTGGTAGCAGGCCATGAAGGTCATTTAGAGAGAACATTGGTAGGATGAGCAGATGCTGGTAGGAAAGGAGAACTTGACATATTGCGCAGAGATAGCTCTTTATTGATGAGCTTTTCATGAAGTTCGTCAAAAGAGATGGTGGTGTCCCGACCATTAACAGCATCAATAACAGACTGATAGTGTTCATCAAGGCCTTCTAGCACTTTTTCAATCAAGTCTTCATGATCAAGCGGCTTCCCAAGTGCAGCAAGCTCATCGGCTCGCATTTTGATAGATTGCATATAGTCAGTGATGGATTGTGCACCTTTGGTGATGTTTTTCAAGTTATCTCTAAGTTGCTTGATGTGGCCACGTGAAGGGCGAGCATACGTGTTGGCTAAAATTTGCCAGGCATCATAAGAAGATTTGGATTGGGTGATAAGAGGTATAAGACTAGGTGAGAGAGTGCCCACAAGAGCAACAAACAATAATTTATCCTGTCGTAACCATGTTTGATATGCAGGATTATGTGAAATAAGGTCATTAGTGGTGATAGTGGGTGGTGGAGAAGGATGGGACCCATCAATGAATTTCTGCAGATCATAGCCAATAAGAATTGCTTCAATTTATGTTTTCCATGATAAATAGTTTGTAGAGGTAAGCTTAATAGAATTGTGGATAGTGACCATGGTTAGGGGTTTTGTGGGTTCCTGAGCATTTGGAATAACAACTTGAGCATTTTCGGTAGCCATTAGGAGTTTGATGAGAAGGAGAGATTTATTGGAGGTGGGAAAGGTGGCTGAATATGCAAAGAGCTCGGCTATGCTCTGATACCATGTAGAAGAAAGATGATTAAGAGAATTTGATAATTGACCAGTGCTCTGGTTACATTGATGGTGCACCTATAAATATAGCTTTCAGAACACAAATCTAGAACTGTATATACAATAGAATAGCAAGGATATGGGAGCATCTGAAAACTAATTCCTAAGTTTGCTTAGATTGTTGTTGTACATGCTTATCAATATAAATATTTCAAATTCAAACATGTTAGGACATTGGTTGCTAAAATAATGGAGATTAAAACTCTTCTAGATTTTCTTTTAGGACAAGATCACATAGTTAGAATATTACTATTGTGTCTTTCCCAAGACATCATTCCTAATTTTATGGAATGCAAGAAATAAAATTCAAACATTAGTTAGGATAATAAAAAATAATACATAGTTGATGGGATTTGAACTCAAGATCTTAGGAATTAACCACAAAGCTCTAACCACTTAACCATAATAATCCTTATTCTTATTTTCCCAACCTAATTCTCTTCTCTTCTAAAACCTAGGTCTCCTTTTCTCTCATCCCTAAGCAAAATTCCCTAATTGCCCCCAACACACATCTAGCATAAATAATTCACAAAAATCACATATCGTAATTTTAAAAATGTACAATTTCACCCATAAAGAATTTATTCATACAATATGCTATGGAATGCAACCCTTCCCTCTATTTCTAGGGTAGTCTTAGGTGCGGTTTTACATCCTCCCATCCTTAGAAGAATTTCATCTCGAAATTCTGGGTGTACCTTTCTCTCAAGTCAGGATATTTCTACTTCATCTATTCTTCAGCTTCCTATGTGGCATCTTATGCATCAGCATGCTGAACATCAAATCAAAACCCATGCATATTTGGAACTTTGCCCAAAATCACAATGTAGACCTCGGGTCTCGGTCACAGAGGATAGTTGATGGTACTCCATACAACTTTACTATTTTTCGTACATATATCCGAGCGAACTTTTCTATTAAGTCCCTTACACTTGCTGGGTTAAAGTGCGCTATCATTGCCAGTCGATTAACTACTACCCAAATGGCATCATTTTGGGTCTTTGACATAGGAACACCGGTGACGAAGTCTATCATTAGCTTCTCCTATTTTCATTTTGGTATTAGCAATGATTGCAATAATCTAGTTGACTTCTTGTATATCAAGATGCTCCCATAACACTTCACCTTTGGTATCTACTTATTTCGAAGAGTCTTGATGCTTCAATTTAGAATCTTAATCGGCTTCTCCATATAACTCAAATTCAGGTTGCAATCGCAAAAGCTCATCGTTAAAATATGTTTGGGATTAAGATCGTACATCTTTAGCTGAAATATATGAAACATGTCTTGTAATCTCAACAAAATGACTGGAAAGTCCAATTTATAGGTGTCAGATCCAACATTCTCCTCTTAACATTTGCATAGCTCTTCTATTGACTCGGAGTCATCTTCAGTCTTTCTCTTGTTACTTTTACCTTGTCTGCCTTTTCTTGAACACAAACTTCACCGGATTTGATAATCTGCCTATCTTTTATTTTTCCCTACTATAATAGTACTTGACATGTCTAACTTTGCAACGCTTCATATAGGGCCAAACCAATAGAAGATCGGTAATTGCTGTTGTAGGCCAACTGGCAGCACGCTTTCATTCCATTTATCAATAAAGTCCAGTATACATACCCTAAACATGTCCTTTATTATCTGAATATGTCTCTCTGATTGGCGATCAATTTTAAGGATATGCTGTAGTACTAAATTTCCAAGTTGATCCCATTATTTCTAGGGACTTAGTCTAAAATCTTGTAGTGAACTTAGGATCTTACTTGGATACAATACTCGATGACATCCCATGCATCCTCTACCTTGGCTATGGCTACTTTAACCGCCCCTGATTACCTCTCATTCCAAAAATAGAACTATGCTCAACTAAACTTTTACTTACCAAACTTAATGGAACTTTATGCTATCTCCACTTTGTAACACCAATTTCGATTGTTCTATATCCTTAATGGCATTTAAAATACATTAGGTATTATCTAAAAGGCACCATGAAAATTTTAAAGCAGGATTGAAATCCTATGCATCTATTCCATAAGTAATATAGCCTCTATCAATCAGTATGACATCACCACCCATTCTTAGTACCTATTCCCAATATTAATTGCAATCTTAGGTATATTCCCTTCTCAAATTCACACTTAATAATATCCCTATCTCAAGTCTAACTTAGGAGTAACCATATATATATGTATTCTTGATGACCCAACTATCTAATATTCTTTGGTCTATACATAACTTTAAAATTCCATCCTTTTCTTATACCATTACTACTGGGTCCCGTAGTCTACAACACTAGGTTAGATATCCTTCGTATTCATTCGACAATAGTTTATGAACCTTTGCTTCTAGTCTTATACTCTACACTTTCTTCATCTTGCCTCTTCTAAAATTTAATCATACCAATCTGATCCAAAAATGCATTATTCTATCTCTATAACCAACTTAACTCCTTACTTCGACAATCATCCATTGTCTAACATGCTACCATAATCCCCAAAGGAAAACAAGTTAGATTCTCGATAAATTTTACCTTTTTCAGCCAAAATTTCATCTCTCGGATCAAACCTATGGATCCTTACTTCCTTGCACGAAGAAGGATGCTTAAACAATTAATAAGAAAATCTATAACTATTCACAGTTGATGGATTCGACTCTTATAGTCTAGCTTATCATTACTCAAACGAATAGCACACTACACAATATATATAGGCTATGAAGAACAAAGATCAAAGAGCATATTCTTTCAGGAGAAATATGTTAGTGTTGTACTCTAGAGGCAATCACTTGTACCATGTATATTGCATATTAAATTAATAAGAGGCATTCTTTATCTTTCAGTTTGATTGTTATATCTAAATATGTGTACAAACTATTAAATAAAGTCCCTAGTACAACACAGTGTTAAGGAAATCATGATAGAGATCATGATGTGAGATTCCTACTACACTATGCAGTGTTTGCACTTAAATAATCCCTAGTCATAGTATTAATAAGATGGGACATTACTAATACGCCAAGACTGGCACATGTTATATCTCTTTATTGGATCAAGCGGTGGTTCTCATATCTATGAGTATTGGGATACTCAGGATTAACGTGTGGATGCTTGTTTTGGAACAAGTTCATTGGATGACCTAGTTACGAGATAATCACTTGGATAACTATTTAGTGCCAGTGATAGAATCTCATTATAGCAAGTGTGCAAGTATCCTTAGACTTAAGATCTCCAAGGTACTTTGTTTAATAAGTATTGTACTTTGATTCTAATCTTTGGAGTCTTATCTAGGACAGCTTATGGGATGGATATTGGGTACAACGTAAAGTAAACGAAAGTAGTTCAGAAAGTCAATAAGGGATTCACCACTCCTAATAGTAGGAGAGTATATCTCAAGGCCACTTATAGAAATCATTACTCATGAAGTCCTTGGCCAAGGCGACTATGTGATGGAAATGGTTCCAATTGATACACATATCGAGTAATGGATTTCTTGAACAAGTACAAAAATATTCGGGCCAGAATTAATAATATTCTGGAGGGAGTTGGCACTAATTCCATGCTCTAGACCGAATGAGATATTGTATGGTGAAAGAAGTTTATTGCACTGATAATTTGCTATTGAAAGGTTCATGTCAAGCCACTTGACTTTCTGGACTTTTGGGTGGTCAAGAGTCATTGCTAGATGTCGCTCTTGATATGCTAAATATGGATTTATTAATTAGAGAATTAATAAATTTAATCCTTTATTTTATTAAGGATTATTAATTCTAATATTGTTAGAATTAATTCATATTATGCTACCAATAAGACCAGGAAACCTAATAGGTCATACACAATAAAGGTTTGAATCCTCAAATATATTATTTGATAATATTGTGGGGTTAATTAAGAGAAGGGAATATATTTATAGGTGAATTATAAATTTGTTATAATTCATAGGACCTAATTGTAATTAAGTAAACTTCAAGGACCAATTTGTTGACAATTGGACGTTGAAGGACTAAGTTGCAATTTACGGTAATTATAAATCTATAAATATAAGGAAACGGTTTCCTTAGGGTAAGAGACACAGACTATTCACATAATAACAGAGAAACCGTTTCTCTGTCTCTCTCTTGATCAAACCCTAGCCGTCTCTCTCTTATTAATCAAACCCTAGCCTCTTAAATTCTACTAGCATAGAATTGTGAGCGTTCGACCTTGTGTGGATTATCATTAGAGGGAGTTCTTTCTTGGACTTCAGTTGAGTTGCTGTGAACCGGTTTTGTGATCTGGATCACGCCTGCGTTCTTGGAACAAGAAAAATTTAAATTCCGGCTTCAAGAGGTAATAATCGTGATCTTCTCTTTTTCCCGTTTCTACTGTAAACCCGTGATCCATGGCTTGGATTTCTTACTATTTTTCGCTGCGTTTAATCTGTTTAATTAATTTAGAAATCCTACAAAATAAAGAATTAACCTGACACTACGACTACATCCGATCTCACGTCCTCTCTACTCAACCAAATTGGTCATCTCCTATGGCTTTATCTTACTTTCTCCAATAGCTATATTTTCTCAGCTGGCTGAATTCAATGATGGGGTCTTAATCGGGCCTGTCTAACTGTCACCTTAGAAGATCACTCAGGTTCTGTATCTTGATCTTCTTCATGCTCTTTTCTCACATCTGGCTGCAAGTGCCCTATTAGCTCATCTTCAAGTGTTGAAAGTTTTCTGACATGACCAATTCTACCTCTTACTGCAATTTTACATCTAGGCACCATCTTCCATCATTATTGCTATAATTATAGGTCAACAAATGCATACATATGTATGCAAACATATAGTGTAAAGATAACATATATATAACTTTTGCTCATTTATTGAACATGTAAGAGTATTTTTTTGAAAGAAGTGAAATACTCAAAAGTTTTATTCAAAATAAATTATACTTTAACACAAAGAAATTGGATATCACAAATGATACCTCTATACGAATAAGATATTTATAGACAAGAAATCAAATAGAGCCACGAACTCAATAAACAGATTCCCTAATCAACAAATTGCATAACTAAGTCTTCGTGTGCTCTAGGCATCACTCGAGTAGTCAGAAATAGATTATTTGAACCATCCTTCTCTTCTCTTCCTGCAGTCTATTCCCAATCCGAACATAAGGGTACAACCATTAGTTCTACTTTTCCTAAGACTTTCCTCCACCTTCATTTTCCCCTTGTCCTTCACTCCTAAGACTGACTCCCGAAGTGCTCTCATTCCCGGGGTAAGTCTATCATTTTGACTGGGTCCCTCATCATTAGACTCCTCAAAGTCAAAGCTAAAAGGGGTATGTCAAACTCTCCTATTGGTGGAGTCCAAGGAGGCACAACTGCTTCCTTCTCCTCATCAGACTCTTCCACTCTCTCTTCCATTTCACTCTCAGAATCATCCATCTCTTCTCCTCCCTCAGCATCAGCATCACTCAGTTCCTTACCTCCCTCACTATCAGCATCACCCATCTCCTCTCCTCCCTCACCACCTAAGTCAAGATCAAGAGCTTCCTCCTCAGCCTTGCTATCTAAGACTAAATCAACCACTAGTATGGAAGGGTCTACCGCCTGCACATTCTCAACTCCTCTTTCCTGTTCGGGTTACTCTAGTTCAGTAACCTCAATTTTCATCTTCTCTCCTTTACCATCATTGAGTACAATAGGGTTGGAAACCTCAATCTCCATCTCACTGTCACTACTCTCTAACTCAAACCAATCTGACTTAGGTTTGGGTTCTAGGCCTGAAGAGGATAGGTCCCTATAGGAATTGGAGCAGGTGTCCTACCACGCATGAAAAACTAATCTTAGGTAATGGATGTGAATTTCCTAACCATCGTACAAACAGAACACACAAATTAGTACTAGAGATTATAAAACTTAATATAATAAATCCAAATATTGCCAATTGCTTGCCTAAACCTAGTCTCTGATACCACTTGTAACATCCTACTACCAACGTACCCCAAAAGAGGCGGGGATGTCGCGCCCTGTTCTAGGAATAAGGGGTCTTTATAACTAGGTAATAGAAAATATAGAAGAAAATAACTTAATAATAAACTTGTTACAATCCTAAAATAATATTTATACAAGTCTTGAAACAAATAGATGGTAACTATATCCTCTATAAATAAATACATCAAAATAAATCTTCCAAACTCATGGCAACATAAGTAAATTAACCTTCCAAGTAGGATTGACTTGAATACATGATATAAAAGGTAATGAGAAATATTTCCCCAGTAAGTCCTATATGTGCTCATGATAATTTAAGTAAACATTTCATGTATGTAAGTTTTGAACAAGTCACAACAAAAAATCTGCAAGTCCAGAAAATTATCTTTGAATACTGAGTGGTGTTTTATCAGCATTTGCAAAGTAAAAGTGCTCCACTTGTACAGAAATAACCACTCAAATAAAGCTGACTACAAAACTGTGCATTATGAATGGAAATGGCACCACACTTTGTGCACCATGATAAGAGAACGGTCAGAATGCCACACTTTGTGCATTATGACAAAAGAACGACCAAAACGCCACATTTTGTGCATTATGACACACTTTGTGTATCACGATGAGAGAATGATTAGGATGCCACACTTTGTGCATTATGATAAAAGGTGGGTGTGAGGCCCACCAGATGAGATACTCCTCCATCTCTGTACCTAAATTTAACGGTTGTCCACTCCGAAAATAAATAGTCCACCTGAACTATACTACTAGCTTGGACCTGTTTGACCAACAAGAACTGTCGTTTTGTCTAAGTAGGGTTCACCCCTCAGAGGTGGTCTCCTACTGAGAGACTTACCCAACCCTTCAAAGACTAGTCCTACTAGTCTATCCTTATTAAGTACTCAATGTTATATTTATTCCACTTGGAAAATATAAAATCAATGAAGAGTTTTCTTTAAAGTAGCAATTATAGTTTTCAAACAACCGTAGATAAAAATTTGTTTAAGGAAAATTTATTATTTTGCTTGAAAAATTGTTTAATTGACTAAAATTATTTTATTTTAGCAGAAGGAATAAATTGTCCATAATTGCATCACAAAGTACATCTTTCACGGCAATCCGTGCAATTGACTTGCAGAAGCACTTTCGTTCACGAACATCTTTATGCAAAGACTTACTTTGAACTCTTGATTCCACTTGACAAAATAATCCTCTAAGTCTTGCTCAAGGCAACCTAACCTTGTCTGGGGTAAATATATGGTATATGTCACCATTGGTGCACAACTAAACAACAAAATTACATAGATACAAATAACTCCCAACTTTACATACACATAATCAATAGCAACATTGAAATATGATGTTAATGGCTTAGGAGTTAAAAAATTAATTAATAAAATAATTTAGAGATTAATATTAATATAAAAATAATTTGATGCTATAGTAACATAAGTAAGTGATATAGGTATTAATTGAGTATAACAAAAAAATAATAACATCGTCAAAAGTATGGATAAAATATTGATAATTTTATAGATAATATTACTGCTATTAGGAGAATAAAATAGTAATGATTATATTATTATGTATATATTTATATTTATTATTATTTTTTAAAGAAAAATAATAATGTTTAACAAAAATAATAGTAAAAATATTTATTATATTAATATTAACAATAATGTCATTAAATAAAAAAATTATGGCTAATAGCGATAATAATATTAATTTTATTAATAATTCTCTAAAAAAATGTTTAGTAATAATAATAGTAAAAATATTAATAATATTGGTGATGTTTAAAAATAGCAATAGCAATAATAATGCTTATAATATTATTGAAAATAACAATATTAGTAGTAATGTTAATGATAAGACTAATTATAGCGATTTAAGTATAAAAAGGAGTAATAATATTACCATTAGTATTTAAAGGTAGTCATAATTTTGCTATTAATAAAAAAAGTAGTAATAATACAAGTAGAGTGATAATAACAATTTTCATGGCAAAAGTAGCATCATTAGCCATACAAATGTTTGCATGGTAATTGATGGCAAGATCAACAATATTGAAGCTTTAGCAAAATCATAATAGCAACAATTTCTCTATCCACCATATCATCTCATGCTAGTGTCATATAGACCCAATTCCCAAATATCTTAACAACATATCATAACCTCATGTTAACACAAAATCCAAATCTTCTTCATAGAATAGTCCTAATACACATCTCAATTCATACATCATAAAATCATCCATATTATATAAACATGTATTTATTTTTCCCAACACCACTAGATCATTCATTATCATATCAATAAGCCATCATCCTAATAATCTTGAGTTCAAAAATAAATGAGGGAGTTTAGGACAAAACACTTGTTTGATAATCGATCTAAGTTGAAGATGTCACTTTGACAATTGAAGCCTTGAATGCCTTGATGAGTCCTTTAGGAGACTAAGGTTTGAAGAAGTCCAAGTTGGCCCCCAATGAATTCGGCCAAGAGAGAGAGATTGAGATGAGAAAAAGAAGAAATAGAAGTAAAGAAATGAGAAAGAAAGAAGAAGCCTGGATTTGGTTTACCTTATAGTGTTTTTCTTGACTTGCTTAAAAAATTATTTGTTTGATCCAAATGAAGGGTGAACTTTTGATATTTTGGTGTTATAAAATGTACCAAAGGAAAGAATATGATGATCTCTAGTTGAATTTAAGGTTTTAGAGTGGTTTGGGATGTTTAGAAGTGACTAATAGTTGAAGGTGGATAGTGCGTGTTCTTGGTATTCTTGAGAGAATAGGAGAGAAAGCTAGATGAAGTGGGAGAGTGTTCTTGGATGGTGTGGCCGAAAATCCTTGTGGAAATGAGTGCATAAATTTTGTTTTGGTTTGATAGGATTGGTTACTAGATAGGTGAGTGTTTGATGGAGCAATAGGTGGGTTTTAATTTTTAAATTCAAAGTATTTTGAATGGAGAGAAACTATGAGAGTTTTGAGGTGCTTTAATGGAGTTTTGTTGGCCAAGGTTGGTGAAGAAGAAAGGATGTTCAGCTAGGTCCTTAGTATGGCTGAAAATATAGTGAAGAAATGAAGGAGAATTGAAGAAGAAAATGAAGAGAAATGCTAGCTAGTTGAAGGTTGGAAAAGCTGGAAAAAAATTCTGGCTAGCTAGCTAGAAGAAGTGATAAGATCTAGGTGGTTTTTTGCAAGAATTTGAATTATTTTGAATGGATTTACAAGTGGAAAAGAAGAGTGTTTGAAGATCCATTAATGGTGGTTTTTAGGCATCATCTTAAAAGAAAAGAAGAGGACTTTAGATGAATTTATGCATGGGTTGAATGTTCAACTCCTATGGCTAAATTACTTTGGGGTTTGCTGGAAAATTTTCTGGTTTGTTGAAGCTATGATGGGTCCAAATTTCCGAGAGATTTTTCAGCTTCCTACACACGTGAAATAGCTATTGATAGCAAGGAAAGAGAAGGTAATTTTGCTGCATATTTTAGGAATTTTAACCAAGAGGAAGAGCTGGGAAAATTCCACCTCTGCACCAAAATAAGAATAGGCAAAATGAAGTTCTTTAGAGAAGAACTCATGGTGATTTAATTTAGAAAACAAATACACTAGTATCACTCCTATATTTCGGCCAGCTAATTCCCCAAGATTTGGGATTTTTCTTTTAAAAATTCAAGCCAAAGATAATCTAAAATATTATATAAGGAAATTTAAAAGAATTTAAGAAATATGAATATTTCAAATTCAAACATGCTAGGACATTGGTTGCTATAATAGTGGAGATTAAAACTCCTCTAGATTTTCTTTTAGCTTAAGATCACATTATTAGAATATTACCATTGTCTCATCCCCAAGATATCATTCCTAATTTCATGGAATGCAAGAAATAAAATTCAAACATTAGTTAAGATAATAAAAAATAATACATAGTTGATGGGATTTTATTAGGATTCGTGGACTCCTAAAAACAGAAAACATCCACGAATTCTTTTCAAGGACCCAAGCCAAACGAATAAGATCGATCTAAGAGTTACAGAATTACATCTGTTAGCCATAGTTAAGACCTTCGTCTTTTGGTTTTCAGGCGTATGTGCAACTTGAACTATCACTAGATGCTTCAATATGCGAACGCCCTCTATCAAATACACACGGCGAACTAGCTCATCACCCGGGACTGCTAGCAGCTAGGGTTTTGAGAGGTTTAATTATTCTGGTGAATGGAGGCACAAATGTTTTGGCAGAGAACTAACTTAAGAAGATGGCTAGGGTGTTCTTTTTAAAACCACCCGAACCTCTTGGAGTCTAACTCTCATATATTCTATTTTAAATTCAAATTAAGTTAAAACTGATATGATAAGATTCTACCATTTCCTCGGTAATTTAACTAATTAATTTACCAAATCAGATTCTTATAATCTGGACTTCATGCAGATACATCGAATGTGGACATATTTCCAAATTCAATGTATCTAGTCATTTTTCTAGGTTCGATTAACCTAGATATATTTCCAGATACATCGAACCTTGTTATCAAAAAAATAATCTAATGTGTTCATTTGTTGTGTGACACTATAGGTTCATTTAACACTGTCAATATGCTCAAATCACATTTAAATGGCCCACAAGTTATAAGTGGTTTTTAGCAAAATATTATAACTATCTAGGTTAAATGAATATCAGTGTTCTCTTTGAACCAAACCATAACTTTATATTTAGTCATTTTATCACATGATATCTAAATTAAGCATAAGGCACGGAGCATGTTATCCTTATTAAGCTTAATTAATTATTTCTTGATCTTATAGTAGATTGTTTAAATAAATAATATCAATATCTAAAATTGATATATTTGAACATGGCCATGCATTTCAACAGTCTAACTTATCAAGGGGCCCATGGACATCTCTCCCAAAATTAAGAGGGACAAATTCCTTCACTATCAATCATATTCCTCTCATTGGTTTATTTTATATCCAACTGTGGTCTAGTTTATTATCGAGTTAAAGACAACTTTAGACAACGTCAAAATATAGAATTTATCAGGTAGGAAATTATGATGAATTCAGGTCGAAGGACTCCTAATATCATTATGGCTAAAAAGTACTTGTAACATGTTCCATGAAGTACTCTCATAGTGGGTCATGTCAATACAATATTCTTTAACATTTATTTATATTTTGACTTGATATCACATATATCCATGACCAGTAAAACATAGCCATCAAGTCACAAACATACCAATTTTAATTTATTATTGTTCCACTAATAATAATCGATAAGGGACAATTTAAGAATAATCATTATATTTGTTATAGGGTTTACTATCAAGTCACGTACTTGATGACCACAAAACTAAATGCACTATTCATGGAAAGAAATGACTCATATTATTGCATAATACATAATGACAATAGTATAAGAACAAATTATTTTAGGGCATATCCCCAACAATTTCCCACTTGTACTAAGACCAATTTGGCATAAATCGTAATCCCATTGATCTAGTATGACTATCATGTGTAGACAATGGGAGAAAATTTGTCAGTGGATCTGTAACATTGTCATCAGTTGATACTTTACATACTTTTACATCTCTTCTATCGACAATTTCTCGAATGAGATGAAAACGTCCAAGTGTATGTTTGGATCGCTAATGTGATCTTGGTTCCTTAGCTTATGCAATGGCTCCATTGTTGTCACAATAAAGATCTACTGGGTTCACAATACTAGGCACTACATCTAGTTTTGTAATGAACTTTTTTATCCAAACTGCTTCTTTAGCTGCAGTTGAGGTAGCTACATACTCAGCTTTTGTAGTAGAATCAGCCACGGTGTTTTACTTTGAATTTTTCCATCTTATAGCACCTCTATTCAAATAAAATAGAAAACCTGATTGCGATTTGTAATCATCTATGTCGGACTGAAAACTAGCATCAGTGTAACCATTTACAACTAGCTCGCCTTCTTGTCCTCCATAAAATAAAAACATATATTTAGTTCTTTTTAAGTACTTCAGTATGTTCTTGACAGCAGTCCAGTGTGGCTCTTTAGGATTTGACTGGAACTTGCTTATCATGCTCAATGCATATAAGATATTGGGTTGAATACATTACATGGTATACATGATAGATCCTATAGTGGAAGCATATGGTATCTTGTTCATGCGCTCTTCTTCATCCTTCGTGGAAGGACTTCGAGTTTTGCTGAGCTTAATGCTATGTGACATTGGCAAGAATCCTCTCTTAGAGTCTTGCATACTGAACTTTTTCAGTACCTTTTCAATGTATGCATTTTAGCTTAGTCTGATTAGCTTTCTAGATCTATCTCTAGAGATCCTTACACTTAAAATATAGGAAGCTTCACCTAAGTCTTTTATTGAGAAACAATTTCCCAAACCATGTCTTTACACTTTGTAGAGTTGGGATGTCGTTTCCAATAAGTAAGATGTCATCAACATAAAGTACTAAAAAGGCTATTGCATTCCCATTAGTTTTCTTGTAGACACAAAGCTCATCTTTATTTTTAATAAAGTTAAATTCTTTAATTGTTTCATCAAAATGAAGATTCCAGCTTCGAGATGCTTGCTTTAATCCATAAATGGATTTTTGAAGCTTACATACTTTATTAAAATTCAAAGGATCATCAAAACCCTCAAGTTGTGTCATGTACACATTCTGGAGTAAGTTTCCATTAAGAAACGTGATTTTGATATCCATTTGCCATATCTCATGCTGCTATGGTAAGAAGAATTCTAATAGATTTAAGCATTACTACTGGTGAAAAGGTTTCATCATAGTTTATACCATGAGTTTATCTATAACTTTTTGTTACCAGTTGTGATTTGTAAGTATGCACATTTCCCTCCATGTTTGTTTTCTTTTTGAAAACCCATTTACACCCAATGGTTTGTGAACCTTCAAGTAGATTAACCAAAGTCCAGAGTTAGTTATCATACATAGATTGCATCTTAGACTTTATGGCCTCTAATCATTTTCTAGAATCAGAACTCTTAATGGCTTCTTGATAGGAAGTGGGCTTACATAGACCATGAGCTCCACGTTGTGATCGTCAGTGATAAAGAATCCATATCTCTCAGGTTGTTGACAAACCCTATTAGTCTTCGAGGTCCTTATTCTATAGAAGTAGGTTCACCTTAGACTTGTAAGCCATCTAATCGAGGTTTATTATTCGGTTCAGACACTAATTGTGGCTCTTGAATCTCATCAAGATGTATTTTACTCATACTGATTCTTTTGGAAATAAATTATTTTTCAAGAAAGAATCTATTTTGTGCAACAATTACTCTATTTGTTTTTTTGGGAGATAAAATTGGTATCTTTTAGTTTCCTTAGGATACTCCACAAATATGCATTTATCTGATTTGGGTGCAAGTTTATCAGATAATAAATGCTTTACGTAAACTTCGCAACCCCAAATTTTGAGAAACAACAAACTAAGTTGTCTCCCAATCCATATCTCATATGGCGTTGTTTG
Organism: Voacanga thouarsii; assembly: GCA_026120185.1. Lineage (NCBI taxonomy): Eukaryota > Viridiplantae > Streptophyta > Magnoliopsida > Gentianales > Apocynaceae > Voacanga > Voacanga thouarsii. The sequence continues at coordinate 1,214,588 of JANUWF010001774.1, forward strand.
AACCAATTTAGATGGAACCTGATTCAGTATGAACGTAGCAGTCTTTAGGGTATAACCCCAAAAGGAGATTGGAAGATCAGTTTGACTTATCATAGATCGAACCATATCTAATAATGTTCGATTTCTTCATTCAGATATACCATTCCATTGAGGTGTTCCAGGTGGAGTTAATTGGGAGATAATTCCACAATTCTTAAGATGCTCGTCAAACTCGTGACTTAAGTATTCACCACCCCAATCTAATCGAAGTATTTTGATACTTTTTTTAGGCTGATTTTGTACTTCATTTTGAAATTTAGGAATGATTTAGATTTATATTTCATCAGATACAGGTAGCTATATCTGCTGAAATCATCCGCATATGTAATGAAGTACTGAAAACCTCAGCTAGCATATGTATTCATTGGTCTACATACAGCAGTATGTATTAGGCCCAATAAATTAGTTGCCCTTTCATTTTGTCACTTAAAAGGTGCCTTAGTCATTTTACCTAATAAACAAGAATAACATATTTTGTAAGATTCTAAATTAAATAAATTTAGAAGCCCATCATTAGAAAGCCTTGTAATACGTTTCTCATTTATATGGCCCAAACAACAATGTCAAAAGCAAGTCTGATTTAAATCATTGGATTTCAATCTCTTAGTATTAATATTATAGGTAGACTTGTTCAAACATCCACGAAGATTGAGAATATAAAGCCCATTTGATAATGAGGTATCTCCATAAAAAATGCCATTTTTATTAATGGAGCAAATGTTATTCCTAATAATAAATTCAAAACCTTCTAAATCTAAACAAGAAACTAAAATAATATTCCTACTCATAGCAGGAACATAAAAACAATTATTCAGTTTTAAAACAAGCCCACTGGGCAAAATTAATTCAAATGTTCCTACAGCTGCTACATCAACTTTTGCTCCATTCACAACTCATAAATGCACCTCGCCTTTTGCCCAGGCACTACTCCTTTTTAGACCCTGCACATTTACACAAATGTGAGATCCATATTTGGTATCCAATACCCATGAATAAGAAGTAGATAAATTAATTTCTATAACATAAATACCTGAAGCGGCAGTCTCACTGTCTCTCTTCTTCTTTGCTTTCAAATAGAGCTTGCAATTTCTTAACTAATGTCCTTATTTGCCACAATGGTGGAAAGCTCCTTCTTTTGGTGTCTTGGCCTTAGGTTTGGGCTTGAACTTGGACTTTGCCTTATCCTTGCCCTTACTAGCCATGACTTTGCCTTTTCGATTGTTCTTTTTCCCTTTCCCTTTTTAAACCATTAGTACACTAGGAATATTCTTCTTAATGTCCAGTTCAACTTGTTTTAGCATCCTATGTAGTTTAGTAATGGATTTCTCCATATTGTGCATGTTAAAATTCATGACAAACTGGTCATACTCAGGAGGTAATGAGCCCAAGAACAAATCTGTGGCCATGTCATGATTAATAGGAGTACCAACCTTTTTAAAATGATCAAGATAGCCCTTCATTTTAAGGACACGAGCACTTACCTATGTGCCAGAAATCATCTTACATGCATTTAATGCCTTATAAGTTTCAAATCTCTCTTGTCATGCTTGCTCTTGGAACATTTCCTTGAGATGCACAATCATGTCATATACCTTTCCTTCTTCAAATTGTTTTTGAAGTTTAGAGTTCATGGTTGCTAGCATAAGACAAGTAACATCGTTAGAGTCATCTTTTTGCTTACTATACACATCTTTTTCAGCTCTTAGGGCGTTATTTGTTGGAGTAGAGGGAATAGGATTTTCAAGAATATAGAGCTATTTTTCTTACTTAAGAATGATTCTTAAGTTACGTGCCCAATCAAGAAAGTTAGTCCCACTAAGCTTGTCTTTCTCGAGCACAGATCGTAATGAGTTATTCCAACTGTTTGTTGCCATTATCTACATGCAAAATATGCAAAGTAATTAATTTTGAGGCCTTAATAAAAAACTCCCACTAAAAGTATTTAAACTTTTGAAACTTCAATATTTTGATGTTTCTTAGTGGGTCAAAAAAAATTTTAAATATTTTATTTTAATTATAAGTAAGCTTTGGCTTTAGTCTTATAATTAAATAAAACTCAAATTTAAATAAGATAGGCATCAAATGTCCTGACTAAAAATCTCATATAATACCCTTTATCCAAAACCATTTTGATAGCCTAGTTAAGTCAAACCATATCAAATATATGGAAAATCATTTTCCATCTTGTCTCACTTAGATAATAAAAAACATTCTACTTTGGCAGGAATGACCATATGATGATCAAAGTAATAACAATTGTTTGATTTTGGAAGGCATTTAAAACTTAATTTTTTAAAAATAAAAATTTGATTGTAGTAAGCATGAAATAAACATATCAAATATGCATGCAAGACATAAATAAAAGTGACATAGCATGGCTTATATCCGATATTGATGATCACGAGCAAAGTGAAGATCAAGGTGGTCAATCTAGGCATATGAACTCCTTGAGCAAACTCCGCCTTAGTTGTAATTGTAGACCACCGTCTTCTTTTACATTGGATAGTAAAATAAAATAATTTCTATTCTAAGAAGCAATTACAATTTTACAACAATGAAAAACAACACGTAGGCTATATTTAAAATTACAACTCAAAACAATTAGAATAAAACCTGCCAATCACATTGAGGTAAACGGGCCATGCTACGTACTATTCAAAATAATCCACAACTACAATCAAAATACGCTAATGAATAACACACAACGAACAGTTAGTCGGGGTTCCAAGAGGCAGCGCCCCTAGCGGAGGTCCCGCTGGCCTGTTAGCTTGTAGGGGTTAAGGGGTAGCGCCCCTTGTGGGGGTCTCCAAGGGTGCTATTTTTTCTTCTTTCATTAAATGCAATTTTGCTTTCTAATTTTTGAATATTAATCAGATTAATGTTTGGACACCTTAGTAACAGTCGCCGTAAATTTCCATATTACAGACAATTTACATTCCCTTTTAACTATATTGATACAAATAACAAATTATCATGGCAGATTAATATAAATAATTTGCAACATTGAATGATGGATAGCATGCTTAAAATACCATATCATATTAAAACATACCAGTTTATAGACAATCTACAAATAATCTTGTCTGACCAAATAGTTAAGACGCACAGATTAAACCTAATTCAAGCAGTTCGCATGCTAAGTATTCTAAAATTATAATCATTTGAACATGCTGATATACACCGTTTAAATTAAATGAAATTCATTCATTCATATATATATCATACATATATTCAATAATACGATTAACACAGATGAATTAACAAAATCATTTAGTAGGTTGCTCTGATGCCACTGTTAGGATTCGTGGACTCTTAAATACGAAAAGCATCCACGAATTCCTTCTGAGGATCCAAGCGAAATGAATAAGACTGATCTAGGAGTTACAGAATTACCTCTGTTAGCCGTAGTCAAGACCTCCGTCTTCTAGTTTTTAGGTGTATGTGCAACTCGAACGATCACCGGATGCTGCAATGTATGAATGTCCTCTATCAGATACACACGTCGAACCACCTCATCACTTGGGAGTACTAGCACCTAGGGTTTTAAGAGGTTTAATTTTTCTAGTGAAAGAGGCACGAATGTTTTGATAAAGAACTAACTTAAGAAGATGTCTAGAGTTTTCTTTTTAAAACCACCCGAACCTCTTGGAGTCTAACTCTCATAATATCTTATCATATTCTATTTTAAATTTAAATTAAATTAAAACTGATATGATAAGATTCTTCCATTATCTCGGCAATTTAACTAATTAATTTATCGAGTTAGATTCTTATAATTTGGACATTCTTTAGATACATCGAATGTAGACATATTTCTAGATTCAATGTATCTGGTCATTTTTCTAGGTTTGATTAACCTAGACATATTTCCAGATACATTGAACTTGGTTACCCAAAAAATAACCTAATGTGTTCGCTTGATGTGTGACCCTATAGGTTCATTTAACATTGGCAGTGTGCCCAAATCACATTTAAATGTCCACAAGTTATAAGCGGTTTCTAGCAAAACATTATAATTATCCAGGTTAAATGAAGATCAGTGATCTCTTTGAACCAAATCATAACTTTATATTTAGTCCTTTTGTAACACGATATCCAGATTAAACATAAGGTACGGATCATATTATCCTTATTAAGCTTAATCAAATATTTCTTGATCTCATAGTAGACTGTTCAAACAAATGATATCAATATCTAAAATTGATATATTTGAGCACAGCCATGTATTTTAGCATTCTAACTTATCAAGGGGCCCATGGACATCTTTCCCAAAATTGAAAGAGACAAATTCCTTCACTATCAATCATATTCCTCTCCCTGGTTTATTCTATATCCAACCGTAGTCTAGTTTATTATATGGTTAAAGACAACTTTAGACAACGTCAAAATATAAATTTATCAGGTAGGAAATTATGATGAATTCAAGTCGAAGGACTTCTAATACTATTACGGCTAGAAAGTACTTATGACATGTTCCATGAAGTACTCTTACAGTAGGCCATGTCTAATACAATGTTCTCTAACATTTATTTATATTTTGACTTGATATCACATATATCCATGAGTTGTAAAACATAGCCATCAAGTCACAAACATACTAATATTAATTTATTATTATTCCACTAATAATAATTGATTAGGGACAATTTAAGAATAGTCATTGTATTTGTTATAGGGTTTTACTATCAAGTCACGTACTTGATGACCACAAAATTAAATGCACTATTCATGAAAAGAAATGACTTATATTATTAAATAATACATAATGACAATAGTATAAGTACAAATTGTTTTAGGGTATATCCCTAACAGATTTGAACTCAAGACCTTAGGAATTAACTACAAAGCTTTAACCACTTAACCACAATAATTCTCATTCTTATTCTTCCAATCTAATTCTCTTCTCTTCTAAAACCCAAGTCTCTTCTCTTCTCACCCCTAAGCAAAATTCCCCAATTGCCCTCAATACATACCTAGCATTAATAATTCACAAAAATCACATATAGAAATTTTAAAAATGTACAATATTTCACCCATAAGAATTTATTCATGCAACATGTCATGGAATGCAACCCTTCCCTCTATTTCTACGGTAGTGTTACGTGGGGTTTTACATGGATAGTTCTAGTAATGAAACAATTTTTGTTGTCAAACGGAGTGAAAATATTTATATGCTTTATCTTGACGATCTTATCAAGCATGATATAAGATGTCTTTCTGAAAATAATGATGATGGTTACCTTTGGTATAGAAGATTAGTGTTAGGAATTCTTGCCATGTAAATACAGTTGCATAGTGGAATAAAACCAAGAATTCCCTCCGAGGATCTCATTTATGCATAAAAAGGAATTGAACGGTGAAGAAAAATATACCTTACGTTGCTTTTGTGGACGAAAAATTTTCCTTCTGTTCAATTTGGGGCGTGATCTAACAAAAACTCTTTCATTCTGTCAAAACACTACATCTCAAGAGTAGAGATTTCTTTGACAGAAATCTACACAAGAATCGTGCTCAAGAATAGACCAGGATTTTTGTACTAGCAAAAATCACTTGGCGGCTAGGGTATTTTTCCAGAAGAAGATGTTTTGTAGAAAAAAGTTTCTCTTGTTTTCTAAAAACTTTCTGTGTAATTTCTAAAAACACACGGATTCCATACATATCACACACATATATATGTCCATTTTATTCTTGGTAAATAGAATCTATATTGCATATAAATTTTTTATTACCAATTATCATTATGACTTTAGTTAATTACATGTAGGCCACAAATTATAACTAATTATAATTTAACCACAACAATTTCTTCTTTTCACAACCAACCCAATAATATTATCAAATAATGAGTTGAGCATTCAATTCTCCATTGTGTGTGACCTATTAGGTTTTTCGATCTATTGGTAACAAAATATAAATTAATCTAAACGTCTTTACGATTAATAATCCTTAATAATTTTAGAATTAGCTTATTAATTCTAATAAGGATTGATTTATTAATTCTCTAATTAATAAATTCATATTAAGCAGACCATGAATGATATTTAGTAACACATCATAACCACCCAAAAGTCTAGAACGTCAAGTGGCCTGACATGAACTTTTCAATAGCAAATAATAGTGCAATAAACTCCTTTCACCATATAATATCTCATTCGATTTGGAGTATAGAATTATGCCAATTCTTTTCAGAATAATAATATTAATTCTGACATGAATATTTTAGTACTTATTCCAGTAATCTACTACTCAACATATGTATTAATTGGAATCATTTTCAATATACAATCACCTTGGCCAAGGACTTCTCAAGTAGTGATTCCTATAAGTGGTCGTGAAATATTCGCTCCTACTATTAGGAGTGGTGAATCATTTATTGTTCCTCTCAACTACTTTCATTTGCTTCATGTTGTACCTAATATCCATCCTATAGGCGGTCTTGTCAAGACACCAGAGATTGAAATCAAAGTCCAACACTTAATAAATAAAGTATCTTGGAGATCTCAAGTTTAAGGATACTTGCACATTTGCTATAATGAGATTCTATCATTGGCACTAAATAGTTATCCATATGATTATCTCATAGTCAGGTCATCCAATATACTTGTTCAAGTAACAAGCATCCACATATTAATTTTCAGTATCACAATACCTACGGATGCGAGAACCACCGTCTGATCAAATTAGGAAGTATAAGACGTGCTAGTCTTAACGCATTTATATATATATATATATATATATATATATATATATATATTATGACTAGGGATAATTTAAGTACGAACATTATCCAATTTAGTAGGAACCCCATATCATGATTTCTTTCACGATTTTCTTAACACAGTGTTGTACTTGAGACTTTATCTAGTAGTTATTTTACACAAAATCATAAATGAAACAAATTGAAAGATAAATAATGCATTGTTTTATTTAATAATGCACAATATACAGAATATATGTAATTGCCTCTAGGGCATAACACTAACAACTAGGCCATGTGTCTATTGATTTGCTAAATAGATTATCCTCAAAAGAGCTTGTTAGAAGACTACCCAAAATGAAGTTTAATAAAAACTGACTATGTGATGCGTGCCAATTTGGAAAATAAACCACAACTTCTTTTAAACACAAGAAAATGATTTCAACGTCAAAACCTCTTGAACTTGTAGATATGGATTTATTTGGACCAATGAGGACCACTAGTCTTGGTGGTAAGAGGTACGCTTATGTATTAGTAGATGATTTTTCAAGATTCACTTGGACTTTATTTCTTGCTCAAAAAAATAAGGCATTATATGAATTTTCAAAACAACTTAAATGCGTTCAAAATTCCCTTGGGTGCAAATTAACATCAATTAGAAGTGACAATGGTAGAGAATTTTGAAACCATGAGTTTACAAAATTTTGTGATAAGAGTGGTGTTTCTCACAATTTTTCAGCAGCAAAAACCCCTCAACAAAATGGAGTATTCGAAAGGAAAAATAGAATTTTGCAAGAAATGACAAGATCAATACTTTGTGAAAACTTCCAAATTATTTTTGGGCTGAAGTTGTGAATACAACGTGCTATATTGTTAACCGTGTTATGATGAGGCCCTTTATAAGAAAAACACCTTTTGAACTTAGATTTAACAAAATTTCATCAATTTCTTATTTCAAAGTTTTTGGTTACAAATGTTTTGTTCTCAACACTCGAGATAATCTTGAAAAATTCGATAACTATTCGGATGAGACTATATTACTAGGATACTCTTCCAACAAAAAGGCATATAGAGTGTACAATAAAAGAACTCTATGTGTGGAAGAATCTGTACATATTTTCTGTGATGAAACTAACAAATACTTCTCTAGAAAAGAAGACGATGATGTAGGAGCCACAAAGGAAAAAGGTAGTGAATAGCACAAAGCTCCATCACTTGACATCCATACCAAAGAAGAAAATTTGGAAGAATAGCAAGTTGAAGAAAGTGAGCAAAGAAATGAAGAGCACACTGATCAAAGCCTACCAAAAGATTGGAAGTACAAAGCTGGACATCTAGAAGAGCAAATTATTAGTGATCCCAGTTGTGGTGTCACAACAAGATGGTACTTCATTGATAATTTTGCTATACTTTCAAGTATTGAACTTGATTGCATTGATATGACTATGTGTGATGATTTTTAAATTCTGGCCATACAAGAAGAATTGAATCAATTTGAAAGAAATCAAGTTTAGAAACTTGTTCCTATGCTACTTGATCATTCCGTGATTGGTACCAAGTGGATTTTCAGAAACAACTTGATGAGCATGGTGTAGTTATCAGAAATAAAACTAGACTTGTTGCCTAAGAATTCAATCAAAAAAAGGGCATTGATTATGATGAGACTTTTGTTCCCGTTGCTTGATTAGAGTCCATTAGAATGTTGCTTGCTTTTGCATCCTTCAAAGGATTCATGCTTTATCAAATGGATGTTAAAAGTGCCTTTTTAAATGGTTTTATTGAAGAGGAGATGTATATGGAGCAACCCCCTGGCTTTATTCACGAACATTTTCCTAATCATGTTTTTAAACTTTTCAAAGCTTTTTATGGATTAAAATAATCTCCACATGCTTGGTATGAAATAATTAGTGGCTTTCTTCTTTCAAAAGGCTTTTTAAGAGGTATAATCGACACTACATTATTCATTAAATATGAAAATTCTGATGACCTCTTAATTGTTCAAATATATATTAATGACATTATCTTTGGAGCTACTAATGATTCTTTATACAAGAAATTTGCAAAGACTACGCAACAAGAATTTGAGATAAATATGATAGGAGAACTTAACTTCTTCCTTGGGTTACAAATCAAGCAAAACAAGGATGGGATTTTCCCAAATCAAGCTAAGTTTGCTAAGGAACTACTTAAAAGGTTTGGAATGAATGAAGCTAAAGAAATCATTACACCTATGAGCATATTATTAAAATTTGACAAAGATAAAAAAGGTAAGAAAGTGGATGAATCAAAGTATAGAGGTATGATTGGAAATCTTCTATATCTCATTGCTAGTTGATCCAACATCATGTTCTCAGTTTGCCTTTGTGAAAGATTTCAATCAAGTCCCAAAGAATCCTATCTATGTGCTGTAAAATGTATCCTTAGATATTTGGTTGGAACATATGATTATGGCCTATGGTATCCTCAAACTAACTCTTTTGATCTTTTAGAATACATAGAAGCTGACTATGCAGGCTGTAAAATTAAAAGAAAAAGTACCAGTGGACATTGTTAATTTCTTAGACATTCTCTAGTCTGTTGGTATAACAAGAAGCAAGCCTGTGTTTCATTCTCAACAACCGAAGCAGAATACATAGTGGCAGGAAGTTGTTGTGCACAAATCTTGTGGATGAAAAATACTTACTCGATTTTAGGCTTAATTTTAACTGCGTGCCTATTTTGTGTGACAATACCAATGATATTAATTTAACCAAAAATCCAGTTCAGCACTCTAGAACTAAGCACATTGAAATCAAGCATTATTTTATTAGAGATCATGTGCTTAAGGATGATGTTTGTGTGGAATACATTCCAATTAACGATCAGCTTATAGATATATTCACCAAACTAGTAGCTGAAGAAAGATATAATCATTTGCGAAAAGGTTTGGGAATTATTAGATTGTGTAACTAACGATTTTGCTAGATATTAGTTGTTTATTCGTGCAGAATTCCTAAAGATTTTTTTATTTCAGATGGAGATTCTGGATGCAGCTCTTGGACATTGTGAATCCAAACTCCCTTCATTAAAATAACATCTTTAGCTAATAACCTTTGTATCGATATTGGACAGACATTTTGGACTGGGCTTCAAGCCCAAAATGGAAACAGCCTAAAATCGTGCGTGACATATTTCTTAGGCAGAAAAATTGGATAGAAATGTCTGGGTCTAGATTTTTTTTTGAAATTTAAAATATTCATGCCCTTTTAGAATAAGCTCTTTTATATCTCTGAAAGGTTACGTTTTTGTACTTGATGGTACTTATGTTCTCAAATACCTGAAAAATCACAAAAAGACTTTCAAAACTATTTAAGTTTCTATCTCTTTTTTTCAAAATCAGGAACCGTTATTAACCTCTCTCTTTCTCTCTTTGCAAATCTTCGTACTTTCTGCAAAACAAGATAACCTAAATTTTGACCCTCTATCCACCATGGCTAAAACCCCTAAAACCAATTAAGGAACCGAGCGCAAGTCAAAGAAACTCAAGCAAATAAAAGCGAAAGAAAAGAAATTTGTTGCCTCTACCAAATTGCTCACCAAAAAGGGCAAAGAAGTTGCCGAAGAACTAGCCTCTTAAACTGCATCATCAGAACAATGTCCTGAAGATGAAAGCTTGGACACCCGGTACCTCACTTCTTTGACTCTAAATGTGAGTCATAATTCAATGAATGGGTGTTAGAAATAAGACCATTGTTGTAGGCTATTGGGTTAACCCTAATGCATTTTTAAATTATGTGAATGTGCTAAATATGTTTGAATCAGTCGACTAGGGAGAGTTGTTATCTGTTAATGAAAAAATATACACTGTGTTGGTATGGGAAATTTACTTGAATATGAGAAAATAGAGATTCAGGAAACAAAGGATGGGTTCATGGTTCAGTGTTATACCTTGCGGTAGGCTATGTGAACTTAGAGTTTAATCATCAGATGCTAAATAAAATCTTTGGAGTCAGAGACAGTGGAATTCAGTTTTTTGAGATGAATAAATTTTCGAAAGAGTCTGACCTATTTGATTTGGGGAGATTTAAGGAAAAATTTAATGGAGGTAAGAGTTTTAAAAACTCCAATGATCGCAACACCAAATGGCTAAATAGAATTGGGAGAATACTACACCACATGGTTTCAACCATGGTGGCACCCAGTTTGGGCATAAAACCTCGATAAGCATTATGCAGATGATATTGATGTTGGGCCTATCAGAGGGCAGGTAAATTAGTTTTAGATTCTTGGCTATGAAGTTGATGCTTCAATTAAAGAATACCTCAAACTAAGCCTTGTCATATGGAAACCTTCTAACCAAGGTCTTCAAACACTTCAATGTGGATCTCAGTACGAATGCCTCTAGAAACTCAAAGATGAATGTCTATAACATGGATTGATATGAGAAAATGGACTTTGTCCAAATGAACAATTAATGGATTCTGCTTATAGATTCTATAGAATAAGAAAAGGAAAAGCTGATTAAGATTAAAGCTAAAGGAAAAAAGCTATACTTGTTGCCTCGACTGGGACAAAATGCAGAGTTGAAATCGTAGCTGAGTCTGCCAGTAAAGGTAAGCAGAAAGTTAAAAAAAAGTGGATTGTCCCAGAGTATTTTAGCTACTCTGAACTTTTGTTTGAAAAATTAGATTGATTAAGTGCCAAAGTCAAGACTGAATTGCATAATCTGGGCACTCGACTTATTGATATGGGAGGAAGGCAGTCCAATGCCGAGAAGGCTACTAAAGAGGTCTCAAAAGAGCAAGACACTCCATAGGAAGAAGAACATGAACCTGTCATTCTACCTGAAAAGGATACTGGAAAGCCCACTGATGCTGAAGAAACTACTGTTGATGAGATTCTAGCTTCACCCACTGCAGAACCTACATTTGAAGATATTTTGTCTCAACCTACTGAAGGGATGACTACTGCAGCTTCTGCTGGCCTAGTTGCTCTTAAGAAATACAAACTAGTTACAATTTGTAGCTCATCAAGTCGCAGACAGAAGTATGTTGTAGTAAAACAGAAGTCTACCAGACTTGCTGGACAACATAAAAAGAAGGGTGCAATTGCTAAGCCTGAGACTATCATTATTCTATGAGCTATGACACATGAAGAAAGCTGACTAATGACTTCCTCTTATGCAACTTTATTCTCCTTCTCTATTTTATGTTTTCTACACTTTATTCTCCTAAAAACTTTTATTTTGGTTTTGGACTGATAATACTATTAATATTTTGATTCTATTTTGATTACTTCTGCTTGTTTCTCTGCTGCTTCTTGTTATTTTTGATAATGATAAAGGGGGAGAAACTTTTGGTATATAAACTATAGATATATAATATAGATTGTGACTATAAGGATATATGATATGGATTGTGATTATATGATTAGCCAAGTTGACTGTAGTATTTGCAAAGTGTTGTGTTGATTGTAGTGTCTGCAAAGTGTAGTGTTGTGAATGAAAAGTGCTGGATGATGAAAAGCATACCAGACATGGTGATTGTATGAAATAGGATGAGGATATTGAGTGGATGCTTATGGTAATTGTGTTGTGATGATTTTATTGGTTGAATAGTGAATAATGGTAGGATTGTTCTATAAATATTCCAATTGATTTTTTTCAAACGTTGGTATATTTTTTTGGGAAAAATCTTCCTTTTTAACGTTGCACTAACACAGGGGGAGTTGTGGACACAAGGGGAGTTTTGGACCCTAAAAAGTTTTTTTTTTCTAAATCTAATAAACTAGTACAAAAATGCTTTCACAGAAGTTACCTTCTGCATTGCTTTTAACCTGTTTTGGATGCACGTTTTGGAAGTCCAAAATCGCAAATCCAAGCTTGTTCTCTAATGCATTTAAACATTAGCATCTTTCCATCTACTACTTATATGGGAGAGCACTGTTATATATGTCCTATCTTCTACACCTCCACATGTACATACTTATATACTTAAGTTTCACATTCCTTTGTAAGTAATCACTATTTGGCTATCTCTTTGTGAAATAGTCCTTCCTTAAGGAAGAAAGAAGGATATGAAAGTTGGTTGAGCTATAGGCTCATTGAGCCTCATTTATGAGATTATGCTTGAATTTTTATTCTAAGCTCATAAACACTCTTTAGGTCTTATGATGAGAGATCATATTTAAATTTATCATAACCTTCTCTATATCTCTCGGTCTCACATGATTCATACAAGCTTCCATTGTTCTTCCTATCACTATCCATCAAGCTTGTCATCACTAAAAAAGGAGGAGATTATAAGTCCAAAGAGCATTCTCCTGTGTTTTGATTTATGACAAACATTGATGTGGACTAACATGTGTATTTATATATGATAGAATTTTTGGATACGACATGTTTGACCTCGATTCTTCAAAGTCTTGCAAATAGGATTGCCAAGCAACTTATAGTCGATGAAGCTTGAGAAGAATGATAAAAAAAAAAAGTATCCAATCCCAAGAAGTTGTACAACATGAAGATTTTGAAAAATCTTAGACTAGGAAATTGTGAATAAGATATCAATTGTATTTCCTATGTCTCTTTACCGCGGTTCAATTTATTTCATATTGAAGCACATAAAAATAATTTTTAAAAAAAGTATTTTCAATTTAAATTTTTTTAATAAAAACTTAGTTGAGAGATTTTGGATAGACCTCTGAATTCAAATTGTCCATCCAAGAATCTGTAGGTGTTCAAAATATAGTTCTACATAAATTAGTGTTTTGGACTCACCTTTCGGACGGATAATTTTTTATCTTGTAAATCCAAAATTCTGAAAAAAATTTGATAGTGAAAAATAGCCATTACTAGCCATTGGCATCTTGTTTTTTGCCCCTATAAAAGTTCTTTAAACAAGATTTTTGTAACACCCCACCTTTTTACTTTCGGTTGGCTACTATCTGTAATGGGATGAGAATTTATATCAATGACCAGAACAAAAGTTGATCGGTGTATTGAGACGAATACTTTGGTGAAATAAAAGTTTGTTGGAACCTGGATGTAATTATTGGATTTGTTCTACCCGTACCCTAAATTTTTGGAAGGCTATTAAGATTAACAAAATAAGAATTTTAGGGTACTCTAGAAAGAGAAATTGATCAGTGCAGTAAGACGCACGCTTTGGTGCGAATTGTGCTACTCGGGATATCGGAGGCATTTTTGTCATTTTGACCGCACTCGTGACTTTGACCACAAATTTGACCAAGTAGAGAGGGAATTGAAGAATTTAAGTGTTACCAATGGATTCAGTGGAATTTTTGGAGTTGAATAGTGAAATAAAATATTTTTCTGTTACGGACCCGATTTTGGTCATTTCTGAAGAAAATAGAAAATTGCGGTTGGAAATGGGACGTGCGGCTTCTTATGATTGGTGAATGAAAATAAGTATCGTTTAATGATGGGTTAATGAGGTCAAGTGTTTCTATTTGATTGGTTGTGATAAGTTGAGATAAAAGTTTATAAATAAATATTTTTACAAAGCTTAGTCATTGTTATGTGCCACCTAAGTGGACATCTCATCACCATATGGACCAATGAAAACTCACTAAGTATTGATTCTATGATTGGTTACATGAACAATCATGCAAGGACTTTCTAAAGAATTCCATAGAGTTCTTGAATACTCTAAAGGACACCTAAGTAGCTAGGTGGACCAATTAAGGGCTTCCAAATGTTTGAGACCATTTAATGCATCCTTGACTTGAAGACCATATTTCTCTATATATAGGCCATGAAGGCCGGCTGAAATGGCTTTAGACAGCCAGAATTTTGCAGCAAACAAGGAAGAAAAAGAGAAGAGAAAGGAAAAAGAAAATAGAGAAGAGAGAGAGAGAAAATTCAGAAAATAGAGAGGAGAAAGAGATAGAGAAGGAAAAAAAAGAAGATGCTTGGGTAGTTTAGCTTCCAAATGCAGCAAAGAAAGGTAAGGATCTACCTTTCTTGAAGTAAAGTTATTATATAAAGCATGGAGATCATTTTGGTATACATATTATAAGAGGTTATGTATGAATTATGGAAACTAGTTAGGTGAAGTTGTGTGAAAACTGTTCTTGTGTGCGTGTATATGTGGTGGATGGGATGGCATCTTATTAGCTGTGTTTGTGTGATGTTTGATGGAGATTTGAAAGTGTTTTAGAGACTTAACTATGGCTGCATGTTGTTCTTGAATTAGGAAAAAAGAAATGAAGTTGGAAATAAGATAATTGTTAAAAAACTTTCAAGGATATATGTTATGATTGAGGCTGCTGGTTTTCTTGTTGTGCTATGGTGAAATTTTCTGGTTTATGTATGACTGGAAATCAGTGGCTTTAAGGGTGTTAAAAGGAAGATTGGATTGAATTAATTTGTATTCATATAATAAACAAGGAATGAAGATATAATGTGTTTTGTTGGACAATGGGTTTATTTTCAGAAAGTTATGGGAGGTTTTATGTCCAGTAAATCTGTAATGTTTTTAGATTTGAACAAATAAGGAATATATCTTTGTATCTAAGGATCATAGAGGCATTTTGGAGCAAGTTTGAGGTTGATCGGATTTATGGATCAAAAGTTATGGTGAAAATAGTAAAAGGTGCCAAATCAGTGGGTTTTTACTACTGGATCATTGTGTTCAAAACTGAACAAAATGGACAATAGAATTGGTACTCCATGAATTGGAACTTGTAAAGGAATGTCTTAAGGATATTTTGAAATTAGTTTGACATCATTTGGATTTGTGGATTGAAAGTTATGAGCAAAACAAATTATGGTGTCAAAACTGGAAAATTGCAGAATGTTATTAAGAACAAATGAATGCATGGATTGATTTTAATTATGTTGATGGACTGAATGAGAATTTTTATGGATATATTAAGTCCTTATATTCATGTGAGGAGGATGGTATTATGAGATGGATTATAAGTGTGCAAGAATTATATTTCATTTCAAGCATGAAATGAAACGAGAAATGAAGTGAGTTCCTTAGACAATAGTCATATGTATATTATGGTTGAGAAACATAGAATACTAAATGCGTTATGAATGATCATTGTTGTAGGTCGTTCATTGTTAAGCCTTGGTGATGACTTAGCGAATATTTATATTGCTAGGTAATAAGTGATTCGAGGTGAGTCCCTTAGATTTCTAAAACTCTTTCTAAAGCTAGTGTGCTTTATTTTTCTATGAAATGCTATGCTATATATCGTTTTGGAAATCCCTGAACATGTTTAAGATTTATCTAAGCAATAATTACTTTTATGCCATTTTGGGCTCAATTGACCATCATAATTGGCTTGGAAACCTTACTAAATGACTAAAGCAAGAATTTTGTGAATTTAGTCCTTTTGAATTAAATATTTGGGATTTTCAGAAAATGGTAAATTTTGGAATCAAATATCCATAAATTGACTGAAATGCCTTTATTGGAATGTTTTATGAAAACCTTTGGAACTCGAGTATTCGGTAAATGACCGAAATATCTTTTTTGGAACTCTTGTGAATATTTTTCAAATCGGGTAAGGATAAAATAACCCGAATACCCTCAGAAAGTCTTTTGGAATCGGGTATCGATAAAATGACCTAAATACCCTTGAAAATGACTTTTGTAATCGAGTACGGGAAAAATGACCTAGATACTTTTGGAAACACGTTTTGATGTGTGAATAGAATCCTTTATTTGGTTTCAATATGATTTTGGAAAATGTTGTTTTACCCCAAAAATATTTTGATTTGAAAATTTTGTGGGAACAGATAACCCTCTAGCCTGATCAGTCAGACGTGAATAGTATTGTTGACATTGAGTACTCAGCAGGGATTTTGATCTTTGTACTAGCTCATATTAGAGATAGACGACCCCAAGTAACCCGATCAGTTTTGGGGATTGTCTTACTCAAAACAGGGCGATAGGACTTTGAGATGAGTCATCCTGGCTAGCCGTTTTGAGTCTGGCAATTGCCTATTGATTATGATGGTGGATTGTACACAAGATACTGAGTGGGAACACTCAGTGTGTTCAATCCCTTGCCACTTTGATGGTGATTGACATCAGGATTGGGACCCCTGGCTTATGGTGGCAAGTGAAAGATCCCTAAGTGCTAGGTGAGCTGTACATTTTTACACTCACCACTCTGGCATGACACGGGTGACGTGTTGTAAGGCGTAGTTCCTAGCACAATAAACCGTGTAGCCGAAGGCGAAGTTCCTTGAACTTTGCACGCGGGTCGCGCTTCTAGATGGAGAAGAACCCGCTTTTATTAAAATTAGGGGCCATATATTTGGAACTATGTTTTTCGTATGTATAAGATAAATTGAAGCCAAATCTATCAATTACTTCTATTTCCCAGTTATAAAGTTATTTTCGGTGAAGAAATTGATAATTGATTTCATAAGAAAAACACTAGCACACACGGGACTCACTGGGTGATGTTTACTCACACGTGTCTTTTATCTTAAATTTTTGTAGGATCCAGAGTTGAAAGGACCTATGGATAGATGACGATACTATAGTGACAACAAATAAGTCCAGACGTTTCCCTTTTGGATAATACACCTTGTTACTAATGTTGAATGAAAATTTTCATGTATGAGATTCTTTACTATATATGTGCATGTGACCATCAGTATGGGTTGTTGTATGGATTTGGACCTTGCATACTCTGTTGGATTTTTTGTTATAAAGACCTCTTGTCTGGGTAACAAGACGGGGCGACACCCAGTGTTGATATGCTTTCGCTGTTACCTTTAGTAGGGGTGTTACAATTTTCAGCAAGGGATTTGTGCTAATACTTTTAGAAACACTGTAAGATTTTCAAAAAAATAGAAATTCCTCACCTACAGTATGCTTCAAAGTGGGATTTATTATTCCAAAGGTAAAAAAAGTAAAAGAACTCTAGCAAGTGTATATCTGCTCAATCTGTGAGCTATTTCTGCATTTTCTCTTTGAATTTTTTTGTATCAAGGTTTGGAAAATAAAACTCAGTTGGGGTGAGCCTTGATTGTTTTGTGTAAAGAGTTTGGGTGTAAAACTAAGTGTGGTGACCCTATCATGTAAGATTGGTGTTGCCTACCACCATTGATTTGGGAAAAAGGTTTTTGTGGTTATATTGAAATCCTTAAGCGTGTTCTTAAGGTAGTTGATGTAGATCAATTAAGGATCGAACCACTATAAATCTTTTGGTCTATTTTATTGCATTTAATTTGAAAATCATAGCTGCATTTTTCGCTACTTATCAGATCAGAAAAACGCTGCACTTTTCTTTTCAATCAATGACCTAATTTAAGTCTTTTATATTTCATAGTGAGTTGGTTATTGATCTTGTAACTGCCTGTCTTAAATTTAGTTTTTCTACTCTTCATTTAGTGCAAATTTGAAAGATCCCTGACGGGATACTAAAAGCTACTCTTCTTTTTAAACATATATATTTTCCAGCCCATTCTTACAAGTCATTAAAAGAATTTGAAAATCTTCATTTATTTTCCATGAACCTTATTCACCCCTCTAAGGTTTATTAGTTCTCTCTATATATATAGTGAAAGAAAGGAAAATTAGGTCTCTCAAAATTTTCCTAAAAATTGCCGCCTTCAGATGAAATTCTATAGCTTTTTTCTCTAAAAGAAAACCAAAGTTTTTCTTCGCTTCTTCTCAACAAAAAAACCCAACCACCAGTAAAGCACTAGTTTCTGGTGGTTTTAAGTACCGTTCTTTGTGTGGATCAATATTAGAAAAATTTTTATCCTTGGAATTTTGGTGGTTCGTGATTGAATGAGTTTACGGAAGGGTTCTGTGTGCATGAAGAAAATTTTAAAAGCTACGTTTATGAGGTAACGATTTCTTTCCTCTCCTAACCCGTTTAATTACATACGAGTGATCCTATTGCATGAATTTCATTTTATTTTTCACTGTACATTATTTGATTTTGCATGATTAAAATCTAACAAATTGATATTTATGCCTTGCATAAGATGCTTCATGACTAACCTATTCCCCTGAGCCATTCATTGATTACTTCTATATGGAAGGAAGTGGCTCGTAGCCTCACCTTCAATGCATATACGGTTCCTTTATTTATTATGCAAGTTTTACATGCTTTTGGAGTGCGCACAAATAGGGATTGTGGAACTACTACTTCTTAGGATCTTTTGAATATAGTTACAATCATAGAGAGTGTATGTGAAACCCCATCCAAAACTAATCCTAGAGTAAGGGGGTTGAGATGCATATCATATTTTTTTGCATGCATAAATATATTTTTGAATGATTTTATGTGCTTTGGATTCGTGATTTATATCTAGAAGGCTCAATTGTGCTTATTGAGCAGGAATGACAAAATGGTAATTTTGCTTGAAGTGAAAATAGGGAGATGGCTTGACGGTTAAATAGGAAAAATATTTGGGAGAGAAAATAAGAACAAGAGTTATTGTGGTTTAGTGGTTAGAGATTTGGAATAAATCCTTGGGGTCATGAGTTCAAATTCCATCCTTTAAGTTTTAGCATGATTAATTTTTATTTTAGATAAGTAGGCTATTTTCGGCCCTTGCTTGCCATAGGGAGGAGTAGAAGTGTTGTCCTAGGGGAGGCATGAAAGGAAAGTCCGAATCCTACTCTTGTACCCTACAAAAATTCTTAAGGGATACATACCATTTTTACTCTCTAGCTTACCCTAATTCTTTATCAATTAAGCTGCTCAATTTATCCAAGCCATTTTATTTTCAGAAAATTCCAACAAGCTTCCTTGATCTTGGAGTTTCGAAAATGTCTATGTGAGGATAGTATATTGACAGAAAATGGGGAAGGGGTTATAGAAGGATCCCAAGAGAATTAATCTCCAAGGTTAAACCTTTAAACTCCACCCTATAAGTGATCATCTTCTTCATGTAGCAAATCTGGAAAACTTTTCTAGCTTCTTGGTCAGTCCAATTTTCGAAATCTTCAGCCACCTTTCTCACTCAAATACTACCAGAAAAATAGCCAATTCACTCAACTTGAAGACTGAAATCTTTGGCCAAAATTCAGACTGCAAAAAGCTGTGCAAACCAGAGAAAAATTTTGGCAAAATTCGCAGCAAAACAGTCCAAAAACCAAGCTGTTTCTTCTAGCCTTCAAACCAATAATTCATTTCTGTCTTTCCTCCATAAAAATGGCTGGAAACCAGCCTTACAGTACCCTCCAATACTCCTTCAAACCTACTGCAAGTCAGCTGGAGCATGGCAGAAGAAACTGCACGAAATTCCAGCAAATCCTTCGAGTGATCAACCAGAAATTCCAGCTTTGTTTTCTTTTCACCCTTGTCCGAAACTCACTCCAATTTTCTATAAAACTAACCCTAGTCAGCCATGAACTGAACTTAACCATCTCCTCCACTGGTCTGCACGAATGAAACTCCATGGCTACCCCTTAAATTACTCCATCAATCACTACAATCAAGCCTTCCATTGGAATTCAAAATTCCAGCAAATTACTCCACGAAAACCTCCATGGTTTAAGCTTCAAACAACCAAAAAATCTTCCACCCTTACACTCTGAATTTTGGCCATTCTATAACCCATTCAAACATCATTCATCTCAGCAAAATCCCAGCCAAACCAGTTGGCCATTGAAGCTCCCAAAGACCTCCATCAACCAAGCTATTCTTACCATATTTGCTACCTTAATTCACTCCCTAAATTATTCCTTTTGAATTTCAAACAACCAGCTTTCCTTCTTCTCCCTAATCTGAAAATTTAATCACCAGAATTTCCATAGCCATTCGGCTAACCCTTTCCAAGCAATTTTCGTCCAGCTTCTCTCCATTCTCTCCATTTCTCCAAGAACACACACCACCATTTTCTAAGCCTAAGACTACTTTAAACACCTTCAGTCTTCTCCAAAAACTCCAAATCACATCTACTCATCCTCTAGAATCCATTTCTGCAATTTATAACATCAAACTCTGAAATCAAGGTTCTACTTTCGGATAAAAAAATCTGAATTTTCTTGAAGA
Organism: Voacanga thouarsii; assembly: GCA_026120185.1. NCBI lineage: Eukaryota > Viridiplantae > Streptophyta > Magnoliopsida > Gentianales > Apocynaceae > Voacanga > Voacanga thouarsii. The sequence goes on from JANUWF010001774.1 coordinate 1,235,301, forward strand.
CTTAAGAACACTCTCAAGGTAGACATGAACGATTATCTCAACCTTCTTTCCTCTTCGACCTTTAATGAAATATACTAATAATCTCTCTCTTCTCTTCTTGCTTTCTTTCTCTTTCTCTCTCTCTCTCTCTCTCTCTCTCTCTCTCTCTCTCAGCTGAAATGTTTACTCCAACCATGGCCATTTTCTCTTCTTCCTTCTTGGTCGGATCAATTCTTCCAAGCGTGTGGACTCTCTTAAGACTTCATCAAGGTAGTCAATATTTGAGTTTGTCTCTTTAACCCTCTCCTTAATTCTAAAATCATACCTTTTAGATGTTGTTGGGAAAAGGATGGAATATAATTGGAGATTGAGTATGTGTTTATAAGATGGAGTTGGGATTGAAGCATGAGGATGATTTGTCTTGGTTGAGTTTTATGACGTTTTAGGGTTTGTTGCTTGCTCTTCATGTCGTGAGTTAGTGTGGATGACTAAGCATGATAGATATTATGTCACCTTTGGTGAATAAGGTTTTATGTTCTTGTATTCTTGTTGAAGCCATGAATATGACTATGTTTGGTGGAGTTTGGATCATGTGTTGGTAGATATGGATCTATGCTTTTATTCATGATTTGGATGGTTTGTTAATTGGTGTAGAGTTTATGTTCATGATTATGGTTAGCAATAGGAAAATTATGATCATGACCTTGTTGATCTTAAACTATTTAAGTTAGCCAATTTTATTACATTAATAAAAATTAACACTATATTTTCTTCTAATGATTTCGAAACCCTAGGAAGATTTGGATTTGGGCTGATATATGAAATAATGATATCTTAGCCAAATACATGATGTCTTTTATTAAAAATAAAATATATAAATATTATATATAATAATATTATTAAATAAAGCCTTTTATATAAATGATCATAATAGGTAAAAAATATTAATCTTGTAAGTCATATATTCATAAATACTAATAGAATTTATTTATTAGCCTTTTAATCAAAACATATTAACATTTACTTATTATTAATTTTATTTACCAATTATTTTCTAACTAATAATTATTAATAGATGATTATTTTAAATAATATCATCTAGGACCTAGGACCCTTCATCAAATAAACCCTAGTTTATTTATAACAAGATTTAAACCTACAACTTATTAGTAACTATTTCACAAACCCTAGTTATTTTATTATCAAGCTAGATTTATTTTATGAAATCCTTTTTGATTATCTAGCCTTAAAGTTTGGAACACTAGGGTCATGATTGTAGTAAGTTGAACCAGGATTATTTATGCAAGCAAATTTGGCTTGAGTTTAATTATGGCTTGTGTTTACCCCAGGCGGGGTTAGGTTAGCTTTGGAAGGTCTTTAATTTAGCTCAAGCAAAGGATTAGGTAAGCTCCTACATAAAACCTATTTGATGTAAAAAGGACGTGATGGCAAGCCAAATGTGAAGTGTGTGAACACTCATTTTTGTAAAGGCAATTGAGGACTATTCCTTTTCTTATTTCAGTAACATAAATTATTTGAAAACCAACAAGTAGTTTTTCTCAAACACTAAACTCTTTTAAAACCAAATTTGACACAAACTTTGGAAACCCTTGATTTCCATTTCCAAGTAAAGCAATGTTTTATCAATTTTCTCCCAAGTGAGATAAATAAGGTTGAGTACTCAATAAGGGGAGGCTAGTGGTACTCGTTTTAAAGAGTAAGAGCGAGTCTTCTAGCAGGAGGCCACCTCTAGAAGAAGAACTCAACTTGGAAAAGCTACAGTACTACTTGGTCATGTCGGTCCGAGCTAGCAAGTTTTAGTGATGTGGGCTGTGTGTTGCCAGAATGGACAACCGGTTTTGTTTGGGTGTAGAGAAGGAGGAGTATCTTACCCGGTAGGCCGTACACCTACCTTTTTGTCAGTCTGCACAAAGTGTGGCATTCTAACCGTTGTATGGTTATGGGGTCTAACGTGCGGTAACCCATGACCGCCCTTTTGAGTGGTTGTGTTTATTGCGCACTTGTATGGTTTGAAAAGAAGAAAACACCACTCTTAGTTTTTAACATTATTTAATGCTTGACAGTATTTTTCCTTATGAAGTTCCACAACTTGCATTTATGAATTGTTTTATCTGGACACTCAAAGCACACACGGACTTACTGAGATTTTTATCTCATCACCTTTTTTATCATAATTTCAGGTCGATCCTGCTGTGGGGATGAGTAGGTAGTTGTTGCCTGCTTGGAAGATATTGTGTTATTTATTTTATGTAATGCTTTGAGAGATGATAGTGAACAATTTATTTTTGGATTTGTTCTTAAATTTTTGGGTTGTAATAAGTTTTTAATTTCAATGTATTGTTTTATTTTTGTTTTGTGACTTGGTTATAAAGACCTCTTGTCCTTTGAACGGGGCAACATCCCTGACCCTGTTAGGTCTAGGTAGTGGGGTGTTACAAGTGGTATTAGAGCCTAGGTTTAGGCAAATATAGATAGTTTATGTTCTATTTATGTAAGTTCAAATCCTTTATCTAACCTGTCTTGTTATAGGATGGTTAGAATGCTTAGAACCGCGAGGAAGGGGCATCAATGGCATCTTCCTATCCTTATCTACCCAGAAGACCTTCCAGTACCTCAGCCAGTTATTCCTTTGGAAGATAGCAGTGATGATGAGGTTCCAATCAATGTGTTACCCCCAATACCTGTGATAGATTTTAGTTCTGACAGTGAAGATGAGGAGATAGATATGGAGTATGTTCCCCACCCCCCTAGTCCCATAATTAATTTGTCAGTTGATAGTGATGATCTAGGGAAGATAGATTATGAATCTCCAGCTAGGCCTTCCTTCATTCCTTTACCCAACCAGATTGAGACCGGGGAGAGTTCTAGGCGATCCGGGAAGGAGCCAAAGGAGGGGTTTGCAAGTGGGGCTGGGATAGATTTCTCTAAGAACTCTGGGGGTTGGTTATATGAGGTTGATCTTGAAGATTTTGATGAGGACTAGAGGGGCTGAGAGTTATTACGTTCCGGATGTTTATTTATTATTTTTCGTAAACTCCTATGTTAAGGATTTCCTTTCTGTTTATTTCTTTTATTTCAAACTTATGCAAATAAGAGTACCTAAGTACTCTAAGATTTGAGCGAAATTTATGAGCAATTCTTTAAACAAACTTACATCTGATGTTCTTTTACTTAAATCTGACTGTGAATGCATGCTCAACTAAAATGATTTAATCATTGAATGCATAAAGTTATCATTTGGGTATGGTTTAGAATGGCACCCAAGCGCCATGTAGCTTCATCAAGCAGGAGAATTCCGGAAGCAGATCATGTGGCACCAGAAGTTGAGACAACCCAGATGCAATCACCTAACCGAGGTAATAAGAGTGAACCAGATATGGAAATGGGGTTTGAAGCACCGATTGAAGTGACAATGGGGCAATTATTCAGTAAGATGGTAGAGATTCTATAGACCTTGATTGAGCGGAGAAATCCCAAAGGAAAGGATGAGGCGTTGGAGTGGTTTTTGAAATTTCAGCTGCCCGTCTTCTTTTGTGAAGTTGAGCAAGATCAGAAAGCTGAGCAATGGATCGAGCAAATGAAGGACATATTTGCTATGCTCCAGTACAGTGAGGAGCGAATGGTTAAGTTTGCTACATTCCGTTTGAGGGGCCCAGCTCGGGCATAGTGGCAGCGGGTTCAGGATGATTGGGAGATGGTTGATCAGGAATGGACGTGGTCCAATTTTATTGAAGCATTTAGGACTGCGTATATTCCCCAGTGGATAGTAGAAAAGTGGGAGGACGAGTTCCAGAATTTAAAGCAGAGGAGTATGACAGTAGCCTAGTATGCATCACAGTTCACCCAGTTATCGAAGTACTGCAAGAGGCTAGTGGACACCGAACGGAATAGGACGAGGCAGTTTGTCAAGGGACTGAGGCAGGAATTGAGGAGGGCATTGGCATCTTCTCCACCAACGACCTATTCGGGGGCTGTGGACGCAGCTACCAGGACAGAAAATAAGGACCACAGTAGGATGGCATCGAGACCCTTCCAACCACCAAGGCAACCTCAGGGACACTTCCAGAGGCAACAATTCAACAAACGCCCCGCCAACCAACAGTGGCAAAATCGGGGAAAGCAATCCCAGATAGCACCGGCTGGTCCTGCATAGAATCTTCCGTTATGCCGGCAGTGTGGGAAAAGAGGCCATACAGAGAAGAACTGTTGGTCCAAAGGAGGTGGCGACCCGAACCATTTGCGGAACGCCTGCTCTAAACTGCACCGAGTCGAGCAAGAAAATCTGACTCAGAATCCGGGACCTAATAGAGCTAATGCCATGGAAGCATCCAGAAGTGGAGCACCGAAGCCTCAAATGAAAGCCAAGGTATTCGCTCTCAATAGGGAGGAGGTTGGAACCGATGCAGCAAGTGTGGAAGGTACATTTACTGTTCAAGGACGTTCTGTTAATGCATCGATAGACCCTGGATCTACTCATTCCTATTTAAACAAGATCTGTCCATGTCATTTGGGTTGGGATAGGGTAGATCTATCTTTTAACTTATTGGTGAGTACACATTTGGGGAAGATGGTGCAAGCGGATCTTTACGTGCGAAATTGTAAAATTGATGTGGGAGAGAAAGCTTGGAGGGAAATTTGATAATGTTGGATATTGATGATTATGATTTGATATTGGGAATGGATTGGCTAACAAGGCATGGGGCTAGGGTAGACTGTAAAAATAAATCGGTCCAATTCATTAGACCGAGTTGTGATGTGTTGGAATTCAATGGCAAAAGAGTGAAGGAATTAAAGTATTTGATAGCTAGGGCTAAGGCCCGGAAGTTGTTGAAGCAAAGATGTCAAGGGTATTTGGCTTATATGATAAACAGGCCAAAGAACCAGTGCACTCTGGAGGACATCGAGGTAGTGAAGGACTTTCCTGATGTGTTCCCAATAGAACTTACTTCTCTACCTCCCAGTCGAGAAATTGAATTTACCATTAACCTAGTTTCAGGGGCGGAACCAATATCTCGAACCCCATATCGGATGGCACCGGTAGAGCTGGAAGAACTAAAGGAGCAGTTAGAAGAGTTAGTGAAGTAAGGCTACACAGACCTAGCACGTCGCCCTGGGGAACACCTGTGCTATTTGTGAAGAAGAAGGACGGGACTCTGAAACTGTATATCAACTATCGAGGCTTGAACAATCTGACGATAAAAAATAAGTATCCCTTACCGCTGATTGATGAGCTGTTCGACTAGTTACAAGGATCCAGTTGCTACTCCAAACTGGACCTGAGGCAAGGGTACTATCAAGTGTGGATAAAAGAGAAGGATATCCCCAAGACGGCCTTCAACACTAGATATGGACATTATGAGTTTGTGGTGATGCCATTCGGGGTAACTAATACTTCAGCAATATTTATGGATTTGATGCATCGAGTGTTCCGACCCTATTTGGATAAGTTCGTGGTGGTCTTTATTGACGACATCCTGATTTATTCCAAGAGTCTGGAGGAGCATGCAGAGCATCTGAAGCTCGTATTGGAGAAGCTATGGGAGCACAAGCTTTTCGCCAAGTTTAGCAAGTATGAATTCTAACTAGATAGTGTAGCATTTCTTGGCCACGTGGTGACCAGGGAATCAAGGTAGACCCAGCAAAGGTTGAGGCAGTGTCATACTGGAAGTAACTGGAGAATATCATCGAGATTCGAAGCTTCTTAGGATTGGCTAGTTACTATAGGAGGTTCATCAAAGGGTTTTCAGTGCCCGCATCGCCTATGACCCGTCTGCTGAGAAAAGATGTTCCATTTGTTTGGAGTGAAAAATGTGAGAAGAGTTTCCAAGAGCTGAAGCGAAGATTGATCACAGCACCAGTGTTGAGTCTGCCAGAGGGAGATAAGCCTTACGCGCTATATACCAATGCTTCGAATGAAGGATTGGGAGCAGTTTTGATGTAAGACCGAAAGGTGATCGCTTATGCTTCTCGAAAGTTGAGGCCTCATGAAGTTAATTATCCCATGCATGATCTAGAGTTGGCGGCCATTGTGTTCGCCCTAAAGAAATGATGACATTATCTGTACGGAGCTGAATATGAAGTGTTTACTGACCATAAGGGCTAAAGTACATCTTCACCCAGAAGGATTTGAATCTGAGACGATGAAGATGGATGGAAATTTTGGAAGAGTACCATTGTCCAATCAACTATCATCCCGGGAAGGCTAACGTTGTTGCTGATGCCCTAAGCAGAAAAGTTAGTATGACCAGGCTAAGAGTGCAGGAAATTCAAGTAGTTCAGGATGTGTTGGATAGAAGAGCGGAAGTGACCATAGATTTTGTCACCGGACTTCTTATGTCAAGGACCCAGAAGGACGCCATATGGGTAGTGGTGCATCGACTGACCAAATCGGCTCACTTCATACCAGTGAATGTAAGAGATTCTATGGAGAAGTTGGCTCAGACCTATGTGCGAGAAATAGTCCGGCTGCATGGAGTACCTTCGAGTATTGTGTCTGACCGAGACCTGAGGTTTACCTCTTGTTTTTTGGGCAAGTTTCAAGAAGCAATGGGGTCGAGTCTGAAGTTCAGTACGATGGTGCATCCTCAAACTGATAGGCTGTCAGAAAGGGTTATTCAAATATTAGAGGATATGCTGAGAGCGTATGTTCTGGATTTCAGGGATAAGTGGATCGAATGTGTGCCGTATGCGGAGTTGTCGTATAATAATAGTTATCAAGATTCAATTGGGATGGCTCCGTATGAGGCACTATATGGGCGTAAGTATCAGGTACCGCTGTACTAGAGTTGGTCAGAAGATGGTCATATAAGCAAATCTGGGGAATTCAGTGTTTAGGAAATGTTAGACAAGGTCAAGTTAATCTGGGAAAGGTTGAAGGCAGCTCAGACCCGACAAAAGAGCTATGCAGACAATAGGTGGAGGGAGTTGGAATTTCAAGTAGGAGACAGTGTATTCCTGAGATTGACACCGAATAGAGGAATCTTGAAGCATCCGAAAGGTGGAATGCTGAATCCGAGGTATTTGGGACCGTTCCCGATAAAGGAGAAGATTTGGCCTGTAGCATATCGATTGGACTTGCCAGATGGATTGACGGGAATTTATGACGTGTTTCATGTGTCACAGCTGAAGAAGTACAATGCCGATCCCGGTCATGTTTTGAATAATGAGCCATTGGTGTTGCAACCCGACCTGAGCAATATGGAGAAACCTGTGCGAATATTGGACTGCAGTATCAAGACTCTCTGGAATAAGCAGATACCGATGGTAAAGGTTTAGTGGGAGCACCGTGGCACGTGAGATGCTACATGGGAATCAGAAGAGTGGGTAAAGCGGAAGTATCTTGATTTGAGATAAAGGTATGCCTGAATTTCGGGATGAAATTCTCCTAAGGAGGGGAGGATGTGAAACCCTATCCAAAACCAACCCTAGAGTAAGGGGGTCGAGATGCATATCATATTTTCTTGCATGCATAAATATATTTTTGAATGATTTTATGTGCTTTGGATTCGTGATTTATAGTCTAGAATGCTCAATTGTGCTTATTGAGTATGAAGGGTAAAATGATAATTTTGCTTGAAGTGAAAATAGGGAGATAGTTTGAGGGTTAAATAGGAAAAATATTTGGGAGAGAAAATAAGAACAAGAGTTGTTGTGGTTTAGTGGCTAGAGTTTTGGAATAAATCTTTGAGGTCTTGAGTTTAAATTCCATCCTTTAAGTTTTGACATGATTAATTTTTATTTTAGATAAGTAGGCTATTTTCGGCCCTTGCTTGCTATAGGGAGGAGTAGGAGTGTTGTTCTAGGGGAGGCATGAAAGGAAAGTCCTAATCCTACTCTTGTGCCCTACAAAAATTCTTAAGGGATACATACTCTTTTTACTCTCTAGCTTACCATAATTCTTTATCAATTAAGTTGCTCAATTTATCCAAGCCATTTTATTTCCAGAAAATTCCAGCAAGCTTCCTTGATCTTGGAGTTTTGAAAATGTCTATGTGAGGATATCATATTAACAGAAAATGGAGAAGGGGTAATGGAAGGATACCAAGAGAATTAATCTCCACGATTGAACCTTCAAACTCCACCCTATAAGTGATCATCTTCTTCATATAGCAAATCTGGAAAATTTTTCTAGCTTCTTGGCCAGTCCAATTTTTGAAATCATCAGACACCTTTCTCACTTAAATACTGCCAAAAAAATAGCTAATTCACTCAGCTTGAAAACTGAAAACTTTGGCCATAATTCGGACTACACAAAGCTGTGCAAACCAGAGAAAAATTCTGGGCAGAATTCGCAGCATAATAGTCCAAAAACCAAGCTGTTTCTCCATTAAGAAGGCTAGAAGCCAGCCTTACAGTACCCTCCAATGCCCCTTCAAACTTGCTGCAAGTCGGCTGGAGCATGGCAGTAGAAACTGCACGAAATTCCAACAAATCCTTCGAGTGATCAACTAGAAATTCCAGCTTTGTTTCCTCTTCACCCTTGTCCGAAACTCACTCCAATTTTCTGTAAAACCAACCCTAGTCAGCCATCAACTGAACTTCATCATCTCCTCCATTGTTCTGCACAAATGAAGCTCCATGGCTACCCCTTAAATTACTTCATCAATCACTACAATCAAGCCTTCCATTGGAATTCAAAATTCCAACAAATTACTCCACGAAAACCTCCATGGTTTAAGCTTCAAACAACCAGAAAATGTTCCACCCTTACACTCTAAATTTTGGCCATTCTATAACCCATTCAAACATCATTCATCTCAGCAAAATCCCAGCCAAACCAGTCGGCCATTGAAGCTCCCAAAGACCTCCATCAACTAAGCTATTCTTACCATATTTGCTACCTTAATTCACTTCCTAAATTATTCCTTTTGAATTTCAAACAACCAGCTTTCCTTTTTCTCCCTAATATGAAAATTTAACCACCAGAATTTCCATAGCCATTCGGCCAACCATTTCCAAGCAATTTTCACCCAGCTTCTCTCCATTCTCTCCATGCTCTCCATTTCTCCAAGAACACCAAGAACACACACCACCATTCTCTAAGCCTAGGACCAGTTTAAACACCTTCAATCTTCTCCAAAAACTCCAAATCACATCTACTCATCCTTTAGAAACTATTTCTACAATTTATAACATCAAACGCTGAAATTAAGATTCTACTTTCGAATAAAAAAACCAGAATTTTCTTGAAGACTTAAGAACACTCTCAAGGTAAACATGAACGATTATCTCCACCTTCTTTCCACTTCGACCTTTAATGAAATATACTAATAATCTCTCTCTTCTCTTCTCTCTCTCTCTCTCTCTCTCTCGACCGAAATGGTTACTCCAACCATAGCCATTTTCTCTTCTTCCTTCTTGGTCGGATCAAGTCTTCTAAGCATGTGGACTCTCTTGAGACTTCATCAAGGTAGTCATCATTCGAGTATGTCTCTTTAACCCTCTCTTTAATTCTAAAATCATACCTTTTAGATGTTGTTAGGAAAAGGATGGAATATAATTGGAGATTGAGTTTGTGTTTATATGATGGAGTTGAGATTAAAGCATGAGGATGATTTGTCTTAGTTGAGTTTTATGATGTTTTAGGGCTTGTTGCATGCTCTTCATGTCGTGAGTTAGTGTGGATGATTAAGCATGATAGATATTATGTCACCTTTGGTGAATAGGGTTTTATGTTCTTGTATTCTTGTTGAAGCCATGAATATGACTATGTTTGCTAGAGTTTGGATCATGTGTTGGTAGATATGGATCTATACTGTTATTCATGATTTGGATGGTTTGTTGATTGGTGTAGAGTTTATATTCATGATTATGGTTAGCAATAGGAAAATTATGATCATGACCTTGTTGATCCTAAACTATTTAAGTTAGCCAATTTTATTACATTAATAAAAATTAATACTATATTTTCTTCTAATGATTTCGAAACCCTAGGAAGATTTGGATTTGGGCTGATATATGAAATAACGATATCTTAGCCAAATACATGATGTCTTTTATTAAAAATAAAATATATAAATATTATATATAATAATATTATTAAATAAAGCCTTTTATATAAATAATCATAATAGGTAAAAAATTAATCTTGTAAGTCATATATTCATAAATACTAATAGAATTTATTTATTAGCCTTTTAATAAAAACATATTAAAATTTACTTATTATTAATTTTATTTACCAATTATTTTCTAACTAATAATTATTAATAGATTATTATTTTAAATAATATCATCTAGGACCTAGGACCCTTCATCAAATAAACCCTAGTTTATTTATAACAAGATTTAAACCTACAACTTATTAGTAACTATTTCACAAACCCTAGTTATTTTATTATCAAGCTAGATTTATTTTATGAAATCCTTTTTGATTATCTAGCCTTAAAGTTTGGAACACTAGGGTCATGATTGTAGTAAGTTGAACTAGTATTATTTATGCAAGCAAATTTGGCTTGAGTTTAATTATGGCTTGTGTTTACCCCAAGTGGGGTTAGGTCAGCTTTGGAAGATCTTTGATTTAGCTCAAGCGAAGGATCAGGTAAGCTCCTGCATAAAACCTATTTGATGTAAAAAGGTCGCTATGGCAAGCCAAATGTAAAGTGTGTGAACACTCATTTTTGTAAAGGCAATTAAGGACTATTCCCTTTCTTATTTCAATCACATAAATTATTTGAAAACCAACAAGCAGTTTTTCTCAAGCACTAAACTCTTTCTAAAACCAATTTTGACACAAACTTTAGAAACCCTTAATTTCCATTTCCAAGTAAAGCAATGTTTTATCAATTTTCTCCCAAGTGGGATAAATAACGTTGAGTACTTAATAAGGGTAGGCTAGTGGTATTAGTTTTGAAGAGCAAGAGCGAGTCTTCTGGCAGGAAGCCATGTCTAGAAGATGAACTCAACTTGGAAAAGCGACAGTACTACTTAGTCATGCCGGTCCAAGCTAGCAAGTTTCAGTCATGTGAATTGTGTGTTGCCAGAATGGACAACCAGTTTTGTTTGGGTGTAGAGAAGGGGGAGTATCCTACTCGGTAGGCCGTACACCTACCTTTTTATGAAATTGAAGACTACCCAAGCTAATCATGATGAGATGTTGGCTCATGTTATGAAATTATTGCAGATGATTAGGCAAATACTAGAGGACATTAGAACAAGTCAAGAAGGCTAATAGAGTAATTGGTGGAATTATTTCTTGAGGTCAAGAAGGGTAAGTTGGTTTTGGAAGACAAGACCCTGGTAATTTTTTAGACGTGCTATGTCTCATTCTTTTATACTTTTTTTTGTTCGGTTTTGTTTTCAGTTATTTGTGCTTTTGGTTGATTTAGTTTTAGTTTATTTCTTTTATGGTGTGTTTTTGTTTTTGTTTTGTAGGACTTTGTGTGAAACCCCAGTCAAAACCGACCTTAGAGTAAGGGGGTTGGGATGCATAACATACTTTATTGCATGTTTAAATATATTTTTATTTGATTTTATGTGCCTTGGATTTGAGTTTTAAAGCCTTGGAGGCATGTTGGAGAATAGTGAGTGAGAAGGGCAAAATGGTAATTTTTGCCCGAGGTGAAAATAGGGAGATGGCTTGAGGATTGAATAGGAAATAAGTTACTAGTGAAAATAATAACAAGTGTTGTTGTGGTTTAGTGGTTAGAGCTTTGGAATTAATTCTTGAGGTCTTAGGTTCAAATTCCATCATAGGAGCTTTAGCTTGGTAAAATTTTATTTTTGCTTGGGGAAGTAATAATTTCGGCCTTAGTGGTGTTTGGAGTAGGGTAGAGATGTTGTCCTATGGGAGGCATGATAGGAGTCTTCAAATCCTACTCATTTGTTCTACTCGAATTTCCTAAGAGGAATCCATTTTCCCTTGATCTATGATTTTTCCTTAGTTCTCAACTCATGAGGTTGAGCAAATTGTTCTAGCCATTTTCTTTCCAGAAATTTCAGTGAAGTGCTGGGGTCTTGTAGGATCAAAATGTCTTAGTAAAGGACTTCTTATAGTCCGAAAATGTGAAAGAGTTGTGGGAGATTTCAAGAGGAAAATTCCTTTAGTGAGCTTGCTGAAAAATTCACTCTAGGTAGTTCATCTTCCTTCTTGGAATGGACTGGAATTTTCCAGCTTATTGTACCCTTAAGGTGTCGAGTTTCTTAGCTAACATTCCTTCCCAAATGCTGCCAGAAAAATGGTCTTTTGGATCAGCTTGCAATCTGAATTCTTTAGCCATTTTCGGACTGCTCAAAGCTGGAGCAAAACTAAGAAAAATTCCTATACAAATAGTAGCTTTGAGAGTCCAAAACCAAGCTGTTTTCTTCCAGAATTTGTTCAGCACCTTAGCCAAGTTTTTCCTCCATGAAGAAGGCTGGAAACCAGCCTTGAACACCCCTGGAATTCCCCTTCAAACTCCTTGCAAACGGGCTGGGAAATGGCAGTCAAAAACTGCCCAGGAAAACTTCAGCTTGTGAAAATGCTGTGCAGAAAATTGTCCAGCTTTGTTTCCTAGTCTTCCTCCAGCCAAAACACCATCATTGTTCTGCATGAACCTTCCTTAAACCTCCAGTAACTGAGCTCCATTATTCCCCTTAATCTTCTGCACGAAATTCAGACATGGCTGCCCGAAAATCTCTCCAACAAATCCCTGCAATTATGCTTGATTGATTACCAAATTTCCAGCCACCATACTTTAGCAACTTTCCATAATGTATCTCTCAAATAACCAGACTTCTTCTTCACCATTATGCTCCCTATTTTCGGCCACCATAAGCTTCCGTAAGCCAGCATTAATCCCACCGAAATTCTGCTCAAAGCAGTCAGCCATGGCAGACTTCCGAAGCTCTCCAACAATCAAGATATTCTAGGATATTTAGTTTCCAAATTTACTTTCTAAAAATATTCTTCATGGATTTTAACAACTAACATTTCATTTTCCCTTCCAAATCAGAGAATCATCTTCCTAAACCCTACAGAAATTCGGCCAGCCCTAGTTCTCACAAAATTTTGGCCGTTGCAAACTACTATCTCACAAATTCTTTCAACCTTCAAGTATCCGAGAGTGGAGCACCAAAGCCGAAAGTGAAGGCCAAGGTATTCGCTCTCAACCGAGAGGAAGTTGGGGCAGATACAGTGGTGGTAAAAGGTACGTTCACTATTCAAGGACGTTCCGTTAATGCTTTAATTGATCCTGGCTCTACTCATTCCTATATAAATAAGTTGTGTGCATGTCATTTGGGTTGGGATGGAATAAAGTTACCTTTTATTTTAGAGGTGAGCACACCTCTGGGGAGAATGGTGCAAGCGGATCGGTATGTAAAGGAGTGTAAAGTTAATGTGGGGAAAGAAGGTTTGGAAGGGGATTTGATAGTGTTAGACCTTGAGGATTATGACTTGATTTTGGGGATGGACTGGTTAGCCAAACATGGGGCTAAGGTAGACTGTAGAAATAAGACAGTCCAGTTCATCAGACCGGGATGTGATGTATTGAAATTTAATGGCAAGAGGGTGAGAGAATGTAAGTACTTGATTGCGGGGGCTAAAAACCCGAAAATTATTGAAGCAAGGGTGTCAAGGGTACTTGGCTTACGTGATAAACAAGCTGAAGGACCAGTGCACCCTGGAAGACACTGAAGTAGTAAGGGATTTCCCCGATGTGTTTCCGGCAGAACTTGATTCTCTACCTCCTAGCCGAGAAGTGGAATTTACCATCGACTTAGTTCCGGGAGCGGAACCAGTATCACGGACACCATATCGGATGGCACCGGCAGAGTTGAAAGAGTTGAAGGAGCAGTTGGAGGAGTTAGTGAGTCAAGGTTATATCAGACCTAGCACGTCGCCTTGGGGAGCGCCTGTGCTATTTGTGAAGAAGAAGGACGACACTCTGAGGCTATGCATTGACTACCGAGGTTTGAACAATTTAACGGTCAAGAACAAGTATCCCTTACCGTTGATTGACGAGCTATTCGACCAGTTGCAAGGATCCAGTTGCTACTCTAAGTTGGATTTGAGGCAAGGGTACTACCAGGTGCGGATAATAGAAGATGATATTCCCAAGACAGCCTTTAACACCAGATATGAACACTACGAGTTCGTAGTAATGCCGTTCGGGGTGACTAATGCTCCAACAGTATTCATGGACTTGATGCACCGGGTATTCCGACCTTATCTGGACAAGTTTGTGGTAGTCTTCATCGACGACATTTTAATTTACTCCAAGAGTCCAGAGGAGCATGCGGAGCATCTGAAGCTCGTATTAGAGAAATTGCGGGAGCACAAGCTATACGCTAAGTTCAACAAGTGCGAATTCTGGCTAGACAGTATGGCATTCCTTGGCCATGTGGTGACCAAGGAGGGAATCAAGGTAGATCTGGCAAAGGTTGAAGCGGTATCAGACTGGAAGCAGCCAGAGAATATTATCGAGATCCGGAGTTTCTTGGGATTGGCTGGATATTACCGAAGGTTTATTAAGGGATTTTTAATACTTGCATCGCCGATGACTCGATTGTTGTGGAAGGATGTTCCATTTGTGTGGAACGAAAAATGCAAGAAAAGTTTTTCGGAATTGAAGAAAAGACTGATGACAGCACCGGTATTGAGTCTACCGGAAGAAGGCAAACCTTACGCACTGTATACCGACGCTTTGAAAGAAGGACTGGGAGCAGTGCTGATGCAAGACAGGAAGGTAATTGCTTTTGCATCTCGGAAGCTAAGACCTCATGAAGTGAACTACCCCATTCATGATCTGGAGCTGGCGGCTATAGTGTTTGCCCTCAAGAAATGGCGACACTACCTGTATGGAGCCGAATATAAGGTGTTCACCGACCATAAGAGTTTGAAGTATATCGTCACTCAAAAGGACCTGAACCTGAGGCAGCGAAGGTGGATGGAATTCCTAGAAGAATACCGTTGTCCGATCAACTACTATCCCAGGAAGGCCAACGTTGTGGCAGACACCCTGAGCAGAAAAGTTAGAATGGCCAGACTGAAGGTGCAGGAAATGCAAGCGGTCTAAGATGTGTTGGACAAAAGGGTGGAAGTACGAGATAGAGGAATTATCATCAGCAATTTGAGGTTGGTGCCAGATCTGAAGAAGGAAATCGTGGAAGCTCAGCAAAGCAACGCCGAGTTTCAACTTTTCAAGGATAAGGAGCTTAAGCGGCCAGGCAGTGAATTCCATCAAGATGAGGCGGGAGTTTTTCATTTTAGAGATCGATTATGTGTGCCCGGAGAGCAGCAATTGAAGGACAGAATTTTGGAGGAGGCGCACAAGAGCAAGTATGCCATTCATCCGGGGAAAGTCAAGATGTACCAGGATTTGAAGAGAGCTTATTGGTGGCCCGGACTGAAGCGAGATGTGGCCTAATATGTTTCGACCTGTCTCACCTACCAGAAAGTTAAAGCGGAGCATAAGAAGTCAGTGAGACTATTGCAGCCAGTGCCGAAATGCAAGTGGGAGGAAGTGACTATAGATTTTGTCACCGGACTTCTCATGTTAAGGACTCAAAAGGACGCTATATGGGTGGTGGTAGATCGACTAACCAAGTCGACCTATTTCATACCGGTGAATGTGAGGGACTCGATGGAGAAGCTAGCTCAGACTTAGGTTCGAGAGATCGTCCGACTTCATGGTGTACCTTCAAGCATAGTGTCAGATCGAGATCCGAGGTTTACGTCTCCTTTTTGGGGAAAGTTTCAGGAAGCAATGGGGTTGAATCTGAAATTCAGTACGACGGCGCATCCGCAGGCTGATGGGCAGTCAGAAAGGGTGATCCAAATATTAGAGGATATGTTGAGAGCCTGTGTCTTGGATTTCGGAGATAAGTGGATCGAGTATGTACCGTATGCCGAGCTGTCATATAATATCACCTACTAAGCCTCAATTGGGATGGCATCGTATGAGGCTTTGTATGGGCGCAAGTGTCAAGTACCGTTGTATTAGAGCTGGTCGAAAGATAGTCATGTGGGCAAAATCGGAGAGGTCTGTGGCCAAGAAATGTTCGATAAAGTGAAACTAATTCGGAAAAGGTTAAAGGCGGCTTAGAGCCGGCAAAAGAGCTATGCGGACAACCGGCGAAGAGAATTGGAATTTCAAGTCGGGGACCATGTATTTCTGAAACTAACACCAAATAGGGGCATTTTGAAGCATCCGAAGGGTAGAAAGTTGAATTCGAGATATTTGGGGCCGTTTCTGATTAGGGAAAGAATTGGATTGGTAGCTTACCGATTGGACCTGCTGGATGGGTTGACGGGTATTCATGATGTGTTTCATGTGTCGCAATTGAAGAAGTATAATGCAGATCCCGACCATGTATTGAATGATGAACCATTAGTGTTGCAGCCAGACTTAAGCTACGTGGAGAAGCTTGTGCGAATATTGGACCGCAGTGTCAAAACCCTCCGGAATAAACAGATACCGATGGTTAAGATCCAGTGGGAGCACCATGGCACGCAGGATGCCACATGGGAGTCGAAAGAATGGGTTAAGCGGAAGTATCTCGAGCTGAAATAGAGGTATGCTTGAATTTCGGGACGAAATTTTTCTAAGGAAGGGAGGATGTGAAACCCCAGTCAAAACCGACCTTAGAGTAATGGGGTTGGGATGCATAACATACTTTACTGCATGATTAAATATATTTTTATTTGATTTTTTGTGCCTTAGATTTGAGTTTTAAAGTCTTGGAGGCTTGTTGGAGAATAGTGAGTGAGAAGGGCAAAATGGTAATTTTTGCCCGAGGTGAAAATAGGGAGATAGCTTGAGGATTGAATAGGAAATAAGTTACTAGTGAAAATAATAACAAGTGTTGTTGTGGTTTAGTGGTTAGAGCTTTGGAATTAATTCTTGAGGTCTTAGGTTCAAATTCCATCATAGGAGCTTTAGCTTGGTTAAATTTTATTTTTTCTTGGGGAAGTAATAATTTCGGCCTTAGTGGTGTTTGGAGTAGGGTAGAGATTTTGTCCTATGGGAGGCATGATAGGAGTCTTCAAATCCTACTCATTTGTTCTACTCGAATTTCCTAAGAGGAATTCATTTTCCCTTGATCTATGATTTTTCCTTAGTTCTCAACTCATGAGGTTGAGCAAATTGTACTAGCCATTTTCTTTCCAGAAATTTCAGTGAAGTGCTGGGGTCTTGTAGGATCAAAATGTCTTAGTAAAGGACTTCTTATAGTCCGAAAATGTGAAAGAGTTGTGGGAGATTTCAAGAGGAAAATTCCTTTAGTGAGCTTGCTAAAAAATTCACTCTAGTTAGTTCATCTTCCTTCTTGGAATGGACTGAAATTTTCCAGCTTATTGTACCCTTAAGGTGTCGAGTTTCTTAGCTAACATTCCCTCCCAAATGATGCCAGAAAAATGGTCTTTTGGATCAGCTTGCAATCTGAATTCTTTAGCCATTTTCGGACTGCTCAAAGCTGGAGCAAATCCAGGAAAAATTTCTGTACAAATCGCAGCTTTGAGAGTCCAAAACCAAGCTGTTTTCTTCCAGAATTTGTTTAGCACCTTAGCCAAGTTTTTCCTCCATGAAGAAGGCTAGAAATCAGCCTTGAACAACCCTAGAATTCCCCTTCAAACTCCTTGCAAACGGGCTGGGAAATAGCAGCCAAAAACTGCCCAGGAAAACTTCAGCTTGCGAAAATGCTGTGCAGAAAATTGTCCAGCTTTGTTTCCTAATCTTCCTCCAGCCGAAACACTATCATTATTCTGCATGAACCTTCCTTAAACCTCCAGTAACTGAGCTCCATTATTCCCCTTAAGCTTCTGCATGAAATTCAGACATGGCATCCCGAAAATCTCTCCAACAAATCCCTGCAATTATGCTTGATTGATTACCAAATTTCTAGCCACCATAGTTTAGCAACTTTCCATAATGTATCCCTCAAATAACCAGACTTCTTCTTCACCATTATGCTCCCTATTTTTGGCCACCATAAGCTTCCTTAAGCCAGCATTAATCCCACCGAAATTCTGCTCAAAGCAGTCAGCCATGGCAGACTTCCAAAGCTCTTCAACAATCAAGATATTCTAGGATATTTAGTTTCCAAATTTACTTTCTAAAAATATTCTTCAAGGATTTTAACAACTAACCTTTCCTTTTCCCTTCCAAATCAGGGAATCATCTTCCTTAACCCTACAGAAATTCGGCCAGCCCTAATTCTCACAGAATTTCGGCAGCTGCAAACTACAATCTCACAAATTCTTTCAACCTTCAAAAACACACACACTACACCAAGAACACCTACTTCTTCCTTTCACCTAATACCCCTCCAAACCACTTCAAACCTTCTCTAAAATCTCCAAATTTGACCGACTCACTGCCGTGAGTCCATCAACACCATTTTTAACATCAAACTCCAGAAATCAACTCCCTACTTCGGATCAAAACTAGAAAATTCTGTGAAGGTTCAAGAACACCTTCAAGGTACGTTTTGTTCGAACAACTTCATCTTCTCCAATCTTGATCTGTAGTGAGAATATATGTGAATAGACATGCTAATGGTCTCTCTCTCTCTCTCTCTCTCTCTCTCTCTCTCTCTCTCTCTCTCTCTCTCATGGTCGAAACTTTCTCTCTTGGCCGGATGGCTTTTTCCTCCATGGCCATGCTCCCTCCACCTTCCTTGGACGATTTTAGGCATCTAGGTGCTGAGATCCATTCTAAACTCCTTCAAGGCATCCCTCAACCAAGTAGGTCCCTTCAATCTTTCTTTTAAATTCTAGATTCATGTCTCTAGGATGATGTTGATAGTATGTGGATTGTGATAGGATTTGAGTATGCATTGTAGAGATTGAAGCATGAATATATGTATGATTGTGAAGGAGATAGGATTTATGCATGGAAGGATTATATTGTTTGATTGAATGATGATTTGGGGTTTGATGCATGTTTCCATGTCATAGGTGGTATTTGTGATGAAGTATGCTAGAGATTATGTCACCATTGGTGATTAGGACTTATATTCATGTTGGATTATTGAAGCCATAGCCATATCTATGCTAGTAGAGGTTAGATTATGTCTTGATAAATTGAGATCTATGCTTGTGAGCATGATTTAGATGAATTGATGAGTTGAATGATTGTATATGTTCATGATTGTGAGTAACCTTGGAATTATGATCATGATCTAGTTGTCCTTAAGCAAATTTTTATTTCATGAATAAAATATTTAGTAATATAATTTTGATAGTGATTTCGAAACACCATAGGAAGGGTGGATTTGGAATATTATATTTATATAATGGAAAATTTAGTCAAATAAATAATAGTTTTAATAGAAAAATAAAATATATAGATATTTTATAAAATAATGAAATCCACTAAAGCCTTTTATAGGAATAATCATGATTAGTAAAATACTTATATCTATAGATTTAATTATCATCTTTTAATCAAAAACCTATTAAAACTTATTTATTATTTTTCAAGCAGAATTCATTAAAATTTATTTTCAACTAACTTTAGTTATCAATTATTTTCTAACAACTAAATTATTAATAAATCATTAACAAATAAACTCTAAATTTTTCTTAGCAAGTTTTAAACCTTTAACTTATTAGTACCTATTTCCCAAAACATTAATTATTTTAAATATCAAATTATCCTTAGCCTATAAACCTATTTATTTATTGAGTGGCCTTAAAGTTTGGGACACTAAGGTCATGATAGTAGTAAGTTGAGTTGTTTTAAAATTGAGGAAGTGGATTGTGGCTTGAAATTGATTGTGTTTTGTATTTGCCCATGTGGGGTTAGGTCAGCTGTTGGAGACCTTTTATTTTTTAGCAAGAGTCAGGTAAGCTCCTGCATAAAACGTATTGATGTGAAATATTTTTCTTATGGCAAGCCAAATGTAGAGTGTATGGACACTCATTTATGTAAAGGCAATTGAGGGTTGAACTCTCTCTTATTTCAAATATTTGAATTATTTAAAAATCAAAGAGCAAATTTGCCAAACTCAAACTCTTTCTAAAGCTGATTTTTACAAGGACTTTGGAAACCCTCAAAATGCTATTTTCATGTGGAACAATATTTTGTTCATTTTATCCCAAGTGGGAAATGTCGTTGAGTACTTAATAAGGGTGGACTACTAGGACTATTCCTAGAGGGGTTAGGGTAAGTCTCTCAGTAAATGGCCACCTCTGAGAGGTGAGTCCTTCCCGGATAGGACGTCAGTCCAGTGGGTTATGCCGGTCCGAGCTAGCAGTGTTCTTTTCAGTCAAGTAACTGTGTTTTGCCGGAATGGACACCCGGTTGTTGTTTGGGTATAGAGAAGGAGGAGTATCTTGCCCAGTAGGCCAATCACCTACTTTTGTCAGTCTACACAAAGTGTGGCATTCTGACCGGCGGTATGTACAAAGTGTGGTATACTGACCATTCGGTTGTAGGGCCCAACGTGTTGTAACCCATAATCCTTTCTTATGAGTGGTTGATTTTGTTGATCATGTATGGCTGGAAAAGCTAAAACGCCACTCTTGCTTTTGACTAATGTTTATTGCTTGCCAATCTTTCTCTTATAAAGATATCGCACTTTGTATCCATGAACTGTTTTCACTAAACACCCAAAGCACACACGAACTTACTGATATTTCTGTCTCATCACCTTTTTACCACGATTTCAGGTCGATCCTACTGTGGGGATGAGTAGCTAGTGTAATCTGCCTGGGAAGAGATTGTTATCGTTTATTTCTATGTATTGCTTTGGGGAGTCGAGAGTGGATAATTTTATTTATGGTTTTGTTTTGGGAACTCATGGATTTATTCTTGGAGTATTTTGGGATGTAATAAAATTTTAAGTTAAAGTATTATTTTATTCCGCTATTTTATTTGTGTGACCTAGTTATAAAGACCCCTTGTTCTTTGGACGGGGCGACATCCCTGGCCCTGGCGGGCCTAGGTAGCAGGATGTTACACTTTGAATCTTCTTTTTAGATTAATAATTCTCTTTTCACATTAAAAACTTAGAGGAATTCACCTATGTTTTGGAGATATTTCCATGGGGAGTATCATTATCCTTTTCCTCCTTTTATTCTTTTTAGTCCATTGGATGTGCTTTTCTTGTTATACTTTAGGTCATTGAGGACAATGTCCAGTTTAAGTGTGGGAGAGAAGTTATTCAATACTTTTGCCAAGCATGCTTTTGCTAAGTGTTGATTTGATTTAGTGTTTGGTGTGATGTTTTTGTGTTTTGGGGCTAATTTTTTTTTTTTTTTTTTTTGGATTTTATGCTTGAAATGTGGTTGATATAGTGTTGATTTTCTTTTTCCTTATGCTTTGGAATATATCATGTTTTTTATTTAGTTGAGTTGATCCTTGTTTAACTTGCATATTATATTAGATATTCTTAAGCCTTGAGAATTAGAGTTACTCTTGTTCATGCTTGATTAAATGATTGAAGCTTTGTTCTTTTGGGACTTGATATGGTTGATATAATGGAATATAAGTAAGGATGCGTAGTTTATTCTTGTTCAGTGTTAATTGCTAAACTTGTTCTAACTCTGAGAAAGTAAGCAGGGCTAGCGGTGAGGTTTGAGTAAGTGAAAAAAAAAATTCTTTTGAAAGAAAAAACATCTTTTGAAGCAAAAATAGAGGTCAAAAGGGATATATTTACCTATTTTAGTAAGAGTAAGGAGAAAAAATGTCTGAGAATGCAAAGAGCACATCTTTTGGTAAAAAATAACATGTGAAAAATAATATGAAAGAAATATAATGAAAATTTGTTGAAAATTTGAAAGGGTAAGTTATGAGAAAATAAGTGTGTGAGTGGAAATAAAAGAAGCTGATACAGTGAGATAGAGCATAAAATACTCTCACTTGAGTCTATTAATCTTGTATAAGTGAAAGAAAAAAAAGTGAGAATGTCCTTAGCTTACTACTGGAGTTAAGGGAGTTGAGATTCATGGAACTTGATATGGCTAGTGGTGTTGTCTTATATGAATTATGTTGTCCATATTCTTGACTTAATGAAAGGAGTGAATTTATGATACTTTCTTTAGTGAAAATGATGGTGATATGTTTGCTATATTCGCTAAACTCATGCATAAATTATTGATGAGTTTTGAATTGCTAATTTCTTGTTTACTTATGGACAAGCAAATGTTTATGTGTGGGGGAGTTAATAGGGCCTAATTTGGTGCATATTTTCTTAGTCATTTGTGTTGTTTTTGATATATTTTTTATGTTTAAATGACTACTTATTTTCCCTATTTTACCATTTTTTGTGCAGAGTTGATGATATGAAGAAGTATTGGAAAGATGGTGAAAAATAGCAGAAAAGTGCTTGAAATTGGATCCGAGGTAGTAAGGGGTTGGCGCCGATTGTGGTGTCTCAAATAGGGCCAGTTGGTTGATGGAAGATAGGCAAAAAATAGAGAAAATTTTCAGAGCATTCCGGAGAGGAACTGGTGTAGGTTAAGACAGGCGATGCCGATTGGTATTGTTCACAACACATTTTTGTTTCAACCAAGGCTGGTTGAGTGTATTTAGCCAAGGCCTCTTGGATTTGGGAATTCAACTTAGAAAAGATCTTTTTGGGTGAATTTGGGATGAAAAACTCTTACAAATAGTAGAGGAAACAAGCCCCAGAGAGGTGAGTTTCCTTAGTAGATTCTTGGAAAAGATAGGATTGTTGTTCGAAGGAAGATATGTAGAAAAGAAGAAGAATCACTTGTCTACTAGTTTTCTTTTTCTTTTTTGTATTCTTTTCATTCTGTGATGTTTTTTTAGTTATTTTTATTGTATTTTAGAAGAATGACTTAAAGATTCTAGCTTTTTTTAAAGTTTATCTTTTTGATAAATTATTTATCAATTTTTAGCATTTAATTGCTTGGATTTATTGTTTGGGTTGATTATTTGCATTCTTCTAACGAATTAGAGATGTGGTTAGAAGATTGTGTTGAGCTAATTGATTCTATATTTATTATCTCTTAATTAACTCAAGAGAGAGGTTAAGGGCTAAAAACTAGTAATCAAATGGTTGTTAACATTAACTAGAGATAGAGGTATTTGTTTTTCCATATTGATATCATCCAGAGATAAAACGTATTCTTGATAGGTTTATAAGTTTAATGCATTTTTGGGCTGATTTAATGAGGTTGAGATATTCTATAACTTTGTTGGAAGATATAAAATCCATATCGATCGATCAATCGAGAGAGAGAGAGAGAGAGAGAGGAGTTCATATTTGTGATCCTTCATGGTGGTAGATTGGTGATTACCTATGATGAATGCCTACTTAATTCTTGCTATGTTTTTAAGAAGATCGACTTAATGCATGTCTCTTATTCCTTGATGTTCTTTGAATTGATCTTGTGAAGTTGTATGTAGGTGAATAGTATAATTAATTCACCTTTTTAAATGGTAAAGTTAAGCAATAGAATGAAGGTGAGTAATAGTGCTTGCTCCTTAAGGATCAATACTCGTTAATTCTCTATGCTATATTTTGCAATTAGTATATTTATTCTATGTGTGTGGTTTTGGGATTGATATTTTAATTAAAGTTTGATTAGAGATGGACTTAAAAATAATAATTTTTATTATACTTGAAATCCACCTATTAGAAGTGAATCAAGGTGGCAATGGACATGGAAACAATGTCAATGGCAATGGAAGGGAAACAATGGCTGATTATGCTAGGCTTTCATTATGTAGTACAAAGTCTAGTATTGCCAGACCAAGAGTTGTGCAAACAATTTTGAGATCAAATTCAACTTCATTCAAATGATATAACAATTAGCACAATTTGATGGATTACCGAATGAAGATCTAAATGCTCATATAGCAAACTTTTTGGAAATAAGTGAGACACTCAAGTTGAATGGTGTTTTAGAGGATACAATATATTTTGTATAGGTTATATTGTGACCTTAAAAATTTGAAAATTTTACAAATATTCCCTTAAAAAGTTTACAATTTTGTCCCTAAATTTTTGAATATTTACAAAGACTCTAAAAATTTTGAAAACTGATCCTTAAATTTTGTATAATTACAAAAAAACCTAAAAATTGTTCCTAATTTTTTGAATATTTACAATATGACATTGAAAATTTTGTAAATTGGTCACTAAATTATGTATAATTGTAAAATGACCCCAAAATATAGACAATCAAAAGTATGTATAGATATAATGGATGTCCATGCATATCCACAATCTATTTATTATACATTTAATTAATTACCATTTAAATTTATGAAAATGTACATGGACATCCAAATTCCCACCTATATTCATATATATGATATATATATATATATATTTATGTATGTATGTATACATGTATAAATATGTATAATACATACATAAATATAACATTTTTTTATGTCTATATGTACACACACACACAAACACACACACATATATGTATATGTTTTTTTTTTTGTTTTGGTGTGTGTATGTATATATATAGGCTGAATTAAGTTTTAATTTAAAATGCTAATTTAACTCAAATACACACACATTTGGGTCAGTATACCCCATCATGTAGCATAGAGTTTAGTTGGTAAAGATCAAAGATGGTGCGAGCACCGAAGCACCTTTTGAAATTTGAATCTCAAACTCAATAACCTAATTCAAATACTAGAACCTTAGGTAAAATAAGACACATAGAATCCAATAATCTATTGAACTAAGTCAAGTAAATCAATATCTAAACACCCCTAACCCAAGAAGGATTAAGAACAAATGGAAAGAGAAAATTTAGGCAACCAATTGATCTCCTAAGAAAATTCTAAATTAGCTAGAAATCTAAAACTTACATTAGAAAGAACAATGATCTATGCAAAAAAGATTAGAGACTAGATTATTATGTTAAACTAAGGCCTAAAATAAGTCTAGATTTGATTTGGAAAAAACCCCAAGAGGAATCACCCTCACAACTCTCTAAAAAATTCTTGAATTTTAAAATGCCTAAAATCTCAAAGTTGTCTTTACAAGAGCTATAAAGGGTTATTTATGGGCCTTGATTTGTCCTACCTAATTAGTAAACAAAATATAGAAATTAGGTGGCTTTAATACAAAATTTTAGGCTCTAAAACTTAATACAAAAAATAAAATTACATCAAAACAACATTAAAACTAAGAAAAATAAGTCGAAATAGGTCTGCTCGACATAGATTGGCACTGGTTTGTTAGGATGAGCCTGTGCTGTTGATTTCTGGAATCAGCCAACTACTGAATAGCAACAAGTTGGTACCGGTTGGCTTGGATAGGCTGGCATCAGCTACCTTTCGGGTAGCCATCCCAGGCACTCCTCAGTTATCTCTCATGTAGTGCTATTTCCTCAGTGGTTTCCTTGATGTTTTGCACCCTAAATATTGTTCTTGACCTCTGTTGTTGTCTTGGGTAGTTCTTTGAACCTCTAAAGGGTTTTGATGCCAAGCTTGTTTCTTTTTTATGCGTTCTTGGATTGTAATCTATCATCATCTCTCTTAATGTCTAATCCTTGGTAATGTGCTTGTTTGTTCCTCCACAAGGATTGCTGGTCCCTTTGTGCTCCTTTGGCCCTTTCCTTCTTAATCCATTTCTTCGCAATCTTCTTGGTCTTTTGTTTGTTGAATTTGTTGCATTGAAAACTTATTTGAAACCTCTCTAATGTGGTCTTCACCTAAGAAGCCATGAGCCGTGTCATTGTCTTCCTTTCCCCTTCTTTAAATTGGCCATCATGTATTGGATGATTCCTATAAAATCCCTTTTCTTTAGATTGATTCATCCTCGAATTTATTAGGATTCGTGGACTCCTAAATATAGAAAACACCCATGAATCCATTTTGAGGACCCAGGCCAAATAATTAGGATGATTAAAAGTTTACAGAATTTGTAATACCCCGTATTAAACCACCTTTAGTATGTTGGGAAAGTCATGCATGTCATAGCATTTTTTTTTATTTTATATTGCATTTGGTAAATTGAATTATTTTCATGAAAATATGAGTTTCATGATTTGTTGGTTCATGAATTAATTTGCTCTTGAAGTGGTTGTGTTATTTGAGTTAGTTGAGTTTTTTATTTTGTCGAGGAGAATTTATTAGAAAGAGGATGAAGCAAGTAAGTAGGAATTAAGGGAATTTGTTACGAGAATATTTACACAAGAATTGTTGTGGAATAGTGGATAAAGCTTGGTGTTTAATTCTTGATGGGTTTGAGTTTGAATACTAACTACTTCAAATTCTTTCCTTTCTTTTATTTTCTTCTTCCTTAATTTTTTCTAAGCCTTGACCGATATACTCCTAGGGTAGCCACCACCTTGGAGCCAATTTCTTAAAATTTAGGAGTGTGATTTATCTTGGTTATTATTTTATAACATATTTGAAAATAAATTAAAATTTTATTTCTAATATCTTATCATAATCTTTTAGATAATTTTAAATATTACTAATCTGGATTTTTAAAAGCTATATCTATGTAATTTACTAGGAGATAAAATATATGAATATATATATATATATATATTATATATATATCTTGTTTTAATGTGGTCTCTGCCATTTCTTAAGAAGATAAGTCTCCATATTTTAATTTTCTTTAAATAATTTTTAAAAAAGGAAATAAAAGGATAAAAGCTGAATTTTAAATGAAGTCTTCATCTCTTGGATAAGGATTTTCAAATTTTGGGGAAAAAGGAAGGACTTCGGGTAGCTTCAAGGGAAAAAGGAAACCAGAATTTTATCTTGTAAAATAATTATTTAATAGCTATTTCAATGGCTCAAATTAATATAGGGAATAAATTAAATTATTTCTTAAATAAAAAACCTAATTCCTTCCTATATTTTTTCTGGAAATTCTCACAAAGCTACTGCCAAACATCAAAGCAATTGTAGCTCAACTAAACCTCTCCAAAACCTAGGTAGGGTTATCCAAGAAAACCTTAACCAATTAGGATTTGTTTTAGCCAAAAAAATACCAGAATTTCCTCTCTCACAATCAGTACCATACTGCATGAAAATTCCAACCAAAAATCTGCACAAAAACCTCTCATAGTTATTGCACAAAAATACAGCTACATAAAGGCTCAATTTTCTTCACTTATTCTCGCCACTATAGAGACCGAAACCAACCAGATTTCTTCCCTCTTACTGTCCAAATTTTCAGCCATCATAAGCATAAAAAATATAGCAGCAATAACCCCTAAACTACTATCAAGTTTTGGCACTCAAAGAAGGACCAAAGCTATCCAACTTTTCTCTTGTGATCAAGAATCCATAGCAAGGTAGAACTCTTCAAAACACCTAAACACCAAACCCTAGATTTTTCTATCCAGAAAACCACAAAATTCCCACTATCTCAGCCTCTCAAACTCATGAAACAGACAGCCTTCAGCCTACTAAAAAATTTGGCCAGCATACTCCAAACATAAAGCCAAAACCAAGACACCCTACAAGGTAAACAATCTTCAACCTTTCTATACATCTCTTACTCCATTATTTTCCTATTTTCTCCCTTAAATCACATCAATAAGGGATTGATTTTATTCCTTTCTTGGTGAGTCTCGATCAAGGACATCTAGGCAGACCAATCTCTTCCACTATCCATCGAACTCGAGCCAATCATCATGCAGTTGCCATGTTTTAAATTTAGATTGCTAAGGTAATCAAGATCCTATATTTACTGATTTAAATGGCCTTAATCTTTAAAGTATTAACTTATTGAATGCTTATGGGGTCTAACATGAAAGCATGAATAAACTAGAATGATGCATATGTTGATGTAAGCCATAGATAAAGCATGTATAAGATAGGACATTGACGCATCTTGCAATGATGAATCTAGATCTATGCTAAGTAGGCAAAAATGAGATCTTTTAATGTTTATGGGGCCGATTATGATTGTATGCTAGTTGAATATAAGAGTTGTCATATAGTGATTTAATTTGGATGAATGCATGGTTATAATCAATAACATTGCAAAGGAAGTTGTGCATGTGATCTAATGAATTAAATTACCTAGATACCATGGATGAATTGGGTGATTAATGAGATCATGAAAAGTCATGTTACATGAAATCGTAGATGTAATATCTAGATTCTAATTATAGAATCATTTATTCTAGATAAGGAATGAGTGGAAGTAAAAGCAATCAATTGAGTTGGGTCTAGCTGTTGATTTATCCAAGTAAGTTCCTGCATAACCATTTTGATAAATGCTACATGTTTGCAAGTAATTTTTACGATGTTATTTGGAATTGATGTCAATATGATGTTTTGACAAGAGGATTGAAACGTTAGCTAAACATGATAAGTTACACTGTGTTGTTATGATACTTGGGTTAGAAATGTGGATATTTTACTTTCTAAATGAGTTTGTTTAATCTTAACTATTCAAACTCAAAAACGATTCCTTACTCTATCACTAAACAATTTGGAAGTGCTATTACGAAAAACCATGTTTTGCAATTAAGCTAATCAAAGAATTTCAAAAAAAAAAAATGATTTTGCCCCTAAATGGGAAGTGTGGATTACTCAGCGGGGGTAGGCTAGTGGTACTAGTCTTGAAGAGCAAGAGTGAGTCTTTTGGTAGGAGGCCACTTCCAGAAGATGAACTCAACTTGGAAAGACGACAGTATTACATAGTCAGGCCGTCCGAGCTACCATATTGGTCCATATGGACATTGTTAATTCGGATTGGACAACTGGAGTGTTGGGTATAGAGATGGAGGAGTATCTCATTCTAGTGGAAAGATCCCTCACTACCCATTGTTGAAAGAATACATTAGGTTGCTATCATGGTGGTAACCAAGAAATGGGTTATGATACTATTATTTGAATCATTGCTAATCCTTACTTAATGAATTATGAATATGATGAAACGATGATTTATTGTGAACTATTTTGGATTCATTGAGTAAGGCTCCTTTGTATAACTATTATTGATGAAATTGACTTGTAAACACGATTTGATGACTTTGATAAACCTATATGCACAAAATGGTTATATTTGACACTTGCACACATATGACTTACTGAGATGCCAGTCTCACACATTTTATATCATGATTTTAGGGGAGTACTTATATTAAGTAGGTTGAAGAAATAAGCGATGATCGCCCATTTGTTTATTTTATTTTAACTCATATTTGTTTCGAGAGATGTTTGTTAGTTTTGATCTCTCGGATTTGTATAAGTTTTTCCCTCGTATGTAATAAGAGTATTTTATTATTTTATTTAATTAGTTTTATTATTATTTATTATTTGCATCTCGTTATAAAGACCTCTGGTCCTTTGGACGGGGCGACATCCCGCCCTATCTGGGTACGTAGGTAGTGGAGCATTACAAGTGGTATCAGAGCTAGGTTTAGGCAAATGATATTATTGAGTAGTACCTAAACCTTAGGAATTGAGATTCATTGAATAGTGTTTGAACTCTAGGAAGTGAAATTTTGTTCTAATTTCTTTATGTTTGCTTTTATAGGAGACTAAAAGATCCGTAGCTGTGACCCGAAACTGGCCATTTATGTGCGGTCCCGTGAGTGGTAGAACATCTAGCCTTACATATATACCGGATTCCTCATCATCTGAGTCAGAGACGAAACTTGAAGGTGGATGGATCCCTAGTGAGGATGAGATCAACCATGAGCCATCTATGATGGAAGACTTAGGGATAGAGGAAGGACCCGAAGATCTAGCACTAGAGATACTTGCGCTTGAGTGGAATGAGAGCTTGGCAGAGTATGAGGGTGATGATGAGAGGGAGATCGGAGGTGGATGAGCACTTAAGGATAAGAGTGAGGATGAGCTGGGAGGACTTAAGGTTGAGGGAGAAATAGGAAAGCTTAGGGCAGAAATGATTGAGGATGTGAATAGAGTAGAACACTTGTGACCCCATTTATAGAAGAAAGAACCCCGACGTTACTGGGAAGTGAGTTTTATAAGTTGAAGTCTGGGAGACCTAAGAGTGCATTGATGCTGGCTATGAAGAAGCTGAGAGATGTAGAGTTGAGAGCTAAGTTAAGGGGTAGAGACTCTGGAGAGTTCATGTTGGGACGGCCTAGGAAGAAGCATAGGTTCTTTGGTTTTGCAAGAGATTGCGATGTAGATTACAACATAGATCATGACAACAACAGTGCGGGATGGCTAGTGGAACCTCCTTCAGAGACTTCCGAGGATTCCAGCGACTCTAGTGATGCTTAGAGTTTTAGAACCATTAGTGCTAGTTCTTTATTTTGAGACATTTGTCTATTTATTTGATTCAGAATTTATTCTCTATTTCAAATTTTGTTTAGCCAGAATAAAAAGAGGTACCTAGTGGGAACTCCCTTATTTTGTGCCAATTTGGAATTGGTTAATAAAAATGTGATTTATTTGATTTCTTCATTCTACTTGGAGCATTATTTGCAAACTTTATTTTTTGATGCATTGCAAGTTATTTCAAAT
Organism: Voacanga thouarsii; assembly: GCA_026120185.1. Classification (NCBI taxonomy): domain Eukaryota; kingdom Viridiplantae; phylum Streptophyta; class Magnoliopsida; order Gentianales; family Apocynaceae; genus Voacanga; species Voacanga thouarsii. The sequence continues at coordinate 1,265,636 of JANUWF010001774.1, forward strand.
CTATAAGTTGATCAATTGCATGCCATGAGCTTTCTTTTACTAAGGTTTGTATTGGGTGCAAGTAGAATGGTACCAAGGCATAGAACTATTGTGCATAAAAGAACTATTCGGGAGAGTGAGTCAACCACTCTTAAGTTCGAGTAGACGCATCAGTCCACCATGGAAGTGGAAGAGGAACTCTAGCAAGAGTAGGATTTGATATCTGGAGGATCCCGAGAGGGGACCATGGGGCAGGCCTTCGACAAGATGGCTGCCATTCTTCAGAACTTAGTCGAAAAGGTGGATAAAATGGATAAGAAAGCACCTAGGGGTGAGGATGAAGCTCTAGAACAATTCCTGAAGTTCCAACCTCTGATGTTTCAGGGAGAAGTGGTGCAAGATAAAAAGGTAGAGTGGTAGATTGAATAAATACAGGATATCTTCGTGACTTTTCAGTACATTGAGAAGAGGAGGGTGAAGTTTGCTGTATTCAGGATGAGGGGACCTGCCTGAGCTTGGTGGCAGTGAGTCCAGGAGGACTGGGAGAGAGAGGATAGTAACTGGACATGGGAGAACTTCATGGAGGCCTTCCAAGCGGAGTATATACCGCGATGGATAGCGGAGAAGAGGGAGGATGAATTCCAGACTCTTAAGCAAGGAGGAATGACCGTGGCTCAGTATACTACATGGTTTACCCAGCTGTCCAAGTACTGCAAGTGTTTAGCAGATACTGAGCAGAAGTGGACACGTCAATTTGTGAAGGGTCTTGGGGAGGATTTTAGGAGGGCATTGGCACCATCTCCACCAGTGACATATACGGCCGCAGTAGATGCAGCAACTCGAATGGAAAATAAGGATAGGAACTGACCGATGAACCTGTCATTCCAGCCGAGTTGACCATCGATGAGACCCCCAGTTCAAAAGCGACCCGCTGGTCTGATACAGTGGGAAAATAAGGGAAAGCAGCCCAGGACATACTACCAGGTCCTATGTCGAGCACGCTAATGTGTCGGAATTGCAGGAGGCGAGGTCATGTCGAAAGAGATTGTTGGTCAAGGAGAGTGACGAAGAGATGTTTCAACTATGGTGACCCGAACCATCTGAGGAACAACTGCCCAAGACCACTCAGAATGGGGCAAGGAGCTACGACTCAACCAGCTAGGGCAGCCAGAGGAGTACCTGCTGGGACAATTGGAGGAAGAGGCTAAAAGCCTTAAGTGAAAACTAAGGTCTTCGTTCTAAACCGGGAAGAGGTTGGAGTTGATTTAGTGATAGTTGAAGGTACACTTTCTGTGTAAAATCACTCTATTTCTATTTTAATAGACCCCGGATTGACTCATTCTTACGTGAATGATAAGTGTGCATGCCATTTGGGTTAGGATGGGGTAGAGTTACCTTATACCATGTTGGTGAATACACATTTGGAAAGGTAGAGAGATACGAGTAAGGTAGTTCAAGGGTGTGATATTGTAGTTGGAAAAGAGATTTTGAAGGCGGATCTCATAATCCTACTCATCGACGACTATGATCTGATTCTGGGTATGGATTGGTTAGTGAAGCATGGAGCAAGAGTGGATTGCAAGGCCAAGACAGTGCAATTTATTAGACCCAGATACGATGTATTAGAGTTTAGCAGGAGGAAGGTGAGGAAGTTGAAATTCTTGATAGCAGGAGCAAAAGCGCGAAAAATGCTGAAGAAGGGTTGTGTAGGTTATCTGGCCTATCTAATCAATAAGCCCAATGATCAGTGTACTTTGAAAAGCACTGAGATGGTGAAGGACTTCGCAGATATATTTCCAACCGAACTTACTTCTCTTCTACCTTCTCGAGAAGCTGAGTTCACCATCGATCTAGTTCCTAGAGTGGAGCCGATATTGAAGACTCCTTATCGGATAGTGCCCCCTAAATTGAAAGAATTGAAGGAGCAGCTAGAATAATTGGTTAAGCAAGGGTACATAAGACCCAGTATATCGCCATGGGGAGCTCCGATGTTATTTGTCAAGAAGAAGGATAGGATGCTGAGGTTGTGCTTAGACTATAGAGGGTTGAATAATCTCACAATCCATAACAAGTATCCCCTACCCTTGATTGACGAGTTGTTTAATCAGCTGCAAGACTTTTGTTACTTCTCCAAGTTGGATCTCCAGTAAGGTTGTTACCTAGTGTGAATTAAGGAGGAGGATATTCCCAAGACAACTTTCAACACTAGATATGGCCACTACGAGTTCGTGGTGATGCCGTTTAGAGTAACTAATGCACCCGCCATTTTCATGGATTTTCTGCACAGGGTTTTTTAGCCGTTCGTAGATACGTTCGTGGTGGTATTCATAGATGATATTTTAATCTACTCGAAAAGTCCCGAGAAGCATGCGGAACATCTGAAGTTGGTATTGGACAAATTGAAAGGGTATAAACTCTATGCTAAGTTTAGCAAATGCGAGTTTTGGTTGGATTCAGTGGCCTTTCTTGGTCACGTGATATCTAAAAATGGAATCAAGGTGAACCCATCGAAGGTCGAGGCTGTCTCAAATTGGAAGCAACTGGAAAGCGTAACTAAGATCAGGAGTTTCCTTAGATTGGTAGGATATTACTGTCATTTTATTAAGAACTTCTCTATGCTGGCGACGCCGATAACTCGATTGCTAAGGAAGGAAAAGTGCGAGAAGAGCTTTCAAGAGCTTAAGAGGAGGTTGATGACAGCACCAATGTTGAGCTTACCTAAAGAAGGTAAAGCTTATTCTTTGTATACAGATGATTCTAAGGAAGGTCAAGGGGTGGTGCTGATGCAGGATAGAAAAGTTATCACCTACGCATCGTGGAAGTTGAAGTCGCACGAGGTAAACTATTTGTCACATGACTTGGAGTTGGCTGCAATAGTGTTTGCTTTGACGAAATGGCGACATTATTTGTATAGAGTGGAATATGAAGTCTTTATGGATCATAAGGGCTTGAAGTACGTATTCATGTAGAAGGACTTGAACTTAAGGCAGCGGAGGTAGATGGAGTTCTTGGAAGAATACAAGTGTCTAATTAACTACCATTTAGGGAAAGCGAATATGGTAGCTGATGCGCTGAGTCGAAAAGTGAGGATGGCTAGCTTGAGGGTGCAGGAGGTTCAAATAGTATAAGAAATCTTGGGGTAAAAGGCAAAAGTGGGAGAAGGAAAAATTAGTTTGAGCAACCTGAGGTTGGAGCCTGAGCTGAGGCAAGAGATTTGTGAGGTTCAGCGGAATAACCAAGAGTTTTAGACTTTCAAGACAAAGGAAGCAAAGAGAAGAAATAAGGAGTTTCGAACTGATGAAGTATGAGTGATGTATTTCCAAGAACGGCTATGTGTACAGGACGACCCAGTATTGAAGAGAAAGATAATAGAGAAGGTTCACAAAAGCCAGTATTCTATTCACCCGGGAGAAGTGAAGATGTACCTAGATTTAAAAAAGGCTTACTGGTGGCTGGGAATGAAAAGAGATGTGGCGCAATACGTCTCTACTTGCCTGACGTGTCAGAAGGTAAAAGCGAAGCATAAGAAGGCATCTGGGTTATTGCAATTGTTGCTTATTCCTGAGTGGAAGTGGCAAGAAGTAACAATGGATTTTGTCACCGGGCTGCCGATGTCGAAGACTATGAAGGATGTTGTATGGGTTGTGGTTGACAGGTTGACCAAGACAGCTCATTCTTATTTCGGTAAATGTGAAGGACTCTATGAAAAAATTGGCTAAGACTTATCTTCGGGAAGTGGTTAGATTGTATGGTATACTGTCAAGTATTGTATCCAAGAGGGATCCCAGATTTATCTCGAGGTTTTGGACCAAATTTCAAGGGTCAATGGGAACAACTCTAAAGCGCAATACTTCAGCTCATCCGCAAACAGATGGACAATTCGAAAGAGTCATCTAGATATTGGAGGATATGCTTAGGGCTTGCATGTTAGATTTTGTGGATAAGTGGTTGAATTGCATACCTTATGTCGAGTTAGCCTACAATAATACTCATCAGGCATCAATTGGAATGGCACCTTACGAAGTTATACGGGCGGAAATGTCAAGTACCATTGTCTTGGGGTTGGACAGAGGATGGTCAAATCAGCAAGTCTGGGAAAGTGAATATTAAAGAAATAGCCGACAAAGTGAAGGTGATAAAGGAGAGACTGAAAGCTGCTTAAAGCCGACAGAAGAATTATGCTGACAATAGAAGAAGGGAGTTGGAGTTCCAAGTGGGAGATTGGACTTTTTTAAAGATAACACCAAGCAGAAGAATTCTGAAGCATCCTAAAGGAGAGAAGCTAAGTCCTAGATATTAATCCCTTTTTCAGTGATTGAAAGGATCGGACTCATAACATATTGGTTGGAGCTGCCAGATGGGTTAGCAGAAATTCATGATGTGTTCAATGTGTCCCAATTGAAGAAGTACAACCCTGATCTGGAGCATGTATTGAATGAGAAACTGTTGATTCTTCAGCCTGATTTGAGCTATGTGGAGAAACCAATTAAATTTATAGATTGCAGCATCAAGATGTTGAGGAATAAGCAGATACCAATGGTGAAGATTTTATGGGAGCATCATGGTTCGCAGGACACGACGTGGGAGACCGAAGATTGGGTGAGGAGGAAGTATCTAAGATTGCTTTAGAGGAATAGCACTTTGAATTTCGGGACGAAATTCACTTAAGGGGGAGAGGATGTAATACTCCGTGTTAAGCCACCTTTAGTTTGTGGGGAAAGTCATGCATGTCATAGCATTTCTTTTATATTGCATTTGGTAAATTGAATTATTTTCATGAAAATATGAGTTTCATGATTTGTTGGTTTATAAATTAATTTGCTCTTGAAGTGGTTATGTTATTTGAGTTAGTTGAGTTTTATACTTTGTTGACGAGAATTTATTAGAAAGAGAATGAATCAAGTGAGTAGGAATTAAGGAAATTTGTTACGAGAATATTTATACAAGAATTGTTGTGGAATAGTGGATAAAGCTTGGTGTTTAATTCTTGATGGGCTTGAGTTCGAATCCGAGCAACTTCGAATCCTTTCCTTTCTTTTATTTTCTTCTTCCCTAATTTTTTCTCGAATCCTTTCCTTTCTTTTATTTTCTTCTTCCCTAATTTTTTCTAAGCCTTGGCCGAAATACTCCTAAGGTAGTCGCCACCTTAGAGCCAATTTCCTAAAATTTAGGAGTGTGATTTATCTTGGGAATTATTTTATAAAATATTTAAAAATAAATTAAATTTTTATTTCTAATATCTTATCATAATCTTTTAGAAAATTTTAAATATTACTAATCTAGATTTTAAAAGCTATATCTAAGTAATTTATTAAGAAATAAAATATATGAATATATATATATATATATATATCTTATTTTAATGTGGTAGCTGCCACTTCTTAAGGAGATAAGTCTCTATATTTTAATTTTCTTCAAATAATTTTTAAAAATAAAATAAAAGGAAAAAATTGGATTTTAAATGAAGTCTTCATCTCTTAGATAAAGATTTTCAAATTTTGGGGAAAAAGGAAGGAGGATTTCGAGTAGCTTCAAGGGAAAAAGGAAACTAGAATTTAATATTGTAAAATAATTATTTAATAGCTATTTGAATGACTCAAATTAATATAGGGAATAAATTAAATTATTTCTTAAATAATAACCTAATTCCTTCCGATAATTTTTTTGGAAATTCTCTAAAAGCTGCTGCCACACATTAGAGGCTCACTTTTCTTCACTTATTCTCGCCACTATAGACACTGAAACCAACCAGATTTCTTCCCTCTTTCTGTCCAGATTTTCGGCCATCATAAGCATAAAAAACACAGTAGCAATAACCCCTAAACTACTATCCAGTTTCAGCACTCAAAGAAGGACCAAAACTGTCCAACTTTTCTCTTGTGATCAAGAATCCATAGCACAGTAGAACTCCTTCAAACACCTAAACATCAAACCCTAGACTTTTCTGTCTAGAAAAACATGAAATTACCACTCTCTTAGCCTCTCAAACTCATGAAACAAACAGCCTTCAGCCTACTCAAAAATTCGGCCAACACATTCCAAACACAAAGCCAAAATTGAAACACCCTGAAAGGTAAATAATCTTCAACTTTTCTATACATCTCTTACTCCATTCTTTTCCTCTTTTCTCTCTTAAATCACGTCCATAAAGGACTAATTTTATCCCTTTCTTGGTGAGTCTCGATCAAGGACATATAGGCAGACCAATCTCTTCAACTATCCATCGAACTCGAGTTAGTCATCAAGCAGTTGTCGTGTTTTAAGTCTAGATCGCTAAGAGGTAATCAAGATCCTATCTTTACTAATTTAAATAGCCTTAATCTTTAAATTAGTAACTTATGAATGCTTATGGAGTCTAGCATGAAAGCATGAATGAACTAGAATGATGAATATGTTGATGTAAGCCATAGACAAAGCATGTATGAGATAGGACAGTAATGCATTTTGTCATGATGAATCTAGATCTATGCTAAGTAGGCAAAGATGAGATTTTTTAATGTTTATGGGGCTGATTATGATGATTTTTTGCTAGTTGAATATAAGAGTCTTCATATAATGATTTGATTTGGATAAATGCATGGTTATGATCAATAGCATGGCAAAGGAAGTTGTGCATATGATCTAATGAATTAAACTACCTAGATACCATGGATGAATTAGGTGGTTAATAAGATCATGAAAAGTCATGTGGCATGAAATAGTGGATGTAATATTTAGATTCTAATTATAGAATCATTTGTTCTAGATAAGGAAGGAGTAGAAGTAAGGCAATCAATTGAGTTAAGTCTAACTGTTGATTTATCCAAGTAAATCTCTGCATAATCATTTTGATAAATGTTACATGATTACTAGCAATTTTTACGATGTTATTTGAAATTGATGTCAATATGATGTTTTGACAAGAGGATTGAAACGTTAGCTAAACATGTGAGTTACACTATGTTATTTTGATACTTCGGTTGGAAACGTAGATGTTTTGCTTTCTAAATGAGTTTATTAAATCTCAACTATTCAAACTAGAAAAATGATTCCTTACTCTATCACTAAACTATTTGGAAATGCTATTACAACAAACTACATTTGCAATCAAGCTAATCAAAGAATTTCGAAAAGGGAAAAATGATTCTGCTCCTAAATGGGGAGCGTTAAGTACTCAGCAGGGATAGGCTAATGGTACTAGTCTTGAAGAGTAAGAGTGAGTCTTCTAGCAAGAGGCTACCTCCAGAAGATGAACTCAACTTGGAGAGACAACAATAGTACTACATAGTCAGGCCGTCCATGCTAGCATATTGGTCTATATGGACATTGTTGATTCGGGTTGGACAACCGGAGTGTTAGGTGTAGAGATGGAAGAGTATCTTACCCTAGTGGGAGGATCCTCCATTGCCCACTGTTGAAAGAATACATTAGGACGCTATCTTGGTGGTAACTAAGAAATTGGTTATGATACTATTATTTGGATCATTGCTAATCTATACTTAATGAATTATGAATATGATGAAATGATGATTTATTGTGAACTATTTTGGATTCATTGAGTATGGCTCCTTTGTACAATTGCTATTGATGAAATTGACTTGCAAATACGATTTTGTGATTTTGATAAACCTGTATGCACGAAATGGTTATATTTGGCACTTGCACACACGAGACGTACTGAGTTGCCAATCTCACACATTTTATATTATGATTTTAGGGGAGTACTTATATTGAGCAGGTTGAAGGAATGAGCGATGATCACCCATTTGTTTATTTTATTTGGACTCATATTTCTTTCAAGAGATGTTTGTTAGTTTTGATCTCTCGAATTTGTATAAGTTTTTCTATCGGATATAATAAGAGTATTTTATTATTTTATTTAGTTAGTTTTTTATAATTATTATTTATTATTTGCACTTCATTATAAAGACCCATTGTCCTCTGGATGGGGCAATATCCCGCCTTATCTAGGTACGTAAGTAGTGGGGTGTTATAGAATTACCTATATACTGCTGGAAGCAAGATTTCTGCCTTTAAATTTCTAGGCGTATGTGCACTTCGGATGATCACCAAACACTGCAATGTGCAAACGTCCTCTATCAGATACACACAGCGAACTCAGTTTAATCCCTGGGAGTGCTAATGCCTAGGGCTTTGAGGGGCTAAATTTCTAGTTATGGAGGCACAAAAATTTTATGAAAAGTCTACAATAAGAAGACGACTAGGGTTTTCTTTTAAAACCCCATGAACATCTTGGAGTCTCACTCTCATAATATCTTATCATTTCTTATTTTAAGCTTAAATTAAATTAAAAAGAATATGATAAGATTCTGTCATTATCTCGGTAATTTAATTAATTAATTTTTCGAGTCAGATTCTTATAATCTGGACATCCTCTAGATACATCAAATTTGGACATATTTCCAAATTCATTATATCTGGTCAGTTTTCTAGGTTCGATGAACCTAAACACACTTCTAGATACATCGAACTTGGTCACCAGAAAAATAACCTAATGTATTCACTTAATGTGTGACCCTATAGGTTTATTTAATACTGGCAGTGTACTCAAATCACATTTAAAATGGTCCACAAGTTGTAAGTGGTTTCTAGCAAAACATTATGCCTATCTAGATTAAATGAAGATCAGTGATCTCTTTGAACCAAACCATAACTTCAAATTTAGTCTTTTTATCACACGATATCCAAATTATACATAAGGCACGGAGCATGTCATCCTTCGAAAGCTTAATCAACTATTTATTGATCTCATAGTAGACTATTCAAACAAATGATATCAGTATCTCAAATTGATATATTTGAGAACGGCCATACATTTTAACAGTCTAACTTATCAAGGAGCGTATGGATATCTCTCCCAAGAATGAGAGGGACAAATTCCTTTACTATCAGTTATATTCCTCTCCCTGATTTATTCTATATACAACTATGTTCTAATTTTATTATTTGGTTAAAGACAACTTTAAAGAACGTTAAGATATAAAATTTATCAAGTAGGAAACTGTGATGAATTTAGGTCGAATGACTTCTAATGTCATTATGACTAGAAAGTACTCATGACATATCCCATAAAGTACTCTCACAGTAGGTCATGTCCAATATAATGTTCTTTAAAATTTATTTATATTTTGACTTGATATCCCATATATCTATAACTAGTAAAATATATCCATCAAGTCACAAATATACTAATCTTAATTTATTATTGTTCAACTAATAATAATCGATCAGGGACAATTTAAGAATAATCATTCTATTTGTTATAGGGTTTTATTATTAAGTCACGTACTTGACGACTATAAAACTAAACGTACTATTCATGGAAAGAAATACCTCATATTATTACAAAATACATAACGACAATAGTATAAGTACAAATTGTTTTAGGGAATATCCCCAATAGAATTAACATGCCAAAGTGCTTAAGTAGATTTCTCTGTATTACAATTCAAACATGAATTTTGTTGTGAAGGTAAAACTTTTGGCTTTTGGACCTCGCCAACTTTTTTATTTTCTGTCCTCACAACCTATACTTTTCCTCTCATTTTTCCTCCACTCTTTTTTTTCATACTCTTGTTGATCTCACCTCTCATTACCCAAGCATGCACTCTTGTTTTATCTCCTTACTCCCTTTTTTGTTCTTTCTTCTATTTTGGTTGTGTTTGTATTTGAAGCTTTACTTTCTCATCATCCTTTTTTGCTATCCTCCATTTTCTTTTCTCTCTTTCTCTTGTTTTATCCTTTCTTGTTTTTTCCTATCATTTTGTTCTCTTTTCTTTTTATCTTCCTCCCTCAAAATATTTTGATTTTTAACAACCTCACTTGATGACATAGGAAAAAAGTGTAATTTTTCTCCCATTCTTGCATAAAAATAGGTATTCCACCTTTCATTATAAACTACCTCCCTATCATGTAGCCAAGGCCTTCCCAATAATATATGCCTAACATGTATGGGGAATACATCACACACAACTTCATCTTTGTATCCTTTCATGTCGAATGCCATCTTGACTTGTTTGTTCACTATTAATTCTTCACAATTATTTAACTCTTGAAGCTTATAAAGTTTAGGATGTTTCAAGCTATCCATTCCCAATTCCTCTACTAATGTAGCACTAATCATCTTTTTACAACTCCCTCTACCAATAGTCAAGCTACATGGTAGTTGTTTGATTTGACACATTAAAAGATATTTCCTTTTTGTAAATCCTCATTTTCTTCAACGACACAAGCTTCCACAACCTCCTTATAACACCAATCAATAAATATGGTGGTCCAACCTTAACTCCATTTTTTCTTCCCATTTTAAGTTCTCCACTAGATTTGGTGTCTCTTTATATTGTTGAATTAGATGACTCATTCTCATTAATCTCACCTTTTCTAATTTGTTCTTACACCACCTCTACCCAACTATTCTTTTTCTCCTCTTGTTGATTTGAGCTTTCTCCCATTTAAAAAGTATTTGAAGCATTTTTAGGACCTTCATTCATAGCATACATTTGTTTATTCTCTACCTCATTCATTAAATATATTTGCTCTTCAACAAATTCTATGCCATTTTTCTCAATTTGTTCTTGCTCATTCTCTTCCAACACATAATGGATGTGACTCTTCATCTAGAATGAATAGTATATTGTAGAACTCCTCAGTCACCCCATTTGTTGAACTCAATTAATCCACATCATCTCCTTCATCATCACTAAACTTCTCATCAATCTCATCAACATTTTTTTCAACTCCTTTATGCTCTTCTTCATCCTTTTGATTTAGCAATTCTTGGCCTTTTGCTTGTTTTTCTAGCTTCTCCTCCTTCTCTAATTCATAAAATTCATTTTGCTTATTCTTTTCAACTTCTTGCTTATCTCCTTTATTTTCTAATCCCGAGGATTTTTTTTGCTCAAACTTCTCAGCATTTTCTTCATTTCTTGCCCTTATTGGCTTCTCAACATATACAACATTTTTCTTAGCTTCATTGGCTTCAAACTTAACTTTTTATTTTTCCTCATATTGTTTCTTCCCTAACTTAAATCTTGTGTTCAGTTAGCTATATTGCTCCCTCACTACAAAAAAAAAGTGACATTTGGCAACGCTTTTATTTGCAACATAGCAAAATCTATGGTGAAAGCTTGGTTTTTACCACAGTTTTGAATTTTGTGGCATATAAACCTTTTTTGTAACACTTTATTTTGTCATGGCTACGTTTCTATAGGTAAAAGTTCTTTTTTACCACATATTTAAAAATTGTCTATAAAAATATTTTTTTGCCATAGAGATTTGAAATTGTGGGTAAAGAAATTTTATTACCCACAGTTTTACTATGGAAAAAGCAAATTTTTTCAAATTTTATCAAATATTAAAAAATGTCAACATAAAATGGAAGTTTTCATTAGATACCATGGTTGAGGTAATTGTATATATTCAAGTGGTTGAGTTCAAATCTTGGTATTACTATTTTATTAATTATTATATAGATTTTTGGACCTACTACCTAGTTCTTTTGAATATTTTTCTAGATATTATGCTAGATTATGTGCCAAAATATATATGATTACCTTCAAATTTTGTCATAACACTTTTTTTAGTAATTTTAACAAATCTAATGATTTGATCAGTAATCTGATACGCCTATCTTTGTAAATGCGTTAAGTTTTGGATAGTTTTCTAGATATTATGCTAGATCGTGTGCCAAATTATATCCGAGTACCTTCAAATTTTTGTTATAACACTTTTCTTAGTGATTTTAATAAATGTAACGGTTGGATCATTAATTTGATATGCATATCTTTGTAAATGCATTAGGCTTTGGATATTTTTGAGATATTATACTAGATTGTGTACCAAAAGATATCCAATTACTATCAAATTTTATTATAACACTTTTCATAGTAATTTTAACAAATCTAACGGATCGATCATTAATTTGATACACATATCTTTGTAAATGCGTTAGGTTTTGTATTTTTTTTTTAGATATTATGATGGATTATGCACCAACTTATATCTTATTACCTTCAAATTTCATCATAACACTTTTCTTAATGATTTTAATAAATCTAATAGTCAGATCGTTAATTTGATGCGCATATCTTTATAAATGTGCTAGGTTTTGGATTTTTTTTTTTTAGATATTATGCTAAATTATGTATCAAAATATATCTAATTACTTTCAAAATTTGTCATAACATTTTTCATAGTAATTTTAACAAATTTAAAGGTTGAATTATTAATTTGATATGCCTATCTTTGTAAATACGTAAATGCGTTAGGTTATGGGCTTTTATATAGAGATTATGCTATATTATATGACAAAATATATCAAATTACCTTTAAATTTGATTACAACACTTTTTTTGGTTATTTTTACAAATTTAATTATTGAATCATTAATTTGATATGGTTATATATAAAAATGTGTTAAGTTTTTGGCTTTTATATAGAGATTATTCTAGATTATGTACAAAATATATCCGATTAACTTTAAATTTAGTCATAATATATATTTTTTTTCAATTTTAACTAATCTAACGATTGGATCGTTATTTTGAGGTGCTTAACTTTAAAAATGTGTTAGGTTATGGGCTTTTCTGTACAGTATATGTGGTAAAATATATTCGATTACCTTTAAATTAGGTCATAACACTTTTTTTTTAGCAATTTTAACAAATCTAACGGTTGGATCGTTAATATGTTATGCTTATATTTATAAATGTGTTAGGTTATGGACTTTTATATATCTGATTACCTTAAAATTTTGTCATAACACTTTTTTTTTAAAATATTTTTAACAAATCAATCAGTTAGATCATTAATTTGATATTGTTATATTTAAAAATGTGTTAGGTTTTTTTTCTATATAGAGATTATTCAAGATTATGTGGGAAAACATATCCGATTACATTTAAATTTAGTCATAATACTTTTTATAGTAATTTTAACTAATCTAACGGTTGGATCATTATTTGATATCCTTATCTTTATAAACGCGTTAAATTATGGGCTTTTATATAGAGATTATACTATATTATGTGAGAAAATATATCCGATTACTTTCAAATTTGGTCATAATATATTTGATAGTAATTTTAACTATTCTAATGGTTGGTCGTTAATTTAATGTCCTTATATTTGTAAATGCATTAGGTTATGAGCTTTTATCTAGAGATTATACTATATTATGTGAAAATATATATCTGCTTATCTTCAAATTAGGTCATAACACTTATTTTTTAACAATTTTAACAAATCTAATGGTTGGATCATTAATATGATATACTTATATTTATAAATATATTAGGCTATAGACTTTTATATACAGATTATACTAGATTATATGGAAAAATATATCTGATTATCTTCAGATTTGGTCATAACACATTTCTTTATGAACTTAAAAAATCTAATGGTTGGATCATTAATTTGATATGGTTATATTTAAAAATGTATTAGGTTTTTGGCTTTTATATAGATATTATTCTAGATTATGTGGAAAAAAATATCCGATTATCTTAAAATTTGGTCATAATATTTTTATAGTAATTTTAACTAATCAAATGGTTGGATCATTAATTTGATGTCCTTATCTTTGTAACTGCATTAGGTTATGAGCTTTTATATAGAAATTATACTATAGTATGTGGTAAAATATATCCGATTACCTTCAAATTTGGTCTTAATACTTTTTTTTAATAATTTTAACTATTCTAATAGTTGGATCGTTAATTTGATGTTCTTATATTTTTAAATGCGTTAGATTATGTGCTTTTATATAGAGATTATATTATATTTGTTCTATTCTTGTGTGTTTGAGTTTAGAATTACTATCAATTATGATTCTTTTTCCTGTCCTTTTCTTCTATCTCAAGTTTTGCATATATGTGTGTGTGTGTGTGTGTGTGTGTGTGTGTGTGTCCTACACGTTTTCTCCTTTTTAGTTAATTTTTCTAATCTCTATCTAAAAATAATTGTGTATTATGTAATTACTATATTGATGCCATTCTAAAAATGTAAGAATAAACTTATATTCTTTTATAACCTTTATAAGAGATTGGTACACTCGAAATATTACATATAAATCTCGATTCTTAATATAATAAATATTGTTATCATACATAAAATATTACCTTTAAATGTTTAATTATTTTTATACCAATTCAACCTTTAAATAACTCAAGAGCTCTCAGATCTGTTTGAAATGGTAGGGACTAACATGATTACACTAAAACTACGCTTAGATAGTAATTAAATTTGGAAATTTTAAAATAAATAATTTTTACTGTTCAAAAACTCTCATTTATTGATAAATATTAATTTTTTTCTTTAACCTCATATATTTTTTATAATTTAATTTTTAAATTCAAAATTTTTAATAAAAATTACAATCTAGCGATAATCCAACTAGTTGCTTCTCTCATTTGTTTGTTTAGAAAAGAGGAGAAAAAACGGAGTACAGAAAAGAAAGATTGAAGAAAAGGAAACGAAAGGAAAAAAACAGAAAAAAGAAAAAAACCCCAATAAAAGAAAAAAAATTCCCAAATTGACATTCACTCCCACTCACCTCACTCTTCTTCCCATGTCCCCAACTACTACTTCTACAGTATTCTGTTGTGCTGCTTCACCGTCACACTATCATCATCATCGTCAATGCTTCTAAGGTTTTTTTTTTCTCAACTCTTATTTCAATCCAATCACAATGCACTAAGTGGAGTCAGAGGTTCAACTAGTGCTTGTACCTGCGGGTAACAAGGCAAGATCGGCAGTGGAGTTGCAGAAGCCAGTGATAAAGCTGAAGATTAATGTGAACAAAGCTCAGGAGGTTGATGGGAAGAAAGCTCCAGCAGTTATGGGGGATTCGTGTATGTCAGAAGATTTGTTCTTTTTGCAGCTTCATGTATGCTGGTGGCTCTTCACCCATCTTTTGTAGCATCTGCATTAGTTGAGGGAAATGCTGAAATTTCTAAAGGCCTTGAGTGGATTTGCACATTGGCTCATCACATAGTTGAATCAGACATTGATTGAGATTGCTACAGGGTATGCAAGAACCTAAAATACACCTATTACTTAACTTTTAACTCATCTACAAATTTTGTTGAACTATTCCAATAGAAAATTCTTCTAAGGAACTTTTTTCAAAACTTAATTTTGAGGACTCTTTTTAACTTTAAAAGTTTTCTGGCTTGTTAGATGTTTGAGACATGGTCTAGATCTTTGGTGGTGAAGTGGCAAATGGCATTCAAAAGCTTTAAAGAGCAATCTTGCATCAATCTAATGATGCAATTGACATCTGTATATCTAGAAAAATGAAAGTCAACGTGAAGTTTTGCCTTTACAAGTTGTTAATAATACAAGACTAAATGTCTGATTGATTTTGTTTTACTTTTATGGTATACTTGCATCTCGAATTTTATTTATTTATTTTTATGCAATTGTTTGGTCGTGTTGATTTTTGTGCTAGTTAGAAAACTTTTCTTCTCTAAATGGGTAATACTATACCTTCACCATCACTTCAACATCATACATTTTCTTCTAGATTGTTTGTGCTTAGCAGTGTTATATTGGATTTAATGTATCTTTGGTATTTTATCCTTGTTCTTTTATACTATCAGCACCCATTTTTGTTGATTCATAAATTTATCTTTTTTGGTGTTTTAGTATTAGGCTATAAAGCTCTCATCTTCTCTTTTCTTCTCTTCTCTCTCTTTGTGTGTGCAGTAGTGTCACCTAAGGAAATGATTAGCCTTATATATAGCATAATGAAAGAAGATAAATCATGTAGACAAAGAATGGTAACATAAATGTACTTGTTAATGTTTGGTCAAGAACTTTGGTTTTGGCTGGTAGCTGTTCAGCCAGTGGAACACTATGGTACTACAACCATTGAAAAGGTATTTTTGTGGTAGCAGTAAACTTCATTTTTATTAGCCAAACAAGTTGGATATACTCGTGAAAGCTACACATATCCTAGTCCTTTCCCAGTTATCGGTTTTTTTTTTCTGTAATCTCTCTGCTGCTTGAAAACTCTCCCCCATTTTCCCTTCTACCACAGGGAGCCTAGTGTTGTAAAGTTTAGAAACAAAATGTAGTAAATCTTGTGGAGAAAAAGCATGAAACTGCTAAGCATAAGGATCCACTAATGGTTTAAAAATAATGAAGAAGTTAAGAGTTTGATGCCAACCAATCACTCAAGAACATATTCCACCCTAGACCCAAATTTGTGATTCTCGTTGTTATCTGTAATATTCCTTTGTTCAATGATGAACTAGTTGGAGTATCTACCGTAGATTAATACCTAGAAGTAAGTGAAAGAAAATCTACAAACATATGCCTTCATATGTGATGCGTAAATTTTGAGTGTATAAAAATCATCAAATTTTAATCCATCCCTTAGTTAAGTTTTAATTAAAACATTAATTCCAAAATACACATACGAGCAAGTATACTCATCGCAAGTATAGCATAGGGAATTAATAAGTATCGATCCTCAAATGAACAAGTACACACCAATCACTTTTCATTCATTATTTAACCGACCAAATAAAGTAGTAAGATAAAAATAAAAAAATAAAGAAATATATACAACTCAAGGATGTGAAAATATGTAATTTAGCCAAAAGCTTTTGAAAACATGATAATGAATTTCTTAGCCAATATCACAATTAATTATTATCTTGGTCTCATGAAAGATTTAATATGGACCCACTTCGTTTGCAATCCATGGAATCACTATCTTCTAGTTAAATTAGTAAACATATTCTGTTCCAACTAACTTATCCAAAAGATGTATAAAAATCAATCCTTATATAAGCTCCTATATTCTAGGTGATTTTAAACATGAAATTAGATAATGAATTCATATTCTAGCAATCATCAACCAACCTTTGATTACCCAAGTTCTTAACAATTAATCCATTTTTCAAACAAGTTAAGAGATAACAAATATGAAATTAATTAGATTAAAACCATTATCAACTTCTTTTTCAAGAAAGTTAACAATAAGAATTAATTAATCAATTTTGTAATAAAATGAGTAATCAAATACCAAGGAAAATAATTAATTCATCAAAGAACTAAATTAACTCAAAATTATAAATCCAAGAATAATATTTAAATACAATAAAAGAATTAAACTCATCATTATTCAAGAAAAAGAAGACAAAAGAAAGAGATAAATACTCATGGACAAGTCTTTCAATTTCCAATGAAAATTCTTCTCAAAACAATGCTTCTTGAATTATTGCTCTAGAGAAAATATATGTGATGCATTCTAAAAAATATGTCTAAATCTCTGCATTGTGCAAACCTTTTTCTACATAAATAGCCTTTGTTTATAGGCTTACAATTTTTTTAAAAGAATCCTAAGTAAAGAAGAAGTAATTTCCTCAAAATCCAAAACAAAAAAGTAGTAATTTCCTAATAAAATTATAAATAAATAAAAATAAAGGAAGTACACCGAAAAGAATTGGAAAACAATTCGAGACTTGATTTTGTCTTTATGTACTGAAGCACATTTTTTTTCTTGAATTTGGCTAGCCATTCTTCTTTTTTGTCGAGCTATGGAGCGAGCCATGAAGCTTATTCTAGCCGCTTTCCTTTTTGCCATTATGCGCCAACCGAAGCTGCTTCTTTTCTTCGCATTTAGTTGCCTTCTCGCTAAGCCACCAAAGCTTTACACATCCTTCCCAAGATGCAAGACATCTTGGGCATGATACAATTGTGTCCTTTTCCTCTTTTTGATTTGTTTCTTTGCTTTTCTTTCTTTGGCCCACGATTTTGTTCTTTTTCTTCTTTTCTGTTTTGTTCTATTTTGTTCTTTGTTGAGCTGCCGACCAAGCCGTGCCTTTGAGCCATTGTTTCCTTCTCATTTTTGTTAACCAATTTCAATTGCTCCTTTGTTCCGTTTATTTTTTCTCTACTTTCCTCTATTCTTCTAGTATAGGACCGGTGCCAGGTCCATCTTCTTGGTATGGTGTTAGGTCTGTACTGGAAAAATACATAATTAGCTCTAAATTTCACCTATTTTTACATAAAATTACAAAAAAGTATTTTTATAAGTGAAATATCAAATAGGAAGGAATATGGCTAGTTATTGTATGAAAAGTGTCTCAAATTATGCTCAAATAACTAGAAAAATAATGATGATTTTAGCCCTTATCACATACCCCCACACTTGAATCTTTACCTTAACATATTTAACTTAATACACAATTTTACTCAATAAAATCCAACCAATATGAATGACAAAATCATATCCAAAGTGAAAGAAAAAATTATAACCTTATCATAGGCTAAAAACAAATTTCAAAACTTCAACAATTTCAAAAATTCAAACATATATCTTTGAAAATCCATTAACAATCACAAAGATGCACTTAAGAAAATAGTAAATCTCTCCCTCACACTTAAATTGGACATTATCCTCAATAGCCTAAAATATCTCACTAAAGCATAACCAAGGGGCCAAGAATGTAAAGAGGAAAAAGAAAATAATATTCCCCAAGGCAGATTAGCTCCACGACAAGAGAAGTGCGGCCTTCAAAAAGTGGAAAGAATTATTGCTAGTGAAATAAGCTTACAACAAGAAAAACAAACACCCAAGTAAAAGCATAAAAATGAATTGAATGAAAATAAGATAAAAGCTCAATAGAAATCAAAGGAAAAGAAAATTAGAAATTCAAAGCCTCTAAGTCCCCCTTGAAGTAGAGCCTCCAAACAGGCTTCCAAATTGTCTAAAAGAACCACCAAATAGACCACCATGACCTCCAAATGGATCACGAGGTCCTCCTTGTCTCAACCAAACACACTTTGCAAATGGTTCTCTTTTCAGTGAAGAGCTTTTTCAAACTTTTGATGCTCAAGAAAAAAAACAAGGAGAATATCCAACATAGATATCAAAAGTACAATGTCAACCAACTTTAATCAACATAACAAAATATCACAAGGAGGCAAAGATTTCCATATTTGTAAAAATTTCTGAAACATGCATAAATAACTTTGAGAAGGAATCACAAGACTCACAATCTATTCTATGCATTTTTCGACCACCAAATAAACTCAACAAAGAGATGTCCATGTCTAGTAAATTTTTCCTCAAAAATACATATACAAAATGCCAAGAAATTCAAGAGGATAAAATCTACCTTAACATGAAGATAGTTTTTCCACCAATGTATTCCCCAACATGTGAGCACTACAACTTTGAATTCTTGGGGGATAATTTATAGGAGAAGAAGAGCAGGGTGAATAAAAAAGAAAGAAGATGATGAAGGGAAGGAGTGAAAAATAGAGAAACGAAAGGATCATGCTGGAGGAATAGGAAAAGAAAAATCAAAGAAGAAAGAGAAATAGAAGAAACAAGATAAATGAAGAAAGAAACAAATGAAATAAAACATAAAAAAAGGAATTTGGGGGCACAGGGTCAGTGCTTCACGTGAGAAAACAAGAGAAAAAACAAGAAAAGCAAAAGAAAAAGGAAAAAGGAAGGAAAAGACAAAATAGGAAGAATCTGGGAAGAAATGAAAAGGAGTAAGGAAACAAACGAAAAATGAAAAAAACTAAAAGAAAGAAAATTGAAAATTGATATATAATATATATATATATATATATATATATATATGTTATGAATTATTAGAATCTCCATTAATTAGTGGAGGCTCCACTAATTATGGATTTATGTGAATTATTAGAAGATTTTTATGGATGTCCACCATTTAGTGGAGACATCATTAATTGAGATTAGTTGAAGATGATGTATGCCATGATGTATTCCACTAATTAGAGCTCTATAAATAGAGCTATTCTCTAAGCTTGTAATACACCATTATTTTGTGAAAGAAAGATTAGAGAAAGAATTGTGAGAGAAAGAAAGAGAGAAGTTTGAAGAGAAATTCTTGTGCAAAGAATAGTTAGAATTTTCTTAGTGTGTAGTGTGTAGATTTTATTCTAACACTACCCTAATTTTATAACACGTTATCAGCACGAGTCTCTACCGGTACAAAAGCCAGAAGACTAAGCACGAGTTTCTGCCGTTACCAAAGCCAGAAGACAGGTACGCATTTATGGATCTCTATGGCTAACATCACTAAACTCGAATTTGTAGCCCTTGATATTTCTGGAAAAAATTATATGTCATGGGTTCTCGATGCAGAAATGCATCTAAATGCTGAAGGCCTTAGTGAAACTATTCAAGCAAATAATAGTGCATCTGCACAACACAAGGCTAAAGCTTTGATTTTTATTCGTCGTCATCTCGATGAAAATTTGAAAATGGAATATCTTACCGAAAAAGATCCATATGGCCTGTGGGTAAATTTAAAAGAAAGATTTGACCACCTGAAGATGGTCGTACTACCTACTGCACGGTATGAATGGTTGCACCTGAGGTTGCAAGATTTTAAAACCGTGAATGAATATAACTCCACAATGTATAAAATTACATCTCAATTAAAAGTATGCGGAGAAAAAGTGACTGATGAAGATATGTTGGAGAAGACATTCTCCACCTTTCATGCCTCGAATATTGTCTTGCAGCAACAATATTGAGAAAAGGGGTATACAAAATTTACAGATTTAATTACTGCCCTCCTCATTGCAGAGAAGAATAATGAGTTATTATTGAGAAATCATGAAGCCTGACCAACTGGCTCAACAGCACTCCCAGAAGTGAATGCTGTTGGCTCTAGCAGAAGCCATCGTTATAGTCGTGGTCGTGGCCATGGCCGTGGCCGTGGTCGTGGTTATGGTCATAGACACGTTCGATATTTCCCTTATCACAATCATAATCAAAGCTGTGAGAAATACGGCCACCGAAGTGGAGCAGAAAAGATCATAAGGGAAAAGAAAAAGAAATTGAAGAAAAGCATGAGGATATATGTTATAGATGTGGCATGAAAGGTCATTGGTCGGAAAGCTGTTGTACGGCTAAGCATTTAGTTGAATTGTATCAAGCTTCATTGAAAAATAAAAATGTGGAAGCAAATTTTTCTCAACATCCAATAAATAAAGTCGAGGATGATGATATTGATCCTGAAGATCTTAATATCAATATTACTCATATGGATGTATCGGATTTTTTGAACACCCGGACGGTAGGATAGACCATTTAATTGGTGATGGCGGTGTCCGGAAGAACTAAAGCCTCACCCTGATATTTTTGTATTTTCATTTTCATTCTATTCTAATAATATTTACGTTTACATATATATATTTGTGTTCGGATGGTCGTTGTTAATGATGATGTATGCATTATTGATAGTGGAACTACACACACCATACTAAAAAATGAGAAATATTTTTCTGATCTCAAAATGGGAGAAATAAATATTTATACGATAAACGGTAGTGCAAATGTAATTGAGGGCTCCGGAAGAGCTAGTATATTGTTGCCTAAAGGAACAACAATTATTATTGATAAGGCACTATTTTCCTCAAAATCCGGAAGAAATTTATTGAGTTTTAAAGATATCCATGAGAAATGGGTATCATGTTGAAACAAATGAGGAAAATGGGATTGAGTATCTTTTTATTACTCAAATGCATTCGGGTAAGAAATCTGTATTAGAAAAACTGGCGTCTTTTTCTACTGGCCTATATTTTGTAAAAATACGTACAATTGAAATTCATCATCTAGTAAACCAGAAGTTTACTGATCCTATTACTTTTAGCATTTGGCATGATCGGTTGGGTCATCGGGATCTACCATGATGAGAAGAATCATTGAGAATACACATGGTCATCCTTTAAAAAATAAAAGGATATTAACATCAGAAAAATTCGCATGTACTGCATGTTCCCTAGGAAAATTAATTGTTAAACCATTACCAGTAAAAGTAAGAGCCGAAAGTCCTACATTTCTCGAACGGATTCACGGAGATATTTGTGGACCAATTAATCCACCATGTGGACCGTTCAAATATTTTATGGTCTTAATTGATGCATCATCCCGATGGTCACATGTATGTTTATTATCTACTTGTAACCTCGCGTTTGCGAGATTACTTGCTCAAATAATTAAATTACGAGTACAATTTTCTAACCATCACATTAAAAATATCCGTTTGGATAATGCTGGTGAATTTTCATCACATGCTTTTGATGCATATTGCATGTCAATTGGGATTAATGTTGAACATCATGTAGCTCATGTTCATACACAAAATGGTCTTGCTGAATCTTTGATTAAACAATTACAATTAATTGCTAGACCATTATTAATGAAAACAAATCTCCCAATATCTACCTAGGGACATGTTATTCTACATGCTGCAACACTTGTACGTATAAGACCAGCTAGTTATCATAAATTCTCTCCTTTGCAATTGGCTTTTGGGTCGAGAACCAAATATTGCTCATTTAAGAATTTTTGGGTGTCTTGTATATATTCCAATTGCACCAAACCAACGTACAAAGATGGGTCCTCAAAGAAGAAAGGGGATATACGTTGGATATGATTCTCCCTCTATTATCGGGTATGTTGAACCCACGACGACGAAGATTTATTCACAGCAAGATTTGTTGATTGTCATTTTGATGAATCATTATTCCCTAAATTAGGGGAGAACCAAAACAGACATAAAAAGGATCTTGCTTGGACAACATCATTAAATTATCTTGATCCGCGCACAAGCGCATGTGAACTTGAAGTTCAAAAGATAATTCATTTGCAAAGCATTGCAAATCAAATGCCGACAGTTTTTGTTGACTCCGAGAAGAGTTACAAAATCGCATATTCCGACTATAAATGCTCCTATTCGAATTGAAGTTCCAGTGAGAACAAAATATTATACCTATAGTTGCTTGAGTCAAAAACACGCCGAAGCGTGGCCGACCTCTTGGTTCTAAAGATAAAAATCCTCGAAAGAAAAGAGGATTAAGCTGATCCGGAAGATCATATTGAAGAAAAGAATGATAAAGACCAAGAGAGAGCTGATGACAAAGAACCGGAAGTTGATGAAAGTAACACTTGAAATTTCTATCAATTATACCACTTCAGGTAGAAGTTGGAATCGGATAGAAAGCTGTTATTGATAATATATTTGCATACAATATATCTCTTGATGTTACACAGGATAATGATGATCTCGAACCAATATCGATTGATGAATGTCGGCATAGAAAAGATTGGCTGCAATGGAAAGATGCGATTCAATCGGAGTTAAATGCACTCACAAAACGTGAAGTCTTCGGACTGCGAGTCCGAACACCGGAAGGTGTAAAACACTGTTGGCTACAAATGGATATTTGTGCGAAAGCGCAATGAAAAGAGTGAAATCGTTCGATATAAAGCGCGATTAGTAGCCCAAGGTTTTTCACAAAGACCAGGTATTGATTATGATGAAACTTATTCTCCTGTTGTTGATGCTATTACACTTCGATATCTTATCAATTTGGCAGTACATGAAAAGATAGATATGCGCCTATTAGATGTTGTCACTTTGCTTACTTGTATGGAAATTTAGAAAATGATGTTTACATGAAAATCCCCGAAGGATTTCATATGCCTGAACCATATAAACATTATCCTCGTGAAAATTACTCCATCAAGTTGCAGAAATCATTATATGGCCTGAAGCAATCTGGGCGCATGTGGCTCAAACGTCTTAGTGAATATTTATTGAAAGCGGGATTTAAAAATGACCAGGTATGTCCATGTGTTTTTATTAAGAAATTTGGTTCTAAATTTGTGATATTAGCTATATATGTTGATGATATTAATCTTATTGGAATTCCTAAAAAGCTCCAAGAAACAATTGATTATTTAAAAAGAGAATTCAAAATCAAGGATTTTGGTAAAACCAAATTTTGCCTTGGTTTACAAATTGAACATCTGGAGAGTGGAACATTTATTCATCAATCAACATATACAGCAAAAGTGCTAAAAAGATTTTACATGGACAAAACACATCCATTGAGTATTCCAATGATCCTCCGATCATTAAATGTGGATAAAGATCCTTTCCGACCTCAAGAAAATGATGAAGAACTCCTTGGTCCTGAAGTACCATATCTCAGTGCAATTGGTGCATTGTGTATCTTGCTAATAATACACGACCTGATATTGCTTTTGCTGTCAATTTATTAGCAAGATTTAGTTCTTCACCAACACGACGACATTGGAATGGAATTAAACAAGTCCTTCGATATCTCCAAGGTACAATTGATCTCGGATTATTTTATTCAAATAAAACCAGTCCAACATTGATAGGTTATGCGAGATCTTTGGTTATTTATCCGATCCACATAAAGCACGTTCTCAAACGGGCTATCTATTTACATGTGGAAATACTTGCTATATCATGGCGTTCTACGAAACAATCTATAGCGACTACTTCTTCAAATCATGTTGAAATTATAGCCATTCATGAAGCAAGTCGAGAATGTGTATGGCTAAGATCCATGATTCATTATATCCGAGAAAGTTGTGGATTATCATCAATCAAAGATATTCCAACTCCTCTTTATGAAGACAATGCAGCTTGCATAGCTCAATTACGAGGAGGATATATTAAAGGAGATCGGACAAAACATATTTCACCAAAATTCTTCTTTACTCATGAACTCCAGAAGAAATGTGAAATTGATGTGCTACAAATTCGGTCATGTGACAACCTCGCAGATATTTTCACGAAGACTTTACCGACTTCAACATTTGAGAAGTTGAGATATAAAATCGGTATGCGTTGGTTTAAAGATTTAAAGGAATCATCTCATCAGGGGGAGTAATAAACAAACATATAGAATAGTGTACTCTTTTTCCTTCACTAGATTTTTTTTCCCACTGGGTTTTTATCTAGTAAGGTTTTAACGAGGCATATTCTTTATGTATGGATGGACATCCAAGGGGGAGTGTTATGAATTATTAGAATCTCCATTAATTAGTGGAGGCTCCACTAATTATGGATTTATGTGAATTATTAGAAGATTTTTATGGATGTCCACCATTTAGTGGAGACATCATTAATTGAGATTAGTTGAAGATGATGTATGCCATGATGTATTCCACTAATTAGAGCTCTATAAATAGAGCTATTCTCTAAGCTTGTAATACACCATTATTTTGTGAAAGAAAGATTAGAGAAAGAATTGTGAGAGAAAGAAAGAGAGAAGTTTGAAGAGAAATTCTTGTGCAAAGAATAGTTAGAATTTTCTTAGTGTGTAGTGTGTAGATTTTATTCTAACACTACCCTAATTTTATAACAATATATATATATATATATATATATATTTGGTGTGTTTACTGTCGGGTAGGGTTGGACTAGCGCCCAGGCCATTTTTTGGCTTGGTGCCAGGTCAGCTCTGTCAAAAAAAAAAAAAAAATTTGTTTTCGTTTTCTCTTTTTTTTTTTAGTTTTTTGTTTTAAAAAAAAATAAAAACTATCCTAATTAAATGCATGAATACAGTACATTTAAAACAAGAATGCATAAATTAAAAATTAGACTACCATTAACACAATAATCATAAGAGTAATAAAAAATTAAATTAAATTAAATAACACATAAATTAGTTGGCCCAAAATATTGTGTTGGTGTACATATGCAAAAAGGCCAAACTTGAAAATAAAAAGAGTTAGTAGAGATTCAAAATTGTTAACGTAAAAACCATCAAATTAAAACTACAATTAGTATATATATTTCACATTAACATTAGGTTAGTAATATTAAATAACTAAATATACAATATATACAAATATACAAAGATAAGTTAGTACTTATTAACATATATCTACCTATTTACATATTTACATGGCTAAATCAATAAAATCTAAACTTTTATGATATTATTCCTGGACAACGGTGCAAAAAACTTGATGTGTAAATTTTGGGTGTATAAAAATCATCAAATTTAAATTCATCCCTTAGTTAAGTGTTAATTAAAACATTAATCTCAGAATACATATACGAGGAAATGTACTCATCACAAGTATAGCATAGGAAATTAATGAGTATCGATCCTCAAAAGAACAAGTGCACACTAATCACTTTTCATTCATTGTTTAACTGACCAAATATAGTAAGATAAAAATAAGAAAAATAAAAAAAATATATACAACTCAAGGATGTGAAAATATGTAATTTAGATAAAAGCTTTTGAAAATATGATAATGAATCACTTAGCAATATCACAATTAATTACTATCTTGGTCTCATGAAAGATTTAATATAAACCCACTTTGTTTGCAATCCATGGAATCACTATCTTCTAGTTAAACTAGTGAACATATTTTGTCTCAACCAACTTATTCAAAAGATGCATTAAAATCAATCCTTTTACAAACCCCTATATTCTAGGTGATTTAAAACATGAAATTAGTCAAGGAATCCATATTCTAGTAATCATCAACCAACCTTTGATTACCCAAGTTCTTAACAATTAACCAATTTTTCAAGCAAGCTAAGAGATAACAAATATAAAATTAATTAGATTAAAACCATTATCAATCTCTTTTTCAAGCAAGTTAACAATAAGAATTAATTAATCAATTTCGTAATAAAACGAGTAATTAAATACCAAGGAAAATAATTAATTCATCAAAGAACTAAATTAACTCCAAATCATAAGTTCAAGAATAATATTCAAATACAATTAAAGAATTAAACTCATTATTGTTTAAGAAAAAGAAAACAAAGGAAAGAGATAAATACTTATAAACAAGTATTTCAATTTCCAATGAAAATTCTTCTCAAAACACTACTCCTTGAATTATTTCTCTAGAGAAAATATTGGTGATACACTCTAAAAAATATGTCTAAATCTTTACATTGTGCATACCTTTTTCTACGTAAATAGCCTTTATTTATAGGTTTACAAATTTCCTAAAAGAATCCTAAATAAAGAAAAAGTAATTTCCTCAAAATCCAAAACCAAAAAGAAGTAGTAATTTCCTAATAAAATTCTACATAAATAAAAAAAAATAAAGGAAGTCCACCGAAAAGAATTGGAAAACAATTCGAAACTTGATTTTGTCCTTATGTACTGGAGCATATTCTTTTCTTGAATTTGGCTTCATTGAGCCATTCTTCTTTTCTGCCAAGCCAACATAATTTCTTTTCTGCCGAGCCATAAAGCGAGCCACAAAGCTTATTCTAGCCGCTTTCCTTTTTGCCATTGCTCGCTGACCAAAGCTGCTTCTTTTCTCCTCATTTGGTTGCCTTCTCGCTGAGCCGTCGAAGCTTTACACGTCCTTCTGAGGATGTAAGACATCCTGGGCATGATACAATTTTGTCCTTTTCCTCTTTTTGATTTATTTTTTTGCTTTTCTTTCTTTGGCCCACCATTTTGTTCTTTTTCTTCTTTTCCGTTTTGTTCTCTTTTGTTCATTGTTTAGTCGCCGACTGAGCCGTGCCTTTGAGCAATTTTTTCCTTCTCTTCTCTTTTAACCAATTTCAATTGCTCCTCTGTTCCATTTATTTTTTCTTTGCTTTCCTCTGTTCTTCCAGTATAGGACCAGTGTTAGGTCCATCTTCTAGGCCTGGTGCTGAGTTTGTACTGAAAAAAATACACAATTAGCTCTAAATTTTACCTGTTTTTACATAAAATTACAAAAAAGTATTTTATAAGTGAAATATCAAATGAAAAGGAATATAACTAGTTATTATATTAAAAGTGTCTCAAATTAGCCTTAAATAACTAGAAAAATAATGTTGATTTTAGTTCCTATTAATATGATTCCTTTTTCCCTTCACACCTTTTATGTTTCTTTTTTTCAATGTTTTCCTCCCCTAGTTTTTTCCTTCTTGGTCATAGTAATTAGTTCTTCAATTTGGGTAGATCTATTTGTCTCTATCCATCTTGAGAACAAAAAAGTGATTCTTATTAGTATTATGCATTTTTAAATCTATTTAATCATGCAAAGGTCTTAAATTCTTAAGACGCTATATATGCCTATTCCATATCTTATTAGTAAGTGTATATCATTGAAGCTGTTATTATCATACATGGGCATCATGTGAATTATTATAGGACATGGTTGAGATTCAAGCAAAATAAGAAGGTAAACAATCCAGCCTTTTTTTTTTTTTTTTCTGGGTGGGGGTGTGTGTTTAAACTGGTAATGTTTTTTAAAATAGTCATTTTCGTTTAAGGAGTGTAACTTTTTTTATTTTTTCATCTTGTTCGGTTCTGAATTGTGGTATCTTCTAAATGACTTATGTTGACTTGTTATTTTTATAAAGCCTTTTTCCTTCTTTTTTTTCTCATTAGGGGGGGGAGGAAGGGTTGCGTGGCGGCGTTAAATACACATTTGAAAGTATGCTTGGTCAAGCATCGTGATTATTTACTGAAATGTCTTGCCTTTTCTTTTTCTCTTTAAATTTTCAGCTGGCTATGACATGCCTCTAGCTTCATTCTGAGATGGCCTTGCAAACTTCTCGAGTGCTCCTGTTGATAGAAAACACAACCAGGGCTCGAGGAATAGGTCTACTAATGGATCTTTCTAAAGGCAAAATTAAAATACCCTACGGAAATGTTGGATTATAGATGTTGAGATGTTGCTTTGGCAATTCTTGATGAGTTATTGTATATTTGTACGTTTATTTTTCTATTTTCTCCTCTTTTTTCGTGCATTTTTTGTTTGTTATAGTTCTACCTTTTTGTTTTGTGGATTTGTTTCTTTTGAGTACATACATCCGTGTTGGAAAGTAGTAACTGAACTGGAGATAAAGAAATATGGAAGTTTAAGGAGGCCGAGGATGAATGGCCACTCCAAATCAATTACTACTACTTTCAAGTCGTGGGCTTTGGGAATTCAAGTAAGTCAGCAGTTCAAAAATCTTCAATACTCACTGATTGTCTTTTTGCTAATGAATAAGCTCTATGCATATGCTCTATCTATCTATCTATCTATCTAATAAATAAGCTCTATACATATGAAATCCTCCTGTTTCTATGGTTTTGTTAGACTTCTAGTCCCTACCACATGTTATGAGTAGAAAATATCAATTTTATTTGTTTAGTACCCTATCATCTTGTGGTCCTGTTTTAATCTATGCACAAAAGATGTGGATGATAGCTGCTCTTATCCGACATTTATATTCACTATTGTAGGATTTGGACCAATTTTTTTTCCTTTGTACTTAGTCCATGTTTTGGTGACCATCTTTTGTGGCTTAAATGTGGCTTTCAGTATTTTCATGACTTTGAGATTGCTGCAAGTGTTTATGTCTCTGCAAGTTAGTGGAAATGTCAATATAGTTGCTTCATTTCTTTTGGGGACCACAAGAGGTGGTAGGATGCTAAATGGCTAAGTATTATCTTATCAATTGGATGTTAATGCAGAGAGATAAATTGGTAATGGGAGTGGTTGACATGATATGTTTTTGTAAGTGTTGATGTATGATGAAATTAAGGAACCTATTAACTCTATTCCTCCCTTTAAGAATATGTGCTCATAACTGTTAGGTTAGAATATAGGTTAACAATAAGGTTTACTAGTGAGTTTTTACCTATGTATGTAATGCCACCTTAATATTTTAATCTTGTTAGACCTTCATCCCTTTCTCCTGGTATATATGGTTATTTTGGTTTGTGTTTATAATGTTCTGATTTATTTTAACTTGTATTTTAGTTAGTGATTTGAATCACTTGATTTCTGCTACCATGAGTGGAGTGACTTGCTATCTCTGATTCCCTTGTCAACTAAATTCTGATCTCCAGAAACTTGCTGTGAACCTCATTCTATTCCCCCATTTGCACTTCTTCATGGTTGGTTTTGCTCCTCTGACCTCATGTG
This sequence comes from Voacanga thouarsii, assembly GCA_026120185.1. NCBI lineage: Eukaryota > Viridiplantae > Streptophyta > Magnoliopsida > Gentianales > Apocynaceae > Voacanga > Voacanga thouarsii. The sequence goes on from JANUWF010001774.1 coordinate 1,295,334, forward strand.
GCTTTTAGCAGTATTGTGCACTTACAGTTCCTAAGCTTACCCAACAAATGTGGTGCATATTAAGTTACTACTGAAAAATGGCATTTTGAATGTTCGATCAATGGATGATAGTTGATTGTTAATATTTGAGGTTTTCATGGTTCTATATGTATAGTAGATGATGATATTGTTAAAGTAGAGGAAAAAATAATTTAATATTTTGACTACGATTTTGCATTTTATGATGAATAATTTCAAATAAGGTTATTAGGATAAATATAATATCACTATGGATTTACATTTGTAGTGGAAAAGATTAATATATAATAATGTAAAAAATTTATCAAAAATTTGTGAGAAATAATTTTTCGGATAAGAATTCCGTGGCAAAAAGTTTAATTACAATAGCAAGGAAATCGGAACAAATGGGCATTACCCACAACTACATCAATTTGAAAAAGAGTCATGACAAAAAGTATTATTCCCAATGAAAATTTAATTGTAACAAATGATATACGCCACAGTTGTGAAAATGTTGAAAAAACTGTGACAAAAAATTGAAATATTTGCCCACAGTTAATAACTATTAGGAAAAACTGTGGCAAAAGATTCATGAACAAATGCCACACTTTATTTACAACAGTTCTAAAACCATGGTAAATCCGTGGCAAAAAGTATTCTCCACGGTTACAAAACGGTGGAAAATTTTTTGCAATGGTCGTAACGCCCACACCATAAAAACTGTGGTGTTTCTGTGGCAAAAACGTATTTGCCACAGTTTTGGCTCATTTCGCCACACTTTCTCTTGTGCTACTAAAAACCACTTTTTTGGTAATGCCTAAAGGATTTCCAATGACAATCAAATGAATTGTGCCCATAACCACTACAATGTTCATATGGAATTGTACTACCTTTCTGCAAATTGATCCTTCTTTCTTGATTATTCAATATTGAACAATCACACATACCATAGCTATATCCCTAACAAGTAGGGCAAACATAATCTTGCTTTCTCCTTATTCCACCTTTTGAAAAATTTTGCAATGCACTTCTCTCATTATGCTTAGATCTTCTTAGACAATTATAGGAAATTTGAGCAATGCTCCAATAATTTGCACTCATCAGGAACAAACTGCTCCCTTATCAAATCTTTCATCTCTTTGCAAGAAACCACAGTTTGATACCCACTTCATCTTCTTTGTGTATTCACTTGCTCCCACCATTATAAAGTATTTTTGGAAAACCCTACTAGTGCATATTTCTCCTTATTTCTTCCACTATTCTCTAAGAATTTAAATAATTTTTAAAAAAATTTTCTTTCCCATCCATAATCCTTTCTTAAATCTCTCTTCTCATGGAACTGAGGTATCAAATTTTCATTGTACTTCAACTCTCCTTCATATTCTTATTCATGCTCATTATATCTCCCATAACTATTCTCACTACAATAAGACTCCTCATAATAGTCGAACTCTTCACTTTTACTATTATTAGACATTATGAATTTCTTCCAAGAGAATTACCTACAAAATTTGAGTAGAGAACACAAAAGAAGTTCTTGACTTTACTTCCTCATGTGTTTTACACTCAATTTTGATGGCCACTCTTCGCTCGTGTTGACACTCTTCTTTGGTTTTTAACAAAATGATCTTATTCTCTTGCCTTTTTTAAACTCTCAATACCTCAATTATTTCTTCTCAAAATAACCTCCCCAATTACCTAAGAACTAGTCCAACTAGACAAGTCAATCTAATTCTCTAAGATAATCAACTAGGCGCCATAGGGGAATTCAATCAAGCACTTAATGGACACCTAAGAATAAGGCAAGTTCAAGCAAGAATTCAAGAAAATAAAACCTCAACAACCTCAATTTTCAAAAAGAAAGCTTGTGGGGAAGTAAGTATAGCAATAGGATGTCATTAATAGACAAGAACCAAAGAAATAATGTAGAATAGCTAGTAAGGTAAGATAGAAAAAGATGACTATAAATTGTTCACTAGATAGCAACAAGTATATGGCTTCAAGGGTGTGAGGAACCCATAAGTGAGATACGAATTCAAAGCACTATACCTAATGGAATGTGAACAAATGAATAAAACTTATCATATAAGCTATACAATCTCAAAGATTTCAAGAATAATTTATGATGATATTCACTAAACAAGCAATATAAGGATTCAAATATAGACAAGTTCAATTCAATCCAAAAATATCTCAAGGAGCTTAGAATTTAGATATTTAACCTACCAATAACAAGAACTACAACAATGAATGAAGTAAATTAGAAGTGAAATATGTAGGCTAAGAACCCATACAAAGCATTGTATAGACACTTGAGCACTTCATCAAACACTTGGTAAATAACTACTTAATTAATGGATTTTCAATGTTAGGATATTATTACAACCTCAAGGGTACATTTTGATGCTTAATTAACTTACCTAAGACAATAATAACACAAAGGAATTCAAGACTTAAGAAGAAAATTTGATATGGACTAAGTATGCAAAGTTACTTTCCAAGCTTAAGTTTAGTTCAAGAAGAAATTCATGACATTAAATTAGTCCTAGCAAATTATAGCTATCTCAACCTCAAGGATCATAATATGAATCAACAACCACTTAAGGCGATGATTTCACAAAGATTTTCAAAGTCTCAAAGATTTCAAGTAGTATGGAATCAAATAGGTACCAATTGTTTCCAAGCAATCCAATAATTCACAAGAAAAATTTTTTGGTAGCAAATGACAAGTTAAATTCCACTAAAAGTAAGTTAACAATCAAGAAAATGTTTAGGAATTCAATAAAGAAAGCTATAATGGTCATATATGAGCAATCAAAAGTCATTAAGGCAAACACATCAAACACCTTGTATGCAAACTTGCAACTACTTTAAAATTTTCACCTTTATAACAGCCCCAAGAATTCAAAATTCCTAGTAAAATTAATCCGTAATGATTATACCAATATCAAGGAACAATTTCAAAGTAAGAACATGGACAAATTTTGAGTTTTATATCTCACAAAAATAGTATGAAAAGAAGTTACGGGATTCTTTTTGTGTGCAAGGGTTAGCCTAATAGTCTAGTCTCGAAAAAGGACTCTCGTTCTTACTATATTAACATGATTTACCCTATGTGTTCATGCATATTCTAAGTAGAAGGTCTAACCCACTTGCCTTATTTTGGTCACCATTTCTAAAATTAAAATAATTCTATCCTTAATAGAGAAACCACGAGTTACATTCGAAGGGAGTTAGATGAGAAGAGAATTACGCAAGAATTTTAGAGAAGGAAGGACTCGCAGGTCCTATTTAATAAAAATCAAAACTCTAAAAATGCATGAACAGATATAATTTGGTTTTAGTCTATAACCATCCACCATGCCATTTATTATGCTTAAACAAAATTAAACATATAATTTTATTATTTCAAAATCTCTATTTTAGAAAAATAAAACAAATTTAGATTTAATTTCTAAAATCAATTCTAAAAATTAAATTAAGATAAAATCTAAAATCAATATTTTTGATTTAATTTCTAAAATTAAATTGTAGAATTTAATTAGGATAAAATCTAAAATCAATATTTTAGAAATTTTATTAATTGCTAAAATCATATTTTAAGAATTAAATAATAATATATAATCTAAAATCAATATTTTAGAAAATATATTAATTTCTAAAATATAATTTTATCCCAAATCATGGGTCTTAATTAAAAACTAATCATAATTAGATTTAATTATCAAAATAATAATTAATTACAAAAACTTATTATTTTTTACATATCTAAAATCACTATTTTTTATAATAAATATTAATTTCTGAAACCAATTTTAGAAGTTAATATTGGTTAGTCCCAGAACATGAATCTTGGGAAGATTTGGGGCAGTTAGTGAAAAGGAAAAAAAAAACACTTGTGGGCCACCCTGAAAAACAACCGAAATGGAGTACAGGATTTTTTTTTTTTTTTTTTATGTATTAAACCCACACAAGACAAAGTTCCATCCTGGGGAGGATGTTATCACTTGCGAAAGCCTGGATTCAAGAAGCAAGTCCTAAGCAAGCCACGGCTTGGGCCAATTGTGCCTCAAGTCGCGGCATGGCTCCCTGCGAGCCATGGCCTAGGCCAAGAAATTTTTTTTTTCCTCGCCATTTTCAGAAACATTTCTGGATCGATTTTCTTCAAATTTTGCAGCAAATTCCAGAGAACAATTCTTTGTGCAAAGACCGATTTTATTGTCTTCAAAACTCAAACAAGGATTCTGTTAGTAGAAAATAAAACAAAGCCAAAAGAACTATTTCTTCAAAAAATAATTTTTGTAACCAAATGAAAATATTTTCCATCCTCTGCAATTTTCATCAAACAAAATCATAGAAATAAGATAAAAAACGAAATTTTCTTTTCACATGAAAACATTCTAATTAGAAACCATTTTTTCTTTTCACAGGAAAACATTCTCTAACATTAACAGAACCAAAACACTGCAACAAGAACCCAGCACAACCAAGATATAATCCAGAACACCCAAACTTCAATGAAAAACATAAAACAATTTCATGAATCAAGTTCTAGTCTTGGAAACATTTTGATGAAAACAAAACTATGCTGAAACAATTTTCAGACACCATGATCGCATCGTGAAATATTTTCACAATCTCTAAAACAAACGACAAATAATGCCCAGAATCATGCTCGAAATAATTTCATAGCATAAATAAACCCGTTAAAATCACTAGTAAGCAGGCTCTGAAACCACTATAGGGATTTCAGAAATACCATAACACTTATAGCAGTGGAAAAATAGAAATCCCAGCCTAAGATCACATGCACATGATTTAGACAGGCAAAAGAACAAGCACGGGTTTACCTCTGTTGTTAAAAAAAAAAAAAAATCCTTTGTGTGTGAAGGCTGAGGCGCAAACTAGCAAACCTCTCAATGAAATAGCAACTGGAACAATTTGTCTTGCCTCTTCAGTCCCAATGTGAGATTGATTCTAACTGTAATCCACATGAGGTATGCTCTCAAGAATGCGAGAACACAATCTCTGTGCTAGCAGAGAAAGAATGGCGGCTAGGGTAAGAACACAGAGAAGAGAAGAAGAAGAGTTATGTGTGCATTCTATGTTTTTTTCTAGGTTAAGACGAGAGAACAATTCTATTTACATATCAAAAAATATATCTAGCCGGTGATATTCCCAAAAAATAGCATAAAACATGTTTTTGTGAATTCTAATCAAATTAGGATTCACAAATGGCAATTGGAAACCATAAGTTTTAGCAATTACAATTTGGCCAAAAAATTATAACTAATAATAATTTGGCCACAATAACTTCTTCTTCTCACAATTAACTTGACAATGTTATCAAATAACATATCAAATACATGATCCTTTATTATGTGTGATCTATTAGGTTTCCTAATCTATTGGAAGTGAATATGAATTAATCCAAATGTCTTTGAGACTAATAATCCTTAATAATTTAGAATTAACCAATTAATTCTAATCAAGATTGGTTTATTAATTCATTAATTAATAAACCCATACAGATCATGAGCGGTATCTAACAACATATCATGAAACCCAAGAGTCCAGGAAGTCAAGTGGCTTGACATGAACCCTCCAATAACAAACTACAGTGCAATAAATTCTCTCCACCATACCATATCTCATTCGGTTTGGAGTACCGACTTAGAGTCAACTCCCTCTAGAATAAATATTAATTTTGGCTCGAATATATTAGTAGTTGTACCAGGAATCTACTACTCTACATGTGTATCAATTGGAACTGTTTCCAATACACAATCACATTGGTCAAGGATTTCACGAGTAGTAATTCCAATAAGTGGCCGGGAGATATTCGCCCCTATTATTAGGAGTCGTGAATCCTTTATTAACCTTCTCAACTACTTTCATTTACCTCACATTGTACCTAAAAAAAATCTAAAATAGAAAAGTACAAGAATTTGGCTTTTGATGCATATACTCACGGGTATAACAGGTCCAAGATGTAGCATGAGCCTCTGGGAGTTCACCGCGCTTTCGCTGCACCTCCAATCCTAAATTTTTAAAAAGAGATAACACACATGTGAGCGTAAAGCTCAGTAAGTCTCGTGTGTGCTAGTGTTTTCCACTGAAACAATCTCATGAAAAGTAATCTCAACATAACCAAGCTATTTCAGAAATTCTCGTGTGAAAATATTCTCAAATCAAGTATTCATGGATTTCGAGTGAAAACATGCTGATTCAAATATTCAGGAATTCAAGTATAAAATATTCTAATTCAAGAATTTAGGTATTCAGGTATTTAAGTATAGTCAGTGCTTATGCCAAGTAGACAAGTTAGCGCTTATGCTAAGTATTCAAGTTAGTGCATATGCTAAGTATTCAAGTTCGTGCTTACGCTAAGTAGTCAAGTTAGTGCTTACACAAAGTATTCAAGTTAGTGCTTATGCCAAGTATTTAAGTCAGTGCTTACGCCAAGTATTCAAGTTAGTGCATATGCTAAATATTCAAGTTAGTGCATATGCCAAGTATTCAAGTTAATCATGTATTGATTTCAAGGATTGACAAGTTTAAGAAATCAAGAATTCAAGATTCATATTGCTCATCATGTTTCCAAATTCATATAGAAGGCTCGCACTTAAGCACATCAGGAAACTATGTTTCCATATTAGGAAAACACTTTACCAAAATCAGGATTTGGAAATTGAAAAGATCACACGAGATATTTCAAATTCAGGTTATTCAAGAAATCAAGTGCATGATAATGCTTTCAAATTTAAGTGTAACATTCATCTCATAATATATCAGGAAAGCATTAACTATATCATAAAAACACATGATCGTTTCAGGAAAACACTCATACTTGGTTGTCGAACATGGAATCCATCTCTAACTTCATCGCCTCAAGCCATTTTCCGGATTCTGAATTGCTTAGAACATCCTTGTAGGTAGTAGGCTCATCATCATCATCTATGAGCAATACGTCATTGTGGTCACTAATGAGAAATCCATATCTCTCAGGTGCCACACGTATGCTACTAGACCTACGAGGTTCTTGTGTAGTAGAAGGTTCATCTATTCTCTCAATAGATGTGGGATCAAATGGTTGATCCTTGTTTGTTTGATCTTTTTGACCTTCACTAAGTTCAATTTTACTCCCATTGTTCCTTTTGAGCATGTGCTCCTTCTCTAAGAAGACGACATGCTTCGAAACAAACACTTTGTTTTCAGAGGGTAGGTAGAAGTAATATCCGAAAGATTCTTCCAGATATCTCACAAACAAACACTTGTCAGACTTACTATCAAGTTTGTCTAACTGTGGCCTTTTGACAAAGGCAGGACAACCCTATACTCGCAAGTGAGATAACTTTGGTTTCTTACCAAAGAACATCTCAAATAGGGTAGAATCAACCGATTTTGTCAGAACTCTGTTTAGTATATAAACAGAAGTTTCTAGTGCATACCCCCAAAATGATTTTGGTAGGTCTGTATAAGCCATCATGGTTCACACCATGTCAAGAAGGGTTCAATTCATTCTCTCAGATACACTATTATGTTGAGGTGTATGTGGTGGAGTCCATTGAGATAATATCCCATTATCTCTAAGATAACTCAGAAACTCTTGGCTCAAGTATTCTTCTTCTCGATCAGATCTTAGAGTTTTAATACTTTTACCAAGTTGTTTCTCTATTTCATTCTTGAAGTCTTTGAACTTATCAAATGCCTCCAATTTGTATTTCATTAAATACAAATACTCTTCGCGAGGAATCATTGATAAAGGTTATGAAATAGTTATAACCTCCTTTTGCTTGTATTGACATTGGGCCACATACATAAGAATGTATAAGTTATAATAACTCCTTGGCCCATTCTTCTTTTCCTGAAAAAGGAGTTTTAGCCATTTTACCTAGTAAACAAGACTCACATGTGCCATATGATTCATAATCAAATGACCTTAAGTCACCAAGCTTGTGTAACTTAGAAACACGATTTTTGTTTACATGGCCTAAACCACAATGTCATAAGTAAGAGGTGTTAGAGTTACCTATTTTAGGTTTCTTATTGTTTATATTGAGAATTGGATTTTTCAAGTCTAGAACATATAAACCATCAACCAGAGTTGCTGAACCATAATAAATATCATTCAATGAAAAAGAACAACATTTATTCTTAATTATCAAATGAAATTCATTTAAGTCTAAACACACAATTGAGATAATATTTTTTATTAAAACTGGTACATAATAATAGTTTTGTAATTCTAGAACTAATCCCGAAGGCAGGTTCAGCTCGTATGTCCCCATAGCAAGTGCAGCAACCTTTGCCCCATTTACAGTACGTAGGTCCACGTCACCTTTCTTTAGCCTTCTATTGCCCTTTAGTCCCTGCAAGTTATTGTACAAATGAGATCCACATCCGGTATCTAATACCCACATCTTATTTCTAAAGGCAGTATTTATCTCAATCATAAACATACTAGGAGTAGAAGTAGAAGTGCTAACAAGCTTCTCCTTCTGCTTCTTGTCCTTAACAGTCTCCAAGTAGGCTTTGCAGTTGCGCCTCCAGTGGCCCATCTTACCACAATGATGGTATAGCCCTTTGGTAGCAGCGTCCTTCTTCATTACACCACCTTTGGGCTTCATGGGAGCCTTTTTCCTCTTTTGAACTTTCTTCCTAGAAAAAAAAGATTCTACCATTAAAACTGCATTGGAATCCTTCTTCATGGAGGACTCCGTAGTTTTGAGAAGATTGGTCAACTCAAGAATGGTGGACTCAATCTTGTACATCTAATAGTTAATCACAAATTGTGATAAACTATTAAGTAAAGACTGTAGAATTAAGTTAACACTTAAGTCATGATCTATCGTAAACTTGAGAGATCCAAACTTCTCTATTAAGCCTAACATCTTCAGCCCATGAGTGGCTATAGAAGAACCCTCTGTCATTTTGCAACGGAATAGTTGCTTCGAGATCTCGTATCTCTCAATTCTAGCTTAGGCGTCAAACAGCTCTCGAAGATGTAGTATAATTGATTAAGCATCCATATGCTTGTGCTGTTTTTGCAGCTCGAGAGTCATGAATGCCAGCATAATACATGATGTTGTATCACTATTCTCCTTGTGCCTTTTGTGGACAGCATGTTTATCAACATGAGCATCTTGAGCTGGTGTGGTGGAATAGGAGCATCTAGCACGTAGAACAACTTTTCTGACTTGTGAACGATTCTCAAGTTTCTATTCCGGTCGAGGTAGTTTGATTCGGTTAACATGTTAGTCTCCTAGATGCTACATAGGTTTAGGTTTGTAGACATGATTCAAGTGTCTTAGATGTAAAGATAGAGAGGATTAGCTACTGTATATGCACATGAAATATAAATAATTAGGACTTTAATTAAATGCATTTTTACTCCACTATTTTACTCAAACCAATAGGCCCCACTACTTATTCGGGAAAACCTGTTGAAAGCTTTCCTAGTGGACTGGTATTCAAATTCCTCAAGAATAACATTGGGTTTGCCCAACAAGCCACCATTGAGCTCATTAGTAGGTATCTAATACCAATTACATCGTATGTAATTACCGAATCATTGGGTGATTAACACCTTTTAATCTTAAAGCCTTTTGGGCTACCCAAACTTTTCCTCTAAATTTCTTTATGCTTGAGTTTGTCCAACTGGGATAAAGAGTTTAGTTAAACCCAACCCATTAATCAGGAATTTAATTCCATAGCTTGAACATGCCCGATGTCGAGTAGGCTTGGGTTTGCCCAATAACCTAGTCTTGAAAAAGGACTCTCGTTTTTACTATATTAACGGAAGGAATTAGGTTTAATATTAATTGAAGGATTTGTTCCTTTTAGTGATTTCAATAAATGACATGCATAAAAATTAATAAATCACATAATTAATAATTATGGTAATAAAGTGATTATGTGGTATGGTTATGGACTTTATCCTAAATTAATTTCTTTGAGCCATAAAAGAAATTAATATAGTTAACCCTATGTGTTTATGCATGATTTAAGTAAAAGGTCTTACATTCTCGTCTTGTTTTGGTTGCCATTTTCAAAATAAAATAATTATACTCCTATCTAACCTGTGTAAACTAATTACATAATTCCCTAAAGAGAGAAAACCTCGAGTTACATTCGAGGGGAGTTAGATGAGAAGAGAATTACATAAGAATTTTAGAGAAAACACGGACACACAGGCCCTATTTCAAAACTGTAAAATGCATAAACAGATATAATTAGTTTTAGTCCATAACCATCCACCATACCATTAATTATGCTTAAACAAAATAAACATATAATTTTTATTATTCCAAAATCACTATTTTGGAAAAATAAAATAAATTCTAAAATCAATATTTTAGAAAAATACATTAATTTTAAATTATTATTTTGAGAAAAAATTAAAATTGTTTGTTTCAAAACTAATTTTGAAAAAATGCTTTTGGGTCTCGTCTCTGGTAGCGATAGCGACGGTCCTGCTGGCTAGTCAGCGGGCGGGAGTCAAGAGGGTAGTGCCCCCTTGAATTTTTTTTTATTTTATCGCCTCTCATCAAATGAGATTTTTCCGTTTTAAAATTCTATTTTAGAAAATTTATTAATTGTCGGAACATCGCGGAATAGAGCAAAACCAGCGCCGGTTAGGAGCCAGAGCCGGCGCCGGCTGCGGTCTAGTTTTAAGATTTTTTTTTTCAGAAATGATTTCTGGACATCGTGAAATAGCTCAGAACTGGCACCAATTTGGAAGCCGGCGCCGGCGCCGGCTACAGTCAGGAAGAGGTGGCGATTTTTGAAAATTTTTCCAGAAACAATTTCTGGAGCCCTTATTTTCTGCAATGGTTTAGTGAGAACAATTCTCAACAGAATTTTCTGTTTTGAAGCTCAAAACAACAACTAATTTGTTAGTTTAAACAAAACAAAACAGAAAATTAAATTCACAAGATGAAACAAAAGGTAATCAACACATGTTCAAGAAAGCGTTTTTCTGCAAAAACTTGTAGCACATAAAGAAAATATTTTTTGAAAAATGTTGTAACTATTACACAAGCATATTGTGCTACGGACCTAACCCACAATGCTCGAACCAATTTCAACTCGAGTGAAAATAATTTTTCACTGTGAATAAAGACAAACACGAATCCATGAAACAGCTTTCACGCAGGGAAAAATTGTCTGTAAACCATACATAGCAAGGCTTTGATACCACTGTTAGGTATCTCATGCATATCATATCTGGCGCAACGAAAAAATAATAACAAGATATCATCCCAGGATCCGCATATGTGTGGAAAGCAAGACATAAAGAGAACAAAGGTAATGGTTTATCTTTCTTTGAGCGTCTGAAAAACAAAAATTTTTCTTCTTTTTGTCTGACAATTGTGGCACGATCCAGTAATCCTCTTGATTAAACACCACGAGAGTTGAATGTCCAACAACTATAATTACAGTGTGTGATTATATCTAATAGAAATCCATATGGAGGATCACTCTCAAGCACCAAGATATTTCTGTGCTAGCAGAAAACAAAGTGGCGGCTATGGTTTTGAGAAGAACAACGAGAAAGAGAGAAGAGAAGGGGTCGTGTGTGCCCCTAAGGTTTTTGAGTTGTTTTCGTTAATCCCCTTAACCATAGGTTTCGTACATATCTCCTATATGTCACAAAAAATCACCGAAAAATTGAGAATTATAAAACAATTAGAATTCACTAATAGTAATTGGAATCATCAAGTTCTTACAATTACAATTTTGGTCCATAAATTATAACTAATTATAAATTGTCCATAATAACTTTTCTTTCTCATAATTAACCCCACTATGTCATCAAATAACATCTTGAGTATATAATCCTCTATTGTGTGTGACCTATTAGGTTTCCTAGTTAATTGGTAGTGAACATGAATTAATTCAAATGTCTTTGAGACTAATAATTCATAATTAATTAGAATTAATCATATTAATTCTAATCAGGACTGGTTTATTAATTCATCAATTAATAAACCCATATTCCTAGATCATGAGTGGTATCTAGCAACATATCATGACCACCCAAAAGTCTAGGAAGTTAAATGGCTTGACATGAACCCTTTAATAACAAGCTATAGTGCAATTAACTCCTTTCACCATACAATATCTCATTCGGTTTGGAGTACAGAATTAGTGCCAACTCCCTCCAGAATATATATTAATTCTGGCCCGAATATAATAGTACTTGTACCAGGAACCCACTACTCTAGATGTGTATCAATTAGAACTGTTTCCAATACACAGTCGCCTTGGCCAAGGACTTCTTGAATAGTAATTCCTACAAGTGGCCATGAGATATTCGCCCCTACTATTTGGAGTGGTAAATCTTTTATTGACCCTCTCAACTACTTTTCTTTACCTCACAATGTACCCAATATCCATCCCATAGGAGGCCCTCAATTTGGCTCCAAAGATTGGAATCAAAGCACAATACTCAGCAAACAAAGTACCTTGGAGATATCAAATCTAAGGATACTTGCACGTTTGCTATATTGAGATTATATCACTGGCACTAAATAGTTATCCATGCGATTATGTTATAGCTAGATCATCCAATAAACTTGTTCTATTAACAAGCATCCACGTGTTAACTTTGAATATCTCAATACTCACGGATATGAGAAACACTGCCTGATCAAATCAGGAAGTCTAACACATGTTAGTCTTAACGCATTAATGATGTCCTATCTCATTAATACTACAACTAGGGACTATTTAAGTACTAACACTAAACAATGTAATAGGAATCTCATATCATGATCTCTATCATGATTTTCTTAACACAGTGTTGTACTAGGGACTTTATGTAATAGTTATATTACACAAAAGTAAACAAAAGAAACTGTAAGATAAATAACGCATTTTATTAAAATAAAATGTGTCATATACAATATACAAGTGATTGCCTCTAGGGCATAACACTAACACTACTTGCATTACAAACACTAAGAAAGTCTATAAATGCCTACCCCTATAACATCTAAGTGTCTGCAAAACATCTTTTTTGTCAAATGCTTTGTAAAGGGATTCGCTAAATTGTTGATAAAGAAAATCTGATCAGCTATAATCTCCCATTTCTGGATGGACTCCCGAATGAGGTGATACTTCCTCTCTATGTATTTACCCTTCCGATGGTTTCGAGGCTCCTTGCTTTGTGACACCGCTCCAGTGTTGTCATAATAAATTGTGATAGGTTTATCCATGTGCGGTACTATTCCAAGTTCTGTGAGCAACTTCCGAAGCCACACAGCTTCTTTAGAAGCTTCTAAAGTAACAATATACTCAGCTTCCATGGTAGAATCAGTAATGTAGGATTGCTTGATACTTCTCCGTGAAATTGCTCCTCTAGATAAAGTGAAAACATATCTACTAGGGCATTTTCTTTCATCTTTATCCTCCTGTAAGGCTGAGTCAATGTAACCAGTAGGAACCAAATCATCAACACGATAAACAAGCATATAATCTCTTGTTTCCTTGAGATATTTGAGTATATGCTTGACGACTTGCCAGTGAGCTTCCCTTGGGTTTGACCAATATCTACTAATCATGCCTATTGTAAAATAAATATCTGGCCTAGTACAAAGCATAGCATACATGAAACTTTCCACAACTGAAGCATAAGGGATCCTGCTCATTTTCTACTTGTCTTCTTGTGTCTGAGGACACTACTTGGAAGATAAAGATAATCCATGTCTAAAGGGTATAATAGCCTCTTTACATTGATCTATTCTATACTTGTTCAATATCTTGTCAATATAAGCAGACTGGGATAAGCCTAACATTCTCTACTTCTTATCTCTAATAAGCTTAATACCTAGAATGTGGCTAGCTTCTGCCATGTATGTCATGCTATATTGACTAGATAGCCAAACCTTAATGGATGACAATATCCCTACATCATTTCCAATGAGTAGAATGTCAGCCAAATAAAGTACCAAGAAAATCACTTTGCCACTGTCTGATTACCTAAACATACATGGTTCATCCACATTTTGAATGAAACCATAAGCTATCACTGTTTCATCAAAATGTATGTTCTATGCACGTGATGCTTGCTTAAGTCCATAAATGGACTTCTTAAGCTTACGGACCATTCGTTCTTGACCTTGAGCAACAAAACCTTTTGGTTGGGATATATGGATGTCTTCTCTAAGATAGCCATTTAAGAAGGCCGTCTTGATATCTATTTGCCATATCTCGTAGTCGTAATAACATGCGATGGCTAAGATAATTTAGATAAATATAAGCATGGCTACTGGTGAAAAGATTTCTTTCTAATTGATCTCTTATTTTTTAGTATAACCTTTAGCAACGAACCTTGCTTTATACATTTCAACCTTTCCATCTGCACTTCTCTTCCTTTTGTAGACTTACTTACACCCAATGGGTTTTATCCCATCAGGTGTAGTGACAAGATCCCAGACCTGATTGAGGTGCATGGACTTAATCTCGGTATTTATGGCTAGCTGCCGTTTATTTGCATCAGTATCAACAATGGCCTCCTCGTATCTAGTGGGATCGTGTTCCTGATGATCAGAGATTATATCATAAATCTCTCTAGTCCACCTTTCTGAAACTTTTGTGATCCTCCTACTATAATAAGACTCAATTTGTATAGGACCATCTGATAATGTTCTCTCGGTTCCTCGATCGGGGTGTTAGAAATACCTAAAATTGCATCAGTAACCAACTTCTCTTCTAACTCTATTATACTTGAACCCGTGGTGGATGTAACTTGTTCATCCTCTAAGTATCTAACATTAGTACTAAAAAGTACCTTATACTCTTGAGAATAATAGAAATTGCTCTCATTTTTTTTCGGAATACCCAACGAAGTTGTTAGTGTTATGCCCTAGAGGCAATCACTTGTACGTTGTATATGACATATCTTATTTTAATAAAAGATATTATTTATCTTACAGTTTTTTTTGTATACTTTTATGTAATATAACTGTTAGATAAAGTCCTTAGTACAACACTGTATTAAGGAAATCATGATAGAGATCATGATATGAGATTCCAACTACACTGTATAGTGTAATTACTTAAATAGTCCCTAGTCATAGTATTAATGAGACTGAACATCATTAATGCATTAAGACTAGCATGTGTTACATGTGTTAGACTTCCTGATTTGATCAGGCGGTGGTTCTCATATCCATGAGTATTGAAATACTTAAAGTTAATACGTGGATGCTTGTTAATGGAACAAGTTCATTGGATGACCTAGCTATGAGATAATCACATAGATAATTATTTAGTGCCAGTGATAAAATATCAATATAGCAAACGTGCAATTATCCTTAGATTTGAGATCTCCAAGGTACTTTGTTTCTTGAGTATTGTGTTTTTATTCCAATCTCTGGAGCCAGATCGAGGGCTGCCTATGGGATGGATATTGGGTACATTATGAGATAAACGAAAGTAGTTGAAAGGGTCAATAAAAGATTCATCACTCCTAATAGTAGGGGCAAATATCTAACGGCTATTTGTAGGAATTACTACTTGAGAAGTTCTTGGCCAAGGCGACTGTGTATTGAAAACAGTTCTAATTGATATACATCTAGAGTAATGGGTTCCTGGTACAAGTACTATTATATTTGGGCTAAAATTAATATATTCTGGAGGGAGTTGGCATTTCGTACTCCAAACTGAATAACATCTATTGTATGGTGAAAAGAGTTAATTGCATTGTAGTTTGTTATTGAAGGGTTCATGTTAAGCCACTTGACTTCTTGGACTCTTGGGTGGTCATGATATGTTGCTAGATACTACTCATGATCTGGGAATATAGGTTTATTAATTGATGAATTAATAAACCAATTCTGATTAAAATTAATATGATTAATTCTAATTAATTATGGATTATTAATCTCAAAGACGTTTGAATTAATTCATGTTCACTACGAATTGACTGGGAAACATAATAGGTCACACACAATAGAGAATTATACACTCAAGATGTTATTTGATAACATAGTGGGGTTAATTGCGAGAAAGAGAAGTTGTTGTGGCCAAATTATAATGAGTTATAATTTATAGTCTAAATTATAATTGTGAGAACTTGATGTTTCCAATTACAATTAGGGAATTCTAATTGTTTTAGAATCCTAAGATGAAGGGTTTTTCATTTCTTTATTTGGTTGTATATGTGAGATATGCACAAAAAGGAATGGATGAGGGATTGACGGCAACCATACTCTGCAAAAAGAAACCCTTCTCTTCTCTCTCTCTCTCTCTTGTAGTTCTTCAGCAACCAAGAAAAACCCTAGCTGCCATTTTGTTTTTCTACTAGCACAGAAAATCTTAGTGCTTGAGTGTGATCCTCCATGTGGATTTCTATTAGAGATAATCACACACTGTGATTGTAGTGTTTGGACATTCAACTCACGTGGTGTTTAATCGAGAGGATTGCTAGATCGCACTTCAGACTTGAAGAAGAAAAATTTTATTTTTCAGACGCTCAAAGGAAGGTAAAGCTGTTACCTCTATCCTCTATATGTCTTATTTTTCATACATATGTGGTTCCTGGGAAGGTATCTCGTTTTATTTTTCCGTTGCGCCATATATGATATGCATGAGATACCCAACAGAAGTAGCATAACGTTGGGATTCGTGGACTCCTAAACGCGGAAAACATCTACGAATCCCTCCCGAGGACCCAAGTAAACGATTAAGAAGATCTAAGCTTTAAGAGTTACCTCGCAGTTGCTTGTAATCGAAATCCTTCGATTACGGTTTGTCTTTGTTGTACGTTCGACCAGAACAATCACCGGACAGCTGCGGTATGCGAACGTCCTCTACGGATACACACCGCGAACTCACTCGATACCCGGGGAGTGCTAGCGCCTAGGGTTTGAGAGGTTTTTTTTTCCTCTGGTAGAGAATGGCACGAATGTTCTCAACCGAAAAATTGGACTATCGAAAGACGGCTAGGGTTTTCTTAAAAAAAACCCTCGAACCTCTTAGAGTCCAACCCTAATCATATCTTATCATATTCTAATTTAAATTCAAATTAAATTAAAGCGATATGATAAGATTACTGCCATTATCTCGGTAATTTAACTAATTATTTTACCGAGTCGATTCTTATAATCCGGATATCATCCAGATTCATCGAACTTGGTCACCGAGAAAAATAACCTAACAAGTTCGCTTATTGTGTGACCCTATAGGTTCATTTAACACTTGGCGGCGTGCCTAAATCGTATTTAAATGGCCCACAAGTTATAAGCGGTTTCTAGCAAAACATTATAACTATCCGAGGTTAAATGAAGATCGGTGATCTCTTTGAACCAAACCATAATTTTATATTTAGTCCCTTTGTCACACGATATCCAGATTAAGCATAAGGCACGGAGCATGTCATCCTTATTAAGCTTAATCAATTATTTCTTGATTTCATAGTAGATTGTTCAAACAAATGATATCAATATCTTAGATTGATATATTTGAGCACGGCCATGCATTTTTTAACGAGTCTAACTTATCAAGGGGCCCATGGATATCTCTCCCATAATTGAGAGGGACAAATTCCTTCACAATCAATCATATTCCTCTCCTTGATTTATTTTATATCCAACGAGTAGTCTAATTTATTATCTGGTTAAAGACAACTTTAGACAATGTCAAAATATAGAATTTATCAAGTAAGAAACTATGATGAATTTAGGTCGAAGGACTTTCAATATTATTATGGCTAGAAAGTACTTATGACATATTCCATGAAGTACTCTCACGAGTGGGTCATGTCCAATACAATGTTCTCTAACATTTATTTATGTCTTGACTCGATATCACAAATATCCATGGCCGAGTAAAACATAGCCATCAAGTCACAAACATACTAATCTTAATTTATTATTATTCCAATAATAATAATCGATCGAGGACAGACTTTAGAATAGTCATTGTATTCATTGTAGGGTTTTACTATCAAGTCACGTACTTGATGACCAACAAAACAAAACTCACTATTCATGGAAAGGAAAGCCTCATATTATTATATAAAACATAATGACAATTGTATAAGTACAAATTGACTCTAGGGCATATCCCCAACGAGTCTCCCACTTGCACTAAGACCAATTTGGCATAAGCCGTAATCCCATTGTTCCGGTATGACTATCATGTTTAGACGATGGGAGAGGCTTTGTCGATGGATCTGCAACATTGTCATCGATTGGCACCTTGCATACATTGACATCTCCTCTATCAACAATTTCTCGAATGAGATGAAAACGTCTAAGTATATGTTTGGATCGCTGATGTGATCTTGGTTCCTTAGCTTGTGCAATGGCTCCATTGTTGTCACAATAGAGATCCACTGGGTTCACAATACTAGGAACTACATCTAGTTACGTAATGAACTTTTTAATCAAAGCTGCTTCTTTAGGCTGCAGTGAGGCGACTACATACTCGACTTACGTAGTAGAATCGGCCACGGTGTCTTGCTTTGAACTTTTCCGACTTACAGACACCTCCATTCAAACAAAATAGAAAACACTGATTGCGATCTATAATCATCTATGTCGGATCGAAAACTAGCATCGGTGTAACCATTTACAACTAGCTCGCCTTCTTGTCCTCCATAAACTAAGAACATATCTTTAGTTCTTCTTAAGTACTTTAGTATGTTCTTGACGACGATCCGAGTGTGCCTCTCCGAGATTTGGTTGGAACACGCTTGTCATGCTCAATGCATATGATACATCGGGTCGAGTACATAACATGGCATACATGATAGACCCTATAGCGGAAGCGTATGGTATCTTGTTCATGCGCTCTTCTTCATCCTTCGTAGAAGGACTTTGAGTTTTCTTGAGCTTAATGCCATGTGACATTGGCAAGAATCCTCTCTTAGAGTCTTGCATACTTGAACCTTTTCGAGTACCTTGTCAATGTATGCACTTTGACTTAGGCCAATTAGCTTTCTAGATCTATCTCTATAGATCCTTATACCTAGAATATAGGCAGCTTCACCTAAGTCTTTCATTGAGAAACAATTTCCCAACCATGTCTTTACACTTTGTAGAGTTGGGATGTCGTTTCCAATGAGTAAGATATCATCAACATAAAGTACCAAAAAGACTATTGCATTCCCACTTGTTTTCTTATAGACACAAGGCTCATCTTCATTTTTGATAAAGTTAAATTCTTTAATTGCTTCATCAAAGCGAAGATTCCAGACTTCGAGATGCTTGCTTCAATCCATAAATGGATCTTTGAAGCTTGCACACTTTATTAGAATTCAAAGGATCATCAAAACCCTCGGGTTGTGTCATGTACACATCTTCGAGTAAGTTTCCATTAAGAAACGCGGTTTTGACATCCATTTGCCAAATTTCATAGTCATAATATGCTTGCTATGGCAAGAAGAATTCGATAGATTTAAGCATTACAAGCTGGTGAAAAGGTTTCATCATAGTCTATACCATGAGTTTGTCTATAACCTTTTGCTACCGGTCGTGCTTTGTAAGTATGCACATTTCCCTCCATGTCTATTTTCTTTTTGAAAACCCACTTACACCCAATGGTTTTTGAACCTTTAGGTGGGTTAACCAAAGTCCAAACTTGGTTATCATACATGGATTGCATCTCGGACTTCATAGCCTCTAACCATTTTCTAGAGTCGAGAACTCTTAATGGCTTCTTGATAGGAAGTGGGCTCATCATTAACCATAAGCTCCACATTGTGATCGTCGGTGATGAGAAATCCATATCTCTCGGGTTGTTGACGAACCCTATCGGATCTTCGAGGTCCTTGTTCTATAGATGTAGGCTCATCTTGGACTTGTGAGCCATCTAATCGAGATTCATTATTTGGTTCGAGGCACTAATTGTGGCTCTTGAATCTCATCTTGATGAGGTTCGAGGCACTAAGCTGTGGTCCTTGAATCTCATCAAGATGTATTTTACTCCCACTTGATTCTTTTGGAAATAAATTCCTTTTCAAGAAAGAATCCATTTCGAGCAACAATTACTCTATTTTCTTTTGGGAGATAAAATTGATATCCTTTAGTTTCTTTAGGATACCCCACAAATATGCATTTATCAGATTTAGGTGCAAGTTTATCGGATAATAAACGCTTTACATAAACTTCACAACCCCAAATCTTTAGAAATAACAAACTAGGTTGTCTCCCGAGTCCATATCTCATATGGCGTTTTACGAACCGATTTAGATGGAACTCGATTTAGTATGAATGCGGCGAGTCTCCAGGGCATAACCCCAAAAGGAGATTGGAAGATCAGTTTGACTCATCATTGATCGAACCATATCTAATAAAGTCCGATTTCTCCGTTCGGATACACCATTCCATTGAGGTGTTCCTGGTGGAGTTAATTGGGAAATAATTCCACAATTTTTAAGATGCTCGTCAAACTCGTGGCTTAAGTATTCACCACCTCGATCCGATCGAAGTGTTTTGATACTTTTGCCAAGTTGATTTTGTACTTCATTTTGAAATTCTTTGAATTTTGGAACGATTCAGATTTGTGTTTCATCGGATACGGGTAGCCATATCTGCTTGAAATCATCTGTAAATGTAATGAAATGCTGAAATCCTCCTCTAGCGAGTGAATTCATTGGTCCACATACATCGGTATGTATTAGGCCCAATAAATCGGTTGCCCTTTCATTTTGTCTTTTGAAAGGCGCTTTAGTCATTTTGCCTAATAAACAAGAATCACATGTTACGTAAGATTCTAAATCAAACGATTTTAGAAGCCCATCATTATGAAGCTTTGTTATGCGTTTCTCATTTATATGGCCCAAACGACAATGCCGAAGTAAGTCGATTTAAATCATTGGATTTCAATCTCTTAGTATTTATATTATAGATAGACATGTACGAAGATCCACGAAGATTTAGAATATAAAGCCCATTCGATAATGAAGCATCTCCATAAAAAATACCGTTTTTATTAATGGAGCAAATGTTATTCCTAATAACAAATTCAAAACCTTCTAAATCCAAACAAGAAACTGAAATAATATTCCTACTCATAGCAGGAACATAAAAACAATTGTTCGGTTCTAAAACAAGCCCATTGGGCAAAATTAATTCAAAAGTTCCTACGACTACTGCGGCAACTTTTGCTCCATTCGCAACTCGTAGGTCCACCTCGCCTTTTGCCAAGGCTCTACTCCTTTTTAGACCCTGCACATTTACACAAATGTGAGATCCACAACCGGTATCCAATACCCATGAATCAGAAGTAGATAAATTAATTTCAATAACATAAATACCAGAGCGGCGGTCTCACTGCCTTCTTTTTCTTTGCTTCCAAATAGAGCTTGCAATTTCTTAACCAATGTCCTTGTTCTCCACAATGGTGGCAAGCTCCCTCCTTTGGTGTTTTGGCCTTAGGTTTGGGCTTGAACTTGGACTTTGCCTTGTCCTTACCCTTACTAGCCATGACCTTGCCCTTTTGGTTGTTCTTTTTGCCTTTCCCTTTTTGAACCATTAGAACACTAGGAGTATTCTTCTTAATGTTCAGTTCAGCTTGTTTTAGCATCCCATGCAATTCGGTAATGGATTTCTCCATATTATGCATGTTAAAATTCATGACAAACTGGTCATACTCGGCGAGTAAAGAGCCCAAGATCAAATCCGTGGCCATGTCATGATTAACAGGAGCACCAAGCTTATCAAGATGATCTAGATAGCCCTTCATTTTAAGGACATGAGCACTTACCGAGGTGCCAGAAACCATCTTACATGCATTTAACGCCTTGTGAGTTTCAAATCTCTCTTGTCGTGCTTGCTCTTGGAACATTTCCTTGAGATGCACAATCATGTCATATGCCTCTGCTTCTTCAAAGCTGTTTTTGAAGTTCAGAGTTCATGGTTGCTAGCATGAGGCAAGTAACATCGTTGGAGTCATCTTTGTGCTTACTATAAGCATCTTTTTCAGCTTTTGAGGCGTTATTTGCTGGAGTAGGGGGAATAGGATTTTCAAGAACATAGAGCCTTTTTTCTTGCTTAAGAACAATTCTTAAGTTTCGTGCCCAATCAAGAAAGTTAGTCCCACTAAGCTTGTCTTTCTCAAGCACGAGATCGCAATGAATTATTCCAAGCTTGTTTGTTGCCATTATCTACATACAAAAATATGCAAAGTAATTAATTTTTGAGACTCTAACGAAAAACTCCCACTAAAAGCATTTAAACTTTTTGAAACTTCAACATTTTGATGTTTCGTAGTGGGGAAAAATATTTTGTTTTAATCATAAGTAAGCTTTGGCTTTAATCTTATAATTAAATAAAAATTCTAATTTTAAATGAGATAGACATCAAATGTCCCGGCTAAAAATATCTCATAAAATGCCCTAGGTCCAAAACCATTTTGATAGCCCAGTTAAGTCAAACCATATCAAACATATGGAAAACTATTTTCCATCTTATCTCACTCGAGATAATCAAAAGCATCCTACTTTGGCGGGAATGACCATATGATGATCTAAGTAATAACAAGTGTTTGATTTTGGAAGGCATTTAACACTTAAATTTTTTTCTTCTTAAAAAAATTTGATTGGATTGTAGTAAGCAGGAAATAAACATATCAAATATGCATGCAAGACATAAATAAAAGTGACATAGCATGGCCCATAACCTATGTTGATCATCACGAGCAAAGTGAAGATCAAGGTGGTCAATCTAGGTATATGAACTCCTTAAGCATTCTCTAATGCCTTGAGCATACTCCTCCTTGGTTGTAAATGTCGGCTGCCGTCTTCTTTTACATTGGATAGTAAAATTAAAATAATTCCTGTTCTAGGAAAGCAGTACAATTTTACAACAATGAAAAACGACACGCAAGCCGTATTTAAAAATTACAACTTAAAACAACCATAATGTAACCAGCCAATCACATTGGGATAAAACGGGCCATGCTATGCACTATTCAAAATAATCCACAACTACAATCAAAAACATTGACGAATAACACACAACGAACAGTTAGTTGGGGTTCCAAGGGGCAACGCCCCTAGCGGGGTCAAGGGCGGCGCCTACTGCGAGGTCCCGCTGACCGGTCAGCGGGTGGGGGTCAAGGGCGGCGCCCCTGCGGAGTCTCCGGGGCAGCGCCCCCGGAAGGAAAAACGATTTTTCCTACTCTCATTGAATGAGATTTTGCCTTCCGATTTCCGAAAATTAATCAAATTAACGTTCGGACCCCTTAATAACCATCGCCGTGAAAATTCATATTACAGACAATATGCGTTCTTTTAATCATATTTATACAGATAACATATTATCATGTCCGATTAATAAAAGCAATTCGCAAATATAGAACGACGGATAGCATGCTTACGATACCATATCATATTACAACGAGACCAATTTACAAACAATCCGCAACTAATGCAGTGCGATCGAGCGACTAAGATGTATACATTAAACCTAATTCGAGCGATCTGCATGCTAAGTATTCTAAAATCATAATCATGAGAACATGCTTGATACATACCCGTTAAATTCATATATACATATTATACATGTATTCAACAATACGATTAATACGAGATAAATCAACCTAATCGTTTAGCAAGTTGCTACGATACCACTTGTTGGTATTCGTGGACTCCTAAACGCGGAAAACATCTACGAATCCCTCCCGAGGACCCAAGTAAACGATTAAGAAGATCTAAGCTTTAAGAGTTACCTCCGGTTGCTTGTAATCGAAATCCTTCGATTACGGTTTGTCTTGTTGTACGTTCGACCCGAACAATCACCGGACAGCTGCGGTATGCGAACGTCCTCTACGGATACACACCGCGAACTCACTCGATACCCGGGGAGTGCTAGCGCCTAGGGTTTGAGAGGTTTTTTTCTCTGGTAGAGAATGGCACGAATGTTCTCAACCGAAAAATTGGACTATCGAAAGACGGCTAGGGTTTTCTTAAAAAAACCCTCGAACCTCTTAGAGTCCAACCCTAATCATATCTTATCATATTCTAATTTAAATTCAAATTAAATTAAAGCTGATATGATAAGATTACTGCCATTATCTCGGTAATTTAACTAATTATTTTACCGAGTCGATTCTTATAATCCGGATATCATCCAGATTCATCGAACTGGTCACCGAGAAAAATAACCTAACAAGTTCGCTTATTGTGTGACCCTATAGGTTCATTTAACAACGCGGCGTGCCTAAATCGTATTTAAATGGCCCACAAGTTATAAGCGGTTTCTAGCAAAACATTATAACTATCCAGGTTAAATGAAGATCGGTGATCTCTTTGAACCAAACCATAATTTTATATTTAGTCCCTTTGTCACACGATATCCAGATTAAGCATAAGGCACGGAGCATGTCATCCTTATTAAGCTTAATCAATTATTTCTTGATTTCATAGTAGATTGTTCAAACAAATGATATCAATATCTTAGATTGATATATTTGAGCACGGCCATGCATTTTTTAACGAGTCTAACTTATCAAGGGGCCCATGGATATCTCTCCCATAATTGAGAGGGACAAATTCCTTCACAATCAATCATATTCCTCTCCTTGATTTATTTTATATCCAACAGTAGTCTAATTTATTATCTGGTTAAAGACAACTTTAGACAATGTCAAAATATAGAATTTATCAAGTAAGAAACTATGATGAATTTAGGTCGAAGGACTTTCAATATTATTATAGCTAGAAAGTACTTATGACATATTCCATGAAGTACTCTCACAGTGGGTCATGTCCAATACAATGTTCTCTAACATTTATTTATGTCTTGACTCGATATCACAAATATCCATGGCCAGTAAAACATAGCCATCAAGTCACAAACATACTAATCTTAATTTATTATTATTCCAATAATAATAATCGATCAGGGACAGCTTTAGAATAGTCATTGTATTCATTGTAGGGTTTTACTATCAAGTCACGTACTTGATGACCAACAAAACAAAACTCACTATTCATGGAAAGGAAAGCCTCATATTATTATATAAAACATAATGACAATTGTATAAGTACAAATTGACTCTAGGGCATATCCCCAACACCTGGGATGGTATCTCGTTTTATTTTTCCGTTGCGCCATATATGATATGCATGAGATACCCAACAGAAGTAGCATAACTCTGATCTTGGTTATAGCTTACTTTCTTTTGGTAGCACAGAAGCTGGACAACCTTATATCTTGAGATGGTTCAAACTGGGCTTTTGTCCAGTCCACATCTAATAGGGTGTCCTAGATATTGATTTGGAAGGCACTAAGTTCAAATATATACCGTTGTTTCTAAGGCGTATCACTAAAAAGAAATAGGAAGATACGCATGACTCATTATGCTTCTAACCATTTTCATCAAAGTTCTATTTCTTCTCTCAGCTACTCCATTCTACTAAGGAGTCCCAGGTGCAGTTAACTGAGATACTATGCCATGATATACTAAATAATCCTTAAACTCACCAAGGAGGTACTCCACCACGATCCGATCTCAAAGTTTTAAGTACTAGACATGTTTGACACTCTACTTCAGCCTTAAACTCATTAAATTTATCAAAAGAGTCAGATTTGTACCCCATTAGATAAATATAACCAAACTTAGTGTGATTATATGTGAAAGTGAGCTTCCTCTAGCTAGTGTAGTCATCAGACCTCAAACATCCGTATGAACTAGTGCTTGTATCTTCGTGACTCTATTTGCCATTTTGGTAAAGAACCTTTAGGTCATTTTACCTTTAAGGCAAGATTCATACTAAGGCTATTCTTCCAATCTCAATAAGCTTAAAGGCCCTTCATGGATTAGCCTTTGAATCCGATTTGGATTTATATACCCCAATCTTAGATGCAACAAAATATGACTCATTTGATATGACCTTTCTCTTTTTATTATCAGTTTTAGTTTGAATATTGTTTACTTGATTTCTAATAGGATGTATATAAAAGAGATTTCCATACATGTTTCCTAAACAAATTAAATTACCATTTCTATTGATTGAAACACTTGAATGGAAAGAAACAGAATATCCTTGATTCATCAATTTACAAACTAAAATCAAATTCTATTTAACATAAGAAATATATAAAATATCTTTTAAAATTAACATCCAATTACAATTAAAAATAATCTCAAGGTCTCTCATTATTTCAGCCCATATTCTTGTCCCATTGCCTACTTGAAGTCCATGCTCACCCTTACTGAGTCTCTTTGTCTTTTTGAACCCCTGTAAGGAGTTACAGACATGGTCAATGCCTCCAAAATCAACTATCTAGGAAGATGTTGATCCAACCACGAAAAAAGACTCTAGGCATAGAGTAATACCTGAAGTAGACTCGGTTAAGAAGTCCGAACAATCTTTCTTCCAATGCCCCTTCTTGCCATACTTAAAGCATTTGCCTTTTAGTTGCCCGTTGGGCTTGGCATAACTAGATACTTTGGGTTAGGCCCCTGCATTGTTCTGGACCTTCCTGTTCTTAAATTTTTTAGGCTTTACCTTAATTCTAGAAGAAGCAGAATGAGAGACCAAAACATTTAACATGGGCTTCATGATCTTCTCTGGCACCTGGAGCTCTATCATAAGCTCCGTAAGATGTTAGGATTTGTGGACTCCTAAACACGAAAAATATCCACGAATCCCTTCCGAGGACACAAGCCAAACGATTAAGACGATTTAGGGATTACAAAATTACCTCTGTTCGGCATAATCAAGATCCTTGGGTTCTGATTTTGCTGTCGTACGTGCAACTTGAACAATCACCAGATGCTACAATATGCGAACACCCTCTATTGGATACATACAGCGAACCAACTCGTTACCCCAGGAGTGCTGCGCCTAGGGTTTGAGAGGCTTTAATTTTTTTGGTAAATGGAGGCACGAATATTAACAAAGAGCACCCTTGAGAAGACGGCTAGGGTTTTCTTTTAAAACCACCCAAACCTCTTGGAGTCAAACTCTAATAATATCTTATCATATTTTATTTTAAATTCAAATTAAATTAAAATAGATATGATAAGATTCGCCATTACTCGGTAATTTAACTAATTAAATTATCTAGTCAGATTCTTACACTCTGAACATCATCCAGATACATCGAATGTGGACATATTTTTAGATTCATTGTATCTGGTCAATTTTCTAGGTTTGATTAACTTAGACATATTTCCAGATTCATCGACCTAGTTACCAAAAAAATAACCTAACAAGTTTGCTTATTGTGTGATTCTATAAGATCATTTAACACTGGCAGTGTGCTCAAATCACATTTAAATGGCCCATAAGTTATAAGTAATTTCTAGCAAAATATTATAACTATCCAGGTTAAATGAAGATCAGTGATCTCTTGGAACCAAACCATAACTTTATATTTAGTCATTTTATCACACGATATCAAAATTAAGCATAAGGCACGGAGAATGTCATCCTTATTAAGCTTAATCAAATATTTCTTGATCTCATAGTAGACTGTTCAAACAAATGATATGAATATCTCAGATTGATATATTTGAGCACGGCTATGTATTTTAATAGTCTAACTTATCAAGGGGGCCTATGGATATCTTTCCCATAATTGAGAGGTACAAATTCCTTCACTATCATTCATATTCCTCTTCCTGATTTATTATATATCTAATAGCAGTCTAATTTATTATCTGATTAAAGACAACTTTAGACAACGTCAAAATATAGAATTTATCAAGTAGGAAACTATGATGAATTCAGGTCGAGGGACTTTTAATATCATTATAGCTAGAGAGTACTTATGACATGTTCCATGAAGTACTTTCATAGTGGGTCATGTCCAATACAATATTCTCCAACATTTATTTATGCTTTGATTTGATATCACATATATCCATAACCAGTAAAATATAGCCATCAAGTCACAAACATACTAATCTTAATTTATTATTGTTCCACTAATAATAATCGATCAAGAACAATTTAAGAATAGCTATTGTATTGATTGTAGGGTTTTATTATCAAGTCACATACTTGATTACTACAAAACTAAATGCACTATTCATTAAAAAAAATTAGGATGAGAATTTGTATCAATGCCCAGGACACAAGTTAATCGGTGTAATAAGGTATATATTTTGGTGGAATAATATTTTGTCGAGACCTAGATATAATTATTAGGTTTGTTCTGCCCGTACTCTAAAGTTTCAGAAGGCTATTATTATTTACAAAATAAGAATTTAAGGGTACTCTGAAAAGAGAAATTGGTCAGTCCGATAAAACGTACGTTTTGGTGTGAATTATGCTACTCGGGGTGTCGGGGGCATTTTCGTTATTTTGACCGCACCCGCAACTTTGACCACAAATTTGACCAAGTAGAAAAGAAATTGAAGAATTTAAGTGTTACTAATGGATTCAGTAGAATTTTTGGAGTTGAATTATGAAATAAAATATTTTTCGTTATGGACCCAATTTTAGCTATTTCTGAAGAAAATAGGAAATCGCGGTTAAAAATGGTGTGTGTGGCATTTTGTGAATGGTAGCCCATGGACACGGGTCAATTTAAGAGAGGTTTCATGATGAGTTCATGCAAGACACATGGAATTAAAGGATTGCAAAATAAATGAAGAATGATGTGTAATTTTGTGATTGGAATACATCACTTGTGGGCCCATTTGATTAAGGACTTTAGCAATATAATTGGCTAATATTTGGACCAAGAGAAGATGAATGAATGGATGGAAATTAGTGAAAAATTTTGGTAGCCATGCAAAAAGAAATAAGGGATTTTTTGCTGAGGAAATAAAAGTGGTTGGTGTGTAAAAATTTCATTGGAACACACCTAAGTATATCCACCATTCAATTAAACCACAACAAGAAATGGAGGGCCAATATTGATGGCTAAATGGATGTCAAGAGTGTCTATTAAACAGCCAGAAATTCATGAGCCAAAAGGGAGAAAAACCAATAGCAAGAAATGTGTGTTCTTGGTATTCTTGGAGCAAAATCACACCAAATAGCCTCCAATACAAGGTAAAACCCTACCTTGCTGGAATTAAAGTTGTTTTTAGGTGAATGATGATTATGATGATCACAATTTTAACATAAAAATATGACTTTCATGTATTAATTTCGGATCAAACCTAGGGTTTGTGAGCTTTTGTGTATGAACCTTATATATGCTTATCTATGTGTCGGCTGCCTAAGGACCTTGGAAAGATGTTTTTTCTGATGAAGAACTGAATAATTATGGTGGTTTAAAGGCTTATTTTCCATTGAAGAGGTAATGATCAAAGTGGAGTAAAAATGGAATTTACTTGGTTGGAAAAAATGGATTATATTAGCTTTTGATTAGAAAAGATGAATTTATGTTGAATAAGTGTGGATTTTGTGAGCTATTGGAAATCTATAAATTTAGAATTAAAGATGATTTAATGTAGAATTGAATAAATTAATGGTCCTAAGGTGTTAAAGAATAAAAGAGAACAAAGGAAAACATGAATAATGAAATTGAAATAAAACTATTGGGGTTGTTTTTGCCCACTACCATGCCTTGGGAACCAGAATTTTGAAAAAGGGCTTATATGAAATGATTTTAAGAGTTTTATGGTCATTTTGGTATATCATAGAGCAAAAACGGAGTTGTGGAATGAAAGTTATGCTCAAAACTAAATCATGTGTCAAAGCAGCAAAATTCCAGAATTTTGCTTAGAAAGTGGTTGAACTTAAGAACGATTAATTGTGTGATTTTGGATGAAATAATTGCAAAAATATGAAGTGAATCCCTTTAAGGGAGAAAGGATGTAGAAAAAGGAAAACGAAAGAATCGAACAAACGCCGAAAAAATATCATGAATGAAAGTTGAACATTTTCCTTAATCGTCGACTAACCGTCAACCCTTGTTGGCGAACCGTCAGCTAAACGTTAGTTGGACGTCGGCTGGATGCCGGCCAACTATCGGCTATTTTTTGACCGAACACAAATTGACCCAAAACGATATTTGGTATATGTTTAGCGATAAACGACCAATGGAACGTCAAAAACAGTAGAGACGGTGATTAAACAGCCGTGAACGAAAAAGGTTACTTAGGACACGAGGTGAGTCCCTTAGATCTCTAAAACTTTTTTGAATGTTAGTGTGCTTTGTTTTTTCATGAAATTCTATGTTTTATACCGTTTTGGAAATCCCTTAATATGTTTAAGGTTTATCTAAGCAAGATTCGTTTTATGCTATTTCGGGTTTGAATGAATTTCATGATTAGCTTGGAAACCTTAATGGATTATTAAAGTATGGTTTTGTGAATTTAGTCCTTTTTGGATTAAATACTTGGGATTTTTGAAAAATGGTAATTTTTGGAATGGAGTATTCATAAATTGACCAGAATGCCCTTATTGGAACATTTTATGGAAATGTGTTTGCAAACTTTGAATTTAATCCTCTTTTCGAATTAGAATTCTGATTTCTTGAAATGAGTTCCTTTTGAAATTGGGCATTTGAAAAATGATTCAAATGTTCTTATTGGAATGTTTTATAAAAACTTTTGGAATCGGGTATTCAGTAAATGATCGAAATATCTTTATTGGAATTCTTGTGAATACTTTTCAAATAGGGTAAGGGTAAAATGACCCGAATACCCTCGAAAAGTCTTTTGGAATCGAGTATAGGTAAAACGACCTGAATACTCTTGAAAATGACTTTTGTGATTGAGTATGGGAAAAAATGACCCAGAAACTCTTGGAAATATGTTTTGATGTGTGACCGAAACTCTTTATCCAGTTTCAACATGATTTTGAAAAATGATCTCTCGTGATAAAATTGACTTTTGAAAAATGACAATTTGATCCCTAGAATGGTTTTATTGGCCTGATGTGCCTATGGAAAGAACTGATTGGCCTTGCAGAGCCTATATGGATGATGATCTGACTTGAAACTTAGTAGGATCAAATTCTAGAGAGTGTTGTTTTGCCTAAAAAATGTTTTGATTTTAAAATCTTGTGGGATCAAATAACCCTCCAGCCTGATCAGTCAGAAGGGATTGATAAGGGTGACATTGAGTACTTAGCAAGGACTTTGATCTATGTACTAGCTCATGTTATAGATAGACGATTCCAAGTAACCCGACCAATTGTAACACCCCTACTAAAGGTAACAGCGGAAGTATATCAATACCGGGTGTTGCCTTGTCTAGTTTCCTGGACAAGTGGTTTTTATAAGGGAAACAACAGAGTAAATACATATATAAAGTCCAGACTCAATAATATCCTACACTGATAGCCACATAAATAAAAAGTAGAGAATTTTATACATGCCATCTCTATCTATAACAAAATACAATACAAGATCAAAAGGAAAGCTGTCCAGACCTAAACTGTTGACTCTGTGGTATTGTCCTTCTATCTGTAGGTCCGCTTAGCCCTGAATCCTACAAGAGGTAAGATAAAAGACATGTGTGAGTGACGAATCATCCATTGAGTCCCGTGTGTGCTACTGCTTTATGAAAAAATAGGGTACATAAAATTTTTATAGAATAGTATATAACTTGTTTACTGGAAATAATGCCAAAACTAAGAAGAGTTTATTCACAACTCAATCATTTTTGAAAAATTTTATTTCACTTTTAAAACAATGACCCCAATTTCCAAATCACAAGCACTTTGCGAATAGAAGATTGTCCTGTATACAAATCTCACAAGGCTTCACCTTCAGCATCACGATCTAATTATGCCAAGGACTTCGCCTTACGGCACTCAATCGTGCATTGCCGGATAAGTACACCAACTTGCACATGCCATTGTACTGAGATCGCAGGCTCCAATATTCATCCATGCATCACTGGAAAATCTTTTACTTGCTACCGTAAACCAGGGGTCCCAATCCTGACATTAATCACCATCAAGCCAGCGAACAACCCAAATCACAAAGTGCACAATGGCACGAAAATTGCTAAGCTCTAGACGGCTAGCCAGGACGACTTATCTCAATGTCCTATCACCCTATTTGGAGTAAGACAATCCCCAGAACTGATTAGGTTACTTAGGGTCGTCTATCTCTAACATGAGCTAGTACAAATATCAAAGTCCTTGTTGAGTACTCAACATTAATAAAACCAACCCCTTTTAACTTATCAGGCCTGAAGGTTATCTGATCATGCAAGATTTTCAAATGAAAATATTTTTTAGGGCAAAACAACACTTTCTAGAATTTGATCCCAATAACTTGCAAGTTAGATCATCATTCACATAGGCTCCATAGAGCCAATCAATTCATTCCAAAGGCGCATCAGGCTAATAAAACAGTTTCAGTGTTCCGAAGTCGTTTTTCAAAAGTCAATCTCATCACGAGAGATCATTTTCAAAAATCATGTTGAAATAGGATGAAGAGTTCTGTACATACATCAAAACATGTTTCCACGAGTATCCGGGTCATTTTCTCCGTACTCGATCACAAAATTCGTTTCCAAGGGTATTCTAGTCATTTTACCCCATACCCGATTCTAAAAGACTTTTCGAGAGTATTTAGATCATTTTACCTTTGTCCGATTTGAAAAATATTCACTAAAGTTTTAATAAGGATATTTCGGTTATTTACCGAATACTCGTTTCCAAAGCCTTTCATAAAACATTCCAATAAAGACATTTGGATCATTTTCCAAATACCCGATTCTAAAAAGAACCCATTTCAAGAAATCTAGAATTCTAATCCCAAAAGAGGATTAAATTCAAAGTTTTCAAACACATTTTCATAAAATGTAAGATGTAACTTGGGAAACGAAAGCGAATATGTTGAAAAAGTGTCCATATTTATTCTAAGTGTAAACCAATTTCGAGGATGAAATTTTTTATAAGGAGGGAAGAATGTAACATCCCACCTTTTTACTTTCAATTGGCTACTATTTGTAATAGGATGAGAATTTGTATCAATGTCCAGAGCAAAAGTTGATCGGTGTAATGAGATGAATATTTTGGTAGAATAATATTTTGTCGGGACCTAGACGTAATTATTGGATTTATTCTAGCCGTACCCTAAATTTTTGGAAGGCTATTATT
This sequence comes from Voacanga thouarsii, assembly GCA_026120185.1. NCBI lineage: Eukaryota > Viridiplantae > Streptophyta > Magnoliopsida > Gentianales > Apocynaceae > Voacanga > Voacanga thouarsii. The sequence goes on from JANUWF010001774.1 coordinate 1,328,317, forward strand.
CTTAACAAAATAGAAATTTAATGGTACTCTGAAAAGAGAAATTGGTCAGTGCGATGAAAAGCAAGTTTTGGTGTAAATTATGCTACCCCGCGATATAGGGGCATTTTTCTCATTTTGACCATACCCACGACTTCGACCGCAAATTTGACCATGTAGAAAAAGAATTGAAGAATTTAGGTGTTACCAATAGATTCAGTAGAATTTTTAGAGTTGAATGGTGAAATAAAATATCTTTCCGTTACGGACCCAATTTTGGTCATTTCTGAAGAAAATAGGAAACTCGGTTAAAATGGTACTTGTGGAATTTTGTGAGTGGTAGCCCATGGACATGTGTCAATTTAAGAGAGGTTGCATGAAGAGTTCATATAAGACACATGGAATTAAAGGATTTCAAAATAAATGAAGAATGATGTGTAATTTTGTGATTGGAATACATCACTCGTGGGCCCATTTGATTAATGTCTTGAGCAATATAATTAGCTAATATTTTGACCAAGAGAAGATGAATGAATGGCTAGAAATTGGCCAAGAGTTTCGGTAGCCATGCAAGAAGAAATAAGGTAATTTTTGTGGAGGAAATAAAAATGGTTGGTGTGTAAGACTTTCTTTGGAACACACCTAAGTATATCCACCATTCAATTAAACCACAACAAGAAATGGAGGGCTAAGATTGGAGGCTAAATGGCAGTCAAGAAAGGCTTTTAAATAGATAGAAATTCATGAGCCAAGAGGGAGAAAAACCAAGATAAAAAGAAAAAGGAGAGAAAAAGAAAGAAGTGTGTGTGTGTGTTCTTGGTGTACTTTGAGCAAAATCACACCGAATAGCCTCAAATACAAGGTAAAACCCTACCTTTCTTGAATTAAGTTTTTGTTGGGTGAATGATGATTATGATGATGTGAATTTTAACATAAAAACATGACTTTCATGTATTGATTTCGGATCAAAGCTAGGGTTTGTGAACTTTTGTGTATGAACTTTATATAGGCTTGTATATGCGTCGGCTGCCTAAGGGTCTTTAAATGATGTTTTGTGGGAGAAAGAACTAAATAATTATGATAATTTGAAGGCTTATTTGCAGTTGAAGAGGTGATGATCAAAGTAGAGTAAAAATAGAATTTCCCTGGTTGGAAAATTGGAATAAACTAGCTTTTGATTAGAAGAGATGAATTTGTGTTGAATAAGTGTGACTTATGTGAGCTACTGAAATTCTAAAAATTTAGCATTAAAGATGATCTGAAGGAGAATTCAATGAATTAATGGTTCTAAGGTGTTAAAGATTAAATGATGATAGAGGAAAGCATGAATAGTAAAAGTGAGGTAAAACTATTGGGGCTATTTTTGCCCAATAGCATGCCTAGGGAACCAAAATTCTAGAAAAAGGCTTATAGGAAATTAAATTTAAGAGTCTTACGGTTATTTTGGTATATCATAGAGCTAAAACGGAGTTGTGAATTGAAAGTTATGTCCGAAACAAAATCATATGTCAAAGTAGCAAAATTTCATAACTTTGCTTGGAACATGGACGAATTTAATGATGATTAATTGTGTGATTTTGGATGAAATAATTGGGATTAGAATTTTAGATTTCTTGAAATCAGTTCCTTTTGGAGTTAGGTATTTAGAAAATGATCCAAATGTCCTTATTGGAATGTTTTAAGAAAATCTTTTGACTCGGGTATTCGGTAAATGACCAAAATATTCTTATTGAAACTCTTATGAATAATTTTCAAATTGGATAAGGGTAAGATGACCTAAATACCACAGGAAGTCTTTTGGAATCGGGCATGGGTAAAATGACCCGAATGCCCTTGGAAAATGACTTTTGTGATCGAGTACGGAAAAAACGACTCGAATACTCTTGGAAACATGTTTTAATGTGTGAACAGAACTTTTCATCCTATTTCAACATGATTTTAGAAAATGATCTCTCATGATAAGATTAATTTTTGGAAAATGACTTTTGATCCCTGAAATTATTTTATTGGCTTGATGTACCTATGGAATGAATTGATTGGCTCTACAGAGCCTATGTGAATGATGATCTAACTTACAAGTCATTGGGATCAAGTTCTAAAAAATGTGATTTTGTTCGAAAAATGTTTTGATTGAAAATCCTATGGGATCAGATAACCTTATAGCCTGATCAGTCAGAAGGGGTTGGTATCGAAAACATTACGTACCCAACAAGGACTTTGATATTTGTATTAACTCATGTTAGAGATAGACAATCTCAAGTAGCCTGATCAGTTATGGGGATTGTCTTACTCCAAACAGGGTGACAAGACATTGAGATAAGTTGTTCTGGCTAGCCATCTAGAACTTAGAAATTACCGTGCCATGTGTGCACTTCGTGATTTGGGTTGTTCACAGGCTGGGCTGGATACCTAGCATTGTTCTAATCCCTTGCTGCCTCGATAGTGATTGACTTTAGGATTGGGACTCCTGGCTTACGGTAGCAAGTAAAAGATTTTCCAACAATGCGTGGATCGAGTGCTGGAGGCTACGATCTCAATACGATGACACGTACAAGTTAGTGTGCTTATCTGGCGACACATGAATTGAGTACTGGAGATTGCTGCCTCAGTACGATAACACGTGCAAGTTGGTGTACTTATCCGGCAATGCACAGTTGAGTGTTGTAAGTTGAAGTCCCTGGCACAATAATATCATAATGCCGAAGCGAAGCCTTGTGAGCTTTACATACAGGCCTTCCTTCATTATTGATCAGTGATAATTGATTAATTAAAGTATTGTTGTCTTTAAAAAAAGGCAAATCAAATTGAAGTAGATTAATGATTGGATTAGGGATTAATTGGAGGCGTTCAGCAAAAATAAGCCAAATTATATAAAGATAGGAGTTCATAGTGTTGAACATGTTCCGAAAAATGAAGTATTCAAAGTAATCATTTGTCTATAACAAGTTTCTAAATTGATTTCCTTATATATGCTTTAAAACGTGGTAATTTCTTGGTTGGTCTTGAAGTTTCCTATTTTGATTCTTTATTTCTTAATTTGTTAGGATTAGTTTTAGGTAGATTCTTAATTCAAAATTTCCCCATCTACTTTTAATTACTTGTAAATAATACATAATGAGAATTAATTATGTTAAGTACTGCTACATGATTTCGTATGAATGAAGTTGGTTTATTATTTTTCTTATAGAGTATAATTTTCTTGTTCCCTGTGGGATCAATACCTTACTTGCTACTGTACTAAGTTTTATATTTAGGAGTAGGGTTTAAAATTTATTAATGCATGACGACTGTATTTTTCTAAGAATCCATTTTTTATATCATACTTCACAACAACAAATTTTTGGCGCTATTGTCGGGAACTTTAGATAAAGTATTTTGATAAACTTCACTCTATGATTGATTCTTATGATACTTGAGTTTAATTAGTTCTCTTGATGTTAATACATTTCCTTTTACTTTTTAACTTTTCCTTTTAATTTGTAAGGTTGCTTATCTTGTTGATGAATCTTAGAAGTGGTAATAAAATTGACAAATGCGAGACTACCATGGCACTAAAATTATATCCTAAAGGATTTGTGACGAATGTGCTCATTCAGAGAAGCCTTCTTCTCCTAAATCCAATTTTTTTGTAATTGGTGAACAAATTGAAGATCATATTGGTGATATTCTTCCTAACCTTGATTCTACAATGAATACTAATCGATCTCTTAAAGATTTTGTTGCCCCTATCTTAAATGATCACCTTTGTGCATTATTTTTCCTTAAGTCACAAGTATTTTAAGTTGTCTTATGGGTTCATTCAACTTTTTCCATCTTTTCATGGTTTATCGAGAGAAGATCCACATAGGCATCTTAAGGAATTTCATGCTATATGCTCTAATATAAAACCAGAAGTAATTCAAGATGAGGTCATTAAATTACGTGCATTCCCATTTATTAGAGTAAAAGATTGGCTATATGGCCTACCCACTAGTTCCATTAATAGTTGGTTGAATATGTAAAGGTTTTTTCTTGAAAAAAATATTTTCCTACATATACAGCTACATTCATTAGAAAAGAGATATGTGGCATAAGGCAATTGAATGGTGAGTGTTTGTATGACTATTGGGAGAGATTCAAAAGATTTTGTGCTAGTTGTCCACAATATTAAATCAGTGATCAATTGCTCATTCAATATTTTTATAAAGAATTATTGCCTCACGATCGATCCATGATTAATGCAGCTAGTGGTGGAGCCCTTATGGAAAAAAACCAACAAGCTACTAGGGAGTTAATTGCTAATATGGTAGCTAACACACAATCTTTTGGCCCAATGAATGACTCAATTAGGAAGGGGAAATAGGTATAAATTCTCTAGATGACAAAGTCGATAAGCTAGCTAATTTGGTGGGAAAAATGCTTGGTAACAACTCACAAGTTAGAGCATATAATATGTGTAATTCTTTTGATCATTCTAGTGATTCATGTCCTACTCTTGGTGAGAATGAATAAGTTAAAGCTTTAAGGTTTCCAAATTATCCCCCTAGGAGGTACAATCCGTATTCAAACACTTACAATAAGGGCGTGGCATGACCATCCAAAATTTAGATTGGGAAAACAAGAAGGGAGGCCACAAAACTTTGCAAATAACTCTTCCAATGCATCACCTCCATAAGACCAAACCAATGGCATATTTTTTAGAAGATATGGTCAAGTTTCCTATATCTAGCTCCTTAACTTTCCAAAAACAAACCAAATCTAGCATCTAAAATTTAGAAAATCAAGTTGGACAATTAGCCATGAATATTAGTCAAATCAAAGCAAAACTATCTAACAAGCTCTTATGTCAACCCCTTAATCATTAGGATCCTTCTAAATCCTAAAAATATGCAGAGGTTAGAGAGTTGTTTATTTGAAGTTATGCCAAATGGTACAATTGGTTGCTTGCATCATCTTATATGATTTATAGCATGCTATCTTTATCTTTTTGTTCTTCTATTCAAAGCTTACTTCATTTATTTCTTAACTAGGTTTCTTGACCAAGATATAGCTATGTTAAGCAAATGACGTATAATAATAACTCTTGTCGGGATGCAAACTAATACTCTTGTTCTTACTTTATTCTTCTTATTTTTATTTACAAAAAGCCACAAAAAGGTGTTCTCTTTATTCTTTCATTTCTCTTGAGAAATTCTCTTTTATTTTTACGTATTTTACCCCAAAAAAAAAATAATAGTAATATATTTTGAAATATACACGATCTAAGGCACGCTGATGCGTGTTTTTTAGTGTAGAAAATATTACCAACAAAGTTCACAATTAGTCAAGTTTAATTAAAATTCTAACAACCAAAATCACATGATAGGAATTAAAATCACCATTCTTTTCCTAGTTATTTAAGGTTATTTTAAGATACATTTATTGTAATAACTAGTCATATTCCTTCATATTTGACATTTTGCTTGTAAAACGTATTTTTAAAAAATATGTATAGATTTAAGTACAAATTGAGCAGAAAATTCACAGAATTAGAATGCATCCGGCGCCAGGCCCAACCAGTGGACTAGGCACCGGGTCCATTCTGTCAGTAGTAGAGATTGAACGAGCTTCAGGAATTTTTCCAGAACAGACCTGGCACCAGGTTTGGCAAGTGTACCTGGCGTCGGGCCCATTCTGCTTGCTAAGGAAAAGACGGCCAAAAATAGAGGAAGAATATAGTGTACCTGGCGCCAGATGGGTCGAAGGTACCCAGTGCCAGGTAGGTTCTGGAGGCGAAATTTTTGTACGCGGAATTAGGGCTTATCTAAGGATTTTGCTATTTTCCTATTCCTACTCGGCCAAAACTTCCTCAGCTATGAAATAGGCATCCAAGAGGACTATAAAAGCATAAGAGAACCCCAGGGTTTGAGATATACAATCAAGACAGGTGAATTAAAGAGTAGAAATTCTGATTTTCTCATTCAAGGAGAATTCACCCTAGCCAAGGAGGATTGTTCAAAGGGAGTCTTCAGGGAAGAAGAAAAGGGCATGTCTATGCGTATTTTTTTTTCTCTTTGTTTTCTTTTTCTTTACCAATGATTTATTTAATATTTTCATTGTAATTTAATATTATTTTAGAATTCATGATTTTGGATTAATTTAGTTATTTGATCAATTCTTTGTCATCTTTGGTATTTGATTACTTGAATTCATTAGTTATTGATGCGAGTTCTTCTGATTGATTTGAGATGACGATGTTAGGAGTCTTATTGCATTGATTTCGTATTTGTCTAATCTTAATGGACTTGAGTGATAAAGTTAAAGTTATAGGACTAAGTGATCAAAGATTAGTTGATTTTGCCTCGAGCAAAGAGTTATTAGCTAATTTCATATTTATAAGGAATTGAGTCTAAGACATGTTTTGGTTAGGATTAGCTTGATTGGAAAATCTTTTAATATAATCAAAATATAGGATTTCATGGATTGGGACATGAAGTGGGATTTACCTAAGTAGAATCATTACTTGTGAGACAATTGACTTTTACTTTATATTCCTTTATGATACCTAGATGATAATTAGTTGAGAGAATTGCTAATTAGTTCATTGTTATGTTTTCTAAGGTAATTGTCTTAATTGCATAAATCTACATCCTTGAGTTGTATATGTTTTTTTTTCTTTTTCTTCTTTTTTTACTTTATTTAGGGTTGATTAAACAATGAAAGAAAAGTGATTAGTGTGTACTTGTTCATTTGAGGATCGATACTCGTTAATTCCCTGTACTATGCTTGCAATGAGTATACTTGCTCATATGTATATTTTGGGATTAATGTTTTAATTAAAACTTGACTAAGAGATGGATTTAAAATGGATGATTTTATATAATCAAAATTAACGCATCAAGTTTTTGGCACCGTTGTCGGGGAACAATATCATGAAAGTTTGGATTTTGTTTATTTGACTATGTTAATATGTTTATAGGTAAATATGTATATATGTTCTTCGTATGACTAGGTGCTATATGTTATTTTCATGTATACTTGCACTTTAATGTCTTTGTATGTGTAATTTCTTGTAACTTAATTTGTAAACGTACCATAACTGTTTAATTTGTAAATTCTATAATCTCAAAACTTTTCTGTCTCATATAGACCTTGTTCTTAGTTTATGACCAGACGATCCGAAGCTGAGATAGTTGACCTTGATTCAAAAATCAAGAGAACTCTCACTAAGGTCCAGAAGGTTATAAGTGAAAGGGTAAGGAGAGTAATAGAGGTAAATCAGCCCAACGATGGTGGAAACAGTGGAGCTAATAGGTAGGTGATTAATAACTTTGTAAAACCAGCAATTTCAGGTACAGGATTTAGTATCGTATGGCCTAGGATAGAGGCCAATAACTTTGAGATAAAACCTAATATGATTCAAATGATCTAAAATATGGTCCAATTTGATGGGTTACCTGAGAAAGATCCTAATGCCCACCTTGCAAGCTTCCTAGAAATATGTGAGACATTTAAAATGAATGGTATTTCTGAGGATGCCATCAAGATAAGACTCTTCCATTTTTTCTTGAGAGATCAAGCAAAATCATGGCTAAAATCTTTGGCCACCGAATCCATTACTACTTGGAACGTTTTAGCTAAAACATTTTTAGATAAATATTTTTCACCACCTAAAACTTCTAAACTTAGGACTGACATTTTTAGTTTCCAACAAGTAGAGGCAAAAAACCTTTATGAGTGTTTGGAAAGGTTTAAAGAGATGCTAAGAAAATGTGTCCTCACCATGGATTCGAGTTGGGGATGCAAATATAGATTTTTCACAATGAGTTGAGTTTCGCCACAAGGCAATTAGTGGATGCATCTGTAGGAGGCTCCATAAATTCCAAAACATCGGTAGAGGTCTTTGATCTAATTGAAAATCTAGCTACTAATAACTATGCTCGAGAAAGTTCACGGTCTATAGCTCGTGTACAAGGAGTGCATAAAGTGGATGCAATAGCTACCTTAGAGGCAAATGTGGAAGCACTTATGCAGAAAATGGATCAATCGGTAATGCCTCCTTCCCAATGATAGGTAATGAGTGTGACTTGTGATTTTTGTAGGGAAGGGCATCCAAATCATGAGTGCCAAAATATGGGGTCTTCGCAAGAAGCATTGGACTAAGCAGTGTTTGTAGGTAATGGTCAACAAGGTAATAATCCCTACAGCAATACTTACAACTCAAGTTGGAGGCATCACCTTAACTTTTCTTGGAACAACCAAAACTAACCTCGGCAAACTTTTGCAAATTTTGGGATGCAAAGGACTCAACCATTTCTGCCCTATACCACCCCACCAGCTAAACCATCTTAGAGGAAATGGTCACCAAATTGCTAAGTGGAATGGAAACACGGTTCCAAGGAATTGATGTGACCACAAGGAACTTGGAGGCGTCCATGTGCAACTCGGAGGGTTAAATTGGATAAGTAGCCAAACTCCTTGATGATCATCATCCGGGAACACTGCCAAGAAACAAGGAGACTAACCCACAGGACTAAGACCGTGGGAAACGCTAATTTCTAAACTGCTTTACACATTGCTGAACAATCTTTTTAATTCCCATTTATGTTTATTTAGTTAGTAATTAGTCTGCATACCTCATATGATTTCATGTTTTTTGCTCTTTATTTTCATTCAAATGCATTTTTGAAAAAAAAAAATAATAATTTTTCAGCCAGAGCTGACTGGGTGCCAAGCCCAACCTGTGGCCCAGGCGCCGGGTCTACACGGCTTCACAAAAAGTGCGGGCAGAACAGGCTCGGCACCAGGGCCGTTCGGCCGCCATATTCAAAACGACACCATTTTTTGTTCAACAATCTCCACTCCTCTCCAATTTTCTTTCAACCCATTGCTGGGTTCATTTTCCAAACACTGCTGGATCAATTTCCATACCTCCAAAACACTTCCAAAGCACAAAATCACTTTTGTTCTTGCAAGTTTGGATCAAAATGAGGAAAAATTCAAACTTTTCACCCAAAACCATTTTTCAATCTTTCCATTGGGACCGTGATTCCTTCAAACTCATTGTATAGAATCATTGCCCATGCATTAGGAAACTTTATGGTATGAATTTTCTACACCTTCTATGATTAAGTTTTTCTTATAAATTTTGGGTAATTTTCTATGCATTTTTGGAGAAAATTCATGAATATTTTCTAGTGAAGAATTTGATTGTTAAGATTGCTTTCTTTGAACTTGTATTAGCATGGGAATATCATGGATAATGCTTTATGATTAATGCCATTGATAGTTTGCATTCTTGGAAGTGATTGAGCATGCATAGTGATTAACTTTTGGGGTCAAGGATAGTTGTTCAATGTTTTATTTAGCTTTATGATGATAAGCTTGGCATTATGATTTAAATGGTATGGCTAATTGAGCATAATGATTCTAGATTGAATATGGTCCTTGAGCAATATTGAACATTGTGGTTTTGCTCAACTTGATTGACAATGTGTTTAGATTAGCAAATGTTTTATTTTCTTGCAGGTTTATTGGAGGGTGTTGAGTGGTGTTTACTGAATATCTTAAGGTGTTTTAGGTTGGGAAGTGGTGGTGTTGTATGGTGTATGATTGTGAGACAATTGAGAGTTGAACATTTGCTGTAAAGAGTGACCTAAAAAATCTCATTCTTTTATATTTATCTCATCTATTTTCATCCTCCTATCATGTCTATATGCCCTAGAGGATTAGCATCGGGGGCTAAGAGAGCTCGAGACCCTCTACCCACCCAACCTACCCAATTTTCTAATCTAATGTGCCAAATTTGGTATGACAGGCACCAACATAACAAGATCATAGTAGAAAAGAGCTACAAGTCATCTTTAGACAATTCCCTACAGCTTTCTACTATATTAAGGCACTTGGGGTGGGAGCCCATTATTAGAATAGAAGATCCTTATTGTCTTGTGTGAGTGAGAGAATTTTGTGCCAACATGTAGGACAAAAAGAAAAACACTCTCCAAGTCATCTTTACTGTGGTCCAAGGGATCCCTATTGAATTTGATAGAGCTAGATTAGCCAGAATTTTAGGAATCCTGGATGAGGGACCCTGGATAGATATGGACTATAATAACCAAAAGATCATCTCCGAGCTTATCTAGGATGTGGAGGCTGTAAGGGCTAGTTTCCGTATGTGGAGAAAATGGGAAGTAGGTCAATACCAGTATTATTCTAATAATGACCTTGAGGCTTAGTGGCGTGCCCTAGTTTATATATTTGCTTTCAATGTTTACCCCAATGTCAGTGGCTTTAGTGAGTCTAGGATACTTGACCTTTATATTCTAGATAAGATGAGAATCCCTGAGCCTATTCCTCTTACTCCCATTATCATTAAATCCATGAGAGAGGTTGTGGCCTCTAATATTATAGCCAAAGCCTTTCAAATTTCCTTTGGTTATAATGCATATTTTGAGAGACTTTGGAGTATGATTGGATGGGGAGTTGAGTGAGCCCATTACTGCCCGTGGCTTCATAACATAGCACTTCATAACAGAGCATACTTCAGTTCAGTGTAGGTATCGCTATGATGAGAGGGCAAAAAGGTAGAAGAGGCTATATACGGTGTAGTACCTCGGACAGGAGGAGCTTCCCCCTGCTGAAGAGGAGGACGAGGCACCACCTGCTAGACTAGCCTCTCGTGCCACTAGCTCTCATTCACGCCCTAATTTTGAGGCATGCATAGAGGCCCAGCTGGAGAGCCAGATGACTATCCTCCTTCAGCTCCACAATTCCATTGCTGACATTCGACACTGCCAGGACGTCCAAGATTAAAAGCTAGCCACTTTAATCCAACATGTTACTGATGCATCTTCCAGTCGCAGAGCTGTCGAGAATGACCACGATGATCATGGTGATGATGAGGATGATTCTTAACTCACTCTTTTGTATTTTGTTTTTTGTTATTTCTTTTTTCTTTTATATTTTAATGACCTTTCATAGCTTGTAGGTGTCTTTTCATTTCTTTTCTTTTTTGTCATGTTTATTTAATTTTCTTTTTCTAGATTTATGTTTTCTTTCTTTTGTTCCTTTTCTTTTAGTAGGTACTCCTATAATAATCTCTACTTGAGATGGATTCAACATGATGGCACAATAATGTCATGGGAGTATTTTTTTTCACTTTATTCTTCTTCTTTCTTCATTATGGTCTTCTTGGTTGTACTTTTATTCTTTTATCTTTAGCCATTAAGGACAATGTCCAGTGTAAGTGTGGGGGAATAATATTTTAACACCCCACTACTTAGGCCCATCAGGGCCGGAGATGTCGCCCCATCCAGAGGATAAAGGGTCTTTATAACTAGGTTACTTGAAAATAGAATAAAACAAAAGACTTTAAAATTAAATTTATTACAACCCAAAAGATAAATACTGGCACAAATCCAAAATAAATTGTTTGCAACAATCTCTCAAACAATACTTAAAGTAAATAACAAGAGTCTTCAAGCAAGGCAACATTCTAGCTAATGATCTCCACAGCAGGATCTTCCTGAAAATATGGCATAAAAGGTGGTGAGATAAAAATCTCAGTAAGCCCGTGTGTGCTTTAAGTGTTTCAGGTAAAATAATTCATGTATGCAAGTTGTAAAAGTTTCATAGGGAAAAGTGCTGGCAAGCAATAAATAAGTGTTGAAAAAAAAGAGTGGTGTTTCACTTTTCAAATCATACATGTGCACAATAAATACAACCACTCAAATGGGTAGCCATGGGTTACCACACGTTGGGCCCCATGACCAATAACAGTCAAAATGCCACACTTTGTGCAATGCTGACAAAAGGTAGGTGTACGGCCTACCGGGTGAGATACTCCTCCATCTCTACACCTAAACTTACCGGTTGTCCACTCCGGAAATACACAGTCCACATGAATGAAACTTGCTAGCTCGGACCGGCATGACCTACCGGACTGGCGTCCTATCCAGGAAGGACTCACCCCTCAGAGGTGGCCACCTACTGAGAGACTTACCCTAACCCTTCAAAGACTAGTCCTGGTGGTCTACCCTTATTGAGTAATCAACGTTGATTGTTCTACTTGGGAGAAAATTGATCAAGCTTTGCTTTATTTGGAAATAGCAATTAAGGGTTTCCAAAAGTCTAGTCAAGTTGGATTTTAGAAAAAATTTAGATTTGTGTAAAACTGCTTGTTCAATTTCCAAATGATTTGCTTGACTGAAATAAAAAGGAAAAACAGTCCTTAATTGCCTTTACAAATAATGTCCATATACATTGCATTTGCTTGCCACAATAACTTTTGGTCTTCACAAAACTCCGTGCAGGAGCTTACCTGATTCTTTGCTTGCTCTACTCAAAAGTCTTCCAAGGCAGACCTAACCCCTGCCTGGGGTAAACACAAAACATAAGGTCACATTCAAGCTATACCTGCCTTACATATATAATTCTTAGCTCATCTAGTGACAACCATGTCTAACCCTGACCTTAATGTCCTAAGCTTTAAGGCTAGATGCTGAAGAATTTTATAAAATAAGTCTAGTTTGATAGGTTGAAATAACTAGGGGTTCTAAAATAATTGTTAATAAATTATAGACTCAAATAATAATTCTTGAGTGTTATTATTAATAAATAAACCAAGGTTTGAATCTTAAATATTATTAAGTCTTGTTTAATATTAAGAAATGGTAATTTAAAAATAGCTTTATTTTAAATAAATAATAAATTAAATAAATAATAATTTTAATCAATTTCGAAGAGATAATAAATAATTAATAATAATTAAAATTTATTAATAAATTATTTTAAATTTTCATTTAATAAAAATATTAATAGTTTGATTTAATAGTCTAATCCAAATCCCCTAGTGTTTCGAATTTTTTGAAGAAAAATATAGTAGTAATTTTAATTCATGTAATAAAATTTGTTGATGAATATAACTTAGAATTAACAAGAAAATAATCTTACATCATGGTCTTCCTATTGCTAGAAAAGATTCATGATCCCATTCTCCATCATCAAACAAGAAATTAATCTATTCATGAACAAACACTTGAACTATCTCATACTATCACATGGCCAAAAATCCTACTAAGCATAATCATCAATCATGGTTTCCATGGAAAATAAGATCATAAAAGCCTAATCACCTTTGGTGTCATAATATCTAATCATGTTTCAACATCCATTAAATTCATCAAGCATGAAGAACATATATTGATTCGAAAGGAAAACACATACATCCTAGTCAAATACAACCATCATCATGTCATAACTTCATCCCCCTAATCCACATGCATATACTCAATCTCCCAATCATATTCCATTTCTCTATCATCATCTAGGAGACATGATTTCAGAATTTAATAAGAGAAATTTAAGAATGAATACTTGATTGTCGAGTCCTTTGATGAAGACAAAAGAAGGTCCACGCGCGATGGAATGACTTGAATGGTCCAACGAAACAACATCCATGGTTGATGGTTTGATCAACCATTTCGGTTAGAAGAGAGTGCGAGAGAGAGAGAGAGAGAAAGAGAAAGAGAGCATTAGATAGGTGTATTAAGAATTGAATGGAAGAAGATGAACAAGAAGGTTGTTCTTGTTTTACCTTGTTGATGTTCTTGAGGTCTTCAAGAAAAACTTATTTTTGATCCGGTTGAAAATTCTTGTTTGCGAGATTTCGAGTTATAAATGGCAGAAATGAAGTCTAGGGATTAAGTAGAGATGATCTGGAGTATTTGAGAGTGATTGGAGGTGTTTTAGAGTAGGTTTAGGCTTGAAGAAGTTTAGTGTGTGTTCTTGATGTTTTGGGTGAAAATGGAGAGAAATTAGAAGAAGTGCTGCACGATTTCTGCTAGAAGGCTGGCCGAATGGTAGGGTGTGATTGAGAGTTCCGGTTTTCAGCTTTGTGAGAGAGAGAAATCAGATTTTATTTGAAATTTAAATGGAGGAAATGGTGGAGATGTTTAAGGTAAAAGATCAACTATGGTGTTTGATCAAGAGAGGTGTCTATGGACTTTAATGGTGTCGGCTGAAACAAGGTTGTCTTGCTGAAATGATTGAAGGTTAATGTTGCTCAAGGCTGGCCGAAATTCAGTCCTTAAAGGCAGAGGAAATTCTGGTTAATTCAGCTTAATGCAAGAGTGATTTTATTGGAGTGAAATGTTGAAATTATTTGAAGTTCAAATGGAGTTTGAATGGAGTGATCTTAGGAGTGTTTTGTGGTGTGGCTATGGAGTCCTTATGCTTCAAGGTAAGTGTGGGTTTAATGGTGTTCAGTGTATAGCTGAACAAGGCTCAATTCTACAGAGGTTGAAGGTGAATTTCGGTCTTAGGCTAGAAAGGAACAAGGCTGGAAAATTCTGGTCTCAAGTGTTCATGGCTTTCCGAAAATTGCAGAATTTTGGTGCAGGATTTTCGCACCCTCTTGGCTCGGTTTTTCAGAGGTTCTTCAGGGATGTTTGAGGGTCTTCCAAGGGTGGTTTTTCAGCCTCATTTTTGGAAAAATACAAAGGAGTTTTCTGACTTGAAGATGAACTAAAAACAACTTCATTTCTTTGATGAAAAGCTGCGGATTGGCCAGAAAATTTTTCTAGTTTGGTGCTGTTTTGTGCAGTCCGAAAATTGCACAATTTTTCCAGCTTCTAAGCCACTTGAAATGACCATTTTCTGGGCAGCAAATGAATGGGTTTATGGCCTGAATTTTCAAAGAAAAGGTCTGCAACAAATCTGGAAAATTTCCAGATTTCTTACCACTAAAGCATGAACAACATGAAGATAGATTTGAAGGTCCTTCCATGGTGATTGATTTTCTCTTGGAACCCTTCCTATTTCCCCTCCTTTTTTCGTCAACCTCCCTTCCCCAAAGCTGATTTTCGAAATTCAAGGGGAAGAAATTATCACAGAATTTTTTTTGGAATTAAAAAAAAAAGATTTAATGGGTTTTAGTTCATTTGAATTATGAAAATGCTAGGACAAAGCTAGAGGTAATAAATTGGACAAGAATTCTTCTAGAATTCTTTTAGGACATGAGGATAAGATTAGGACATTCTCTTCATGTCTCCCTTAAGACAATTATTCCTATTTTCATGGAATGCAAGAAAACAAAAATTCAAACTTAATTGAGATAATCATGGTAAAAGCTTAAATGATGGGATTTGAACTCATGACCTTAGAGATTAATTCCAAGACTCTATCCACTAAACCACAACAACTCTTGTTCTTATTTTCTCAACCACATATTTTTCTTATCTACTCCTCAAGTTATCTTCCTATTCTGACCTCAAGCAAAATTACCATTTTACCCCTCATACTCAATAAGTATAACTAAGCATTTAAACTTATAATCCACGATTCTAAAACACATAAAATCATTCAAAAATATATATATTCATGCAAAATAATGTGATATGCATTCCTGACCCCCTTACTCTAGGGTTGGTTTTAGGTGGGGTGTCACAAATATAGGTTGAAATACTCTTCCATATGAATTTGATAAATATAGGTTGTGATTTGTGATAATATGAATTTGATGAATATAGGTGATTTTTGTGATAATTTTTTCGAGAAAATTTCAGTGGTTTCATTATTAAGTAAGGTTGTAATTCTTTTTCTTACTTGGATATGAGTTTTGTCATTCATTAGGTGGAATTTGATGAAAATTGATTTTATTGAAAAAGATATTTGTCAAGACTTGAGAAATTTGATTAATCTTGTTTATGCATTGGTGTTTAAATATTATTTGACTTATCTAGTTGAAATATAGAAGATATGATGAATATGGGAAGATTTTATTAGCTAACTTTTGTATTATGAATTTAAATTTTGCCAGCTTTGAGTTATGATGAAAACAAAAATGTGAGTCGTAAAAAGATCTTTGAGATGAAAGATTGAGAAAAATATGGTTTGAGTTGAGAAAAAACAATGAGTGAAAACAACACCGTTGTTGGTGTGAATTAGAGAAAAGATTCTTATTGACGATCTTTGAAGACCTTTAGCTAAAATAGGGGTCAATATGGGGAGAAGTAGCAAGAGTATAGAAAAAAGAATTGTTGAAAAAAATGATGAGTGATGGCTGTAAAGGGGATCAATACGGTGTGTGAAGAAAAATTCATGTACTTGAAGCTATCAATTCCCTAAGTCATTGAAAAATATTGAGAGAAAAAAAAATTTTGAGTGCTTTCCTCACATCATAATTTAAGTGTGCAAATTTTGAATTCATAATACTTAAGTTGGTAGATGGCTTGACCTATGTGATTCATGTTATATATATTTTTCCTTGAAAAGTGAAGTAACTTTCTTAGACTAAGGTATGCACTTGATTAATTTGACGTCAAGAGTTTTGTGATGTCTTGGCCAATGTTTCAAGATTTGAAATTGTTTTCAAATGGTATAAAAAGTTTCAAGAAGGAAACTTTTGGAATAAAATGCTATGCATTTAACGCCTAATAAGTTTCAAATCTCTCTTGTCGTGCTTGCTCTTGGAACATTTCTTTGAGATGCACAATCATGTTATATGCGTAACACCCCGAAGCCTAGGCCTGCCAGGGCCGGGGATGTTACCCCGTCCAAAGGACAAGGGGTCTTTATAACTAGGTCACACAAACAAATTGCGGAATAAAAATAATATTTAACTTAAAAATTATTACAACCCAAAGAAAACTTTAGGAATAAATCCATGAATTCCAAAACAAAACCATAAATAAAATTATCCACTCTTATCTCCCCAAAGCAATACATAGAATTTAAATGACAACAATCTCTTCCAAGGCAGACACTACTAGCTACTCATCCCCACAGCAGGATCATCCTGAAATCATGATAAAAAGGTGATGAGACAGAAATCTCAGTAAGTCCGTGTGTGCTTTGGGTGTTTAGCGAAAACAGTTCGTGGATGCAAAGTGTGAAACTTTTATAAGAGAAAAATTGGCAAGAATCAAGCATTAGTCAAAAGTAAGAGTGGCGTTTTGGCTTATCTAGCCGTACACAAGTAATGAAATCAACCACTCGAAAGAAAGAGATATGGGTTACCACACGTTGGGCTCCATAACCGGTCAGAATGCCGACACTTTGTACAGACTGACAAAAGTAGGTGATCGGCCTATTGGGCAAGATACTCCTCCTTCTCTATACCCAAACAACAACCGGGTGTCCATTCCGACAAAACACAGTCACTTGACTGAAAACAAACTGCTAGCTCGGACCGGCACGACTCTCTGGATTGACATCTTATCCGGGAAGGACTCACCCCTCAAAGGTGGCCACCTGCTGAGAGACTTACCCTAACCCTTCAAAGACTAGTCCTAGTAGTCCACCCTTATTGAATACTCAACGATGTTTCCCACTTGGGATAAAATGAACAAAGCATTGCTCTTCACGAAAATAGTAATTTGAGGGTTTCCAAAGTTTTGGGAACAATCAGTTTTAGAAAGAGTTTCAAGTTTGGAAAATCTGCTCATTAACTTTTAAATAATTTAAGTGTTGGAAATAAGAACAAATTCAACCCTCAATTGCCTTCAAATAAACGAGTGTCCATACACTCCATATTTAGCTTGCTATAAGGAAAACATTTCACATCGATAGGTTTTATGTCGGAGCTTACCTGATTCTTGCTCACAACAACAAGGTCTCGAACAGCTGACCTAACCCCATATGGGTAAATACAAATCTTAATCAGATTCAAGCTACAATCCACTTCCTCAATTTCAAATCAACTCAATTCACTACTACCATGATCCCAGTGTCCAAGCTTTTAGGCAAAATAATAAATAAGTAGGTTTATAAGCTAAGTTTAATTTGTTATTTAAAATAATTAATGGTTTGGGAAATAAATTCTAATAAGTTGAAAGTTTAAATCTTGTTAAGGAAAATTTAGAGCTTATTTGATCAAGAGTCATAGGTGGTACTAGGTAAAATAGTGATTTAATGATAGTTTAGTTGTTAGAAAATAATTGATAGCTAGAACTAGTGAAGATTACATTTAATGAGTCTTGTTTGGAAAATAATAAGTAAATCCTTAAGGGATTTTGATTTAATAATCATTTTACTAATTATAATTATTTCCATGAAAGGCTTTAATAATATTTATTCATTTTATTTTCTAGCAAAATTATTATTTATTTGACTAAAATATCATTTATATATATAATAATTCCAAATCTACCCTTCATAGGGTTTTTCGAAATTTACTAGCAAAATTATTATTGAATATTTTATTCATGAACTAAAATTAACTTAGGGACAACTAGATCATGGTCAAGATTCTATGGCCAACCACAATCAATAACATACACAATCCTTCGATTCAGCAAATCATCCAAATCTTGCATCTAGGCATAGATCCAACTTCATTAAGACATGATTTAACCTTTACTAGCATAAACATGATCATAGCTTCAATAATCTAATCATGCATATAACTCGTATTCACCAAAGGTGACATAAGCTCTAGCATGCTTTGACACAAATACAACCTATGACATGCATCAACCCTCAAATCAACATACAATCATCCAAGATGAACCTTTCATGCATAAATCCCATCTCCTTCACAATCATACAATTGCTCATGCTTCAATCTCAACAATAAATATATATACTCAAATCCTATCACCATCCACCTACTAAAAACATCATCCTAGAGACATGATTCTAGAGTTTAAAAAGAAGATTGTAGGTACTTACTTGATTGATGAATGCTTTGAAAGAGTTTAGAGTAGATCTCCACTCCTAGATGGCTAATCTTGTCCAAGAGAGGTGGCGAAAGCATGGTCATGGAAAAAGAGACCATTCGGCCGAGGGAGGGAATTTCGGCCATGTGAGAGAGAGAGAGAGAGAGAAGAAGAAGAAGAAGAAGAAGAAGAAGAAGAAGAAGAAGAAGAAGAAGAAGAAGAAGAAGAAGAAGAAGAAGAGATCATTAGTATGTTTATTCGTATAGGTTTTCATTAGAGATCAAGTTTGGAGAAGATGAAGTTGTTAGAATAAGTTTACCTTGAAGATGTTCTTGTCCTTCACAAAATTTTCTGGTTTTTTATCCAAAGTAACAAGATGATTTGTGGAGTTTGATGTTAATAAGGGTGTTGATGGATTCACAGCAAGGAATAGATCAAATCTGGAGATTTTCGTGAGGGTTTGAAGTGGTTTGGAGGTGTATTAGGTGTAAGAAGGTAGTAGGTGTTCTTGGTGTAGTGTGTGTGTTCTTGGTAGCTAGATAAAATCGAGAGAGAGAGAAGAGGAAGCTGTCGAATTTCTATGGAATTGGGGCTGCCAAAATTCTGTAGGGTTTATGGAGTGATTTCTCTGATTTGGAAGGGAAAGGAAAGGTTAGTTGTTACAATCCTTGAAGAATATTTTTAGGAAGAGAATTTGGAAAGTAAATATTCTATGATATCTTGATTTTTCTGGACAGCTTTGAAGTCTCCTATGGCCGACTGAATGTGTGGCTTTTTTGAGGAATTAAAGATGGTTCTACAAGGCTTATGATGGCCGAAACTAAGGGGTACAAAGATGAAGAAGAAGTCTGGTCAATTGAGCAAGATATCATGGAAGGTTGCTAAATAAGATGGCTGGAATTTTGGAAGGTAATCAAGCTAAATTGCAGGGATTTGTTGGAGAGATTTTTGGACAGCCGTTGATGGAATTTTGTGCAGAAGCTCAAAGGAAACAATGGAGCTCTGTTAATGGTGGTTTAAGGGAGGTTTTGACAGAAGTAGGTTGGCATTTTCGACTGGAGGAGAAATGGAAAGCAAGCTGGAAAATTCCTGCACAACCATTTTCGCTGCACAGGAATTTTTTTGGCAGAATTTCGTCTGCCACTTCAGCCAATTTGCAGCGAGTTGGGAGGGGGGTTTTAGGGATATTCAAGGCTGGTTTCCAACCTTCTTCATGGAGCAAAAACATGGCTAAGTTGCTGCACAAAATCTGGAAGAAAACAGCTTGGTTTTAAGCCTCCAAGGCTGCGATTTTGCCCAGAATTTTCACTGCACAGCTTTTATGCAGTCCGAAAATGGCAGAAATAATTCATGTTTCAAGATGAACTTAAGGCCATTTTTTTGGCAGTATTTTGGAGGAAATGTCATCTAAGAAGTTCGATATTTTGAAGGTACACAAGCTGGAAAATTTCAGCTCATTCCAAGAAGGAAGGTGAACTAGCTATAGAGTGAAATTTCAGCAAGCTTTCTAGAAGGATTTTTCCTCTTGAAATTTCCCACAATTCATTCACGTTTTCCAGACCATGAGGAGCCTTTTACTAGGACATTTTGATCCTAAAAGATCTCAGCCCTCTACTGAATTTTCTGGAAAGGAAAAGGCTAGAACACCTTGATCAAACTAAGGAGTTGAAAAAACTAAAGATCAAGGGAGAATGAATTCCCTTTTGGAATTTCGAGAAGAACAAATGAGTGAAATGAGAATTCTCCTAACATGTCTCTCCTAGGACATCATCACCACATTGATCTAGGCCCTTAAGGCCGAAACCAACTCCCCCCAAGCAAAAATAAAATTTATTCTAGCTAAAGCTTCTATGATGAAATTTGAACCCAAGACCTCAAGAATTAATTCTAAGACTCTAACCACTAAACCACAACAACTCTTGTTGCTATTTCCACTAGAAAAATTATTTTCTACTCAATCCACAATCTATCTCCCTATTTTCACCTCGGCAAAAAATTACCATTTTGACCCTCTCACACAATACTCACCAACAAGACTTCAAGACAATAAAAATCAAATCCAAAGCACATAGAAATCATATGAAAATATATTTAATTATGAAATAAAGTATGATATGCATCCCAACCCCCTTACTCTAGGGTTGGTTTTGTCCGGGGTTTCACAATATGCCTCTACTTTTTCAAGCTGTTTTTGAAGTTTAGAGTTCATGGTTGCTACCCTAAGGCAAGTAACATCGTTAGAGTTATATTTGTGCTTACTATAAGCATCATTTTCAGCTCTTAGAGCGTTATTTGCTAGAGCAGGGAGAATAGGATTTTCAAGAACATAGAGCTATTTTTTTTTCTTGCTTAAGAATGATTCTTAAGTTACATGCCCAATCAAGAAAATTAGTCCCACTAAGCTTGTATTTCTCGAACACAAATCGCAATAAGTTATTCCATTATTTACATACAAAATATGCAAAGTAATTAATTTTGAGGCCTTAATGAAAAACTCCCACTAAAAGCATTTAAACTTTGAAACTTCAACATTTTGATGTTTCTTAGTGGGTAAAAAAACTTTTTTTTTCTTTCTAAAAATATTTTATTTTAATCATATAAAAAAAATAAAATATTAAAAAAAGGAGTAAAACAAAGTATATAGAATGCAAGTTTAGTGGTAGTAGAAATATAGCCCAGAGTGTAACTTTGGAAGGTAGAGATATACCATTGGTTGATTGTTTCCGATATCTAGGATCTATTATTCAGAAAGACGGAGAGCTCGATAGTGACGTTGCACACCAAGTTAAGGCGAGTTGGTTGAAATGGAGGAGTGCGACTGGTATTCTCTATGATCGTAATGTACCATTGAATCTAAAGGGAAAGTTTTACAAGACAGCCATAAGACCTGCTTTGTTATATGGTACAGAATGTTGGGCAGTTAAGAGGTGTCATATTCAAAAAATGAAAGTAGTTGAGATGCGTATGCTACGGTGGATGTGTGGATATACTAGAAAGGATAGAATTAGAAATGAGATCATTAGGGAAAATGTGGGTATGGCATCTATTGAGGAAAAAATGAGAGAAAGTCGTCTGTGTTGGTTTGGACATGTTCAGAGAAGACCGAGGGATGCTCCTATTAGGATGATGGAGAGAGTGAGGCAGGATAGGTTAGATAGAGGTAGAGGTAGGCCTAAAATAACATGAATAGAGGTGATTAGAAGAGACATATTTTTGTTAGATTTGGATGAGAGTATGATATTCGATAGAAGGAAGTGGCGAGAGAGGATTCATGTGAATGACCACACGTTGCCGAACGTTGGTTCATGTAGCCAACCCCAAGTTACTTGGGATTAAGGTTTAGTTTTTTGTTGTTGTATTTTATTTTAATCATATGTAAGCTTTGGCTTTAATCTTATAATTAAATAAAACTCAAATGTAATGAGATTGACATCAAATATCCCAACTAAAACCATTTTAATAGCCCAGTTAAGTCAACCATATGAAATATATGGAAAGCCGTTTTCCATCTTGTCTCACTTAGAAAATCAAAAGCATCCTACTTTGGCAGAAATGACTGTATGATGATCTAAGTAATAACAAGTGTTTGATTTTAAAAAGCATTTAAAACTTAATTTTTTTTAATAATAAAAAATTTGATTGCAGTAAACTTGAAATAAACATATCAAATATGCATGTAAGATATTAATAAAAGTGATATAGCATGGCCCATAACCTATATTGATCATTACGAGCAAAGTGAAGATCAAGGTGGTCAATTTAGGTATATGAACTCCTTGAGAATTCTCTAATGCCTTGAGCACACTCCCCTTAGTTGTAATTGTAGGCCTTCATCTTCTTTTACTTTGGACAGTAAAATAAAATAATTCCTATTCTAGGAAGCAACTACAATTTTACAACAACAAAAAATGACACGTAGGCCGGATTTAAAAAGTTACAACTCAAAATAACCAGAATAAAATCTGCCAATCACATTGGAGTAAAATGGCCATGCTATGCACTATTTAGAATAATTCACAACTACAAACAAAATATGCTAACGAATAACAAGCAACGAATAAGGGGTAGTGCCCTTAGGGAAGGTCACGCTAACCAGTTAAGTAGCAACATCTCTTGTAGGGGTCTTCGGGTGTAGCGCCCCCGGAAGGAAAAATGATTTTTCCTTTTCTCTTTGAATGAGATTTTGCCTTTCAATTTTTGAATATTAATCAAATTAACGTTCGGATCCCTTAGTGACATTCGCCGTGAGTTACCATATTATAGATAATCTGTGTTTCTTTTTAACCATATTAATACAGATAGCAAATTATCATGGCAGATTAATACAAATAATTTGCAACTTAGAACGACAGATAGCATTCTAATGATGCCATATCATATTAAAACAGACCAGTTTACAGATAATTTGCAAATAATCCAGTCTGACCGAATAATGAAGATGCATAGAATAAACATAATTTCAAACAGATCAACATGCTAAGTATTCTAAAATAACAGTTATACAGAATACATATAAAATTATAATCATGTGAACATGCTAATATACATCGTTCAAATTAAACAAAATTCATTCATTCACACACACACACACACACACACACACACACACACACACACACACACACACACACACACATATATATATATATATATATATATTCAACAACATGATTAACATAGATTAATCAACCTAAGCGTTTAGTAAGTTGCTCTAATACCACTATTAGGTTTTGTGGACTCTTAAATGTAAAAAACATCCACAAATTCCTTCTGAGTGTTGAGTATCTCAGGCTCGTATCCTATACGATGCAGCGGAAAATAAACGAGATATCATCCCGGGACTGGCCTATGTGTGGAAAACAAGACATAAGGATAATAAAGGTAACATCTTTTTACCTTTGTTTGATTGTCCGAAGAACAAAATTTCTTCTTCAAGTCGATGCGCGATCCAGCAATCCTCTTGTGCAAACTCCACGTAGGTTGAGCACTAACCACTATAATCACAGTGTGTGATTATCTCTAACAGTAATCCACATAGAAGAATACTCAAATACCAAAATTTCCTGTGCTAGCAGAAAAAGATGGTGGCTAGCGCTATTTTCATTTTCAGCAAAATGAGAGAGAGAGAGAGAGAGAGAGAGAGAGAGAGAGAGAGAGAGAGAGAGAGAGAGAGAAGAAGAAGAAGAAGAAGAAGAAGAAGAAGAAGAAGAAGAAGAAGAAGAAGAAGAAGAAGAAGAAGAAGAAGAAGAAGAAGAAGAAGAAGAAGAAGAAGAAGAAGAAGAAGAAGAAAGAAGACGTTTGTTTTGTGGCTGCTATTTTTTCGTGTGAATCACCCTTTGAATTAAGGTTTCGAGCATATCCAATATATGTTCCAAAATCCATTGAAAATTTGAAATTTTAAAACAATTAGAATTTCTAAATTGTAATTGGAAACATCAAGTTTTCATAATTACAACTTGGACCACAAATTATAACTAATTATAATTTATCTACAACACATTCTCTTTCTCGTAATTAACCCCTCTATGCTATCAAATAATATCTTGAGTATATAATCCTCTATTGTGTATGACCTATTAGGTTTCCCAGTCAATTGGTAGTGAACATGAATTAATCCAAATGTCTTTAAGATTAATAATCCATAATTAATTAGAATTAATCCTATTAATTCTAATCAGGATTGGTTTATTAATTTATCAATTAATAAACCCATATTTCCAGATCATAAGCGGTATCTAGCAACACATCATGAGTACCTAGAGTCCAGGAAGTCAAGTGGCTTGACATGAACCCTTCAATAACAAATTTCAGTGCAATTAACTCCTTTCACCATACAATATCTCATTCGGTTTGGAGTACGAAATTAGTGTCAACTCCCTCCAGAATTAATTCTGGCCTGAATATAATAGTACTTGTACCAGGAACCCACTACTCTAGATGTGTATAAATTGGAACTATTTCCAATACACAATCACCTTGGCTAAGGACTTTCTGAGTAGTAATTTTTACAAATGGCCATGAGATATTTGCCCCTACTATTAGGAGTGGTGAATCCTTTATTGACCCTCCCAACTACTTTCGTTTACCTTACAATGTACCCAATATCCATCCCATAGGCAGCCCTCGATCGAGCTCCGAAGATTGGAATCAAAGTACAAAGCTCAACAAACAAAGTACCTTGAAGATCTCAAGTCTAAGGATACTTGCACGTTTGCTATATTGAAATTATATCACTGGCACTAAATAGTTATCCATGTGATTATCTCAAAGTTAGGTCATCCAATGAACTTGTTCCATTAACAAGTATCCATGTGTTAACTTTGAGTATCTCAATACTTATGGTTATGAGAACCACCGCCTGATTAAATTAGGAAGTCTAACACATGCTAGTCTTAACGCATTAATGATGTCCTGTCTCATTAATACTATGACTAGGGACTATTTAAGTACTAACACCATCCAGTGTAGTAGGAATCTCATATCATGATCTCTATCATGATTTTCTTAACAAAGTGTTGTATTAGGGACTTTACCGAATAGTTATATTACTTAAAGTAAAAAAAAAAGAAACTATAAGATAAATAATGCATTTTATTAAAATAAAATGTGTCATATACAATGTACAAGTGATTGCCTCTAGGGCACAACACTAACACTGAGGACCCATGTTAAGTCGATTATAGGTTTACAAAATTAACTCTGTAATGCCGAAAACAAGATATCTGCCTTCAAATTTCTAGGCGTATGTGCACTTCGGACGATCACCAGACGCTGCAATGCATGAATGTCCTTTATCGGATACACACGATAAACTCAATTCCTTATTCGAGAGTGTGCTAGCCCCTAGGGTTTTGAGAGGCTACATTTTCTAACTATGGAAGTACATAAATTTTATGAGACGCCTGTAACACCCTACAACCTAAGCCCAACAGGGTTGGGGATGTCGCCCCTTCCAAAGGATAAGGGATATTTATAACTAGGTCATCCAAATGGAAATAAAACATTACTTTAGAATTAAAAATTATTACAATCCAAAAAGTTAAGAATAAATCCAAAAAAATAAATTGTTCACTATCATCTCTCAAAGCAACATATAAAATAAATAACATAGAGTCTTCAGGAAGGCAACATTCTAGCTACTCATCTCCACAGCAGGATCGACCTTAAAATATGGCATAAAAGGTGATGATATAAAAATCTCAGTAAGTCCGTGTGTGCTTTGAGTATTCAGGAAAACAATTCATGTATGCGAGTTGTAAAATTTCATAAGAGAAAAATACTGGCAAGCAATAAATAAGGTTAAAATAAAGAGTGGCGTTTTCCTCTTTTCCAACCCTACAAGTGCACAATAAATTCAACTACTCAAATGGGCGGCTATAGCTTACCACACGCTGGGCCCCATGTCCATATAACGGTCAAAATACCACACTTTGTACAGACTAACAAAAGGTAGGTATACGGCCTACCGGGTAAGATACTCCTTCTTCTCTACATTCAAACATACCGGTTGTCCATTCCGAAAACACACAGTCCACATGACTGAAACTTGCTAGCTCGAACCGGCATGACTAAGTAGTACTGTCGCTTCTCCAAGTTGAGTTCATCTTCTAGAGGTGGCCTCCTACCAAAAGACTCGCACTTGCTCTTTAAAACTAGTACTATTAGCCCACCTTTATTGAGTACTCAACGTTGCATGTCCCATTTGGGAGAAAACGGATAAAACATTGTTTAATTTGGAAATAGCAATTAAGGATTTCTAAAGTCCGTGTCAAAGTTAGTTTTAGAAAGAGTTTAGTGTTTGAGTAAAACTACTTGTTGATTCCAAATGATTTGACTGAAACAGAAAGGAAATAGTCCTTAATTTTCTTTACCAAAATGAGCGTTCATACACTTCACGTTTGGCTTGCCATAGTAACCTTTTGACATCAAATAAATTTTATGCAGGAGCTTACCTGATCATTTGCTTGAAAATTCACAGACCTTCCAAAGCTGACCTAACCCCGCCTGGGGTAAACACAAGCCATATGATTATACTCAAGCTATAGCTGCTTCTATAAATAATCCTAAATCAACTTATTGCAATCATGACCCTAATGTCCTAAACTTTAAGGCTAGATGGTAAAATGGTTTTATAAAATAAATCTAACTTGATAATAAAATAACTAGGGATTGTGAAATAATTACTAATAAGTTATAGGTTCAAATATAATCTTTGTTATTAATAAATAAACTAGGGTTTATTTGATGAAAGGTCCTAAGTCTTAAAAATATTAAATTATTACTAATCTCTTAATTAATAATTAATAGATAGAAAATAATTAGTAAATAAAATTAATAGTAAATTTTATTAAATTTTGATCACAAGGGAATAAATAAAATTTTAATAGTATTTATGAATATATGACCTATAAGATTAACATTTTACGTATTATGATTATTTATATAAAAGGCCTTATTTATTATCATTATTATATAATATATATATATTATTTTTAATAGAAGATATCATTTATTTAGCTAAAATCTCACTATTTCATTTAATAATCCAATTCCAAAGCTTCCTAGGATTTTTGAAATTATTGGAGGAAAATATAGTATTAATTTTTTTTTATTAATGTACTAAAGTTAGTCAATTAAGATAGCTTAGGATCAACAAGGTCATGATTATAATTCTCCTATTGCTACCAATAATCATGAACATGAAATCCAACATCAATCAACAAAACCAATCCATTCATGAATAAAGACTTAAATCTTAACCTACTATCACAAGGCTAAATCTCTACCAAGCATAATCATATACATGGCTTCAACAAGAATACAGGAACATAAAACCCTATTTACCAAAGGTGACATAATATCTATCATGCTTAATCATCCATACTTACTCACGACATGAAGAGCATGCAACAAACTACAAAATATCATAAAACTCAACCATGACAAAACATCCTCATGCTTCAATCTCAACTCCTTCATACAAACACATACCCAATCCCAAATCATATTCCATCCTTTTCTAACAACTTCCAAGAGACATGATTTTAGAATTAAGGAGGGGGTTAAAGAGACATACTTGATTGATGACTACCTTGATGAAGATTCAAGAGAATCCACATGCTTAGGAGGCTTGAATCGTCCAAGGAAGAAGAAGAAAAACAGCCATGGTTGCAACAACCATTTCGGCCGAGAGAGAAAGAGAGAGAGAAAAAGAGAGAGTATTAGTATATTATATTAAAGATTGAAGAGGAAAGAAGATGAACATAATCGTTCTTGGTTACATTGAGAGAGTTCTTGAAAATTCTGATTTTTTATCCGATAGCAAAATTTTGTTTTCAATGTTTGATGTTATAAAATCTAGAAATGAACTCTAGAGGGTGAGTAGACGTGATCTGGAGTTTTTGGAAGGGATTGGAGGTATTTAGAGTGGTCTTAGGCTTGGAGAATAGTAGTGTGTGTTCTTGGTGTTCTTGGAGAAATGGAGAGAATGGAGAGAAAGTTGTACGAAATTTGCTGAAGGATGTTGGCCGAATGATTAGAAGAATTCTTGTGATTGAATTTTTAGATTAGGAGGAAGAGGGAAAGCTGGTTGTTTGAAATTCAAAAGGAGTAATTTATGGAGTGAATTAAAGTAGAAGATATGGTAAGAGTGGTTTGGTTGATGGAGGTACTTGGGAGCTTTAATGGCCGACTGGTTTGCTAAGGTTTTGTTGAGATGAATGAGGTTTGAAGGGGTCATAGGGTGGCCGAAATTCTGAGTTTTATGGTGAAGGAAATTTTCTAGTTGTTTGAAGTTTAATCCATGGAAGTTTTCATGGAGCAATTTGTTGAAATTTTGAATCCCAATTGAAAGCTTGATTGTAGTGATTGAAAGAGTGATTTAAGGAGTGGCTATGGTGTTCATTCATGCTGATCAATGGAGGAGGGTGATGAAATTCAATTCATGGCTGACTAAGGTTATTTTCACAGAAAGTTGAAGTGATTTTCGGACAAGGTTGAAGAGGGAGCAAGGCTGGGATTTCTGGTTGTTCATTCGAGTGGTTTGCTGGAATTTTTGTGCAGTTTTTTTCTACAATGTTCCAGCCGACTTGCAGTGATTTTTGAAGAGGCATTGGAGGGTCCTTTAAGGCTGGTTTCTAGCCTTCTTTATGGAGGAAAGACAGAGGTAAATTACTGGTTTAAAGGCTAGAAGAAACAGCTTGGTTTTTGGCGTGCTAAGCTGCGAAACTGTCCAGGATTTTTTTCTTGGTTTGCACAGCTTTGTGCAGTCCAAATTTTGGCCAAGGATTTCAGTCTTCAAGTTGAGCAATTTGGCTATTTTTCTGGCAGCATTTGAGTGACAAAAATGGCTGAAGTTTTCGAGAGCTGGACTGACCAAGAAGCTGAAAATTTTCCAAATTGCTACCATGAAGAAGATGAACACTTATGTAGTGGAGTTTGAAGGTTCAACCACGGAGATTAATTCTCTTGGGAACCTTCCTTAACTCCTTCCCCATTTTCTGTCAAAACTCTATCCTCTAAGGGCCATTTTCAAAATTACAAGGTCAATAACCTTGCTGAGTTTTCTGGAATTAAAACATGGATTTGGATAATTGAACAAGCTTAATTGGTAGAGAATTAAGGTAAGCTAGGGAGTAGAAGGACATGAATCCTTTAAGAATTCTTTTAAAACACAAGAATTGGACTAGGACATCCCCTTCATGTCTCCCCTAAGATAACATTCCTACTTCTTCTTATGGCTTGCAAGGGCCGAAAATATCCACCTTACATAAAATAAAATTTAATCATGATAAAACTTAATTGGTGGAATTTGAACTCAAGACCTTGGAGATTAATTCCAACACTCTAACCATTAAACCACAACAACTCTTGCTCCTATTTTCTCCTCTAAATATTCTTCCTATTTAATCATCAAGCTATCTCCCTGTTTTCACTTCAAGCAAAATTACCATTTTACCCTTCCTACTCAATAAGCACAACTAAGATTTCTAGACTATAAATTATAATCCTAAAGCACATAAAATCATTCAAAAATATACTTATGCATGCAAGAAAATATGATATGCATCCCAACCTCCTTACTCTAGGATTGGTTTTAGAGGGGGTTTCACAAAGTCTACCACAAGAAGATGACTAGGATTTTCTTTTAAAATCACACGAACTTCTTAGAGTTCAACTCTCATCATACCTTATTATATCTTGTTTTAAGTTTAAATTAAAATTTAAAAATATATGAGAAGATTCTACCATTATCTCAGTAATTTAACTAATTAATTACCGAGTTAGATTCTTATAATCTGGACATCTCCAGATACATCGAATGTGGACATATTTCTAGATTCATTGTATCTGGTCTTTTTTTCTAGGTTCGATGAACTTGACACATTTCCAGATACATCAAATTTGGTCACCAAAAAAATAACCTAACGTGCTTTCTTAATGTGTGACCCGATAGGTTAATTTAACACTGGCAGTGTGTCCAAATCACATTTAAATGCCCACAAGTTATAAGTATTTTCTAGTAAAATATTCTAACTATCCAGGTTAAATAAAGATCAATGATCTCTTTGAACCAAATCATAATTTTATATTTAGTCATTTTATCACATAAGGCATGGAGTATGTCACCCTTATTAAGCATAAGGCATGGAGTATGTCATCCTTATTAAGCTCAATCAACTATTTTTTGATCTCATAGCAGACTATTCAAATAAATGATATCAATAGCTCAAATTGATATATTTGAGCACGGCCATGCATTTTAAGAGTCTAACTTATCAAGTGGTCTATGGACATTTCTCCTAAGAATGAAAGGGACAAATTCCTTTACTATTAATCATATTCCTCTCCATAGTTTATTCTATATCCAATAGTGGTCTAATTTTATTGTCTGGTTAAAGACAACTTTAGACAATGTCAAGATATAAAATTTATCAAGTAGGAAATTATGATGAATTCAGGTAGAAGGACTTCTAATATCATAATGGCTAAAAAGTACTTATGACATGTCTCATGAAGTACTCTCACAGTGGGTTATGTACAATACTATGTTTTCTAATATTTATTTATGTTTTAACTTGATATCCCTTATATCCATGACCAATAAAACATAACTATTAATTAACAAATGTACTAATCTTAATTTAATATTGTTCCACTACTAATAATCGATCAGGGACAATTTAAGAATAGTCATTCTATTTGTTATAGGGTTTTACTATCAAGTTATGGAGTTAATGACTATAAAACAAAATGCACTATTCATGGAAAGAAATGCCTTATGTTATTACAAAATACATAATGACAATAGTATAAGCACAAATTGTTTTAGGACACATTCTCAACAAAATTCATCTACGTTTTTCGAGTAATTTGAGGATGTTTTTTTATATATTTGGTGCAATGATTAGGCATATTCTTCATATTTGATATTTTACCCTTAGAAAAGTGTTTTGGATTTTTATTGCAGAAAATGACAAAAAAAAAAAAACAAAAAACCCATCACCGTAAGAGCTCTCAAACTAAAACAATGGGGCATCGCATCGTCAAATAAACAAAGCATGACCGGGCGACCAAAGCACGGCCGATGACAGCCATGCCAAACGGAGCCAACGCCGGCCTTGGATTGTCCCATGTCGTTGAACTTTTCCAATCGTGCATGGATTTGCTAATTTCCTAAGAGTTTTAGTATTTTTCAATCTCTACTCGACCTAGAACTCTTTGGCAACAAATGTTTACTTCTTGGGAGCCTATTTAAACAAGAAAAACACAAGACAAAGATGTGAATTCAAGGATTAAAGTTGTCAATCACTTACAAGAAGGAGAGATGCATCATTCAAGGAGTATTACTCAATAAAGTATTCAAATAGAAGAATGAGGGCTTATCTATGGGTTCTTTCTTTTACCTTTATTTTTTTTTTCTAGAATAATGATATAGTTAATGTTTACATTATAATTTAACAATGATTTTGGGATTCACAATTTCTTGAGTTAATTTAGACTTTTGATCAATTGATTATTTGTCTTGGGATTTGATTGCTTATTTTTTTTCTTACGAAGTTGATTGATTAATATTTGTTATTAGCTTGCTTGAAAAAGGGGTTGATAATGATTTCAATTAATTAATTTTATTTGTTATCTCTTAACTTTCAAGAAAAAATGGTTAATTGTTAAGAACTTGGGTAATCAAATGTTAGTTGATGATTGATAGAATCTGGATTCATTGACTAATTTCATGTTTTAAATCATCTAAAATATAGGGATTTATATGAGAATTGATTTTAATGCATCTTTGGGTAAATTGGTTGAGACAGAATTTGTTCACTAATTTAACTAGAAAATAGTGATTCCATGGATTGCAAAGGAAATTGGTCTATTTTAAATCCTTCATGAGACCAAAATGATAATTATTTATGATATTTGCTAAGTGATTCATTGTCATGCTTTCAAAAGTATTTGTCTAAATTGCATATTTTTGCATCCTTGACTTGTATATATTTTTCTTTATTTTTTATTATCTTATCACTTTATTAGGTTGGTTAAACAATGAATAAAAAGTTATTAGTGTGTACTTGTTCCTTTGAGGATCGATACTCGTTAATTCCCTATACTATACTTGCAATAAGTATACTTGCTCGTATATGTAATTTGGGATTAATGTTTTATTTAAAACTAGCTAAGAGATGGATTTAAATTTAATGATTTTTATACACTCAAAATTTATGTATTAAGTTTTTGGCACCGCTACTTGGGAATAATATCATCAAAACTTGGATTTGTTGATTTAACCATATTTATATGTTTATATGTCTATATGTAAATATGTATATATGTTCCTTGTATGAGTAGGTGTCATATTTTTTTGTTTGTATAATTATAATTTAATTTCACTACACGTAATTTTTCTAACTTAATTGTGAATGTACCCAAGTTGATTAATTTGTGAATTCTATAATCTCACTATCTTTTCTTCTCTATAGATCTAACCCTTGGTGTATGACCCAGCGATCTAAAGTAGACATAGTAGATCTTGATCCTGAGATTGAGAGGACCCTAACAAAGATCCAAAAGGTGGTTAGCAAAAGGTAAGAGACGGCATGGAGGTTAACCAACTAAACAATGGTGGTAATGGTGGTAATAACAGGAGGACTATGGATGATTTATTGAAAGTTGCAATCTCATGTATAGGCTCGAGTATTATGAGACCTAGGATAGAAGCCAATAACTTTGAGATAAAGCCCAACATTATTCAAATGATTCAAAATATGGTATAATTTGATGGCTACCTAATAAAGATCCTAATGCCCACATTGCAAGCTTTTTAGAAATTTGTGATACATTTAAGTAGGTTTCTGAAGATGTTATCAAACTAAGACTTTTTCCTTTTTCCTTGAGAGATAGTGCTAAGTCCTAGTAAAAGTTTTTGCCTGCCGGATCCATTATCACTTAAAATGTTTTAGCTAAAAAAATTCTAGCAAAATTTTTTTCCCCGCTAGAACATCCAAGCTTAGGACCGATATTTTTGCCTTCTAACAATTAGAATTGAAAAATCTTTATAAGTGTTGGGAGAGATTCAAGTAGATGCTTGGGAAGTGTCCTTAGCACGGGTTCGAGCTAGGTATGGAAATGTAAATCTTTTATAGTGGTTTAAGCTTTGCTACAAGGCAATTGGTTGATGCATCTACAGAAGGTTCCATTAATGCTAAGACCTGGGAGGAGGTGTTTGATTTGATTGAAAATCTTGCAAAAACTACTATGCATGGGGTAGTTCAAGGTCCAAAGCTCGTGTTGATGGAGTGCACAAGGTGGATGCAATGGTAGCTTTGGAGGTAAGGTGGATTTGTTGACACAAAAGATGGAGCAAATGGTGATGCCTCCTTCCTAAGGACAGGTAATAAATGTTAGTTGTGATTTTTCTAGAGAAAGGCATCCAAATCGTGAGTGCCAAAGTATAGGGTCATCATAAGAGTCGTTAGAACAAGCTATATTTATGGGCAATAGGTGATAAGGTAACAATCCTTATAGTACCACTTACAATCCTAGTTAGAGGAACCATTCCAACTTTTCATGGAACAACCAAAACCAACCAAGGCAAACTTCTTCTAATTTTGGAAATCAAATGATGCAACCTACTTTACCTTACAATGCACCACCACCTAAGCCATCATTGGAGGATTAAGTTAACCAAATGGTAAGTATTACAAAAACACGATTTCAAGGAGTGGATGTAACTACGAGAAATATGGAGACGTCCATGCGCAATCTCAAAAATTAAATTGGACAACTGGCCAAAATCCTTAGAGACCATCAAGCAGGATTACTTCTAGGGAATATTGAGACCAATCCATGTGATCTTGACCATAAGAAAAAATCATCTTCACTTATTTGGTTTTTTTTATTTTGGGACATCTATTTAAGTCTTGTGTACTTTCATTTATTTTCATGTATTTTTAATTTTTATAATAATGGAATTTTCTTCATGATTTTGTGGTTTCTATTATTGAATTTACAGTATGTAAATAAATAATTTTTTTGGCCCAGACCAGGGCCGACGCTGGCCCCGCCACAAGGATTAAGCGCCGGTTCCTGTCGGGAGAGTCCTTAAAATGGCCTAATTGGCCATTTTGTTTTCAAACAAACCAACTTTCCTTAATTTTACTCTCCACCCAACACCATTTCTACATCCCTAAACACTATCGGTTCCATTTTTACCTTCAAAAACATCATTCTAACACAAAATTTTCTTGTTTTTGTTGAATCAACAGATCAAAATTTAAAAAATCTCAACTTTTTTTTCAAAAGCCCACTTTCAAATCTATTCTTTCAAGCAAGCCTTTCCTCCAAAATATTGCATATTTTGCTTGCCCATGCATTGGAGACAACAAAGGTATTATTTTTCTTGAATTCCTATTTTTGGAAGAAAATTGCATATGTTTGAAGTGTTGGTTAAGTTTGATTGAATTGATGGCATTATTAAGACTAGAATATCATGAGATTATGATTCATGGATTATTTTTATGACTACATGTCCATATTGTGATCATATATGGTCTATTTTTGGGTTATGACAATTGTCTTGTTGATGAATTCATAATAAATTGATAATATGCTTAGCCATTTTTCTTAACTTGGGATATGGACATGTTTTTCATGCTATAATCAGGTCATGTATTCATTGGGAATCATGTTATGCTTTGAATTGTGGCATTCCATTATTTTTTGTAGGTTTTGAAAGGAGATTGGGTTTAATTGGTAATGCTTGTGAATTGATTAGAGATCGTGAATTGTTGGAGATTGTGTGTGGAATTGTGTTGTGGTGGTTTGATTCCATTGGGCATTGTTGTTACATTGTAGTGGTGCTTTAGTCATATTCTTTATTAACCATCTTTACATCCCTTCATCATGCCTAGAGAGATGGGCCAATCTTCTAAATGGGCTAGTTCGTCTTCTTCTACCTCTACACATATAGACCGGTTGTTCCTACACCTTACTGATTTCATTGATCTATCCTGCCAAGAGTGGTACACTAAGAGGGTTGCCAATAAAATCATAGTAGAACACACCTTCGCACCCTCTTTATACCGTGCCCATTAGTCAGGACTCATGTTTCGATGCTTGGGTGAGGATCAATAGTTCAACTGAAAGGACCTTATTGCCCTGTTCTGATCAAAGAATTCTATACTAATATGGTCTAAAAAGGTAATAACCATCTCGAGACCATTGAGACTGAGGTAAAGGGAACCCCTGTCTGTATAGATGGAGAGAGACAAGCTACCATCCTCCATGTGAATAATGAAGGTCCTTGGTTATCTATAGATCACAACAACCAAAAGATACAGTCTGATCCTGAGTGGAAAGTAAGTGACACTTGAGCTACTTTGAGGATATATAAGAGAGATCCAGTAGGGCAAGTAGGTTTTTACTCTAATAATGATCTTGAAGCCAACCTACGTGCCCTAGTCTATATCTTTACTTTCAATGTTGTTCCAAAGGATAGTGGATTCAATGAGTCCCATGTGATTGACTTATATATTCTTCATAGAATGATGCACACTCAGCCCATCCCACGTACTCCTTTAATTATTCAATCCATGCGGGATCTGGTCTATTCTCGCCATTCCACCAAAACCTTTGTTTTCCCCCTCGTGATAATGAAAATTCTTGAAGCCTTTAGCATTAGTTTGGAGGGAGAGCCTACTAAAACCATGACAGAATGTGATATGGTTACTGAGAAAACACTTACTAATTGTGGTTTTCAGTACAGTACGGAGGTGAGACGTTAGTTATGCCCTTTTGATGTCCAACACCCGCGACAAGTCGAGCTTTCACCTGAGGAAAAAGAGCATCTTGCACCATCACCTCGAGCTCGTGCTACTGGTTCAAAATCCTAATCTAGGGGTGACTTTGAGGCTGAGATGAAAGGTCAATTAGAGCAATTGAGAATTGGCTTGGAGACCCAAACGGATATATTACTCCTGTAATACCTTGTATTTTACCTTCGATTGGCTACTACTTGTAATAGGATAAGAATTTTTTTTAATGGTCAGAACAAAAGATGATCGATGTATTGAAATGAATATTTCGGAATAATAATATTTTGTCGAGACCTAAATATAATTATTGAATTTGTTCTACCCATACCCTAAATCTTCGAAAAGCTATTATTGCTAATAAAATAAGACTTTAAGGGTACTCTAAGAAGAGAAATTGATTAGTGAGATAAAACACAAGTTTTGATGTGAATTATGTTATTCGGGTTATCGGGGGCATTTTTGTCATTTTGACTGTGCACGAGACTTTGACCACAAATTTGACCAAATTGAGATAGAATTGAAGGATTTTAAGTAATACCAATGGATTCAGTGAAATTTTTGGAGCTGAATGGTGAAATAAAAATTTTTCTGTTTTAGACCCAATTTTGATCATTTCTACGAAAAATAGAAAATCGCGGTAAAAAATGGTGCGTGTAGCCTTTTGTGATTCGTAGGCCATGAACATATGTTAATTTATGAGAGGTTGCATGAAGAATTCACGCAAGATGCATGGAATTAAATAATTACAAAATAAACAAAGAATGATATATATTTTTATGATTGGAACACATAATTTGTGAGCCATTTAATTAATGCCTTGATCAATTTAAGGGGCCAATATTTCTCCATAAAGATGGCGGTGGAAAGGCTGAAAAATGGCCAGAAAAATCGGCAACGATACAAGAGAAAAGAATAGGAAATTTTGAGAAAGAAAAATAAGTAAAATGGTTTGTAATTTTTCTATTGGAACACCTATGTATTAACCACCATACAATTAATGAAAATGGGAAATGATTGGCCAAATTGTGATTAAGAATGGTGGTGAGAATAGGTTGTTATATATCCTAAATTTTGCCAGCATTCAAAAAAGAAAAATAAGAGAAAAAGAAATGAAACAAGAGAGAGAAAAAAGTACTGGTGTGTGTTTTTGGTGAGGTGTGTATGTTCTTGAGAGAATCTTGGAGTAAATCACACCAAAGAGCTTTATACACAAGGTAAAAGGTAACCTTGCTAGAAGTAAAGTTGTTGTTGGGTGAATGATGATTAATTTGATATGAATTTTAACATGAAAATATGAATTTTCATGTCTTGAATTTATATCAAAAGCTAGGGTTTGTGAACTTTATGTATGAGCCTTATGTATGCTTATGTATGCCGGCTACCTAGGAGGTTTAGGAATAATGCTTTGTGTAAGGAAGAACTGAATATTCAAGGTAGTTTGAAGGATTACTTTTGATTAGAAGAAGTGAATTTCTATTGAATATGGTGTTAGTGTTATGCCATAGAGGCAATCACTTATACCATGTATATTGCATAATAATTAATAAAACAGGCATTCTTTATCTTTCAGTTTGATTGTTATATTTGAATATGCGTATAAACTATTTGATAAAATTTCCAGTACAACACAGTGTCAAGAAAATCAAGATAGAGATCATGATATGAGATACCTATTACACTATGTAGTGTTTGTCCTTGAATAATCTCTAGTCATAATATTAATGAGATGGGACATTATTAATACACCAAGACTAGCACATGTTATATCCCTTGTTTGGATCAAGAAGTGGTTCTCAAAACCGTGAGTATTGTGATAACTCAGAATTAATATGTGGATGCTTGTTATATGAATAAGTCTATTAGATGACCTAGCTATGAGATAATCACTTGGATATGCTATTGAGTATCAGTGATAGAATCTCATTATAGTAAATGCGCAAGTATTCTTAAACTTGAGATCTCTAAGGTATTTTGTTTATCGAGCATTGTACATTAATTCTAATCTCTGGAGTCTTACAAGGACCACCTATGGGATGGATATTAGATATAATATAAAGTAAACGAAAATAATTGAGAGGGTCAATAAAGGATTCACCACTCCTAATAGTAGGAGAGTATATCTCAGGGCCACTTGTAGAAATCATTACTCATGAAGTCCTTGGCCAAGGCGACTATGTGTTGGAAATAGTTTCAAATTTGATACACATATCGAGTAATGGATTTCTTGAATAAGTACTAAAATATTTGGGTCAAAATTAATAATATTCTAGATGAAGTTAGCACTAATTCCATGCTCTAGATCGAATGAGATATAGTATGGTGAAAGGAGTTTATTGCACTGATTTTTTGCTATTGAAATATTTACGTCAAGCCACTTGACTTTCTGGACTTTTAGGTGATCAAGAGTCATTGCAAGATATTTCTCTTGATCTGCTAAATACGAATTTATTAATTAATAGATTAATAAATCAATCCTATATTTTATTTAGGATTATTAATTCTAAAACTATTAGAATTAATTCATATTATGCTACTAATAAGACCAGGAAACCTAATGGGCCACAACAATAAAGGTTTGAATGCTTAATATATATTATTTGATAATATTATAGGGTTAATTAAGAGGAGAAGATATGTTTATAGGTGAATTATAAGTTTGTTATAATTCACCAGTCACTATGCTAATGGAGCAAAGGTTACTGTACTAGTTGTGGGGACTTATCATCTTAATCTACCTTTTGGATTAATTTCAGAACTTCAAAATTGCTATTTTGTACCAGTTTTATTGAAAAATAGTATCTCAATTGTTTGTTTAGACTTATTTAGATTTCATTTAAATTTTAAGAATAAATGTTGTTCTTTTTCATTAAATGATATCCATTATGGTTTTGCAACTTTGGTTAATAGTTTATATGTTCTAGACATGGATAATCCAATTCTCAATATAAATGTAAAGAAAAAAAAAGAAAAGATAACTCAATCTTATCTTACTTATGGTATTGTCGTTTAGGCCATGTAAATGAAAAATGCGTGTCTAAGTTATTCAAGCTGGGTGACTTGGGGTCATTTGATTATGAATCGTATGACAAATGCGAATCTTGTTTACGTCATAAAATGGCTAAAACTCCATTTTCTAGAAAATGAGAAAGGGCTAAAGAGTTATTAGAACTAATACATACAGATGTGTGTGGCCCAATATCTATACAAGAAAGAAGAGGTTATCACTACTTTATAACCTTCATCAATAACTATTTATGATATGGGTATTTGTATTTAGTGAAATACAAGTCTGAATTATTTAAAAAGTTCAAAGACTTTAAGAATGAAGTAGAGAAACAACTTGGCAAGAGTACTAAAACTCTTAGATCCAATCGATGAGGTGAATACTTAAGCCAAGAGTTTCTAAGTTATCTTAGAGATAATAGGATATTATCTCAACGGACTCCAGCACATACACCTCAACATAATGGTGTATTTTACAGAAAGAATCAAACCCTTCTAGAAATGGTACGGATCTTGATAGCTTTTGCAGAGTTACCAAAATTGTTTTGGGGATATACATTGGAAACTATTGTTTATATATTAAACAGAGTTTCGTAAAAAACTGTTGATACCACTCCTTATGAGCTATTCTTTGGTAAGAGACCAAAGTTATCTCATTTAAGGATTTGGGGTTGTCCTGCTTTTGTGAAAAGGGTAATGTCAAACAAACTTTGAGTAAGTCTGACAAATATTTGTTTATTAGATATCCGAAAGAATCCTTCGAATATTACTTCTATCTTTTTTCTGAAAATAAAATTTTTGTTTCAAAACATACTGTGTTCTTAGAGAAGGAGCACATGTTTAAATGAGATAGTGGGAGCAAGCTTGAACTTAGTGAAGTTCAAGAAGAACAAATAAATATTGATCAACCGTCTGAATCTACACCTATTAATAAACCTTCTAACACACAAGAGCCTCGTAAGTTGAGTAGGATGCGAGTGGCGCCTGAGAGATATGGATTTCTCATAAGTGACCACAATGACGTATTGCTCATAGAAGAAGATAAGCCTACTTCTTACAAGGACGTTCTGAATAGTTCAGAATCTGACAAATGGCTTGAAGCCATGAAGTCAGAAATGGATTCTATATATAACAACCAAGTATGGACTTTGGTTGATCCACTAAAAGGAATCAAGCCTATAGGGTGCGAATGAGTTTTCAAGAAGAAAATCGACATGGATGGTAATATTGTTACCTATAAGGCATGTCTAGTTGCAAAAGGTTATTGACAACAGCAAGGTATTAACTATGACGAAGCTTTTTTTCACCAATCGCTATATTAAAATCCATAAGAATACTCCTAGCACTTACCGCTCATTACGATTATGAGGTTTGGCAAATGGAAGTGAAAACAACTTTCCTTAATGAAAACCTAATCAAGGAAGTGTAAATGACACAACTTGAAGGTTTCACATTCAAAAATGACATAAAAGTTTGCAAGTTGCAAAAGTCCATCTATGGACTTAAGCAAGCATCTAGGAGTTGGAACAACCATTTCAATGAGACAATTAGAGAATTTGGTTTCATTCAAAACATGGATAAACCTTGTGTGCATAAGAAGGTCAGTGGAAGTGTAGTTGTTTTCTTATTACATTATGTAGATGACATATTGCTTATAGGAAATAATATTTCTATTTGTCAATCTGTAAAGATTTAGTTACCCAAGATGTTCTCCATGAAAGACCTTGGATTATTCTGAGAATAAGGATCTACAAAGATAGATCAAGAAGGTTGCTAGGTCTTTCACAGTCTGCATACATAGATGAAGTATTGAAAAGGTTTAGCATAGATCAATCCAAAAAGGATTCTTACCTATGGCACATGGAGTAAGCCTTTCAAAATCGATGTCTCCAAA
The DNA here is from genome assembly GCA_026120185.1 of Voacanga thouarsii. Classification (NCBI taxonomy): domain Eukaryota; kingdom Viridiplantae; phylum Streptophyta; class Magnoliopsida; order Gentianales; family Apocynaceae; genus Voacanga; species Voacanga thouarsii. The sequence continues at coordinate 1,369,116 of JANUWF010001774.1, forward strand.
AACACATGTTGAAAGGGATCATATGAGTAGAATTCCATATGCTTCGGCAACTGGGTCTATCATGTATGCTATGATATGTACTAGGCTTGATGTATCATGTGCTCTTAGCTTGACGAGCAGATACCAATCTGGCCCTGAAAAGAGTCATTGAGTAGCTGTAAAGAATATCCTCAAGTATTTACGAAGGACTAAGGATGTATTTTTGGTATATGGAGATGATGATTTTCAAGTAAGAGGATATACTGATGCCGGCTTTCAGTCCGATAAGGATGACTACAAATCATGATATGGCTACGTGTACACGTTAGGTGGTGGGCTAGTAAGTTAGAAAAATTCTAAATAAGAAACTACTGACGATTCAACAACTGAAGTATAGTACATAGCGGCTTCTGAAGCAGCTAAAGAAGCAATGTGGATTAAGAAGCTCGTCACTAAACTTGGAGTGGTGCCTAGCATTGTAGATCCGATACTTTTGTATTATGACATTAATGGAGCCATTGCACAAGCAAAGGAACTAGAATCTCATCAATGATCTAAGCATGTACTTAGACTCTATCATCTGATTAGAGATATCATAGATAGGTGAGATGTAAAGATAAAGAGAATTTTCTCGGATCAGAACATAGCAGATCTACTCACTAAAGTACTTTCCCAAAAGAAACATGATAAACATGTTGAGTCATTCAGTATTCGATATATGAATGATTGACTCAAGTGCAAGTGGGAGATTGTTAGTGTTGTGTCCTAGAAGCAATCACTTGTACCATATATAGTGCATAATAATTAATAAAAGAGGTATTCTTTATCTTTCAGTTTGATTGTTATATCTGAATATGCGTATAAACTGTTTGATAAAGTCCCTAGTACAACACAATATTAAGGAAATCGTGATAGAGATCATAATGTAAGATACCTACTACACTATGTAGTATTTTTGCTTAAATAATCCCTAGTCATAGTATTAATGAGACGGGACATTATTATTATGCCAAGACTAGCACATGTTATATCCCTTAATTGGATCAAGCGGTGGTTCTCATAACCGTAAGTATTGTGATAACTCAAGATTAATATGTGGATGCTTGTTATATGAACAAGCTCATTGGATGACCAAGCTATGTGATAATAACTTTAATAAGCTATTGAGTGTCGTGACATAATCTCATTATAGCAAGTATGCAAGTATCCTTAGACTTGAGATCTCCGAAGTATTTTGTTTATCGAGCGTTGTATTTTGATTCTAATCTTTGGAGTCTTACAAGGACAGCCTATGAGATGGATATTGGATAAAATATAAAATAAACAAAAATAGCTAAGAGGGTTAATAAAGAATTCACAACTCCTAATAGTAGGAGAGTATATCTCAGGGCTACTTGTAGAAATCATTACTCATGAAATTCTTGGCTAAGGCAACTAAGTATTAGAAATAGTTCCAAATTTGATACACATATCGAGTAATGGATTTCTTGAACAAGTATTAAAATATTTGGGTCAGAATTAATAATATTCTGGATGGAGTTAGCACTAATTCCATACTCTAGACCGAATGAGATATAGTATGGTAAAAGGAGTTTATTGCACTGATTATTTGCTATTGAAAGATTCACGTCAAGCCACTTAACTTTATGGACTTTTGGGTGATCAAGAGTCATTACTAGATGTTACTCTTGATCTACTAAATATGAATTTATTAATTAAAGAATTAATAAATTAGTCCTATATTTTATTTAGGATTATTAATTCTAAAGTTGTTAGAATTAATTTATATGATACTACTAATAAGACTAGGAAACCTAATAAGTCACACACAATAAAGGTTTGAATGCTTATTATATATTATTTAATAATATTGTGGGGTTAATTAATAGAAGAAGATATGTTTTTAGGTGAATTATAAGTTTGTTATAATTCATGGGACTTGGTTACAATTATATAAACTTCAAGGACACAATTGTAAACATTGGATCTTGGAGGAATTAATTGCAATTAACACAAATCCTAAAACCTTTAAATGTGGGGATTGTTCCCTTTTGCTACAGGAGTTTTTGACGATAAAAAATGGGAGAATTTCGGATGTTCCTCCTCTCCTCTTTCTTCTCCAATTAAAACCTAGCCGCTCCTCTTCTACTAGCATAGTTTTGAGCAAGTATTGTGAGCAATTCAACCTTATGTGGATTATTACTAGAGACAATCCTACTCTTGGATTGTAGTGGCACCAGTTAGACGATCAAAATAGAGGATTTAGTTCCTTGGTTGGTGCAAGAATTTTTGTTTTCTCCAACAAAAGGTAATCTCCATTTCCTTCCTCTATTCCCGTTTTAATTGCAAACATGTGATCCTGGGGCATAGATTTAATAGTTATTTCTGCTGAGTTCTTGTTTGATAAGCATGATAAAATCCCATCATAAGCATGACTCTTGTGAGTTATTGGAATCTGAAAATTATAGAATCAAGGATTATTTGAAGGAAAATTGAATGAATTAAGGTTCCCAAGGTGTTAAAGGCTAAAGGAAAACAAAGGATAGCATAAATAGTAGAATTGAAGTAAAACTACTTGGGCTGTTTTTGACCTGTATTACATCATGAGAGCAAAGACTCTGAAAAGGGCTTAAATAGAAGTAAATTTAAGAGTCTTAATATCATTTTGGTATATCATAGACCCAAATCAGAGTTGTGGATTGAACGTTATGTACAAAACAAAATCGTGTGTCAAAGTAGTAAAATTTCAGGATTTTTGTTGGAAAGTGAATGAACTTGAGGAAGAATAATTGTGTGATTTTGGATGAAATAAATGAGAAATATAGAGTGAATCCCTTGTGCATGAAGAAATAAAAGATATGGAAAAAGAAAATAGAAAGAATTGAAGAAACGATGAAAAAACGACGTGAACAAAAGTTGAACATTTTCTTTAACCGTCGGCTAACCATCAGCCCCGTCGGCTAACCGTCGGCCCTGTCGGGTAACAGTCGCTTGGACGTCGGCTACCTGTCTGGCATATTGGCCAACCGTCGACTACTTTTTGACTAAATACGAATTAACCTAAAAACGATATTTGGTGTAGATTTATCAGTAAACGGCCAACGATATGCTGAAAATGGAGAAAACGAGGGTCAAACGGCCGTGATCGAGAAGAGTTAATTAGGACATAAGGCGAGTCCTTTTGATTTCTAAAACCTTTTGAAAGCCATTGTGCTTCACTTTTCCATGAAATTCTATATTTTATAGAGTTTTAGAAATCCCTGAATATGTTTAAGGTTATCTGAGCAAGAATTGTTTTGCTCCATTTTGGGCTCAACTGAACTTGATAATTGGCTCCGAAACCTTAATGGATTATTAAAGCATGAATTTTGTGAATTTAGTCCTTTTTGGATTACACACTTGGGATTTTCAAAAAATGGCAATCTTTGGAATCGGGTATTCATAAATTGATTGGAATGCCCTTATTGGAACATTTTATGGAAATATGTTTGAAAACATAAAATTTAATCCTTTTTAGGATTAGAATTCTAGATTTCTTGAAATGACTTCCTTTTTGGAATTGGGTATTTGGATAATGATTCAAATGTCCTTATTGGAATGTTTGATAAAAATCTTTGGAATCGGGTATTCGATAAACGACCGAATGATCCTTATTGGAGCTCTTGTGAACACTGTCCAAATTAGGTAAGGATAAATGACCCGAATATCCTTGGAAAGTCTTTTGGAATCGGGTATGGCTAAAATGACCCGAATACCCTTGGAAATGACTTTTGTGATCGAATATGAAAAAAATGACCCGAATACTTTTGGAAACTTGTTTTCATATGTGAAAATAACTCTTTACTCTATTTCGACAAGGTTTTGAAAAATGATCTCTTGAGATAAGATTGGCTTTTGGAAAACAATATTTGATCCCGAAAATTACTTTATTAGCCTGATGTGCCTATGGAATGAATTGATTAGTCCTGCAAAGCCTATAGAATTTTTTATTTAACTTGCGAGTCAGTGGGATCAATTTCTAGAAAATGATACTTTGCCCCAAAAATGTTTGATTTAACCGTCGGCTAACCATCAGCCCCGTCGGCTAACCGTCGGCCCTGTCGGGTAACAGTCGCTTGGACGTCGGCTACCTGTCTGGCATATTGGCCAACCGTCGACTACTTTTTGACTAAATACGAATTAACCTAAAAACGATATTTGGTGTAGATTTATCAGTAAACGGCCAACGATATGCTGAAAATGGAGAAAACGAGGGTCAAACGGCCGTGATCGAGAAGAGTTAATTAGGACATGAGGCGAGTCCTTTTGATTTCTAAAACCTTTTGAAAGCCATTGTGCTTCACTTTTCCATGAAATTCTCTATTTTATAGAGCTTTAGAAATCCCTGAATATGTTTAAGGTTATCTGAGCAAGAATTGTTTTGCTCCATTTTGGGCTCAACTGAACTTGATAATTGGCTTGGAAACCTTAATGGATTATTAAAGCATGAATTTTGTGAATTTAGTCCTTTTTGGATTACACACTTGGGATTTTCAAAAAATGGCAATCTTTGGAATCGGGTATTCATAAATTGATTGGAATGCCCTTATTGGAACATTTTATGGAAATATGTTTGAAAACATAAAATTTAATCCTTTTTAGGATTAGAATTCTAGATTTCTTGAAATGACTTCCTTTTTGGAATTGGGTATTTGGATAATGATTCAAATGTCCTTATTGGAATGTTTGATAAAAATCTTTGGAATCGGGTATTCGATAAACGACCGAATGATCCTTATTGGAGCTCTTGTGAACACTGTCCAAATTAGGTAAGGATAAATGACCCGAATATCCTTGGAAAGTCTTTTGGAATCGGGTATGGCTAAAATGACCCGAATACCCTTGGAAATGACTTTTGTGATCGAATATGAAAAAAATGACCTGAATACTTTTGGAAACTTGTTTTGATATGTGAAAATAACTCTTTACTCTATTTCGACAAGGTTTTGAAAAATGATCTCTTGAGATAAGATTGCCTTTTGGAAAACAATATTTGATCCCGAAAATTACTTTATTAGCCTGATGTGCCTATGGAATGAATTGATTAGTCCTGCAAAGCCTATAGAATTTTTTTATTTAACTTGCGAATCAGTGGGATCAATTTCTAGAAAATGATACTTTGCCCCAAAAATGTTTGATTTAAAAATCTTGCAGGACTAAATAACCCTTTGGCCTGATCAGTCAGTAGGGGTTGGTATTGGTAACATTGAGTACTCAGTAAGGACTTTGATCTTTGTACTAGTTCATGTTAGAGATAGAAGACTCCAAGTAACCCAGTTAGTTCCTAGGTTTGTCTTACTCCAAACAGGGCGACAAGACATTGAGAAGAGTCGTTCTATCATACTGTTTAGCACCTAGCAATTGTTGTGACTGTGGGTGCATATTATTTTTGAGTCATTCGCTGAATGCTTGGTGGGGACACTTGGTGCATTGACTCATTGCCGCCTCAATGGTGATTGATGTCAGAATTGGGACTCCTGGCTTATGGTGGTAAGAGTGTGTTGCGATACACTTGGTATGCTGCGTATTCATATTATTTATTCTAAGTAGCACACTGTGGTGTACTTATTTCAGGCGACACACGGTTGAGTGTTGTAGGCTGCGGTCTAAGTATAATGATACGTGACGGCGAAGACAAATATTGCGAGCCTTACATATAGGCCGATCTTCTATTAGAGAAGTGCCTGTAATTTGAAAATCGATGCAATGATTTGAAATTGAAACATAGTTTTTAAAAAATGATTGAGTTTTGAATAACCTCTTTTTTAGAGAGTTTTGGAATTGTTTTCAGTGTGAAAATGAAAAGCTTTCCCCACAAGAGTTTTATGTACTTTGTCTTTTTACTAAAGTACTAGCACACACGAGACTCACTGGATGATTTGTCACTTACACGTATATTTTATCTTACCCTTTTTTGTAGGATCGAGAGTTGAGCATACCTACAAATAGAAAGACAATACTATAGTGACAACAGTATAGGTCTAGAAAGTTTCTCATTTGATTATATACCTTATTACTGATGTAGTATGGGATATTGCATGTATGAGATACTCTGTTATATATATGTGTGTGTGTGTGTGTGTGTGTGTGCGCGCGTGTGACCATCAATATGGGACGTTTGTATGGATCTGGACCTTGTATACTCTTTTGGTTTCATTATAAAGACCCCTTATCTGGGTAACTAGACGGGTCAATACCCATTGTTGATATGCTTCTATTGTTATCTTTAGTAAGGTATTACAATTGGTATTAGAGTATAGTATTTTAGAACTGTGGTATCATCATAGGGATTAATAGAACTCTTTCATTATGGAGGTATGATGAATAGGAGTGATAAGAGCAAGCGCCCAATAGATTAATGTAGCGATGATAGGAAGAAAGAGACAGGTGAGAGTTCGGGTGTAAAGAGACCTGGGAAAATTATGGCAATCTACTGAGCAGGCGTGCCAAGACATTTCACCTTGGCAGGACCCAGCCCTGGCCAACGTCATACGCCTTATCTCTTCGGGAGCGCATTTGACCCTGTAATGCCTGTCATTACCCCATTTGCGTGAGACCTCAATTTGGAAAGGACACCTACTAAGTTGATAGTGATATTGAGCCGCACCATCAAGTTGATGATGAGGAAGTATTTGGTGGGGATATTCTACGAGTATTAAAGAAAGAGATGCTAGGGTTGGAGGTTGCTGAGGTAGGAGAGGATTAGGAGGTACCCGAGGTGGAGGTACCTAAGGCCGAGAAATTCAAGGAGGAATTAGAGATAGACCCAGAGATACTGGCTTTGTTGCACCCTGATATAGATAGAAATAAGGGATTTAATGCAGCCGAGTCCTATACGGTTTCTACTAATTCAGGACCTCCCATTTCGGATAGCGATGATGAAGAGTAGGCGGTTGAGATGTAGAAATATGTAGTGAGATATATAAAGTTTGACCAATGTATATGATTGTGTGCTTGGCACATAAATTTTGTACTGATTTTGTGATAGATGAGAATGAATATATGTTATATTCTTACTATGTGCCCTATGCCCATGCTCGTGTTAACAGTAAAACCTTATGAACTGTACTGACGGCTCCTAAACAAACTTCTAGCCGATCATCGCGAACTACTCAAAATAATACTAAGCCAATGGTGGAGGAACCACCTGTGGGAGGTTCTCATCTTCTAAATTTGGATTATCCTATGCTCCAAACCTTCCAGAAAATAGCTGATACTAGGTTGATTGAGACTATTACTAGAGCCAGTGAGAATGGTGGAATAAATGAGAATAAATCGAAGTGGATTTTAGGGTATGAGTCAGAAAATATCTGGAGGACTCCGATGGCAGAAGAAAGGAAAGATGCAAATGAGGGAAGGCCCGACTGGATGACAACCCTCTTTTAGATGTTTTAACTATAGGAAGGTAGGATAAAAGAGTTTCAATTACCCTCACCCTCAAAGGATAGGAGGATGGAGCCGACCAAGAAGAAATAATCAGGGGTAGAGGTTAGGACTAGGAAGGGGGAACTCAAGACAAGCTTCTACCTCTAGAGCTGGACCTGTTAAACAATAAGTGAATGCTCGAGTGGTTTCCCTGGAAAAGATAAATAATCATGCCACAGTAGTGGAAGGTACACTCCTTATTTTTGAATCATGATGCTAAAGTATTGGTAGATCTTAGCTTTATGCATTCATTTACTACTAATCTATTTCTTGATACAGTGCGTTAAAGGGGGAGAAACTTCATATGAAATACTTGTCAGTACCCCATTGGGAAAGCAAATGAATAGTGAGAGAGTACATAAGAAATGTAAGACTTTTGTAGAGAATGAAATTTTGGGAGGAGATTTGATTTGTCGACCCATAGAGGACTATGATGCTATCTTGGGCATAGATTGCCTATCCCAGCATCATACTCAAATTAATTGTAGACATAAAATAGTACAATTCCGTCGGCTTGGGAAACTATATTGAAATTTGTAGGTGAGGTTGGATGAAAGAGTAATGCTTTCATATTAGGACTTAAGGCCCGAAAAATGATGAGGAAATGGTGTACTAGATACTTGGCTTATGAAATTAATAAGCCAGGAGAGGTTAAGAAACCAGAAGATGCCCTTGTGGTAAATGAGTATTTAGATTTTTTTTTCTAGCAAAAATTGAAGGAGTTAGCACCGGAGAGAGAAGTAGAGTTTTCTATTATTTAGTGCCATCGACAAAACCAGTTTTCTTATAAATGGCACCCATAGAACTATGGGATCTCAAGAAATGATTATCGGAATTAATGAAGCACGAATTTATTCGGCCTAGTACTTCACCTTGGGGAGTACCCGTATTGTTTGTTAAAAAGAAAAATGAGTCACTATGAATGTGTATTGATTAGCGAGAGTTGAATGCAGTGATGGTAAAGAATAAATATCCATTGCCCATGGTTGATAAATTGTTTGATTAGTTACATGGAGCAGGATATTTTTCCAAGTTAGAATTTGAGGTAAGGATATTACCAAGTTCAGATTCGGGAAGAGGATATACCAAAAATTGTATATAACACATGAGATGGACATTTTGAGTTTGTAGTGATGTCCTTTGGTGTTACTAAAGCCCTGCTGTTTTCATGGACCTAATGCACTGGATGTTTTGGCCTTAGATAGTTTTGTGTTATATTCATAGATGATATCTTTATGTATTCTAAGGATCCTCAAGAGAATGAACAACACCTTCAGAAAGTATTGAGAAGTTAAGGGAAGCCAAATTATATGCAAAACTCAGTAAGAGTGAGTTTTGGCTATAAGAAGTAGCATTCTTAGGACATGAAATATCTAAAGACGGGATTATAATAGATCCAACAAAAGTTGAAGCAGACTAATTAGACACGTTCCGAGACTCTAGTTGCAATACAAAGTTTTCTAAGATTAGTAGGATATTATCAAAGATTTATTAAGGGATTTTTTAAGATAGCTTCACCTTTAACTCGACTCACCTAAAAGAAAGTTCGTTATGTTTGGACAAAAAAGTGTGAGAGAAATTTCTTGGAGCTGAAGAGAAGGTTAAGTTCTGCTCCTATTTTGGTATTGTCGATGATGGAGAAACCTTATAAGGTGAACATAGATGCTTCAAAAGAAGGATTGGGAGGAGTATTGATGCAAGAGAGAGAGAGGTGATAGCTTATACCTCCAGGAAATTGAAACCCCATGAGGAAAGTTACCCTACACATGATATGAAGTTAGTCGCTATTGTGTTTGCCTTTAAGAAGTGGAGACATTATTTGTATGGGGCTGAGTTTGAAGTCTTCACCAATCATAAAAGTTAAAGTATATTTTTACTCAGAATAATTTGAACATAAGGCAACATCAGTGGATGGAAATTTTAGAAGATTTCAATATCCAATTAAATATCATCCTAGAAAAGCAAACATAGTAGCAAATGCCCTTAGTAGGGAGGCAAAATTATCATCTCTTCAGATGTTATGAATTCCAGAATTGGAAGCAATTATGGTAGATGGAGAAATAAGGATGAGTAATATCTTCACTCAACCTGCTTTCTTACAATAGTTGAAGTGAGAGCAAGATAAAGATGAAGAGTTGCAAAAGTTGGTACAAAAAGAGGCAAATAAAGGAGGAGATAAGTTTCGAAGGGACAATGATGGGATTATTTGTTGCCGGGGTCGGTGTTGTATTCCGAAACAACCTGCAATGAGACAACCTGTTTTAACGGAGGTATATTAGAGTAAGTATACAACCATCCAGGAGCCGTAAAGATGTATCAGGACGTGAAATGGCGTTATTGGTGGATTGATATGAAGAAGGACATTTCAAACTTTGTAGCTCGATGTTTAATTTGTCAGCAAGTGAAAGTTGATCAGCAGCAGCCTGGAGGGTTATTACAACCATTACCTACTCCATCATGGAAACATGATGAAATTACTATGGATTTCATTATAGGATTATCCATGGTAGTAGGACAACGAGATACTATATGGGTAATAGTGGATCAACTGACTAAGTCTGCTCATTTCATTCCTATTAACTAGCGGGATTCTTTAGAGAAGTTAAATAAAAACTATATGGAGGAAGTAATCAGACTATATGGAGTACCCTCTAGTATTGTGTCAAATCAAGATCTTAGATTTATCTCAAAATTTTGGAGTAAACTGCAGCAGAGATACGGGACAACATTAAAGTTTAGTACAACAGCACACCTACAAATGGATGGACAGACTAAACAAGTGAATAGAGTTTTGGAAGACATGTTACGGGTTTGCACTTTGGATTTTAGAACTATGTGGATTGATAATTTAGCATATGCAGAATTCGCATACAACAATAGTTATCAATAAACAATTGGAATTGCCCTGTTTGAAGCTTTATATGGAAGGAAATGTCAGTCCCCATTGTATTGGGAAAGTCTAGGACGAAGAATGGGTGAACAAGATGCGTTCAATCTTGAAAAAGTTTGACAAGCTATGGCGATGATTAAAATCAAGTTGGAGATAGCTTAGAGTAAATAGAAAAATTATACTAATCGACACAGAAGAGATTTGGAATTTGCTGAAGGGGATCATGTATTCTTGAAGTTGACTCTACAATGACAATTGGAAATCAAAATACAAAGGAAGAAGTTAGCACATAGGTACGTTGGACTATTCCCTATTATCAAAAGGATTGGGAAGGTGGCTTATCGATTAGAGTTACTAATGGAGCTTCAAGGTATTTACAACGTGTTTCATGTCTCCCAACTTTGAAAGATGACGTGAGCTTCAAGCTATTATAGCTATCCTACACACATTTTTAATGAAAAGCCTATTGAGATGACTCCAAGCTTGAAGTCTAAGGAAAAGCTTAACAAGACCTTGGAATATGCAGAAAAGGAATTGCGGAAGAAGCAATTCCACTTGTAAAAGTGTTGTGGAATCATTATCCAGTGCAAGACGCGACCTAGGAAATAAAAGCAAAGATGTTGAAATAGTATCCATAATTATTTTAGGTATAAGGCAATTTCAAGGATGAAATTTTTGTAAGGAGGGGAGAATTTAATACTCTGTATTTCACCTTCGATTAGCTACTACTTGTAACAGGATAAGAATTTGTATCAATGGCCTGAACAAAAGATGATAAGGATATTGAAATGAATATTTTGGTAGATTAATATTTTGTCAGGACCTGGATGTAATTATTGATTTTTTTTAAAGATATTATTGTTAATAAAATAAGAATTTGATGGTACACTAAGAAGAGAAATTAATCAGTGCGATAAAACACACGTTTTGATGTGAAATATGTTATTCGGGTTATCGGAGACATTTTTGTCATTTTGACCGCGCTCGCAACTTTGACTGCAAATTGACCAAACTGAGATAGAATTGAAGGATTTAAGATTACCAATGGATTCAGTGGAATTTTTTAAGCTGAATGGTAAAATAATTTTTTTTTTATTCGGACCCGATTTTGATCATTTCTGAGAAAAATAGAAAATCGCAGTAAAAAACGGTGTGTGTGGCCTTTCGTGATTCATAGACCATGAACATGTGTTAATTTATGAGAGGTTGCATGAAGAATTCATGCAACATGCTTGGAATTAAAGAATTACAAAATAAACAAAGAATGATGTGTATTTTTATGATTGGAACACATCATTTGTGAGACATTTAATTAATGCCTTGATCAAATTAAGTGGCCAATATTTCTCCATAAAGATGGCAGTGGAATGGCTGAAAAATGGCCGGAAAAATAAGCAGCCATACACGAGAAAAGAAGAGGGAATTTTGAGGAAGGAAAATAAGTAAAATGGTGTGTAATTTTTCTATTGGAACACACCTATATATTAACCACCATACAATTAATGAAAGTGAGAAATGATTGGCCAAATTTTGATGAAGAATGGAAGTGAGAAGAGGTGGTTATATAGCTTGAATTTCAGTAGCATTAAGGAAAGAAAAACAAGAGAAAAAGAAATTAAATAGGAGAGAGAAAAATGTGCTAGTGTGTGTTCTTGGTGAGGTATGTGTGTTCTTGAAGAATCTTGGAGCAAATCACACCAAAGAGCTTTATACACAAGGAACAAGCTCACCTTGCTAGAATTATTGTTGTTGTTGGGTGAATGATAATTACTTTGATATGAATTTTAACATGAAAACATGATTTTCATGTCTTAAATTTGGATCAAAAGCTAGGGTTTGTGAACTTTGTGTATGAGGCTTGTGTATGGTTGATGTGTCCGGACTTGGGTGTAAAGATCATACAAAAACTAAGCACATTCCCAATCAAGTTTAAATTAAAACGTTCAACCTAAATCACATATATGAGCAAGCGTACTCATCATTAACCGAGCATAGGGTTCAAACGAGTGTCGATCCTCAAGAAACAACTAGACATTAATTACCTTTCTTTCATTGCTTAACCGACTCAATTAAGTGAAAAAAATAAAATCAAAATAAAAGAAAATCAAAATAAAAATGTATACATGTTAAGGATGGAGAAGTATGTAACTCAAACCATTATTTAGACAAACATGACCTTAACGAACTCAACCATTATCATAACTAATTATTCCCTTGGCATCATGAAGGATTAAGATAGGCTCACTTCTTCTTCAATTCATGAATCCCTATCTTCTAGGTAACTTAGTATCACATGTTCTGTCTCAACCACTCTTACCCAAAAGATGCATTGAACACAATCCTTGATTAAATTTTCATATTCTGGCAAACTTAAAACATGAAACTAACCAATGAATCTATATTCTGGCAGACATCAATTAACCTTTAATTACCAGTTCTTAGCAATTAACCCCTTTTTCAAACAAGTTAAGAGATAACAAATATGAAACCAATGAATTGAAACCATCATCAACCTCTTTTTCAAGCAAGTCAATGGAAAGAAACAACCCCTTAATCTCGTAATGAATCCAAGTAATTAAATACCAAGAAGAACAATTAATTAATCAAAAGATCAAATACCTCTAAATATCATGAATATCTAAAATAATGTCAAATTACAATAAAACAATTAACATATCATTGTCCACGAAAAAGAAAACAAAGTAAAAGAAAGCACTCATAGACAAGCCTCCTTCTTCTTCCTTTGAAAACCTTCTTGCACAACCCTCCTTGAATTAACGAATTCCTCCTTTGATTGAGTGATTTTCTCTGATGATCAATAAATTCTCCCATTTTCCCTTGTGTTTTCTATCTATTTAAAGGCTTAGGAAGTTCCTAAACTCATAGGTACAAAGTTCTTGGCCGAGTAGAAGTTGGAAGATACTAAAACTCCTCAAATTACCAAAAACCACGTAGAAAAATCACAGCACCACCTTGGCTTCAGGGCACAGCCAGAGCCGCCTTGGCTCTCAGAGCCGGCGCCGGTTCCAGCTTCACAATCGGTGCCACCTTGGTTCTGTTCTACTCTATTTCAACAATTTTTCCGCCGCTTTGAATTCTGTTTCAACAGTGCATGGCCGACGCCAGTTCTAGGGCCCTAGCTGGCTCCGCCTCTTCTATGTTTTGCAACGTTTTTGTTTTGTTTTATCCTAAAAATCTGAAATAAAGAACAAAATACCTTTTCAAGGGTAAAATCTCAAATATGAAGGAATATGACTAGTTATTGAACAAAATGTATTACAAATGAACCTCAAATAACTAGGAACAACATAACTAATTTAGCCCCTATCGTATTCCCCCACACTTAGCTCTTTGCTTGTCCTCAAGCAAAGTATCAAGAACAAGTAGGCAAACACAAGGTTTAACAAATCACTCAATCAATTTCAAAACCAAATCTTCAATGCTTCCTTCATTCAAGAATATAAAACACATGATACTACATCTCTCACAACCAATGCAAGACTCGTGTAAGTGATAAATGACTTAGTAGAACCATCACAATACTCTACAATATTCTCATACCATTGGAAAGAATTTAGCTTAAAAAGAATATGGATTCCATAGGCTTACTCTTCATACACTCTCTCCACTAATCCGAGACATATTATGATTCTATTTAGATCAAGTAGGACTTTTAAGCTTGTAATATAAGGCTAAAGGCTTGTAATGTAGCTTATCAAACGAAGGATATAGGAGAATTAAAAGTCAAAAAAACTGAGAGTTCGCAAGAAAATGATAAACAAATTGAATCAATAATTTCCAACTCTTCTTGCTCTCCTATTCCAAAAATCAAACAAACCATAACCTTATATAGCAATTACAACTCTACTCAAGCAAATCCTGCATATTTTCTCTTTTTTTTTTCTCTTTTTCTTTTCATCACTGTTGCTGTTTTTTTTTGCTTTCTCTCACTTCTTCTCTCTTTTTCATTCTTTCTAGCAGCTTTTTGTTTTCTTCTCTTTTTCTTTTTCAACTCAATTTTCATTCTTTTCACTCTTACTGCTGTTCTTCTTTTCTTTTCTTGTTTTCAATCTCCCTTTTCTTTTTCTTCTCTTTCTTCCTTCCCTTTCCTCTTTCCTCTTTCCAGCTCAACTCATTATTGATCCATGACTGAAAGTAACAAGTCATAATCTTTATCCCAACATTCTTCCTCAACATTTTCTTACACATACTTTCATCCATCAAGAGCATAAAGATTTGGAAAATTATCCAAAATCTTAGAAACAAGCAATGGAAAAAGTATTGTGATGGGTTTTAAAGAAAGAACTCAACCATTTAGGCTCAAAATCGGTACTATAGATAATATGAAAATAGGTAGGCTTGAAAAGCTCAAACTATCCAAAGAAGGCCTATTGCCGTCATCCCTAAGTTAAATCATGACTGTCTTTCTTATTCGCCTCGAGAGATATTCAAGTAAGTTCTAGAATGTTCTATGAATTTTAGTAGAAAAATAGGTTTAAGAACAATGCAAAGCATTAGATCAAGAACTACTTCGTCCAAGTGAGTGCAAAAAGTCATGCATAAGCCATAAATGATCTAAAACATATGCTCTATAATCCATCATAAAGACATACATTAAAAATATAGCTTGAAATCTCAAAGAAAGTCAGAAAAATTTTGAAAATTTTTGCAAATTTTGCTCACAAAAAGGATAAAATATATGCATAGAAGAATTTTCAATCGAATCACTCCCTCACACTTAAACTAGACATTGTCCTCAATGGCCAAATAAATAGAGCAAAGAAATATTGCCATGGGACTAAAAATAAAGGAGAAAAGAGAAGAAAGAAAATACTTCCATACTTTGGACTCAACATAAAATTGATGAAAACTTGGACAAAGTATATCACCAAACCACTCCCCCACACTGAAATTGGACAATGTCCTCCTTGGCAACAAATAAACACAAGAAAGCATTTCTAAATGGACCAAAAATAATAAAGGGGTAGAAAGTTTAAGTAATACTTTCCAAGTATAATAATGCTCCAATAGATATCCAAACTTGAGTTAAAGAGAAGGGCTTGTCCAAGAGGACTCTATTCCTGTAAAACAAAACACAAATAAAACTACAAGGAAAATAATAATAAAATAAAAACATACCTAAATAAAAGAAAATAAACTAAAGAAAAAGACTAAAATAATAAACAAAAAATAAAAATAAAATGACAACTCTCTACACCCATCATGCTTCCTCATCAAACCTTTTGAAAAGAAATTAAAGCTTAAAGTAGAAGATATGCGTAATGAATGAAAAAAGAATGGAGGCTTTTGAAAAATGGAAGGTTCATGAAAACGATTTGTCTTAGCAAAACATATAAACCTCATTTTCTAACATTCCTTTAGACACATAAATATCTTTTCCAACATATAAGTGCACATAGTATCTAACGGATGGATCAACTTTAAAATCACCAATTAACCCTTCAAAAGAATTTTTACAATTAAAAACTTTAAAATCACCAATTAACCCTTCAAAAGAATTTTTACAATTAAAATTCCCCTGAAAACTTAGCCATTGTGTTCTTAAAGATGGGATAAAAAAAAATCCTTACTTTTCTACACATCTACAAAAACTAAGTTACCTCCCATTGAATGGGGTGAAGGGTAGAGCTTACCACCATCCTCCAAGGACTTCTTATAATGTAGCATTAAAAGATCCAATTCCTCCCTTCCCACATTGGATAGTTGTCCCTCATAGGATCTCTCCTCTCCTGGGAGATTCTCTTGTTCGAGTGTATGGGCTAGCATGAACTTATGAGTCTCCTCAACAATCTTAACTAAGTGTTTCCTTTGATTGCACAATTGTTGGGAAGCTTTTTCATGCCACTGAACAGATGAATTTGTATTGGCAACAAAATAATTCACTAATGCTTTTAATGATGTCTCACCAAAAACATCAATGTGAGCTTGTAATTTTGCCAATCAACACACTAATATATTTTTTTCTTTTTTTTTTGAAAAACGAAATAAAAATGATGAACATGCAGCAATGATGAATAATGCAATTTAATTCATGAAGAAAGAAATAAAAAGGAAACAAAACGAAATCTACTATATCGCCTTCAGGTCATTGGATCATGTACCAAGGATAACACCTAGCAAAGATAAGAAGCAAGTTAGATACATAATTAATGATTAAAAACAAAACTACAAGGTTCAAAGTTAGTAAAAAGAACATAGTCAAAGCTCATAGGTTAGGTTAGGTTTTAAGGGTGTACAAAAATACATGAAATACAAAAGATATCACCTTTTTGCGAAAAGAACAATTATACATATCTTACATATTTACATATTTACATGGTTAAATCAACAAAATCCAAGTTTTCATGCTATTGTTCCACAGCAACGGCGCCAAAAACTTGATGTGTCCGCACTTGGGTGTAAAAATCATACAAAAACTAAATACATTCCAAATCAAGTTTAAATTAAAACGTTCAACCCAAATCACACATATGAGTAAGCGTACTCATCATTAACCGAGCATAAGGTTCAAACGAGTGTCAATCCTCAAGGAACAAGTAGACATTAATTACATTTCTTTCATTGTTTAACCGACTCGATAAAGTGAAAAATAAATAAAAAGAAAATCAAAATAAAAGAAAAACAAAATAAAAATATATGCATGTCAAGGATGGAGAAGTATGTAGCTCAAACCATTATTTAGACAAACATGACCTTAACGAACTCAACCATTATCATAACTAATTATTCCATTGGCATCATGAAGGATTAAGATAGACACACTTCTTTTTCAATCCACGAATCCCTATCTTCTAGGTAACTTAGTATCACATGTTCTGTCTCAACCACTCTTACCCAAAAGATGCATTAAACACAATCCTTGATTAAATTTTCATATTTTGGCAAATTTAAAACATGAAACTAATTAATGAATCCATATTCTGGTAGACATCAATTAACCTTTAATTACCAGTTCTTAGCAATTAACCCATTTTTCAAGCAAGTTAAGAGACAACAAATATGAAACCAATGAATTGAAACTACCATCAACACCTTTTTCAAGCAAGTCAATGGAAAGAAACAACCCCTTAATCTTGTAATCAATCCAAGTAATTAAATACCAAGAAGAACAATCAATTAATCAAAAGATCAAATACCTCTAAATATCATGAATATCTAAAATAATGTCAAATTACAATAAAACAATTAACATATCATTGTCCAAGAAAAAGAAAACAAAGTAAAAGAAAGCACTCATAGACAAGCCTCCTTCTTCTTCCTTTGAAAACCTTCTTGCACAAACCTCATTGAATTGAAGAATTCCTCATTTGATTGAGTGATTTTCTCTGATGATCAATGAATTCTCCCATTTTTCCTTGTGTTTTTCATCTATTTATAAGTTTAGGAAGTGCCTAAACTCATAGGTACAAAGTTCTTGGCCGAGTAGAAGTTGGAAGATACTAAAACTCTTCAGATTACCAATAATCACATAGAAAAATCATAGCACCGCCTTGGCTTCAGGGCACAGTCGGCGCCGCCTTGGCTCTCGGAGCTGATGCTGTAGGATTTCTATCATGCATAATCAGATTAAGCGCAGCGGAAAACAACAAGAAATCCAAGCCATGAATCACAGGTTTGCAATAGAAACGGGAAAAAGGAGAAGATTGCGTTTATTACCTCGTGAAGCCGGAATTCAAAAAATTTCAGAAACAAGAACGCATGCGCGATCCAGATTATCCAAAACCGTTCACTGCAGCTCAACTAAAGTCTAAGAAAGAATTCCCTCTAATGATAATCCACACAAAGTTGAATGCTCACAATCTCACAATTCTATGCTAGTAGAATTCGGGAGGCTAGGGTTTTGATCAAGAAGAGAGACGGCTAGGGTTTGATCAAGAGAGAGGCAGAGAAACGGTTTCTCTGTTATTGCGTGAATAGTCTATAACCCTAAGGAAACTATTTCCTTATATTTATAGATTTATAATTACCATAAATTGCAACTTAGTCCTTCAACGTCCAATTGTCAACAAATTGGTCCTTGAAGTTTACTTAATTACAATTAGGTCCCATGAATTATAACAAACTTATAATTCACCTATAAATATATTTCATTCTCTTAATTAACCCCACAATATTATCAAATAATATATTTGAGCATTCAAACCTTTATTGTGTGTGGCCCATTAGGTTTCCTGGTCTTATTGGTAGCATAATATGAATTAATTCTAACAATATTAGAATTAATAATCCTTAATAAAATAAAGGATTAAATTTATTAATTCTCTAATTAATAAATTCATATTTAGCATATCAAGAGCGACATCTAGCAATGACTCTTGACCACCCAAAAGTCCAGAAAGTCAAGTGGCTTGACATGAACCTTTCAATAGCAAATTATCAGTGCAATAAACTCCTTTCAACATACAATATCTCATTCGGTCTAGAGCATGGAATTAGTGCCAACTCCCTCCAGAATATTATTAATTCTGGCCTGAATATTTTAGTACTTGTTCAAGAAATCCATTACTCGATATGTGTATCAATTGGAACCATTTCCATCACATAGTCGCCTTGGCCAAGGACTTCATGAGTAATGATTTCTACAAGTGGCCTTGAGATATACTCTCCTACTATTAGGAGTGGTGAATCCTTTATTGACCCTCTCAACTACTTTTGTTTACTTTACGTTGTACCTAATATCCATCCCATAGGCAGTCCTAGATAAGACTCCAAAGATTAGAATCAAAGTACAATGCTCGATAAACAAAGTACCTTGGAGATCTCAAGTCTAAGGATACTTGCACATTTGCTATAATGAGATTCTATCACTGGCACTAAATAGTTATCCAAGTGATTATCTCGTAGTTAGGTCATCCAATGAACTTGTTTCAAAACAAGCATCCACACGTTAATCCTGAGTATCCCAATACCCACGGATATGAGAACCACCGCTTGATCCAATCAAGAGATATAACATGTGCCAGTCTTGGCGTATTAATATTGTCCCATCTTATTAATACTATGACTGGGGATTATTTAAGTAGAAACACTGCATAGTGTAGTAGGAATCTCACATCATGATCTCTATCATGATTTCCTTAACAGTGTGTTGTACTAGAGACTTTATCTAACGGTTTGTACACATATTTAGATATAACAATCAAATTGAAAGATAAAGATTGTCTCTTATTAATTTAATATGCAATATATATGGTACAAGTGATTGCTTCTAGGGCACAACACTAACAAACTCCCACTTGCACTAGAGCCAATCATTCATGTATCGAATATCAAATGACTCAACATATTTATCATGTTTCTTCTGGGAAAGCGCTTTAGTGAGTGGATCAGCTATGTTCTGATCCGTGGGAATTCTCTCTATCTTTACATCTCCTCTATCTATGATTTCTCTAATCAGATGATAGAGTCTAAGTACATGCTTGGATTGTTGATGAGATCGTAGTTCCTTTGCCTATGCAATGGCTCCATTGTTGTCACAATATAAAGGTATCGAATCAACAATACTGGGCACCACTCCAAGTTCAGTGATGAACTTCTTGATCCATACTGCTTCTTTAGCTGCTTCAGAAGCTGCTATGTACTCTACTTCAGTAGTCGAATCGGCAATAGTCTCTTGTTTGGAGCTCTTCCAACTAACTGCCCCACCACCTAATGTAAATACGTAGCCAGATTGTGATTTGAAGTCGTCCTTATCGGACTAAAATCTAGCATCAGTATACCATCTTACTTGTAAATCACCATCTCCATATATCAAGAATGCATCATTAGTCCTTCGTAAGTACTTAAGGATATTCTTTACAGCCGCCCAGTGACCCTCTCCAAGATCAGATTGGTATCTTCTCGTCAAACTAAGAGCACATGATACATCGGGCCTAGTACATATCATAACATACATGATAGACGCAATTTCCGAAGTATATGGAATTCTACTCATGTGATCCCTTTCAACTTGTGTCTTTGGAGACATCGACTTTGAAAGGCTTACACCATGTGTCATAGGTAAGAATCCTCTTTTGGATTGATCCATGCTGAACCTTTTTAGCACTTTGTCTATGTATATAGACTGTGAAAGACATAGCAACCTTCTAGATCTATCTCTATTGATCTTTATTCCCAGAATATAGGTTGCTTCTCCAAGGTCTTTCATGGAGAACATCTTGGGCAACCAAATCTTCACTGATTGAAGAGTGGAAACATCATTTCCTATAAGCAATATGTCATCTACATAAAGCAATAGGAAAACAACTTTACTCCCACTAGCCTTCTTGTACACACAAGGTTCATCCATATTTTGAATGAAACCAAATTCTTTAATTGTCTCATCAAAACGGATATTCCAACTCCTAGATGCTTGCTTAAGCCCATAAATGGACCTTTGCAACTTGCACACCTTTGTGCCATCTTCGAATATGAAACCTTCAGGCTGTGTCATATACACTTCCTCAATCAGGTTTCCATTAAGAAAAGCTATTTTCACATCCATTTGCCAGACCTCATAATCGTAATGAGCGGCAATGGCTAGGAGTATTCTTATGGATTTCAACATCGCAACTGGTGAAAAAGTTTCGTCATAGTCAATACCTTGTCGTTGACGATAACCTTTTGCTACCAAGCGAGCCTTATAGGTAACCACATTACCATCCATGTCAGTTTTCTTTTTGAAAACCCATTTACACCCTATAGGCTTGATTCCTTCAGGTGGATCAACTAAAGTCCATACTTGGTTGTCATACATGGAATCCATCTCTGACTTCATAGCTTCGAGCCATTTGTCAGATTCTGAACTATTCAGAACATCCTCATAAGTAGTAGGCTCATCGTCATCTATGAGCAATACATCATTATGGTCACTTATGAGAAATCCATATCTCTCAGGTACCACTCGTATCCTACTTGACCTACGAAGCTCTTGTGTGTTAGAAGGTTCATCTATTTGAATAGATATAGGTTTAGAAGGTTGATCAATATTTGTTTGCTCTTCTTGAACTTCACTAAGTTCAAGCTTGCTCCTACTATCTTCTTTGAACATGTGCTCCTTCTCTAAGGAGACAACATGTTTTGAAATAAAAACTTTATTTTCGGAAGGAATATAGAAGTAATATCCAAACGATTCTTTTGGATATCCAACAAACAAACATTTGTCAGACTTATTTTCAAGTTTGTCTGACATTACCTTTTTAACAAAAGCAGGGCAACCCCAAATCCTTAAATGAGATAACTTTGGTCTCTTACCAAAGAATAACTCATAAGGAGTGGTATCAACCGTTTTTTATGGAACTCTGTTTAAAATGTAAACTGCAGTCTCTAGTGCGTACCCCTAAAACGATTTTAGTAGGTCTGCAAAAGCCATCATAGTCCTTACCATGTCTAGAAGGGTTCGATTCCTTCTCTCAGATACACCGTTATGTTGAGGTGTATATGGTGGAGTCCATTGAGATAATATTCCGTTATCTCTTAGATAACTTAGAAACTCTTGACTTAAGTATTCACCTCCTCGATCGGATCTAAGAGTTTTAATACTTTTGCCAAGTTGTTTCTCTACTTCATTCTTGAAGTCTTTGAAACGGTCAAAGGCTTCAAATTTGTATTTCATCAAATACAAATACCCATATCGAGAATAATCATCAATAAAGGTAATGAAGCATTGATAACCTCATCTTGCTTGTATTGACATTAGGCCACATACATCTGAATGTACGAGTTCTAATAACTCTTTTGCCCTTTCTCCTTTTCTTGAAAAATAAGTTTTAGCCATTTTTCCAAGTAAACAAGATTCGCATATGTCATATGATTCGTAATCAAATGACCCTAAGTCACCCAATTTGTATAAATTAGACACACGTTTTTCATTTACATGGCCTAAACGACAATGCCATAAGTAAGATGAGATTAAGTTATCCTTTTTATGTTTTTTTTACTTATATTGAGAATTAGATTATACATGTCTAGAACATATAAACCATTGATCAAAGTTGTAGAACCATAATGAATATCATTTAATGAGAAAGAACAACATTTATTCTTAAAACTTAAATGAAATCCGAATAAGTCTAAACAAGCAACTGAGATAATATTTTTCAACAAAACTGGTACAAAATAACAGTTTTGTAGTTCTAAAACTAATCCAGAAGGTAGATTGAGATGATAAGTCCCCACAGCTAGTGCAACAACCTTTGCTCCATTTGCAACTCGTAGGTCCACGTCACCTTTCTCTAACCTTCTACTGTCCTTTAGTCCCTACAAATTATTGCATAAATGAGATCCACAACCGGTATCCAATACCCATATCTCATTATTAAAGGCAGTATTAATCTCAATCATAAACATACCAGGATTAGAAGTAGAAGTGCTTGCAAGCTTCTCCTTCTCCTTCTTTTCCTTCACAGTCTCCAAGTAGGCCTTGCAGTTACACCTTCAATGGCCCATTTTGCCACAATGATGACATGGGCCTTTAGGGGCAGCCTCCTTCTTCTTGACACCTCCTTTGGGCTTAGTAAGAGTGTTCTTCTTCTTCTTCTTAGAAACCTTTTTCTTAGAAGATGAAGAACCTACTAACAAGATTGCCTTATCATCCTTTTTCATAGAGGACTCAGCAGTCTTAAGCAGATTGATTAGCTCAGGTATTGTGGTCTCAACATTATTCATGTGGTAGTTGATCACAAACTACGAAAAACCACTTGGTAATGATTGTAGAATTAAGTTAATACTTAAGTCATGATTCATTACGAACCCAAGAGACCCAAGTTTTTCAATGTAGCCCAACATCTGCAGCCCATGAGTGGCCACTGAAGCACCCTCAACCATCTTAGCACGGAACAGTTGTTTAGAGATCTCATATCTCTCTGTTCTAGCTTGTTTATCAAACAGCTCTCTAAGATGGAGGATCATTGATTGAGCATCCATATGCTCATGCTGTTTTTGCAGCTTAGGAGACATTGACGCCAGCATGATACAAGATGTTGTGTCGCTATCTTCTTTGTGCTTCTTGTGGACAGCATGCTCTTCAGCAGGAGCATCTTGAGTTGGAGGTGGCGGAATAGGAGCTTCTAGCACGTAGAACAACTTTTCTGACTTGAGAACGATTCTCAAGTTTCTATACCAGTCCAAATAGTTTGATTCAGTGAGCTTGTTTGTTTCCAAGATGCTACGCAAGTTTAGGTTTGTCGACATGATGCAAATGACCTAGATGTAAAGATAGAATTATTAGAACATGTATATGCAAATGCAATGCAATTAATTAGGTCTTTAATTAAGCGCATAATTATTCCACTATTTTACTCAAACCAATAGCCCTCACTATTGACTCGGGGAAGCCCGTTGGAAGCTTTCCTAGTGGACCAGTGTCCAAATTCCTTAAGAATAACCTTGGGTTTGCCCAACAAGCCATCCTTAAGTTCATTGGTAGGTATCCAATACCAATTACATCGTATGTAACTACCGGATCATTGGGTGATTAACAGCTTTTAATCTTAAAGCCTTTTGGGCTACCCCGACTTTTCCTCTAAATTTCTTTATGCTTGAGTTTGCCCAACCGGGATAAAGAATTTAGTTAAACCCAACCCATTAATCAGGAATTTAATTCCAAAAGAATTTAATTCCATAGCTTGAACATGCCCGATGTCAAGTAGGCTTGGGTTTGCCCAACAACCTGGTCTTGAAAAAGGACTCTCGTTCTTACTATATTAATGGAAGGAATTAGGTTTAATTTTAATTGAGGGATTTGTTCCTTTTAGTGGTCTCATCGTTAGGCATGCATACAATTTATTAATAAGCAGCATAAATTGATAAACATGGTAATAAACAATTACGTGGCATGGTTATAGACTTTCTAAATTAATTTCCTCGAGCCACCAAGGAAAATAATATGGTCAACCCTATGTGTTCATGCATGATACAAGTAGAGGGTCTTACCATCTCACCTTATTTTGAACGCCATCTTCAAAATCTTGAAAATAAAATTCTACCTCAATCTAACCTATATAATCTAATTACATAATTTCCTAAAAGGAGAAACCTCAAGTTACATTCGAGGGGAGTTAGATGAGAAGAGAATTACATCAAAATTTGAGAGAATGCAGGACACGCAGGCCCTATTTCATTAAAACAAAGTGGCAAAAATGCATGAACAGATATAGTTTCTTTTAGTCCATAACCATCCACCATGCCATTAACTATGCTTAAACAAAATAAACATATACTTTTATTATTCCAAAATCATTATTTTGGGAAAATAAAACAAATTCTAAAATCAACATTTAAGAAAAATACATTAATTTTAAATTTTCAAAATCACTATTTTGAAAGATAAAATTGATTGTCTCAAAACTAATTTTGAGAAAATGCTTCTGGGTCCCATCACGCAACGATAACGGTGGTCTCGCTGGCGTCTGCGGGCGGGGGTCAAGGGGGTAGCGCCCCCTTGGAAAAATTTTTATTTTACCACCTCTCATCAAATGAGATTTTCCCTTTCAAAATTCTATTCCAGAACCTTTTTTTTTTTTTTTTACACCGAACAGTAACCACCGCGTGCGGCTTGGATTTTCTGGAAATTTTTTGTTCAGTTCGGGGCCGTTCCAAGATCAATCAAACCAGTTTTTGACGTTGATCTTTGTTAATCTTTATTAACAAACCATTGTGATCATTCTCACAGTCAATTTAACAATCCAAATTGTTAAACGGAAGGCTTAATTACAGGATGAACATCAACTGAAGCCAAAACCTGAACACAGACGCAGAACCATTCTGCAATATTTTCAAAAGCATAAAACCCACGACGCAAAAACGATTTCTGCAACCCATATTATGCAAAACAAAACCCAGACGATTACATACAAACCAGCAGACATGATCATACAATTAACATGCTGTAATCATGCAATTTACATGCTTGAACAATTCAAAGTAATAAAACATCCCATTAAAATACAAACCCGTAGGTTCACAATGGTTTGTTAATAAAGATAAACAAAGATCAACGTCAAAAACTGGTTTTGATTGATCTTGGAACGGCCCCGAACTGAACAAAAAATTTCCAGAAAATCCAAGCCGCACGCGGTGGTTACTTGTTCGGTTTTTTTTCGATTCGAGGTCGTTCCAAGATCAATCAAAACCAGTTTTTGACGTTGATCTTTGTTAATCTTTATTAACAAACCATTGTGATCATTCTCACAATCAATTTAACAATCCAAATTGTTAAACGGAAGGCTTAATTACAGGATGAACATCAAGCTGAAGCCAAAACTCGAACACGGACGCGAGAACCATTCTGCAATATTTTCAAAAGCATAAAACCCACAACGCAAAAACGATTTCTGCAACCCAGATTATGCAAAACAAAACCCAGACGATTACATACAAACCAGCAGACATGATCATACAATTAACATGCTGTAATCATGCAATTTACATGGTTGAACAATTCAAAGCAATAAAACATCCCATTAAAACACAAACCCGTAGGATCACAATGGTTTGTTAATAAAGATTAACAAAGATCAACGTCAAAAACTGGTTTTGATTGATCTTGGAACGGCCCCGAACTGAACAAAAAATTTCCAGAAAATCCAAGCTGCACGCGGTGGTTACTGTTCGGTTTTTTTTTTTTCAGTTCGGGGCCGTTCCAAGATCAATCAAAACCAGTTTTTGACGTTGATCTTTGTTAATCTTTATTAACAAACCATTGTGATCATTCTCACAATCAATTTAACAATACAAATTGTTAAACGGAAGGCTTAATTACAGGGATGAACATCAAGCTGAAGCCAAAACACGAACACGGACGCAGAACCATTACGCAATATTTTCAAAAGCATAAAACCCACAACGCAGAAACGATTTACGCAGCCCAGATTATTCAAAACAAAACCCAGACGATTACATACAAACCAGCAGACATGATCATACAATTAACATGCTGTAATCATGCAATTTACATGCTTGAACAATTCAAAGCAATAAAACATCCTATTAAAACACAAACCGGTAGGCTCTGATACCACTGTAGGATTTCTATCATGCATAATCAGATTAAGCGCAGTGGAAAACAACAAGAAATCCAAGCCATGGATCACGGGTTTGTAATAGAAACGGGAAAAAGGAGAGGATTGTGTTTATTACCTCGTGAAGTCGGAATTCTAAAAATTTCAGAAACAAGAACGCAGGCGCGATCCAGATTATCTAAAATCGTTCATTGCAGCTCAACTGAAGTCCAAGAAAGAACTCCCTCTAATGATAATCCACAAAAAGTTGAATGCTCACAATCTCACAATTCTATGCTAGTAGAATTCGGGAGGCTAGGGTTTTGATCAAGAAGAGAGACGGCTAGGGTTTGATTAAGAGAGAGGCAGAGAAACGGTTTCTCTATTATTGCGTGAATAGTCTGTAACCCTAAGGAAACCGTTTCCTTATATTTATAGATTTATAATTACTATAAATTGCAACTTAGTCCTTCAACGTCCAATTGTCAACAAATTGGTCCTTGAAGTTTACTTAATTACAATTAGGCCCCATGAATTATAACAAACTTATAATTCACCTATAAATATATTCCCTTCTCTTAATTAACCCCACAATATTATCAAATAATATATTTGAGCATTCAAACCTTCATTGTGTGTGACCCATTAGGTTTCCTGGTCTTATTGGTAGCATAATATGAATTAATTCTAACAATATTAGAATTAATAATCCTTAATAAAATAAAGGATTAAATTTATTAATTCTATAATTAATAAATTCATATTTAGTATATCAAGAGCGACATCTAGCAATGACTCTTGACCACCCAAAAGTCCAGAAAGTCAAGTGGCTTAACATGAACCTTTCAATAGCAAATTATCAGTGCAATAAACTCCTTTCAATATACAATATCTCATTCGGTCTAAAGCATGGAATTAGTGCAAACTCCCTCCAGAATATTATTAATTCTGGCCTGAATATTTTAGTACTTGTTCAAGAAATCCATTACTCGATATGTGTATCAATTGGAACCATTTCCATCACATAGTCACCTTGGCCAAGGACTTCATGAGTAATGATTTCTACAAGTGGCCTTGAGATATACTCTCCTACTATTAGGAGTAGTTAATCCTTTATTGACCCTCTCAACTACTTTCGTTTACTTTACGTTGTACCCAACATCCATCCCATAGGCGGTCCTAGATAAGACTCCAAATATTAGAATCAAAGTACAACGTTCGATAAACAAAGTACCTTGGAGATCTCAAGTCTAAGGATACTTGCACACTTGCTATAATGAGATTCTATCACTGGCACTAAATAGTTATCCAAGTGATTATCTCGTAGCTAGGTCATCTAATGAACTTGTTTCAAAACAAGCATCCACACGTTAATCCTGAGTATCCCAATACCCACGGATATGAGAACCACCGCTTGATCCAATCAAGAGATATAATATGTGCCAGTCTTGGCGTATTAATAATGTCCCATCTTATTAATACTATGAATGGGGATTATTTAAGTACAAACACTGCATAGTGTAGTAGGAATCTCACATCATGATCTCTATCATGATTTCCTTAACAGTGTGTTGTACTAGAGACTTTATCTAACGGTTTGTACACATATTTAGATATAACAATCAAACTGAAAGATAAAGAATGCCTCTTATTAATTTAATATGCAATATACATGGTACAAGTGATTGCCTCTAGGGCACAACACTAACAGATGCCGGTTGTGTTATGCTTCTCTACTCGTTCACCAATTTATCTTCGAATTTTGCACAATGTGTTCCAAAATGCAGCCGGTGCCGGTTCCAGCTTCACAGTCGCTGCTGCCTTTGTCCCGTTCTACTCTATTTCAATAATTTTTCCGTCTCTTCGAATTCCGTTTCAACAGTGCATGGCCGGCACCGGTTCTAGGGCCCTAGCCAGTGCCGTCTCTCATCTGTTTTGCGACATTTTTGTTTTGTTTTATCCTTAAAATCTAAAATAAAGAACAAAATATCTTTTCAAGGGTAAAATCTCAAATATGAAGGAATATGACTAGTTATTAAACAAAATGTATTACAAATGAACCTCAAATAACTAGGAACAACATGACTAATTTAGCCCCTATCAATGCTTATGTGTACCGGCTGCCTAGGAGGTTTATGAATAATGTTTTGTGTGAGGAAGAACTGAATATTCATGGTAGTTTGAAGGATTGGTTTTGGTTGATGAGATGATAACCGGAGTAGAATGAAAATGGGAGTTACT
This sequence comes from Voacanga thouarsii, assembly GCA_026120185.1. Classification (NCBI taxonomy): domain Eukaryota; kingdom Viridiplantae; phylum Streptophyta; class Magnoliopsida; order Gentianales; family Apocynaceae; genus Voacanga; species Voacanga thouarsii. The sequence continues at coordinate 1,397,688 of JANUWF010001774.1, forward strand.
TGGTTAGAAAAATGAATTATACTAGATTTTTATTAGAAGAAGTGAATTTGTGTTGAATAACCATGACTCTTGTGATCTATTGAAATTTTAAAACTATAGAATTAGAGATCATTTGAAGAAAAATTGAATGAATTCAGGTTCCCAAGGTGTTAAAGGATAAAGGAAAACAAATGATAGCATAAATAGTAGAATTGAAGCAAAACTACTGGGGTTGTTTTTACCTGTATTATATCACAAGAGCAATGACTCTGAAAAGTGCTTACATAGAAGTAATGTTAATATTCTTACTGTCATTTTGGTATATCATAGATACAAATTGGAGTTGTGGATTGAAAGTTATGTGCAAAACAAAATTATATGTCAAAGCAGCAAAAGGGAGGAAAGATATGAAAAAAGGAAAATGAAAGAATTGAACAAATAATGAAAAAATAATGTGAACGAAAGTTGAACATTTTCCTTAGCCCGGCTAACAGTCGGTTGGACGTCAGTTACCCATCAGGCACGTCAACTAATTATCGACTACTTTTGACCAAACACGATTTAACCTAAAAACAATTTTGGTGTAGGTTTATCAATAAACGACCAACAATATATTGAAAATAGAGGAAACAGGGGTCGAACGTCCATGATCGGGATGAGTTAATTATGACACGACATGAGTCCTTTTGATTTCTAAAACCTTTTGAAAGCTAGTGTGCTTCATTTTTTCATGAAATGCTATGTTTTATACAGTTTTGGAAATTCTTGAATATATTTAAGGGTATTTGAGAAAGAATTGTTTTGGGCTATTTTGGGCTCGAATGAACTTCATAATTGGTTTGGAAACCTTAATGGATGATTAAAGCATGAATTTTGTGAAATTAGTCCTTTTTGGATTAAATATTTGGGATTTTCAGAAAATGGCAATCTTTGGAGTCGGGTATTCATAAATTGACTGGAATGCCCTTATTAGAACATTTTATGGAAATGTGTTTAGAAACTTTGAATTTAATCCCCTTTAGGATTAGAATTCTTGATTTCTTGAAATAAGTTTCTTTTTGGAATTGGTATTTGGATAATAATTCAAATGTCCTTATTGGAATGTTTTATGAAAATCTTTGGAATCGGATATTCGGTAAATGACCGAAATATCCTTGTTGGAGCTCTTGCGAACACTTTTCAAATCAGGTAAGGATAAAGTGACTCGAATACCCTCATAAAGTCATTTGAAAGTGGGGATGGGTAAAATGACCTGAATGCCCTTGGAAATACTTTTGTGATCAAGTACGAGTGAAATGACCCAGATACTCTTGGAAACTTATTTTGATGTGTGAAAAGAACTCTTTACCATATTTTGACATGGTTTTGGAAATTGATCTCTCGGGATGAGATTGACTTTTGAAAAATAACATTTTGATCCCGAAAATTTCTTTATTAGCTTGATGTGCCTATAGAATGAATTAATTGGCCCTGCGGAGCCTATGGAATTTTTTATCTAACTTGTGAGTCAGTGGGATCAATTTTTGCAATATAATATTTTTCCCCAAAAATATTTGATTTGAAAATCCTGTAGGATCAAATAACCATCTGGCCTGATCAATCAATAGGGGTTGGTATTGGTAATGTTGAGCACTCAGCAAGGACTTTGATCTTTATACTAGCTCATGTTAGAGATAGATGACTCCAAGTAATTCGATTAGTTCTAGGGTTTGTCTTACTCTAAATAGGGCGACAGGACATTGAAAAAAGTCATCCTAGCTAGTCGTTTAGCACTTGGTAATTGTCGTGACTGTGGATGAATATTATTTTTGAGCCATTCGCTGAATGCCAGGCAGAGACACTCGGTATGTTTGACTCCTTACTGCCTTGATGGTGATTGACGTAGAATTGGGACCCCTGGCTTATGGTGCCAAGAGTGTTTTGCAGTACACTTGGCATGTTGCGGTAGACCTATTGTTTATTCTGAGCAGTACGCTATGATGTACTTATTTTTGGTGGTGCACAGTTGAGTACTATAGGATGCGGTCTAAGTACAATGATATGTGGTGATGAAGGTAAAGATTGCAAGCTTTACATACAGGCCGACTCTCTATTGAAGAAATGCCTATAATTTGAAAATTGGGGCAATAATTTGAAATTGAAACATAATTTTTCAAAAATGTTTGAGTTCTAAATAACCACTTCTTTAGAAAGTTTTGGAATTGTTTCCAGTGTGAAAATGAAATGCTTTCCCAATAAGAGTTTTATGTACTTTATCTCTTTACTAAACCACTAGCACACACGGGACTCACTGGGTGATTTGTCACTCACATGTGTCTTTTATCTTACCTTTTTTGTAGGATCTGGAGTTGAGTATAGCTATGAATAAAAGGACAAAACCACAGTAACAATAGTATGGGTCTGGATAGTTTCCCTTTTGATAATGTACCTTATTACTGATGTAGTATGGGATATTGCATGTATGAGATGCTCTGTTATATATATATATATATATATATATATATATATGACCATCAGTATGGGATGTTTATATGGATCTGGACCTTGTATACTCTTCTGGTTTCGTTATAAAGACCTATTATCTGGGTAACTGGACAGGACGGCACCTGATGTTGATGTGCTTCTGCTGTTATCTTTAGTATGTATGTTACAACTGCAGCTTCGTGAGTCCATAACTACCCTCACTAGGAGGCAAGATGCCCAGGAACAACAATGGGTACAATGGATACAAAGATTTCTTGGAACTTAAGGGGGCAATGGTTTGCTATAGGGCCAATGATGATGAGATGACGAGGATGGGGATGATCATGATGATGAGGATTGAGCATTCTTCCACTGATTTGTATTTCTTTTCTTTAGCTTTCTTTTCTATTTATATTTTCATAACTTTTCTTAGGATTTCTTTTTAGTTGATTTTTCTTGTCTTTTTTTTTCTTTTAATTTTCTTTTATTTTTCTAGAATTATGTTTTCTATTTTTTGTCTCTTTTGTCTTTTCTAGGTACAATTTCCTCAATGACTCCTTGTGGTGGATTCACATGTGTTGGAACTAACTTACAATAGAAGTATTTTCTTTTCTCCATTCTTTCTTTTTATTTATTTTGGTCCATTGTCTTTGCTTTCATTGTTATATTTTTTTTGCTATTGAAGACAATGTCCAGTTTAAGTGTGGGGGAGAATTTAGCATTGAAGATATTTTCTATTTATTTTTGGATCGATTTTTCAGAAATTTTTACTTTTTGTGCTTTTCATTGCTTTAGCAAGGTTGTATTTCTTTCTCTCTCTCTCTTTTTTTTTTTTACTTAGATATGAGTTTTGTCATTCATATGGTGAATTTTTATTGACAATAAAATGGTTTATTGGATGGGATACGTTAAGACTTGAGAATTTGGATTAATCTTGTTTATACATTTGTGTTTGAGTATTATTTGATTCATCTAGTTTGAATGTGGATAATGTGATGAATGTGGAAAAAGTTGTTGCCTAACTTTTATATTATGGGTTTGAACTTTGCTTGACTTTGAGTTGTGAGAAGGAATGAGAGGGGGAAAAAAATCTTTGAGTGGAAAGATTGTGAAAGAAAAAAAATTGATTGTGAGTAGAAAATTGAGAAAAATGAATTGATTATTTTTCATCTTTGAGGGTGAGAAAGTACTTTTCCTTGTTTATGGAGGCCAATACGGATAGTGAACAGAAATCCACTTTCTTGAGGTAATTAATTCTCTGGAGCAAAGAAAAGAACGAAATTTGTTGAAAAAAAATGATGATTGATGGCTATAAGGGGGCCAATACTGTGAGTGAAGAAAAATCCATTCACTTGAGGCTATCAATTCCCCAAGTCATTAAAAAATTTGAGAGAAAAAAATTTGAGTGCTTTCCTTGAATCATGATTTGAGTTGCGCAATTTTTGGATTTATAATACTTGAGTTGGTAAAGAGCTTGACTTATACGATTCATGTTATCTATATTTTTGCTTGAATAGTGAAATAATGTCTTAGACTAGCGTATAAACTTGTTTAATTCGACTTTAATGGCTCTTGATATGTTTTGTTTAGTACTTTATTTTGTGAATGTTTTCAAAGGGTTGAAAGAATGGTAAGGACATATCTAAGGTTTGAAAGGCAATTGTGGCTTTGTTCTAAGTGAACTTTTTGAAAGATTGTCCTATTTTTCTTTGTTCTAAAGCGTTTTGCGTGAGGACAAGCAAAAATTCAAGTATGAAGGAATGTGATGGGGGTAAAATTCATCTATATTTTCCTAATTATTTGAGAATGTTTTGTGATACAATTGGTGCAATACCTAGTTATATTCCTTTATATTTGATATTTTTATCCTTAGAAAGGTGTTTTGGATTTTTATTGCAGAAAATGATGAAAAAATGAAAAATCCGTCATCGTCAAAGCACGACCGATATGTGGAGCTAACCCTATGACAAATCCTCCAAGTGGATATATTCAAGACAAAGCGATTGAAGGTAAGAGAGCTGAGGGAGTTGCCATGGCTCAAGCCTTTGGAAAGATAACAAAAATTTTTTAAAGTTTGGTTGAAAAGAGAGGACCACAAGGTGAGGATGAAGCATTGGAAAGATTTTTGAAATTGCACCCTCCAATTTTCTTGGGAGAAGTTGAGCAAGACTAAAAAGTTTACTCATGGCTTAAAAGTCTAGAAGATATCTTTTGAACTCTGTAGTACTCCGAGGAGAGAATGGTTAAGTTCGCAGCCTTTTGCTTGTGAGGTTTAACTTGAGATTAGTGAACAAGAGTCTAAGAGGCATGGAAGCAGAGCGGAATGGAATGGAGTTGGGATAATTTTGTGATGGTCTTCCGAGCGGAATATAAACCACAATGGGTGGTTGAGAAATGGGAGAATGAGTTTCAAAACATGAAACAAAGTGATATGACAATGGCTCATTATGCTGCATAGTTTAACCGCCTATCAAAGTATTATTATTGTTTGGTCAAAACAAAGCAGAATCTCACTTAATAATTTGTGAAAGATTTAAGACCAGAGTTAAGGAAAGCTCTTGATAGGGGCTAAATTAGTCTTATTTTTTCTAGTTATTTGAAATTCTTTTGTGATACATTTTGTTCAATAACTAGTTATATTCCTTCATATTTGAGATTTTACCCTTCGAAAGGTATATTGTTCATTATTTCAGATTTTTAGGATAAAACGAAACAAAAACATCGCAAACAAAAGAGAGGCGCCGCTGGCTAGGGCCCTAGAACCGGCATTGGCCATGCACTGTTGACACGTACTTCAAAGTAACAGAAATATTGGTGAAACAGAGCAAAACAGAGTTAAACCGGTGCCGGCTCTAAGAGTTAAGGCAGCATCGGCTGCATTCTGATCTTCATCATGTGAAATTTGGAGAGAAATCGGCAAACAAGTAGAGAAGCAGAACACAACCGGCGCTGGCTCCGAGAGCCAAGGCGGCGCCGGCTGTGCCCTGAAGTTAAGGCGATGCTTTGATTTTTTTACGTGGTTTTTGATAATATGTGGAGTTTTAGTACTTTCCAACTTCTACTCGGCCAAGAACATTGTACCTAGGAGTTTAAGCACTTCCTAAGCCTATAAATAGATGAAAAAGACAAGAGAAAAGGGGAGAATTCATTGATCATCATGGAAAATCACTCAATCAAGGGATGAATTCTTCAATTCACGGAGGATTGTACAAGAAGATCTTCAAAGGAAGAAGAATGGGGCTTGTTTATGAGTGCTTTCTTTTACTTTGTTTTCTTTTTCTTGAACAATGATGTGTTAATTGTTTTATTGTAATTTGACATTGTTTTAGATATTCATGATTTTTAGAGGTATTTGATCTTTTGATTAATTGATTGTTACTTTTGGTATTTAATTACTTGGGTTGATTGAAAGATTAATTGATTGTTTTCCATTAACTTGCTTGAGAATAGGGTTAATGGTGTCAATTTATTTATTTCATATTTGTTGTCTTTTAACTTACCTGAGAATGGGGTTTATTGCTAATGACAGAGTAATTAAAGGTTAATTGATGTCTGCTAGAGTATGGATTCATTAGTTAATTTCATGTTTCACGTTTGCCTAAGAATGGAACCTGAATTAAGGATTGTGGTTAATGCATCTTTTGGGTAAGACTGGTTGAGACAGAGTATGTGATGCCAAGTTACCTAGAAGATAGGGGTTCATGGATTGGGAAAGAAGTAAGTCTACTTTAATCCTTCATGATGCTAAAAGAATGATTAGTTATGATAATGGTTGGGTTTTTTAAGATCATGGTTGTTTAAACAATTATTTGAATTGCATAATTCTACATCCTTGACATGTATATGTTTTTTATTTTTATTTATTTTTTTCATGTTAACAAGTCAGTTAAACAATGAGAGAAAGTTGATTAATGTCTACTTGTTCCTTAAGGATCGACACTCGTTTGAACCCTATGCTCAGTTAATGATGACTATGCTTGCTCATATGTGTGATTTGGGTTGAACGTTTTAATTTAAACTTGATTGGGAATGTACTTAGTTTTTGTATAATTTTTACACCCAAATAAATACGCATCAGCTCTAGCTCATTTTCCGCTGACTAAATACTTCACTGCGGTAGACACGGCGACCAGAATAGAGAATGAAGATAAGAATCAGTTCACAAATAACGTTGTACATTCTGCCTAGCAATTTCCTGCTAAGAGGCTATCTGAGCAACAAGGGAACAACAAAGGAAAGAAAGCTCGATTTACTCCGACTACAACTACTGCAAGAGAAATAATTTGTTTTAAACGTAAGAAGAAAGGACATATAGAGAAGGATTGTTGGTATAAGCATAACCACTAGAGATGCTTCAATTGTGGAGATCTAACCCATATAAGGAATATGTGTCCAAAACTACAACAAATTGCTCAAAGAAGTCCCAATCCACTGGTGAACTAAGTGAACAAAGGAAATGGTAGAGGTAATGAAGGAAACCATCCAAAGCCACAAGTGAGGGCGAAAGTGTTCGCACTGAACCAAAATAATTAGGGAGCTGTTCTTCCTAACGTTAAAGTACGTACACTATCCAAAATTGTAAAGTAAATATATTGATTTATCTTGATTCTAATCACTTCTTTATAAATAAAGATTGTCCATACCATTCAAGAAGGAATAGGTTAGAATTACATTATATGTTGTTTGTGAATACACCTCTAGAAAAATTGGTTGAAGCTAGAAAGTATATACTCGGATGTATGATTAAACTAGGAAGGGAGAAATTATTGAGAGACTTTATAATCATGCCTTTCAAAGGTTACAATCTTATTTTAGTCGTGGATTAGTTATCCGAGCATCACGCTCGAGTTGATTTAAGAACAAGGTGGTGCAAATTGTAAATTCTAGAAGAGATGTATTGTCATTTAAAGGAAGCCAGATGAAGGAGTTGAAGTATTTGATGTTCAAGAATTAAAGCTCGTAAGTTTCTCAAGAAAGGATGCCAAGGATATTTAATATATGTTGTTAACAGGACGAAAGATCAATGTTTGATAGATGGCACGACTGTGAGGAAGGAATATCCGGATGTTTTTGGGCAACTTTACCTCCTCCATAAGATGTAGAATTCACAATTGACTAGATACCTAGGTCTGAACATAAGAGACATGTTAGATTACTGCAACATTAACTTATCCTTCAATAGAAGAGAAAGTGAGATTACTATAAGATCAATTGAAAGTTGCCTAAAATTAATAGAAATAGCTACACCTATAACGGGAGAAGAGGATTGGAATTTCAAGTAGGCGAGTCGGTATTTTTGAAGCTGACTCCAAATTAGAAAATAAACAGATAACCAAAAGATAAAAAGTTAAGTTCACACTATATCGGATATTTCGTATTAAAATGATTGCACCTACAGCAGATACATTGGTGCTTCCTAATGGTTTGACCGGAATTCATGATGTCTTTCATATATCTCAACTGAAGAAGTATAATTTGGACCCAGAACATGTGTGAAATGATGAACCACTGCGGTTATATTTAAATATGAGTTATGCAAAGAGGTTGGTGAAGACTTTAGAACGTAGTACTATGGAATTGAGGAATAAGAAGAATCTTATGGTCAAAGTGTTATGGAATATGAAAGAATCCAAGATGCGATATGGGGAAATAGAGAGTGGGGAAAGGAGAACTATCCAAATTGTTATAAAGTATGGCAATAGACAATCCTCGAAATTCTTTTATGTTAGGAAGGATGTAACATCCAGCATTTTCATACATCATTTTCATTCATAAATATACATGTGATATAGCATTTAAGTGCATGACATTTAGGGGATTTTTATTAAGTATTTATGTAAATAAATTCTACGGCAACTTTTTGTAACAACTATTTATGGGTGAAATATTTCTATAGGAAATTTGTATATACTTATGTGAATATTATCTTATACTTATTTATGATCAACTTCATGTTTTGAATGGAAAATTAATTATTAATATTGGTTTATTGCACTTATTTATTGAAAATTATTATTTTTAGGGCTAATGTGGAAAATTGATTTTGTTGAGGACCCAATTTGATATTTATTAAATAAAACTCCTATTTCACTATTTTAATTATTTTAAAATTTGACCTTATTTATTAATTAACCAATATTTATTTTATTTTATTATTTCATGTATTGATGCAAGACTAATTTTAATATTGTATTTATTTTATTCCCATAAATCCTATAGGCCCTGAATATGTTAAAATACTATTATATCCCTTTTTATAGTAGTCCATTCTTAACAATTGATGTGTTTTAATATTAGCCATTGATTATAAAGAAGTTTTATCACTAAAACAACTTATAAATACTATTTAATTAATATAACTCTTTCTTTTATTAAACAAAACACTTATTCAACAAATAAAATGCCAAACATCAGATCTCTCTCCCTTATTTCACACACCATACATATACACTCGCATAGAACAAGGTATTCTTTCTATTTCTCTCCTCTCTCTTCATCTCCTTATTTTTCTCTCAAGAACACTTAGAACCCTAGCCATAGAACACTCATTTGAAGGCCATTGAACTCAGTAATTTCAAGTATTCAAGCTAATTTTGCAAGAAGGTAACATTTCTCATCTTATTTTCTATGTATTTCATGATTTCGATATGAAGTCTATGTTGGACAGATCTGGAGGCTTTGTGTAGAATTTGATTCTGAGGATTGTAATGATGAAATATTATTGAAATATTGATGCTAACATGTAGAAATGGTGTTGGGTGATTGAATTTGGGTGGTTTGATATGTTTGGAAGGAGATTTGATGGTGAAAATTATGTTTGGAAGTTGATTTATGTGTAGAATTTAGCAATATGTAAATGTTTTGAGATCAGTTCTGGTACCATACTTTGGGGATTTCTATTAAAAAAATAATTCCATCATATTCTTCTATGTCTTAGGAGTAAAACCCGGTTGGAATGATGCAAATTGAACTTGTAGTTGATTTTATATGGCCTTTTGAATATTCCTTGTTCTCAGACTTTTGCAACCTAATTTCTCTCTAATTTTGGGTCTTCAGATTAAGGCCTTTCACTTCGAATTTGATTCTAAATGTTTAATAAAACATACCTATTTGAATAAGGAGTCATTAGAACTTGGAATCATGAGATTTGGACTTGTATTCTATTTTTAATGATTTCCACAAAAATACTGCTCAATCAGGTTTTTAGAGTTACTGTAATGGTAGACTTATTTTGTGTAATTTTTCGAACTACTTAGAGATGTTCTTTTTCAATAAACATTTAACTGTATATTCCTTATATTCTGAAAAGTTTTATTGAATTTGGATTAGATTTTATTGGTGATATAATTAATTCAAATTGTGCCCTGTTACGTCCTGTTTAGCCTAATTTACTGATTTGAACATGTGTTACGAAAGCAATGATTTCACTTTGAATTCTTAATTTTATCAACATGACATGATTCTATATTGATATAGGAGTGATATTAAATTCTTGATTATGCACTTTGATGTTCATTTATGTTTGCTAAAAGTATGAAACCATTAAATACTTGAAACATTACTTGATGTAGACTATTATGAAAATCACATATCCTATTTGCAAAACCTTATTATTTTGATATATTTGCTATTAATATGAAATAACCTTATATTGATCTAAGAATGATAAGTGCTAATTGATGTGATGTTGTAGTTGTGTGCTTAATGAACATTAACTACTAGTTGATATATACCTACTAGTTATATATGTGACTATATAGCATGAAAATCAACTTGACAACTTCATTAATTACTTAATTCCCTAAAGTTTTGAATCTAATAAATTTATATATATTTTGATTGAAACTTGATGTATGCCGTGGGATAGGGGCTAAATTTACCTATATTTTCCTAGTTATTTGAGTTTCTTTTGTGATACTTTTGATGTAATAACAAGTCATATTCTTTTCTATTTGATATTTTATCTCTAGAAAGATATTTTGATAATTTTATACAGAATTAGATGATAAACGAGAGAAAAAAAACCGTTGCCGTTGCAGTGCACGGCCGGTGTCGGCCTGGCCCTATTCTAGAAGGGAGAGAAAATTAAAAAAAAAAAAATAGAGCAACATTGGGCATATAGAGCACAACCGGCACCAGCTCTGCACAGGATAGCCGGCGCTGGCTCCATGCTATACAATGTTGGCATGTTTTCCTTTTCCAAACAGATTTTGGCTATTTCAGTTTGATTCTTTTGGGCACTCTTCCAACCACAGAAAAGGACTCTTGTAGGCACTTTTTAGCAATTTGAAATCCTATAAATATAAGAGAATAACATTGTACAAATAAGTTTTCATAGTTTTCAATTCTTTAATGTAATATCTTTGAAAAACTCCTAGAGAAACACCAAGATTTTGGAGGATCAAAGGAGAGAATTTTTGGTGAAAAAGAGGAGGTTGCTCAATAAGGTTTCAAGGAAGAAGAAAAAGGCTTACTTGTCTATAAGTGACTTCTTTTCATCTTCTTTGTAATTTATTGACAATTTGACATTAATATTTTAATTATCTTTAGATGATATTCTTTTGGATTTATGATTTTGTATTGATTTTAGTTCTTTGCTCAATTTATTGCTATTCTTGGTATTTGATTACTTGAGCATAATATCTTGTTGGATTTATTAGTTTTCTTTTAATTAACTTGCAAAACGATGTTATGAGAGAATGGCCAACTAATTAATTCAATACTAGTTATTCTTAACTTGCTTGAAAAAGAGGTTAAGGGTAAAGACTAAGTAATTAAATATTGATTGATGATTGCTAGAATATAGATTCATTAGATAATTTCATGATTAAGCTAATTTCATGCTTAAATTACCTAGAATATACGGCTTTGTGTGAGGATTGATTTTAATGCGTCTTTTGGGTAAATTGGTTGAGACAGAATATATTCACTAATTTAACTAGAAGATAGTGATTCCTTGGATTGCAAACAAAGTGGGTCTAATTTAATCTGTCTTGATGCTAAGATAATAATTAATTGAGGGAATAGCTAGTCAATCATTATTGTAAATTCAAGGATTTCTATCTATTTACATGTCTTTTCTCATTATTCTCATTCCTTGATTATCCTTGTCACTTTTCTTGTGTGACTTGATTTTCTCTAGTATATTAGGTTTCATTATGGTTTGATTTTTATTAAAAGTAAACTTGTATATTAAGTTGAATTGTGCTAAGTTTTGAGAATTTAAGTTAACCTTGGATATATTTGGTATTTGAGTTTCATTTTATTCTTTAAGTTGGAATGTGGATTATATGATGAAATATGGAAAGAGTTGTTGATTAATTCTTGTATTATAGATTTAAAGTTTGTTTGACTTTGAGTTGTGAATAAGGAATATGAAGAAATAAAAAATTTTGAGTGAAAAGAAAAAAAAATGTGAGTTAGAAAACCATTGAGTTGAAAAAAAAAAATTGCTTTCATCTTTTGAGAAAAAAAAAAAACCTTTTGCTAAAAAGGGGGTTGATATAGAGAGAAGTAGCAAGTATTGTTCAGTACACTCTCTTGAGGCTATCTTGAAGGCAAAAAAGGTAAAAAGGCAAGAAAGAGAAAGAAATAAAAATTTGAAAAAATGATGAAAAAGAAAAACAATAATGACTATAAGGGAGCCAATACAGTGCGTAAAGAGAAATCCATTCACTTGAAACTATGAATTCTCTAAGTCATTGAAAAAAATTTGGGAGGAAAAAGAAAGTGGAGTGTTTTCCTTATTTTATTAACTTGAGTTGTGTAAATTTGAGTTTATAATGCTTGAATTGGTTAAACGGCTTAACTTGTATGATTTATTTTAGCTGTATTTTTCTTTAAAAATAGGATAATTTTCTTGTACTAGATATAAATTTATTTAACTTAACTTTGATGGTCTTGGGATTGTTTGATTTAATATATAAGTTTGCAGGGTTTTGAAAGAATTGAGCAATGATGAATTTATATTTAAGGTTGGAAGAAGGTTATGTCTTCATTATGGATGAATTTCCTAAGGAAAAATTTGTTAAATTGTTTTGTCTTGTTCTAAATGCTTAATGTATGATTCATGTTTGCTTGAGGACAAGCAAAGTATAAGTGTAGGGAAATTGATATGGGCTAAATTTACCTATATTTTTCTAGTTATTTGAGATTCTTTTGTGATACTTGTGATGTAATAACTCGTCATATTCCTTCCTATTTGATATTTTACCTTTAGAAAGGTATTTTGATGATTTTATGTAGAATTGGACGATAAATGAGAAAAAATCATCGCCGTTGTAGTGCACAGCCAATGCCAGTCCCATTCTAAAAAGGAGAGAAGATTAAGAAAAAAACAGAGCAATGTTGGGCAAACAGATCACAACCGGCACCGGCTCTGCACAGGACAATCGGCACTGGCTCCATGTTGTACAATATCGGTGGGTTTTCTTTTTCCAAGCAAATTTTGGCAATTTCAGTTTGATTCTTTTGGGAGCTCTTCCAACCACAGAAAAAGACTCTCGTAGGTACTTTTTAGTAATTAGAACTCCTATAAATACAAGAGAATAACATTGTACAAATAAGTTTTCATAGTTTTCAATTCTTTAATGTAATATCTTTATAAAAATCCTAGAGAAACACCAAGATTTAGGAGGAATAAAGGAGAATTTTTGGGGAAGAATAGGAGGTTTCTCAAGAAGGTTTCAAGGAAGAAAAAGAAGGCTTACTTGTCTATGAGTGACTTCTTTTCATCGTCTTTGTAATTGATTGACAATTTGCTATTAATGTTTTAATTATCTTTAGGTGATATTTTTTTGGATTCTTGATTTTGTATTGATTTTAGTTCTTTAATCAATTTATTGCTATTCTTGGTATTTGATTACTTGAGCATAATATCTTGTTCGATTGATTAGTTCTTCTAATTAACTTGCAAAATGATGTTAGTAGAGAATGGCTAACTAATTAATTCAATACTAGTTATTCTTAGCTTGCTTGAAAAAGAAGTTAAAGGTAAAGTCTAAGTAATCAAATATTCGTTGATGTTTGCTAGAATATAGATTCATTAGCTAATTTCATATGCGTAGATTACCTAGAACATAGGGATTTATGTGAGGATTAATTTTAATGCGTCTTTTGGGTAAATTGGTTGAGACGGAATATCTTCACTAATTTATCTAGAAGAAAGAGATTTCATGGATTGCAAACGAAGTGGGTCTAATTTAATCGTTCATGATGCTAAGATAATAATTAATTGAGAGAATAGCTAGTCAATAATTACTGTGTATACAAGGATTTCTATCTATTTATATGTCTTTTCTCATTATTCTTATTCCTTGATTATCCTTTTCACTTTTCTTGTGTGACTTGATTTTCTCTAGTATATTAGGTTAGTAGGTTATTTACTTCTATTCCTTTGTTCTATTGGCTAAACAATAAAGATTTGGGTAAAGTAAGATGGGAGCCTAAGTTCTCTTGGATTCGATACTTGTTATTTCCTATACCATACGATGGGTATACTTGCCCGTATGTATGGTTTTAGTGGTTAACATTTTATTAAAGCGTAATTGATTGTGTAATTTGTTGGTAATATTTTCTACACTAAAAAACACACATCACCATAGGACCTTATGGTGAGGTTTGGTGTGAGATTGGATTATGATTCTAGGATGATTAAGGACTTTGTTTACGATGACTAAGATTGATTTTATGGACTCTATATTGCGATTTAATTTATGATAGGAAATTAATTTATATACTTTATTTATATTTAGATTTTGAGGAAATAAGGAGAATAAGGACCTTACAATTTAGAAGTTGTTCTTGAATTTGCTTTTGCTAGGACTCAAGGTAAGTCCTTAGATTTAATGTTTTCATAAACTTGTAAGTGTAACACCCCACTACCTAGGCCCAATAGGGTCGGGGATGTCGCCCCGTCCAAAAGACAATGGGTCTTTATAACTAGGTCACATAATCAAAATAATAGAATAAAAATAATACTTTAAACTTAAAAATTATTACAAACTAAGAATTTGAAATAAATTCATAAACAAAATTATCCACTCTCAACTCCCAAAGCATTACACAAAATGAATATTAAAAAAAAAAATCTTCCAAGGCAGGCTACAACTAGCAACTCATCCCCATAGCAGGATCGACCTGAAATCATGGTAAAAGGAGTGATGAGATAAAAAACTCAGTAAGCCCCGTGTGTGAGTTGGGCTAAAAGACAAAACACTTTTCATGATGCATGCACTAACAGTATATCAAAAGCTTTGTTATGCCTTCTTTACAAATTTAACTCTTACTTCTTGAAAGATAGTAGTGAGAAGTCATGAAGCAAAATGCTCTTAGAATATTCTGTTTGGAAAGATATGAATAATTAAAAGATATTAAGCTTCGAATAAAATTCCAATGACACTTTAGAATAGTTCCACAAAATAGCTCATCAATTAAAGCAACGAAGTTAATGTGATAGGGCACAGCAGTGGCTCTCACACCAGGTGAAGCACATGACCCCCGTCAGGTGGTGAAAAGGTACAGAGGTGGCTCTCACTTCTGTGAAGTACTTGACCCCCAACACATGATAGGTGTACATCCTACCAAGTGAGATTCTCCTCCCTCTCTCACTTAAACCAATCCGGTTGTCCCACTTTCGACTGTCGGTTCTACTAGAACCCTGTCGCTAGCTGAGGATGGCTCAACCTTCTATACTGACGCCCTAATCGAAAAGAGTCAACCTCTCAGACGTGGGCCACCTACTGAGAGATATCCCTATACCAACCAAAGGCTAGTATAAAGGTCTAACCCCCATTGAGTACTCAACGTTATTCAATCTTCACAATTCATAATGCTCCAAAGTGGAACCTACAAAATTTAGCTCAATACAATTCCAAACAACATTTTTCAACTTGTACAAAAATTTTAGAAGGCATGGTTTTAAGTCAATAATTTATTCCACAAATTCATAGTGGAGGAGCCACATGCTCAAATAAGTCATGCTGTGATTTTCAAAAAGTATATGCATGATCAAGAATTCATCTCTTGCATATTCAAAACAAATCAAAATATTTGATGCTTGGCTCCTAAGTTATGCTTGACACATTTTAAAATTTTATAACTCTAGAAGTTTCTAAAATTGGAAGTTTTCCAAATATAGAAAGTTTCCAAAATAAGAAGGTTCCAAATATAGAAGTTTTCAAAAATTAGCTATCGTGCTAATATTTCGTGTTTGCAAGAGTTACTCACCAACCTTTCTTTCAAACCAAGATAATAAAATAAAATCAATTTCATGAATGTAAGGGAACTTACTTTACTCTTACCCAAAAGAAGGGTCTCCAACAGCTGACCTAACCCTGCCTGGGGTAAGTATAAATCACAATCAAACTCAAGCCGAAGATTCACTTTCACAAGTAAAACTAACTCAACTTATTACCATCATGTCCCTAGTGTCCCAAGCTTTAAGGCTAGGTAACAAATAAAAGGGTTTATAAAATAATTCTAGCTTGATATTGAAATAACTAGGGTTTGAAAAATAGGTACTATAAGTTAAAGGTTTAAATCTTGCTAAAATAAATTAGATTTTATTTGATAAAGGGTCCTAGGTGGTACTAAGTAAAATAATAATCTATTATTAATTATTTCCTATAAAATAATTGGTAACTAAAATCAATTGTAAGTAAATTTTAATAGAATTTGATTGAAAGATAATAAATAAACTTTAATAGTATTTATGAATATAGGACTTACGAAATTAATATTTTACTTATTATGATTATTTACATAAAAGGCTTTATTTGATATTATTATTTTATGCAATATCTATATATTTTATTTCTTTAACAAAAGCTATCATTTATTTGACTAAAATAACCTTATTATATATATATAATAGTCCAAATCCACCTTTCCTAGGGTTTTTGAAATTTACTAGAACAATCATAGCATTAAACAATTTTATTGGTGAAATAAAATTAGCTTAGGGACAACTAGGTCATGATCATATTTCTATTGCCAACCACAATCATGAACATATATTCCACTCCAATTCATGAAATCATCCAAATCATGAATAAAAGTATAGATCTAAATTTATCAAGGCATGATCCAACCTCTACTAGCATAAACATAATCATGGGTTCAATAATCATACATGAATATAAATCCTATTCATCATAGATGACATAATTTCTAGCATACTTGATCACAAATACTACTTATGACATGGAGACATGCATTAAACCCTAAAAACAACATACAATCAACCAAGATAATTAACTCATGCATAAATCCCATCTCTATCATAAACACACATTTATTCATTCTTCAACCTCTACTCATCACAACAACACATGCTCAAATCCTATTCATAATCCATCTCCTACCAATATCATCCTAGAGACACGAATCTAGAATTTAAAAAGATGGTTGAAAATGCTTACTTGATTAATGAGTACCTTGAAGGAGTTTTGAATGGATCTCAACTCCTAGATGACTAAATCCGTCCAAGGGAGATGAGAAAGCATGACCATTGGTAAAGGATTCATTCGGCCAAGAGGGAAAGGATATTCGGCCAAGAGAGAGAGAGAAAAAGAGAAGAAGAGAGTCCATTAGCATGTTTATTCATATATATATTCATTAGAGATCAAAGATTAGTGAAGATGAAGTTGATTGAACAAGTTTACCTTGAAGGTGTTCTTGAGCCTTCACAAAAATACTGGTTTTTCGATCCAAAAGAGATACTTCAATTTTGGTGTTTGATGTTAAAAATTGCAGAAGTGGATTCAAGGGGTTGAGTAGATGCAATCTGGAGTTTTTGGAGAAGATTGGAGTGGTTTAGAGTGGTCTTAGGCGTGAGGAGGGTTAGTAGGTGTTCTTGGTTTGGAGAGAATGGAGAGAATAGGGAGCTTAGGGAGAGGGCTGGCCAAAATTCTATGTAGGAGGGAGTGGCCAACTGATTTGGAGGGTTTAGGAAGTTGAATTTTCTGATTTGAAAGGACAAAGGAAAGCTGATTGTTTGAAATCCTAAAAGAATATTTTTGGGAATCAATTTTGGAAACAAGATATGTTGAGAAGATCTTAGTCAATGGAGAGCTTTTTGGAAGCTCCAACGGCTGGTTGTTTGTCTGTGATTTTTGCTGGAATGAAAGCTATTCAAGAGAGCTTAATGGTGGCTGAAAATATGGAGTACAATGGTGAAGAGATTTTCTGGTTGTTGGAGGTTTAATTCATGGAAGGTTGCTAAAATAGATTGTTGAAATTTTGGACTTCAATCAATGGTTTGATTGGAGTGGTTGATGGAGAGTTTTTAGGAGCAGCCATGACTGGTTTTTCGAGCAGAATACTAGAGAAGACAATGGAGTTCAGTTTATGGCTATTTAAGAGAAGTTTGAACAGAAAGATGAGGAAGATTTCGAACATGGCTGAAGATGAAGCAAGGCTGGAAAAATTCTATATAGGATTTTCGCAAGTGCTGGAAAGAATTTCTGGGCAGATTTTGCTGCCATTGTTCAGGCAGTTTGCAGAAGAGTTTAAGGGGATTTTAGAGGCCTTTCTAGGCTGGTTTCCAGCCTTCTTTATGGAGGAAAAACGTGGCTAAGGTGCTGGAGAAAAACTAGAAGAAAACAGCTTGGTTTAAGCTCACCTATGTTGCGATTTTGCCCAAAAAAATTTCTGGTTTTGCACAGCATTTATGCAATTCGAAAATGGCCAGAAAATTTCAGATTTCAAGCTGGTCAAGAGGGCCATTTTCTGGCAGCATTTGGGAGGGAATGATGGATGAAAATTTCAACACCTTGAAGGCACAAGAAGCTGGAAAAATTTCAGATCACTACATGAAGGAAAATGAATATAGCTAGAGTGAAGGTTTGGAGGTTCACTATGGAGATTAATTTCCTTGGGAATCTTACCCAACTCCTACACATTTTCGGTCCACAAGATGTCTTACAATTAGACATTTTGAACCTTCAAAGCCACAACACTTTGCTGGAATTTTTCTGGAATAACATTGGCTAGAATAAATTGAACAATCTAATGAATTGAGAAGTAAGAAAAACTAAGGATCAAGAAGGATATAAATTCCCTTAGAAATTTTTGTAAGGCACAAAAGTAGGATTAGGATACTCCTATCATGTTTCCCCTTAGGACATCACCTCTACTCTTCCCAAAAGCATACAAGGCCAAAAATAGCCTCCCTAAATAAAAATAAAATTCAATCATGCAAAAACTCAAATAATGGAATTAGAATCCAAAACCTCAAGAATTAATTCCAAAGCTCTAACCACTAAACCACAACAACTCTTGTTCTTATTTTCTATCCCAAATATTTTTCCTATTTAATCCTCAAGCTATCTTCCTATTTTCACCTCAAGTAAAAATTACCATTTTGCCCTTCTTACCCAATAAACATAATTAAGCCCTCGAGACTATAAATCACAAATCCAAAGCACATAAAATCATATAAAAACATATTTAAACATGCAATAAAATATGATATGTATCCTAATCCCCTTACTCTAAGGTTGGTTTCGACTGGGGTTTCACAGTAAGTCCTAATATTTTATGATTTTCTAAATGTAGGAATGTATATGAAATATTTCAATTTTGCTAAATACTTCAACTGCATAAATATTTATCTTCAATTTTATTATTTGTGGAATAAAATGTTTACTTATTTAAGGAATATTATGCCATGAAATACTTCATTTATATAAGTGATATTTGATTAAATGTGTGTGTGTGTGTGTGTGTATTTTCATATCGTTGAAGAAATTATATATTGTGAATATGTTCTTCTATTGTGAAGCAAATGTGAATTATAGTTTACACAATATGAAAAATATTAGAAGGGGGTGAATAAGGTTTTTAGCAAATTTAAAACACTTTTAAAAAATATATATCTATTTTTCAAAGTCCTCTTTTTTATTTCCGAATCAAGGAGTTTGCAAAGAAGAGTTTTGAGCAACCATAAGAATTCAACTAGGATCTGAATGATATCAGACTAGAGAGATGCAATCAATATAAAAAGAAGGATGGGTTGGTGAGAGTCATAAATATTTCTTTTAAAAGATTGAACTTATTGAGCACAGAAATTTGCAACCTATCAGAATTTAAATGCTATGAACATGAACAATAGATATATAGTAGTTCGATCCTCCAAGATCTATATCCACTACTTTAAGCACACACTTAAGGATTTTGAACCAGATTTCTATAAACTCAAGTCAGCACAATGGTGTTTTCCTACACCAATTACAAGAGAGGATCACCACACTTAGTTTTAACCAAAACCTCTCAATCAACTATAAATCAAGGCTCACCCCAAATGGATTTAATACCACAACCTTGATATAAAAAAAGGATTATAAGAATGAAGCAGAGATAGCTCACACTTTTGAGCAAATGTGCAAATAAATTATCACAAACAACGTTTACCTTTTGAGACAATCAGATTTTACTATGCAGTACTATTAAAAAGGGAGATTTTTTTATTCTAAAGAGTAGGAGTGTTTCTTAGAAAGATAGGACAAAAATCTATGTTAAAATTGAGTTTTGAAGGCTTTATCAAAGCAAACAGTAAAGTTCCAACAGTAAGAAACAACTAGTTTCTCGTTGTCTGACTTTCTAGAGTTTTGGACTCAAGGATCAGACGATGTGTTGGGTATCTCTCACGCATATCATATATGGCATAGCGAAAAATTAAAATGAGATACCATCCCAGGATCCGCATATGTGTGGAAAACAAGACATAAAGATAACAAAGGTAACAGCTTTTTACCTTTCTTTCATCATGTGGAAAACAAAATTTTCCTTTTCCAAGTCGAGGTGCGATCCAGCAATCCTCTTGATCAAACATCACGAGAGTTGAACGTCTAACCACTATAATCACAGTGTGTGATTATCTCTAATAGAAATCCACACGGAGGATACACTCAAGCACCAAAATTTTCTTTGCTAGCAGAAACAAGATGGCGGCTAGGGTTCTTCTTGTTTTAGGAAAAACGAGAGAGAGAGAGAGAGAGAGAGAGAGAGAGAGAGAGAGAGAGAGAGAGAGAGAAGAGGAAGAAGTTGTTTTTGGAGAGTTGTATTTCGTGAATCCCTACCAGCTAGGGTTTCATGTGTATCTAATATATCACACGAAAAATCACTGAAAATCTGAGAATTCTAAAACAATTAGAATTCCCTAATTGTAATTGAAAACATCAAGTTCTCACAATTAAAATTTGGACCATAAATTATAACTAATTATAATTTATCCACAACAACTTCTCTTTCTCGCAATTAACCCCACTATGTTATCAAATAATATCTTGAGTATATAATCCTTTATTGTGTGTGACCTATTACGTTTCCTAATCAATTGGTAGCGAACATTAATTAATCCAAACGTCTTTGAGATTAATAAACCATAATTAATTTGAATTAATCATATTGATTCTAATCAAGATTGGTTTATTAATTCATCAATTAATAAACACATATTACCATATCATGAGCGGTATCTAGCAACATATCATGACTACCCAAGAGTCCAGGAAGTAAAGTGGCTTGACATGAACCCTTCAATAACAAACTACAGTGCAAGTAACTCCTTTCACCATACAATATCTCATTCAGTTTGGAGTACAAAATTAGTGACAACTCCCTCCAAAATATATATTAATTCTAGCCCGAATATAATAGTACTTGTACCAGAAACCCACTACTCTAGATGTGTATCAATTGGAACTATTTCCAATACACAGTCGCCTTAGCTAAGAACCCGAGTAGTAATTCCTACAAGTGGCCATGAGATATTCGCCCATACTATTAGGAGTGGTGAATCCTTTAATAACCCTCTCAATTACTTTCTTTTACCTCACAATGTACCAAATATCCATCCAATAAGCGGCCCTCGATCTGGCTTTAGAGATTGAAATTAAAGCACAAAGCTCAGCAAACAAAGTGCCTTGGAGATCTCAAGTCTAAGGATACTTGCACGTTTGTTATATTGAGATTATATCACTGGCACTAAATAGTTATCCATGTGATTATCTCATAACTAGGTCATCCAATGTACTTGTTCCATTAACAAGCATCCACGTATTAACTTTGAGTATCTCAATACTCACGGATATGAGAACTACCGCCTGATCAAATCAGGAAATCTAACACATACTAGTCTTAACGCATTAATGATGTCCTGTCTCATTAATACTACGACTAGGGACTATTTAAGTACTAACACTATACAGTGTAATAGGAATCTCATATCATTATCTCTATCATGATTTCCTTAATACAGTATTGTACTAAAGACTTTATTTAATAGTTATTTTACACAAAAGTAAACAAAAGAAACTGTAAGATAAATAATGCATTTTATTAAAATAAAATGTGTCATATACAATGTACAAGTGATTGCCTCTATAGCATAACACTAACAAACTCCCACTTGTACTAGAACCAATCATTCATGTATCTAATACCGAATGACTTAACATGACAATCATGTTTCTTTTGAGATAGTGTTTTTGTAAGCAGGTCAGCTATGTTCTCATCCGTAAGAACTCTCTCTATCTTTATTTCCTTAGCTACTTCAGAAGCAGCCAGGCACTCAACTTTTGTCGTAGAGTCGACAATAGTCTTTTATTTGGAACTCTTCCAAGTTATTGCCCCTTTGCACAACGTAAATACGTAGCCGAATTATAATTTGAAATCATCTTTATCAGATTGAAAACCGGCATTAGTATACTCGTTTATTTTCAAATCACCTTCTCCATATACTAAGAACACATCCTTAGTCCTTCGTAAGTACTTAAGGATGTTCTTTACAGCCACCCAATGACCCTTACCAGGGTCAGATTAGTATCTGTTCATCAAACTAAGAGTACAAGATACATCGGGCGTAGTACATATCATAGCGTACATGATTGATCCAATTGCCGAAGCATATGGAATCTTACTCATATGATCCCTTTCAACTTGTGTCTTGGGAGACATCGACTTTGAAAGGCTAACACCATGTGCATGGGTAAGAATCCCTTTTTGGATTGATCCATGCTAAACCTCTGTAGTACTTTATCTATGTATATAGACTGCGAAAGACCTAGCAACTCTTTAGATCTATCTCCATAGATTCTTATTCCAAGAATATATGTTACTTCTCCGAAGTCTTTCATGGAGAATTGTTTGGACAACCAAATTTTAACCGTTTGCAAGACAGCTATATCGTTTCCTATTAGCAATATGTTATCTACATAAAGCAATAAGAAGACGATTGCACTCCCACTAACCTTCTCGTATACACAAGACTCATCCATGTTTTGAATAAAACCAAACTCTTTGATTGTTTCATCAAAATGGATGTTCCAACTCCAAGAAGCTTGCTTAAATCCATAAATGGATCTTTGCAGCTTACACACCTTTGTGCCATCACTGGATGTGAAACCCTCAGGTTGTGTCATATACACTTCCGCAGTCAGATTTCTATTTAGGAAAGCTATTTTCACATCCATTTTCCAAATCTCATAATCATAATGAGAGCAGCAATGGCTAGAAGTATCCTGATGGATTTTAACATGGCTACTAGTAAGAAGGTTTCGTCATAGTCAATACCATGTTGTTAACGATAACCCTTTGCCACTAATCGTACTTTATAGCTAACTACGTTACCATCCATGTTCGTTTTCTTCTTAAAAATCCATTTGCACCCAATAGGTTTAATTCCTTTGGGTGGATTAACCAAAGTCCATACTTGGTTGTTGTACATGGAATCCATCTCCAACTTCATGGCCTCAAGCCATTTGCCAGATTCTGAACTGTTCAGAACATCCTTGTAGGTAGTAGGCTCATCTTCATCTATGAGCAATACGTTATTGTGGTCACTAATGAGAAATCCATATCTCTCAGGTGCCACACATATCCTACTAGACCTACAAGGTTCTTGTGTAGTAGAAAGTTCATCTATTCTCTCAATAGATGTGAGAGTAGACGGTTGATCCTCGTTTGTTTGATCTTCATAAACTTCACAAAGTTCAATTTTACTCCCACTGTCCTCTTTGAGCATGTACTTCTTCTCTAAGAAGACAGCATACTTGGAAACAAATAATTTATTTTTAGAGGGTAGATAGAAATAATATCCAAAAGATTCTTTCAAATATCCCATAAACAAACACTTGTCAGACTTATATTAAGTTTGTCTGATTGTGGCTTTTTGACAAAGGTAGGACAACCTCATACTCGCAAGTGAGATAACTTTGGTTTCTTACCAAAAAACATCTCAAATGGGATAGAATCAACCGATTTTGTCAAAACTCTGTTTAGTATATAAATAGAAGTTTCTAGTGCATGCCCCCAAAACGATTTTGGTAGGTCTTCATATGCCATCATGGTCTGTACCATATCTAGAAGGGTTCGATTCCTTCTCTTAGATACACCGTTATGTTGAGGTATATGTGGTAGAATCCATTGAGATAATATCCCATTATCTCTAAGATAACTCAAAAAAGATAACTCAGAAACTCATGGCTCAAGTATTATCCTCCTCGATCAGATCTTAGAGTCTTGATACTTTTGCCAAGTTATTTCTCCATTTCATTCTTGAAGTCTTTGAACTTATCAAATGCCTCAGATTTGTATTTCATTAAATACAAATACCCGTATCGTGAGAAATCATCGATAAAGGTTGTGAAATAGTTATAACCTCCTCTTGCTTGTATTGACATTGGGCCACATACATCAGAATGTATGAGTTCTAATAACTCTTTGGCCCGTTCTCCTTTTCCTGGAAAAGGAGCTTTAGCCATTTTACCTAGTAAACAAGACTCGCATGTGCTATATGATTCATAATCAAATGACCCTAAGTCACCAAACTTGTGTAACTTAGAAACACAATCTTTGTTTACATGGCCCAAACGACAATGCCATAAGTAAGAGGTGTTAGAGTTATCTATTTTAGGTTTCTTATTATTTATACTGAGAATCAGATTATCCAAGTCTAGAATATATAAACCATTAACCAGAGTTGCTAAACCATAATAAATATCATTCATTGAAAAAGAATAACATTTATTCTTAAATATCAAACGAAATCCATTTAAATCTAAACATGCAATTGAGATAATATTTTTCATTAAAACTGGTACATAATAACAGTTTTGTAATTCTAGAACTAATCCCGAAGGCAGATTCAGCTCGTATGTCCCCACAGCAAGTGCAACAACCTTTGCCCCATTTGCAATACGTAAGTCCACGTCACCTTTCTCTAGCCTTCTACTGCTCTTTAGTCCCTGCAAGTTATTGCACAAATAAAATCCACATCCGGTATCTAATACCCATATCTCGTTTCTAAAGACAGTATTTATCTCAATCATAAACATACCCAAAGTAGAAGTAGAAGTACTTGTAAGCTTCTCCTTCTGCTTCTTGTCTTTAACGGTTTCCAAGTAGGCCTTGCAGTTGCACCTCCAATGGCCCATCTTGCCACAATGATGGCATGGGCCCTTGGTGGTAGCTTCCTTCTTTTCCACACCACCTTTAGGCTTCATGGGAAACTTTTTCTTCTTATTTTGAACTTTCTTCTTAGAAGAAGAAGATTCTACTATTAAAACTGCATTGGAATCCTTCTTCATGGAGGACTCCGCAGTTTTGAGAAGATTGATCAACTCAGGAATAGTGGACTCAATCTTGTTCATCTAATAGTTAATCATAAATTGTGAGAAACTATTAGCCAAAGATTGTAGAATTAAGTCAACACTTAAGTCATGGTCTATCGCGAACCCGAGTGATCCAAGCTTCACAATCAAGCTCAGCATCTTTAACTCATGAAGGGCCACAAAAGAACCCTCTGCCATTTTGTAACGGAATAGTTGCTTTGAGATCTCGTATCTCTCAGTTCTGACTTGAGCGTCAAATAGCTCTCAAAGATGTAGTATAATCAATTGAGTATCCATATGCTCGTGCTATTTTTGCAGCTCGGGAGTCATGAATGCCAGCATAATATATGATGCTATATCACTATCCTCCTTGTGCCTTCTGTGGACAGCATGCTCATCAGCATGAGCATCTTGAGTTGGTAGTGGCAGAATAGGAGCATTTAGCACGTAGAGTAACTTTTCCGATTTCAGAATGATTTTCAAATTTCTATACCAATCGAGGTGGTTTGATTCTGTTGGTTTCCAAGATACTACGTAGGTTTAAGTTTGTGGACATGATGCAAGTGACCTAGATGTAAATATAGAGAGGATTAGTTACTTGTATATGCACATGAAATGCAAAAAAAAAAAAAAAAGGACTTTAATTAAACGCATTTTTACTCTACTATTTTACTCAAACCAATAGCTCCCGCTACTGATTTGGGAAAGCCTGTTGGAAGTTTTTCTATTGGACCGGTATCCAAATTCCTCAAGAATAACCTTTGGTTTGCCAACAAGCCACCCTTGAATTCATTGGTAGGTATCCAATACCAATTACATCATATGTAACTACCAAATCATTGGGTGATTAACAGCTTTTAATCTTAAAGCTATTTGGACTACCCTAACTTTTCCTCTAAATTTCTTTATGCTTGAATTTGCCCAACTGGGATAAAGAATTTAGTTAAACCTGACCCATTAATCAGGAATTTAATTCCATAGTTTAAACATTCCCAATGTTAAGTAATCTTGGGTTTGCCCAACAACCTAGTCTCGAAAAAGGACTCTCGTTCTTACTATATTAATAAAAGGAATTAGGTTTAATATTATTAAGGGATTTGTTCCTTTTAGTGATTTCAATAAATGACATGCATAAAAATTAATAAATCACATAATTGATCATCATGATAATAAAGCGATTACGTGATATGGTTTTGGACTTTACCCTAAATTAATTTCTTTGAGCCATAAAAGAAATTAATATAGTTAACCCTATGCATTCATGCATCATTTAAGTAGAAGGTCTTACCTTCTCGCCTTGTTTTGGTTGCTATCTCCAAAATTAAAATAATTCTACTCCTATCTAACCTATGTAAACTAATTACATAATTTCCTAAAGAAAGAAAACGTCGCGTTACATTCTAGAGGAGTTAGATGAGAAGAGAATTACACATGAATTTTAGAAAAAGCATGACACGCAGGCCCTATTTCATAAAAAATCAAAACTGTAAAATGCATGAACATATATAATTGGTTTTAGTCCATAACCATCCACCATGCCATTAATTATGCTTAAACAAAATAAACATATGATTTTTATTATTCCGAAATCACTATTTTGAAAAAATAAAAAAAATTAAAATCAATATTTTAGAAAAATACATTAATTTTAAAGTTTTAAAATCATTATTTTGAAAAAAATAAAATCTCATCATATGAGATTTTTCCATTCAAAATCCTTTTTTTTTTTTTTTTACTGGAACGATGAAATAGAGCAGAACTAGCGCCGGTTTGGAAGCCAGAGCCAGCGCTAACTGCGGTCTGGTTTTAAGGAAAAAAAATTTCAAAAACGATTTATGGACGTCATGAAACAGCACGGAACCGGTGTCGGCTATAGTGGGGAACAAGGCGGCGATTTTTGAAAATTTTCCAGAAATATTTTCTGGTGCCTTCTTCTTCTGCAAATTTTTAGTGAGAACAATTCTCAGCAATATTTTCTGTTTTGAAGCTCAAAACAACAACCAATTTGTTAGTTTAAACAAAACCAAAACAGAAAATTAGGATGAAACGGAAGGCAACAACCATGTTCAAGAAAAAGTTTTTCTGCAGAAAACTTTCAGCACATAAATAAAACATCTTTCAAAATATGATGTAACTTTTACACAATCATATTGTGCTATAGACTCAACCCATAATGCCTGAAACGATTTCGACTCGAGTGAAAACGATTGTCACAGTGAACAAAGACAAACACGAATACATGAAAATAGTTTTTCATTCAAAAAAGAATGTCTGCAAACACACATAGCATGTCTCTGATACTATTGTTGGGTATCTATCACGCATATCATATATGGCGCAACAAAAAATTAAAACGAGATTTCATCTCAGGATCCAAATATATGTAGAAAACAAGACATAAAGATAACAAAGGTAACAGCTTTTTACCTTTCTTTCATCATGTGGAAAACAAATTTTCCTTTTCCAAGTCGAGGTGCGATCTAGCAATCCTCTTAATCAAACATCACGAGAGTTGAACGTCTAACCACTATAATCATAGTGTGTGATTATCTCTAATAGAAATCCACACGGAGGATACACTCAAACATCAAGATTTTCTGTGCTAGCAGAAATAAGATGGCGGCTAGGGTTCTTCTTGTTTTAGGAAAAACAAGAGAGAGAGAGAGAGAGAGAGAGAGAGAGAGAGAGAGAGAGAGAGAGAGAGAGAGAAGGAAGAAGTTGGTTTTGGAGAGTTGTATTTTGTAAATCCCTACCAGCTAGGATTTCGTGTGTATCTAATATATCACATGAAAAATCACTGAAAATCTAAGAATTCCCTAATTGTAATTGGAAATATCAAGTTCTCACAATTACAATTTGGACAATAAATTTTAACTAATTATAATTTATCCACAACAACTTCTCTTTCTCGTAATTAACCACACTATATGATCAAATAACATCTTGAGTATATAATCCTCTATTGTGTGTAACCTATTAGGTTTCCAAGTCAATTGGTAGCGAACATTAATTAATCCAAACGTCTTTGAGATTAATAATCCATAATTAATTATATTAATTCTAATCAGGATTGGTTTATTAACTCATCAATTAATAAACCCATATTCCCATATCATAAGCGGTATCTAGCAACACATCATGACCACACAAGAGTCCAAGAAGTCAAGTGGCTTGACATGAACTCTTCAATAATAAACTACAGTGCAATTAACTTCTTTCACCATACAATATTTCATTCAGTTTAGAGTATGAAATTAGTGCCAACTCCCTCCAGAATATATATTAATTTTGGCCCGAATATAATAGTACTTATACCAAAAACCCACTATTCTATATATGTATCAATTGGAACTATTTTCAATACATAGTTGCCTTGGCCAAGGACTTCTCGAGTAGTAATTCCTACAAGTGGCCGTGAGATATTCGCCCCTACTATTAGGAGTGGTAAATCCTTTATTGACCCTCTCAACTACTTTCGTTTACCTCACAATGTACCAAATATCCATCCCATAGGCAGACCTCGATCTGTCCAAAGATTGGAATCAAAGCACAAAACTCAACAAACAAAGTACCTTGGAGATCTCAAGTCTAAGGATACTTGCACGTTTGCTATGTTAAGATTATATCACTAGCACTAAATAGTTATCCATGTGATTATCTCATAGCTAGGTCATCCAATGTACTTGTTTCATTAACAAGCATCCATGTGTTAACTTTGTGTATCTTAATACTCACGGATATGAGAACCACCGCCTGATCAAATTAGGAAGTTTAACACATGCTAGTCTTAACGCATTAATGATGTCCTGTCTCATTAATATTACAACTAGGGACTATTTAAGTACTAACACTATACAGTGTAGTAGGAATCTCATATCATGATTTCCTTAACACTGTGTTGTAATAGAGACTTTACCTAACAGTTATTTTACACAAAAGTAAACAAAAGAAACTATAAAATAAATAATGCTTTTTATTCAAATAAAACGTGTCATATGCAATGTACAAGTGATTGCCTCTAGGGCATAACACTAACATGATGGTGCGTACAAAAGATGAGTCCAAAATGACACTTTTCTAAGTAGAAATATTTTAACATTGTTCACAGAGTTTTGAAAAACGCTTTTGGATGTAGGGCCATCCAAACTATTCGATCCAAAATTCTGAAGACTTAATACTTTGAAATCTTTTTTCTTGTGTGCTTCAAGGTAGAAATAAACTGAATCATAAGGGAAATATGACATAGGAATTTACATAAATTGCCTTAATAAAATGATTACTAGTCTAAAGTTCTTTCTCAGGGTCTTCATGATCCTGTGAGCTTTTAGGTTGAAGTTGTTCTTAATCACTACTTTAGATTCTATTTCCTTAAGAGCTACTTAGCAACCTTATTTGCATACCTCGAAAGAACTGGGTCAAACATGTCCTATCACATATGATGAGTCACACAAGTTAGTCCTCATCAATGTTTGTTATAAGTCAAAACACATGAGAATGCCCTTAGGGCTAACAATCTCTCCTTTTTTTAGTGATGACAAACTTGATGGAATTGTAATATAAAAACAATGATATGTTGATATAAGCTAAAATCATCATCATTTTCCTAGTTATTTGACATTGTTTTAATAACTAGGTATATTCCTTTGACATTTTGCTTATAAAAGGAGTTTTTGACAAATATGTACAGGTTTAAATTAAAATCAAGTAGAAAGTGCATACAACCAGAGTAGACTTGGTGGCAGGCCCAGCCAATAGACTAGGTGCCGGGTCCAATCTACTCCAACAGAAGAAATTGAGCAAGCTTCTAGGGAATTCTAGAACAGACCTGGTGCCGAGTCCAATCTGTCTGCCAAACAGAAACGGCCAAAAATAGAGCAAAAACAAGGGAGGAACAAAGTGCACCTGGCGCCAGGTGAGTCGAAGGTACCTGGCGCTAGGTACGCTCTAGAGGCGAATATTCTATATACAGAATTAGGGCTTATCCAATGATTTTGGAATTTTCCTACTCCTACATAATCAAGACTTCCTCAGCTACGAAATTAGCATCTAAGAGGTCTATCAAAGCATATGTAAACATAAGGGTTGGAGATATAGATGAAAGAGAGGTGAATTAAAGAGCAAAAATTCTGAATCTCTCATTGAAGAAGGAATTCACCCAAATTAAGGAGGATTGTTCAAGGTTGTCTTCAAGGAAGAAGAAAGATGCTTGTCTATAAGTGCTTTCTTTTCTCTTTGTCTTCTTTTCCTTTAGCAATGATGTATTCAATGTTTTGATTATAATTTAACATGTTGTGTTAATTTAGTTCTTTGATCAATTCTTTATCATCTGTGGTGTTTGATTACTTGTTTTCATTAGTTATTGATGGGAGTTCTACTAATTGACTTGAGACAACGATGTTAGGAGTTTCATTACATTGATTTTATATTTGTCTAATCTTAATGGACTTAAGGGACAAAGTTAAGATTATACGACTAAGTAATCAAAGATTAGTTGTTTTCACCTCGAGCAAAGGGTTATTAGATAATTTCATGTTTATAAGGAATTAAGCTTTTGCATGTTTTAGTTATGTTAGCTTGATTGGCAAATCTGTTAATTTGATCAAAATATAGGATTCCATGGATTGAGAAACAAAGTGGGATTTATCTAAGTAGAATCAAGACTTGTGAAACGATTGAATTTTACTTTATTCATTCATGATGCCAAGATGATAATTAGTTGAGAGAATTGCTAATTGGTTCATTATCTTGTTTTCTAGGATAATTGTCTAAATTGCATAATCCTACATCCTTGAGTTGTATATATTTCTTTATTTTCTTTTTATTATTTTTCTACTTTATTTAGGTCGATTAAACAATAAATGAAAAGTGATTAGTGTGTACTTACTTCCTTGAGGATCGATACTCGTTAATTCCCGATACTATGCTTGCAATGAGTATACTTGCTCACATGTGTATTTTGGGTTTAATGTTTTAATTAAAACTTGAGTAAGTGATGGATTTAAATATGATGATTTTTATACACCCAAAATTTACGCATCAAGTTTCTTTCGTCGTTGCCGGGGAATAATATCCTAAAAGTTTGGATTTTGTTGATTGAACCCTATTTATATGTAAATATATGAAAATGTATATATGTTCCTTGTATAACTAGGTGCCATATTGTGTTGTTTTGTATACTTGTACTTTAATGTCTTTATACATTTCAATTTCTTGAAACTTAATATTTGAACAGTTACCTTAACTAACTAGCTTGATTTCATATTATGATATGTATATATGATGCTAACAAACTATTTTGTATAGGTAAGATGGCCAGTTAGAGCTTGGGATAGTATCCTAACATATCTCATGAGTTGACATCTTAACCACCCAACTCCATTGCCTTAAAAGAGGTGTTGGAAAAATTATCCACACATGTAAGTAAACATTTCTCTGAGATAGATGACATATTAGCAAAATTTGAGGACATGGTTAGATATATGGAAAGGCAAATTTGGTTTTTAATAGATTTAGTAATAAAGGCGCCATTAGGGGTAGAAGCACAATATGATTCAGCTACTATTACCCTAAGGAGTGGTAAGGAGCTGCCCAATCCCAACATGGAATCGGTGCCATCTAAAGAAGATGGACTGGAACCAGCCCTATTGTTGAACCATTCGAAAAATAACCTAAAAAACCAATTTTTTGGCCACTGGCACCCTACCCCACTTTCACACATAAAACAAGGAAGGATGCACAATTTGACAAGTTTTTGGAATCCTCAAACAACTGCATATAAACATTCTACTTAGTGAAGCCTTAATGCACATGCCCAAATATGCAAAATTTCTCAAAAGCATACTTGTGAACAAAAAAGTGTTGGAGGAATTATCTACTATGGTTTTAAATAAAGAGTGTTCAGCTATCTTGTAGGACCCATGGACTATGCCACGAAAAGAAAATGATCCAGGGAGTTTTTCTATCCCTTGGCTTGTTAGTACTCTTACATTTTGCAATGCGTTAGCCAACTTAAGTGCTAGTATTAATTTTTTATCATATAAAACTTTCAAAAAGCTAGGCCTAGGTGAATCTAAGCCTACTAGGGTGAGTATTTAACTGACGGAGTGATCTATTAAATATCCTAGATGAATAATTGAGGATGTCTTGGTTAAAGTGGATAAATTCATATTCCTTGTAGATTTTGTAATTCTTTATATGGATGAAGATTTTAAAGTTTCTTTAATCCTAGGTCGACCTTTTTTAGCAACTACTAAAGCTTTAATTGATGTTCATGGAGGAAAATTAACACTTAGGGTGGGGGACAAGGAAGTCATTATCAAAATTCACAAAAGCATGCAACATCTTAGTTCTTATGATGATTCTTGTATAAGGGTTGATATTCTTGATAAACATATCTTTAACTTTATGTAGGAATCATTTTTCTAAAGTTATATGAAACAATCCATTGCATATTTGGAGGACTCAATTAAGGGCCATAGGTTGGAAAATTTTGAGAAAATCGAAAAAGGCAGTTTGGGAAGCATGAGGTCATCCATTGAGGAACTACCAGAATTGGATTTGAAAGACCTCCCCGAGCACTTAGAATATGCATTTTTGGCAAAAGGTGAAATATTGCCCGTGATCATTGCCAAAAACCTTACTTATGAACAAAAGACCAAATTGGTAAGTCTATTGGGGAAACATAAGGGAGTTATTGCATGGAAAATTACGGATATTAAGGGAATTAGCCATTCCTTTTGTAATCATAAAATCTTGTTGGAAGAATGAGTCAAACCCGTAGTGCAACCCCAACGTAAGTTGAACCCAAACATGAGTAATGTAGTAAAAGGTGGGGTGATAAAACTCTTAGATTTCGGCATCATTTATCTTATTTTTTATAGTAGTTGGATTAGTCTAACACAAGTGGTACCAAATAAGGGAGGAATAACTGTGAGCCCTAATGAAAAAATGAGCTGATCCCAATGAGATTGGTAACCGTTAGAGGGTTTGCATTGATTATAGAAAATTGAATGAGGCAACTAAGAAGAATCATTTTCCTCTTCCTTTTATTGACCAAATGTTAGAAATGTTAGCCGGATATAAGTTTTATTGCTTCTTAGATGGCTTTTTTGGATACTTTCAAATTCTCATAGCACTAGAGGAACAAGAGAAGACTACCTTTACATGCCCTTTTGGTACTTTTGCATATCAACATATGTCTTTTGGTCTTTGCAATGGCCCCAGAACATTCCGACAATGCATGATGGTTATTTTCGAAAGGCTTGTTGGAGATATCATGGAGGTATTTATAGATGATTTTCTGTTTTCGGTGATTCTTTTGGTTTGTGTTTGGCCAATTTGGAAAAGGTACTTCAATGATATGAAGAGACCAACCTCATGTTTAATTGAGAAAAATGCCACTTCATGGTGCAAGAAGATATAGTATTGAGACACAAGATTTCAAAGAAAGGTATTGAGGTTGATAAGGCCAAAATTGAGGCAATTGAAAAACTCCCTCCTCCAACTTCCGTGAAGGCAATTGAAGCTTTCTTGAGCATGTAGGTTTTTATAGGAGGTTTATCTTGGATTTCTCAATGATTTCTAAACCCCTTACTTCTTTGCTTGAAAAAAATGCTATTTTTTATTTTGATAAAAATGTGCTTTCAATGTGCTTAAAATAAAACTGATTAGTTCTCCTATTTTAATTACACCGGATTAGTCTCTTCCTTTTGAACTAATATGTGATGTAAGTGACTATGCAGTGGAAGCAGTTCTTGGACAAAAAAGGAATAAGTACTTTCAACTAATTTACTATGCAAGTAAAACTTTTACAGCAGCATAAGAAAACTACACCATAACGGAGAAAAAGTTGCTTGCCATAGTATTTGCATTTGATAAATTTCGTTATTATCTTATTTTGTCCAAAGTCATTGCGTATACGGATCATTTTGCCCTTAAGTACCTACTAAACAAGCATAATTCCGAACCAAAATTGATAGGATGTGTTTTATTATTGCAGAAATTTGACTTGGAGATTAGAGGCAAAAAGGGAGCAGAAAATTTGGCTACGGATCACTTGTCGAGGTTGGAAAATCCTAACCTCAAGCCATTGGTCGAAGAAGATATCGATAACACCTTCCCGGATGAACAACTTTTACTTGTTGACAGTGAGATTTCTCAACTACCTTAGTGTGCAGATTTTGCTAATTACTTGGTTGCAGGAATTCTGTCGGACGACTTCAATGCACAACAAAAAAAGAAATTCCTCTCTGAAGTAAAGCATTACTTTTGGAAAGATCCATACTTATTCTGATGTTGTGCAGATCAAATCATTCGATGGTGTGTGGATTTCGTAGAAAGCATTAATATCTTCAAACAATATCATGAAGGACCCACGGAGGCCATTACCAAGCTAACAACACCGCAAGAAAGGTACTTGAGTCCAGTTTTTATTGGCCTATACTCTTTAAGGACTCTCACAGGTTTGTTCAAAGTTGTGATAGGTGTCAACGTATGGGTAACATCTCTAAATCTAATGAGATGCCATTATATATTTTTCAAGCTTGTGAAATTTTTTATTGTTGAGGGATTGATTTCATGGGCCCCTTTCCTAGTTCTTTGAGCAACAACTACTTCTTAGTCACGATTGAGTATGTATCAAAATGGATTGAGGCATAAGCCTTGCCTACTAATGATACACGGGTTGTTGTAAAATTTCTAAAAAAACTTTTCACCCACTTTGGAGTACCTAAGGTGCTCATTGGTGATAGGGGAACCCACTTTTGCAATACCAAACTAGATAAAGTTCTCAAACATTTAGGGGTTACACATAAGGTTGCAATTACCTATCATCCGCAAACTAGCGGCCAAGTTGAGGTGGTCAACAGAGAATTAAAAAGAATCTTGAAAAAAGTTGTCAATCATACACGAAAGGATTGGAATTTGAAGCTGGATGATACTCTTTGGGCTTATAGGACTACTTTTAAAACTCCCATTGATACAATCCCCTAGCGGTAAAAGTTGAACATAGGGCTCATTGGGCAATAAAACTTATCAATTTTAACCTTCATCTTGTAGGAAAAAGAAAGAATGCTTCAAGTAAATAAGTTAGATGAGTGGCGTAACGGTGCCTACCATAATTCGTGAATTTACAAAAATAAGATAAAACAGTGGCATGTGAAACCCCAGTCAAGACCAACCTTAGAGTAAGGGGGTTGGGATGCATATCATGCTTTATTTCATGATTAAATATGCTTTCATATGATTTCTATGTACTTTGAATTTGATTTTTATTATCTTGAAGTCTTGTTGGTGAGTGATGTGTGAGAGGGGTAAAATGGTAATTTTTTGTCGAGGTGAAAATAAGGAGATAGCTTGTGGATTGAATAGGAAATAATTTTTCTAGTAGAAATAGCAACAAAAGTTGTTGTGGTGTAGTGGTTAGAGCTTTGGAATTAATTCTTGAGGTTTTGGGTTCAAAGTCCATCATAGAAGCTTTAGCTTGAGTAAATTTTATTTTGCTTGGGAAAGGATGGTTTCGGCCTTAAAGGCCTAGATTAATGTGGTGATGATGTTCTAGGAGAGACATGACAGAAGTAACCTCATTCCACTCCTTTTACTCTTCTCAAAATTCTTATAGGGAAAATCATTCTTCATTGATCTTTAGTTTTCCTTAGTTTCAACTCATTGGTTTGATCAAGATGTTCTAGCCTTTTTCTTTCCAGAAAATTCAGTAAAGTACTGAGGTCTTTTAGGATCGAAATGTCTTGGTAAAAGACTCCTTATGGTCTGAAAAATATGGAAGAGTTGTGAGGAATTTCAAGAGGAAAATCCCTCTAGTGAGCTTGCTGAAATTTTGCTCTAGCTTAGTTCATCTTTCTTCATGGAATGAGCTGGAATTTTCCAGCTTCTTGTACCTTCAAATGGTCGAAATTTTTAGCTAAAATTCCCTCCCAAATGCTACTAGAAAAATGGTCTTTAGGATCAGTTTGAAACTTTAAAGTTTTTGTCCAATTTCATACTGCTCAAGCTGGAGCAAAACAGGAAAAATTCCTGTACGAAAATCAACTTTGAGAGCTCCAAACCAAGCTGTTTTCTCCTAGATTTTGTGCAGAACCTTAGCCATGTTTTTCCTCCATAAAGAAAGCTAGAAACCAGCCTTGAATACCCCTGAAACCCCCCCTTCCAGCTAGCTGCAAAATGGCTGGAAGTAGCAGACGAAAATCTGCCAGAAAAATCACTGTGCAGCGAAATTTCTGGGCAGAAATTTGTCCAGGTTGTTTCCTCTTTCTATTCCAGCCAAAACACCAACCTTAATCTGTAAAAACATTCCTTAAACCTCCATCAACAAAGCTCCATTGATCCCCTTGAACTTCTGCATGAAATTCCATTAATGGCTGTCCAAAAATCTCTCAAACAAATCCCTACAATTTAGCTTGATTGGTTTCCAAAATTCCAGCCATCTTATTTAGCAACCTTCCATAATATTTTGCTCAATGAACCAGACTTCTTCTTCATCATTGTACACCCTACTTTCGGCCACCATAAGCCTCCATAAGCCAGCTTCAATCCCACAGAAATTCTGCTCAAACAGTCGACCATGGCAGATTTCCAAAAGCTGTCCAACAATCAAGATATTCTTGGAATATTTAGTTTCCAAATTCACTTCCTAAAAATATTCTTCAAATATTGTAACAATTAACCTTTCCTTTTCCCTTCCAAATCAGAGAATCAACCTCCTAAACCCTACAGAAATTCATCCACTCCTATCTCTCACAAACATTCAGTAGCTGCACATTACCATCTCTCGATTTTCTTCAACCTTCAAGAACACACACTACACCAAGAACACCTACTACTTCCTTTCACCTAATACCTCTCCAAATCACTTCAAACTATCTCTAAAAATTCCAGATTTCATCTATTCATTGCTGTGAGTCCATCCATACCATTTTTAACATCAAACTCCAAAATCCAACTTGCACTTTTGGATCAAAAACCAAAAATTTCTGTTAAGGTCAAGAACACTTTCAAGGTAAATTTATTCTAACAACTTCATATTCTCCAATCTTGATCTCTAGTGAGAGCCTATGTGAATAAGCATGCTAATGGTCTCTCTCTCTCTCTCTCTCTCTCTCTCTCTCTCTCTCTCTCTCTCCTCTCTTGGCCGAATGACTTTTTCTCCCATGAACATGCTTTCGCCATCTCCCATGGACAAAGTTAGACATCTAGGAGTTGAGATCTACTCTAAACTCCTTCAAAGCATTCATCAACCAAGTAAGTCCCTTCAACCTTTCTTTTAAACTCTAGATTCATGTCTCTAGGATGATGATGATAGTAGGTGAATGGCGATAGGATTTAAGTATATATATATATATATTGTTGAGATTGAAGCATGAATATATGTATGATAGTGAAGGAGATGGAATTTATGCATGGAAGGATTATCTTGGATGATTATATGATGATTTGAAGTTATGCATGTCATAGATAGTATTTGTGATGAAGTATGCTAGAGATTATGTCACCTTTGGTGAATAGGATTTATATTCATGTTGGACTATTGAAGCCATGATCATATTTATACTAGTAAGGGTTAGATTATATTTTGATAAATTGAGATCTATGCTTGTATGCATGATTTGGATGATTTGATGAATTGAAGGGTTGTATATGTTCATGTTTGTGGTTAGCCATAGAAATATGATCATGATCTAGTTGTCCCTAAGCTAATCTTTATTTCATTAATAAAATATTTAGAAATATGATTTTTCTAGTAAAATTTTGAAAACCTTGGGAAAATGTGGATTTGGTCTTTTATATAAAATAGTGATATTCTAGTCAAATAAATAATAGTTTTTGCTGGGAAAAAAATATATATTATTTAAAATAATAAAATCAATTAAAGCCTTTTATGGAAATAATTATAATTAATAAAATATTTATTACTAAAAATTTAATTATTATCTTTTAATCAAAACCCATTAAGGATTTTCTTATTATTTTTCAAGCAAGACTCATTAAATTTATTTTCAACAAATTTTAGCTATCAATTATTTTCTAACAACTAAATTATTAATAAATCATTATTTTACCTAATACTACCTTGGACCCTTTTTCAAATAAACCATAATTTATTTTTAGCAAGATTTATACCTTCAACTTTTTGTACCAATTTCTCAAACTCTAGTTATT
This sequence comes from Voacanga thouarsii, assembly GCA_026120185.1. Taxonomy (NCBI): domain Eukaryota; kingdom Viridiplantae; phylum Streptophyta; class Magnoliopsida; order Gentianales; family Apocynaceae; genus Voacanga; species Voacanga thouarsii. The sequence continues at coordinate 1,435,916 of JANUWF010001774.1, forward strand.
TTAATATCAAACTAGATTTATTTTATAAACCCTTTTATTTATTATTGAGTCTTAAAGCTTGGGACACTAGGGATATGACTGTAGTAAGTTCAGTTAGTTTTATTTGAGAAAGTGAGTCTTTGGCTTGAGTTTGATTGTGGTTTGTATTTACCATATGCGGGTCAGGTCAGCTATTGGAGACCTTTGTTGTGAGCAATGATCAGGTAAACTCCTGCATAAAACCTGTTTGATGAAAAATGATTCTTTTTATGGCAAGCCAAATGTAGAGTGCATGGTCACTCATTTCTGTAAAGGCAATTGAGGATTATTTCCATTCTCATTTCAGACAAATAAATTATTTGTAAATCAAGGGGCGGTTTTACTCAAAACCTAAAACTCTTTCTAAAACCAGTTTTGCCCCAAACTTTGGAAAACCTTAATTGCCATTTTCAAGTGGAACTATGTTTTGTTCATTTTTCCCAAGTGGGATACGTCACGTTGAGTACTCAATAAGGGTAGGCTAGTAATACTAATTTTGAAGAGCAAGAGTGAGTCTTCTGGCAGGAGGCCACCTCCAGAAGATAAGCTCAACTTAGAGAAACGTCAGTACTACTTAGTCAGGCCGGTCCGAGCTAACAGTTTGTTTTATTTCAGTCAAGTGACTGTGTTTTGCCGGAATGGACACCCGGTTGTTGTTTGGGTATAGAGAAGGAGGAGTATCTTATCTGGTAGGCCGATCACCTACCTTTTGTCAATCTGCACAAAGTGTTAGGCATTCTGACCGGTTATGGGGCCCAACGTGTGGTAACCCATAATCCTTTCTTTCGAGTGGTTGATCTTATAAATTATGTACGGCTAGATAAGCCAAAACGCCACTCTTATTTTTGAACATTATTCATTGTTTGCCAGTATTTCTTTTGTCAGTCTGCACAAAGTGTGGCATTCGAACCATTGTATGGTTATGGGGCCCAACGTGTGGTAACCCGTGACCACCTTTATGAGTGGTTGATTTTATTGTGCACTTGTATGGTTTCAAAAAGAGGAAAACACCACTCTTGCTTTTGACTAATATTTATTGCTTGCCAATATTTCTCTTATAAAGATTTTACACTTTGCATCCACAAACTGTTTTCACTGAACACCCAAAGCACACACGGACTTACTGAGATTTCTGTCTCATCACCTTTTTACCATGATTTCAGGCCGATCCTGCTGTGGGGATGAATAGCTAGTGTTATCTGCCTTAGAAGAGAATGTGTCTTTTGATTTTATGTATTGCTTTAGGAAGACGAAAGTGGATAATTTTATTTATGGATTTGTTTCCTTTTGGGAATTCGTGGATTTATTCTTGGGTTGTAATAAATCTTAAGTTGAAGTATTATTTTTATTATTTTTATTCCGCTATTTTATTTGTGTGACCTCATTATAAAGACCCCTTATCCTTTGGACGGGGCGACATCCCCGGCCCCGGCGGGCCTAGGTAGCGGGGTGTTATAGTGGCATGCTAGGCATATTTGCTCTCGCCATGAGTTTTAAAAAGGAGATAAGGTGTTAGTCTTTAATTCTAGGCTTAGACTTTTTCCAGGTAAGTTAAAATCTCGATAGTCAGTGCCATATAAGATATATCAAGTTTGTCCATTTGGAGTTATTAAGGTTTCTCACCCAAACTAAGGGAATCGTTAAAGTTATTAGAAGTCGATTAAAACCATATTTGGGGAAAGAACTTGGCACTTTGGAGTATCTCGACGTTACCTTCTATGAGCCATGATCAGCCATTGCTCATTTGTCTTTCGTTTGCTTTATCTTTTCTTTTATTTTATGTTATTTCCCTTTCTTTTTCTAAATTTATGTTTTTCTTTATTTTGTTTCTTTTCTTTTAGTAGGTACTCTTGTAATGACCCTTCTTTAAGGTGGATTCAAATATGGTGGCACTACGATGTAATGGAAGTCTCTTCTTCACTTTATTCTTCTCCTTTCTTCATCATAGTCTTCTTGGTTGTACTTCTATTATTCTATCTTTGGCTATTTAGGACACTGTCCAGTTTAAGTGTGGGGGGGAGAATAAGGTTAAAGCAATATTTTTCCATATTCCATATCATATTTGGTGAAAAGTTTTCAAAAATTTCAGTATTTTCATTGCTAAGCAAGGTTGTAATTCTTTTTCTTACTTGGATATGAGTTTTGTCATTCATTAGGTGGATTTTTATGAAATTCATTTTGTTGGATAGGACATTTGTCAAGATTTGAATAATTTGGATTAATCTTGTTTTACGCACTGGTGTTTGAATGTTATTTGACTTATCTAGTTGAATATAGAATATATGAGGAATATGAGAAGAGTTTATTGGCTAACTCTTGTATTATGAGTTTAAATTTTGCTAGCTTTGAGTTATGATGAAAAATATGAGTTGAAAAAAGATCTTTGAGAGGAAAGATTGTGGAGAATGTTGAAAATTTTTTATTTGAGTTGAAAAAATAATGAGTGAAAACAACACTATTGTTGGTGTGAATTGAAAATTTGCTCTTATTGATGATCGTTAAAGACCTTTAACTGAAAAGGGGGTCAATATAGGGAGAAGTAACAAGTGAATTCAATGCACTCTCTTGAGGCTATCCCGAAGGTAAAAAGAGCAAAGAAAGAAAGAATTATTGGAAAAAAAGATGAGTGATGATTGTAAAGGGGGCCAATACAGTGTGTGAATGGAAATCCTTGCACTTGAGGCTATCAGTTCCCTAAGTCATTGAAAAATTTTGAGAGAAAAAAAATTGGAGTGCTTTCCTCACATCATAACTTAAGTGTGCAATTTTTGAATTTATAATACTTAAGTTGGTAGAAGGCTTGACCTATGTGATTCATATTGTCTATATTTTTACTTGAAGAGTGAAATAATTTTTTTAGACTAAGGTATGCACATGATTAATTTGACATCAAGAGTTTTGTGATATCTTGTACAATGTTTCAAAGTTTGGATTACTTTCAAAAGGTATGAATGCAAAGAGTTATATCTAAAGTTTGAAGGGAAGACATAATCTTTGCTATGGTGAAGAAATTTTTGAATGAGAAAGAGTTTGTATTTTCTTGATAATTTTTCTTGGACTAAAATATTTTGATTGAGGATAAGCAAATGTTCAAGTATGGGGGAATTGATACAGATTAAAATTATTATTACTTTCCTAGTTATTTGAGGTTGTTTTAAAATATATTTGTTGTAATAACTAGATATTTTCCTTCCTAATTGACATTTTGATTGTAAAATGTATTTTTAGCAAATATATATAGATTTAAGTTGAAATCGAGCAGAAAGTGCACACAACTGAGTAAACCTGGCACCAGGCCCAGCCAATAGACCAGGTGCCAGTCCATTCTACTCCAGCAAAAGAAATTGAGCAAGCTTCAAAGGAATTCCAGAACAGACATGGCGCCAGGTCTGGCAAGTGCACCTAGCACCGGGTCTAGTTTGTCTGCCAAGGAGAAATGACCAAAAATAGAGCAAAAACAAAGAAAGAATAGAGTGCACCTGGCGCCAGGTGGGTCGAAGGTACCCGATGCCAGGTATGCTCTAGAGGCGAATATTCTGTACACGGAATTAGGGATTATCTAATAATTTTGGTATATTCCTACTCCTACTCGGCTAAGACTTTCTCAGCCACAAAATTGGCATCCAAGAGACCTATAAAAGCACAAGTAAACGCAAGGGTTGGAGATATACAAGAGATAGAGGTGAATTAAAGAGCAAAAATTCTGAATCTCTCATTGAAGGAGGAATTCACCTAAATCATCAAAGATTGTTCAAGGTTGTCTTCAAGGAAGAAGAAAGAGGCTTGTCTATGAGTGTTTTCTTTTCTCTTTGTCTTCTTTTCCTTTAGCAATGATGTATTCAATATTTTGATTGTAATTTAACATTATTTTGGGATTCATGATGTTGTGTTAATTGGTTTATTATCTTGTTTTCTAGGATAATTGTCTAAATTGCATAATCCTACATCTTTGAGTTGTATATATTTCTTTATTTTCTTTTTATTATTTTTCTACTTTATTGGGATCGGTTAAATAATAAATGAAAAGTGATTAGTGTGTACTTACTTCTTTGAGGATCAATACTCGTTAATTCCCGATACTATACTTGTGATGAGTATACTTGCTCACATGTGTATTTTGGAATTAATGTTTTAATTAAAACTTGAGTAAGGGGTGGATTTAAATTTGATGATATTTATACACCCAAAATTTACGCATCATATGTACAGTATGGATATGTTAGACCGAGAGAAACAAAAATATTTTTCATTAAAATGCAATCTCTCATTATACGACTCAAGGGGTGCTTATGAGATTAAGATTGAAAATTTAAAACATGTACTCATAAATATGGCTCAATGAGCCTATGGCCTAACCAACCTCCATATCCTCCTTCCTTCTATCACACGACTATTTCTTATGAGAATTGCCACAATTAGTAGTAGAAAAAATGTATAGATATGTACACAAGGAAATATAGAATATAAATCATAAGATAAAATTGTCCCCATTAATATGTGCATATATGAACATAGTATGTAAGGCCATAAAGTGCATTTTTAGAGTAAGACTGGATTTAAATTTTTGGACTTCCAAAAAGTCCATCCAAACTAGGAGAAGTGAGATAAAAGCTAATCTTCTTAAGGAACTTTTGGACTTAAGGTTTTGCATTTCCAAAACATGTGTCCAAAATAGGGTAAAATTAGACATAAGCTAGCCTTTTTAGAACCCATTTTTGGACTAGACTTTTGGATTGAGAAAATGTGAGTCCAAAACTCCCCATGTGTATGTGCAAGGTAAAAATGAATTTTCAGAGATTTTGATCTAGCCTAGTTTTCTCAAGATATTTCAGACTCAAGGAAATTTTCTGAGCAATCAAACATATAAGTATAAATATCCTCTTCATTCAAAATTTTTAACATAGAGCATATCATAATCATTTTCAAAACTGATTATTCAGTTAGCCAAAAATCAATTTGTTAGAATGCACAATGGACGCATACACACACTTCAATCTCCTTTGTCCTCAACAACAACAACGATATCTCAATATGATTTCCATTAAAACACCTATAGCTTCACAGCCCAAATTTTTAAACTATGATCATAAACGGACATAGTCACAATCCATAACTAATTTTTATAGACCAATATATATCCATTATATACAACCAGTATATATTCAGAATTCACATCATCACACAATGTCTCAACAATTCCATAATCATCATCAACTAGTATATATTTAGAATTCACATCATCACACAATTGCTCAATAATTCCATAATCATCATAAACAATCTACATTTTCCTCCCCCTTTGTCATCAATTAAAAAGTAGAATTAGAGCATAAGGACAATAAAGATATCATATAAATTGTTCAGAATATAGATAGAGGAGATATATATTTAACAGATAGAGTAGGAGAAGTGCATGATGTAAATTGTTCAAAGACTAATGCAGAAATTAGAAAAGTAAGTGTCAATGAAAAAGTAGTAAAAAGATTCAAGCAGAGGAAGTCTTGTAAGCAGTCCACAAAAATAGGCACTTAGGAAATGTGAATGGTTGTTGACTTAGATTCGGCACCCATTTTGAAGTACTGCCTAGCAATATGACTGGACTTCCGTTTGTCCACCATATGTTTTTGCCTTTTACCGAATGAGCTGCCAGCTATGGCTGATTTGGGAGCAAGGACCTTAGTAGGGATAGGGGGTGTTGACTCTTCTTTGCGCACGGGTGACAAGATTCCTTCTTCACTTTCTTTAGATGTCTGCTATTGACCCAAATCTTTATCTTTTAATTGCTCTTCTATCTGAGTAGCTTGCAGTTCTACAGCCTCCTTTTCCTTCAGAACGTCTTGTTCATTATTTTCTTCTTCCTCTTGAGCAGCTTGATCTCTAGTCACTTATTCTCGAGACGATACTAATTTATCAAGCATGATTTCATCCTTTTTGTCCTTCTCTTCCACAACAATTAGCCTGTACCCAAAATTCTGAATTTTTGAACTGAGGTTGTCTACCTTAATAACCAACAAATTGATTGCTTCCAAAATGCTCTATCTGATATCTGTGTCCTGAATTTTCTATTTTCCTTTGCTAGAGGTCTCATCTTCAGTTTCTGTTTCAGCTTTTCTTTTGGTTCCTACAGGTTGAGTAGTTTCTCTTCCTTCCCCCTTAATTTTTAACACTTTTTCTTTCTCTTCATCCGATAGATCTTTGAGCAAAACCTATTCCCGATTCACTTGAACAATACCTATTCTTTCGAATGATTCCAAGTTATACACATTTGTCTTCATCTAACCAGGCACGCAATTATCCAAATCTACATTGAAGTACTTGAATACTTTGGTTAAAAGATTACCATATGGAAGTGCCTTATAAGAAGTGTTTTTTGATTGCATCATCAATTTTACTGCCAAGAATCCAAAGCTAATTTGTCGACCTTCAGAAAGAGCCAGCATTAGTATTATTTGCATGATACTTACTGAAGTTTTATGCCCAAATCTTAGGGCAACCATAGTCGACACCAGATGGTGTAAGACTCTTCTAGTACTATTCAACCATTTTGTATTTTTGTCACTCGAATTCCTGAAACTCTTCCTTCCAGAGAATTTTTCCTCAAATCTTCCTAAATTAAAAATATCTATCCCTTTAAGAAACTTGTTCATCTTGAAAAATTGAATACCCCCATCTCTTACTTCAAAAATTCAGTTTAGTAATCGATGAACAAATTCGAAATTCACACATCCCACTCTGGTGCTAAACTATTGCACCATGAACCCTCCTCCAGTCTCCTTAAGTTGTCCCTTTTTCAGATTTGCATAAAGGTCCTAAACTAACGAGATGTATAACTTTTCATCAACTGTCAATAATGCTTACCAACCCAGAATTTTGAACATATTCAGAATATCAGAGAAATTTAAGAATCCCCCAGCCTCAACCCGATATCCCAAAATTATAGTTCTATTCCTAGATAACTAATCAATGAAATCAGATTCGCATTTTTTATCAAAAAAATGACGTACCTGGGTCTCAGAGCTTTCTGGTGGAGTATGCTCTCCAGATGAGTTGGATCGTGAGGCCTCCTCAATGATTTTCTTTTCTTTCTTGGTGTCCAGCAGTGTAGCCTTAGCTGCTACTTTGCTTCTCTTCCCCATCTTGGTCCTTTTTACAGCTCCTTTAACAGATTTTGCTATTTTTGTCATAGCAAAAACAAGGAGAAGGTGAAGGATTTTCGGTTTTGTTGTAGAGAAGATGAAGTTAAGAGTGACAGAGTGTAATGTGGATTTCTGATTTCCAAGAGAGAGAGAACGTGAGCCCTTTTTGAGATTTCCTAGGTTCTAGATAGGATAAATACAATCAAGTACTTTACATAAGAGACTTTTCAGAAGTATAGATTTTTTTAAAGAAGCACAAACATTTGAAAATTTCAAAAGTTATTTTTGGGCTTTCATTTTCTTTCACCAGGGTAGCAAAAAAAAAAATAGCTTTTCATAAATTTCGAACTGGCCGACGATTTGGGTTTTGACTGAGTCCAAAATCGTTCATCCAAAAGGTGGGATAGAATTAGTTCAACTGAGGGGATTTCATAGTCGTGTTTTCCAGATATTGCATCCAAAAGTTATGACTTTAGTGGTTCTGCAAGCATAAACAAACAAATATTTGGCAAATTGTCAGTTACATGATCTTGGTAATTCCTAAACCTCTTCTCAAATGATTAAATCGTTCTTCGTCCACAGCTTTTGTGAAAATATCTGCAAGCTGTTCATTTGTTGGGATATATTCAACACACACATCTTTTTTAAGAACATGATCTCTAATAAAATTATGCTTAATCTCAATATGTTTAGTTCTAGAATGGTGAATAGGATTTTTTGTTAAATTGATTGCACTTGTATTATCACATAGTATAGGTATGTAATCAAAATTAAGACCAAAATCAAGCAATGTATTTTTCATCCACAAAATTTGCGCACAACGACTCCCTACTGCAATATATTTAGCCTCGGTTGTGGGTAAGGATACACAAGCCTATTTCTTGCTATGCCATGACACTAGAAAATGTCTGAGAAATTGGCAATGCCCGCTACTGCTTTTTCATTCAACTTTATAGCCTGTATAGTCCGCATCAGTGTAGCCTATAAGATCAAAAGTGTTAGTACAAGAATACCATAAGCCATAGTCATATGTTCCAATTAAATATCCAAGGATACATTTCACAGCACATAAGTGAGATTCCTTAGGACACGATTGAAATCTGGCACAAAGACAAATTGAAAACATAATTTCTGGTCAGCTAGCAATATGATATATCAAACTCCCAATCATACCTCTATATTTTGATTCGTCCACTTTCTTACCCTTTTCATCCTTGTCAAGCTTTAGAGAAGTACTCATAGGTGTACTGATTTATTTACCTTCATTCATACCGAACCTTTTGAGCAGCTCCTTAGCGTATTTAACTTGATTTAGAAAAATTCCATCATTGATCTGTTTAATTTGCAATCCGAAGAAGAAGTTGAGTTTTCCCATCATGCTCATCTCGAATTATTGCTGCATAGTCTAAGAAAACATCTTACACAAGGATTCATTATAGCACAAAAAATGATGTCATCAATATAAATTTAGACAATGAGAAGATCATCAGAATTTTCTGACTTAATAAACAGTGTAGTATCATTCAGGCCTATTGAAAAGTTTTTTGCCACTAAGTCTTTCATGCCAAGATCATGGGGCTTATTTTAAAATATAAAAAGCCTTTGAGAGTTTGAAAACGTGATTTGGAAAATGCTCATAAATAAAATCTGGAGGTTGTTCTACATATACCTCATCTTCAATAAAACCATTCAAAAATGCACTTTGAACATCCATTTGATAAAAATAAAATAAAATTTGTTAAATATGTAAAGGCAAGTAACATTCTTATGGACTCTAATCTAGCAACAGGAGCAAATGCTTCGTCATACTCAATGCCCTCTTCTTGATTGAATCCTTAGGCAACAAATCTAGCTTTATTTCTAATCACCATTCCATGTTCATCAAGTTTTTTTTCTTTCTTTTTTTTCTGAAAACCCACTTGGTACCAATAACTGAATGATCAAGTAGTCTAGGGGCAAGTTTCCAAACATAATTTCTCTCAAATTGGTTTAGCTCTTCTTACATAGCTAATATCTAAAAATCATCATATAAGGCCACATCAATACAGTTAGGTTCAATACTAGAAAGTAAAGAAAAATTATTTACAAAATACCATCTGGTTTTGACCCCACGGCTAGGATCACCAATAATTTGCTCTTTTGGATGACCAGTTTTGTACTTTCGATCTTTTGGTAGCCTTTGACCAGTGAGCTCTTCAGTTTCTTACTTGCTTTGTTCTGCTTATTGCTCTTTCAATTCTTATTCTTTGGCATGAATGTCCAGCAATGGAGCTTTGTGTTGTTCTTTGCCTTTTTCTTTTGAAATCTTTACATCATCATCATCTTTTCTTGATGTATAAATGTTAGATTCATCAAAGACAATATGTACGGATTCTTCCACACATAGAGTTCTTTTATTGTACACTCTATATGCCTTTTTATTGAAAGAGTATCCAAAGAATATAGCATCATTGGATTTTCTATCAAATATTCCAAAATTGTCTCGAGTATTAAGAACAAAATATTTGCAGCCAAATATTTTAAAATAGAAAATTGATGGAGTTTGGTCAAATATAAGATCAAATGATGTTTTTCTTAGAAAATGTCTCTGCATGACTAGGTTAACAATATAACATACTGTATTAACAGCTTTAGCCCAAAAGTATTTTGGAAGTGAGTTTTTACAAATCATGGATCTAGTCATTTCTTGCAAAGTTTTATTTTTCCTTTCAAAAACACCATTTTGTTGAAGGGTTTTAGCAGCTGAAAAGTTGTGAAAAACTCCATTCTCATAACAAAAATAGAAAACTCAATGCTGCAAAATTCTCTACAATTGGCACTCCTAATGGAAATCAATTTACATTCAAGAGAGTTTTGGACACGCTTAAATAATTTAGTAAATTTAGAGAATGTCTCATATTTTTTATCGAGAAACAAAGTCTAAGTAAATCTTGAAAAATCATCTACTAGAACATAAGCATACCTCTTGCCACCAAAGCTAGTGGTCCTCATCGGTCCAAACAAATCCATATGTATTAATTCAAGGGGTATTGATGTGAAAATCATTTTCTTGGGCTTAAAGGAGGTTTTAATCTGTTTTTCAAATTTGCATGCATCACATATTCTACTTTTATCAAATCTCATTTTGGGCAATCCCCTAACAAGTTATTTTGAAGACAATTTATTTAGCAAATCAAACGATACATGGCCTAACCTTCTACGCCAAAATAGCCATTATTATCATGCACGGAAAGACATCTAATGTCATGAGTCATCAAATTATCAAGATAGAGTACATATACATTTCCATCACGGTTAGTAACAAAAATTGTGTCATTACTTGAGCCGTCCATAATAGAGCAAGAATCTTTCTCAAAAATAACTTTGCAACAATTGTCATATAATTGACTAATGCTGAGTAAGTTGTATTTCAGCTCATCAATTAATAATACTTGTTTGATACTAGTTGAAGATCCCTTACCAATATTACCTGTGCGAAGTATCTTTCCTTTCTTTTTTTCTCCAAGGGTAACAAACCCATCATTTGTAGCTTGAACATCTTCTAATAAGGTTGCATTTCTGATCATGTGTCTTGAGCATCCACTATCCAAGAATCTCTTTGTAAAGCTCATTTTCTCCAGTGAATGTACCTATACATGATATGGGAGAGTGATTTTTGGTACCCATATCTTCTTAGGTCCAGAAGGGTTAGTATTAATCCTTTTAATTCTCCAATCAGTTTTCATTCCTAATCCAATACTTTCCTTAATGTGACATCTAGATGCATTATGTCGATTTCTACCACAATAAGTGCAACAAGGGTAGTTTGTGTTTGAGGAGATTGCTTTCACAAAATACGACTTATATTTTCCTGTCTTGGGCATATTACAATAACCAATACCATTTTTATTTCCAGCAATCCGTTGTACTCCTAGAAGTTTATTCAGATTGCTTTGGCCATCAATGAATTTTTTAATACTAGTGAGATCATCAACTTTCATTTTCATATTATCAAACTCACAGATCATAACTTCAAGAGATGAGACTTTATCACTCACATATTTATTCTCAAGGGCAGAACAGTTTAAGAGGGTAGACGTGATTTCTTTTTTAACATTTAAACAACATATGGAGTCAGGTAAAATTTTGTTCTCACTTACTAGGTTGTCAGTCTTATTTGATAAGAAATCAATTTTCATTTTCATTTCCTTGTTCCTTCTTGATAATTTTTTTATCTCTCGGAACATATCAATAAGAAGTTTATTTGGATCATCAATATTATCACAAGAAGAATCATGCAATTCAGCTACCAAATTAGATGAGGAGAAGTTTACCTTATCCTCCACTGCCATGAACCATATTTTAGCTGTTTCTTTTTCAAAATCTCCATTTTCTTCATATTTGGACTCATTTTGATCCTAAGTTCCCATTAGTCCTTTTCCTTTCTTTGTTTTCAAATCCTTCTTTTTCTTTTTGAGCATATTGGCTTCCTTCTCCTTAGCTATTAGGTAGTCAACAATGAAGTGTTTAGTACTCTTGCATTCATAGCATTGAGGCTTGAAAAATAAAGTTTACCCCTTCCTTTTTGTGAACTTCTTCCCTTTTTTGAAGTTTCCCTTTTTGAACATCTTTCTGAATTTTTTTGCAATCATGGCCAATTCTTCGATATCCACTTCAGCTCCTTCATCACTATCAGATTGATTGTTGTTAGTATCCTTATCAACAGCTTTCAGTGTTGTTCCTCTTTTACCTTTGTCACTGTCATCATACTCTTGAAACCTTTTGAGCTTTACTTCATAAGTCAAGAGAGAGCTAATTAGCTCTTTAATAGGTAAGGTTTTCAAATTTTTTGATTATTCCACATCCAAAGATTTTGATTGCCAACTCTTTGGCAAGGCATCCAGAATTTTCTATTTTTTTCACCAACGGAATAGCTTTTCCCACAAGCCTTAAGTCCATTTGCAATGCTTGTGAATCTAGTGAACATATCGGTTATGCCCTCATTTGGCTTCATAGTAAATAGTTCATAATGATGAATCAAAAGTCCCAACTTTAACTCATTTACTTGATTCGTCTCCTCATAGGTGACTTGAAGCAATCTTCATATGTCATGGGCTAAATCACAGCCGCTTAGTCTATTGTATTCAGTGGCATCAAGGAAAAAATATAGAATGTTCATAGCTTGAAAATTTAATATCTTTTTGGTATTGTCTTTAGAATCATATTCATCACTCTATTTTGGAACTATTCAATCTTCAATACTTCTAGAAAGAACATATGGCCCTTCTTCAATTAGATTCCATAGCTCAAAATTAATTGAGCAAGCATAGATCTTCTTGCAATTTTTTCAAAATGTGTAATTACTCTCAATAAACAGATGTTTATTTGTCGAAGATCCCTCGACATAGGGAAGGGAGGAAATATTTGCTATAAGAATCTTTTCTATGAGGCTGTTTAGCCGAAGAAAAGTAGACCAAGGCTCTAATACCAAATGAAAAACCTTAAGGGGGGTGAATATGATTTTTGACAAATTTAAAACACCTTTAAAAAAAAGATCTATTTTTTTAAGTCCTCCCTTTGATTTCCGAATCGAGGAGTTTGCAAAGAAAAGTTTTGAGCAACCTTAAGGATTCGACTAGGATCTAAATGAAATGAGACAAGAGAGATGCAATCAACATAAAAATATGGATGGGTTAGTAAGAGTCATAAATATTTCTTTTGAAAGATTGAACTTATTGAGCACAGAAATTCGCAACCTGTTAAAATTTAAATGCTAGAAAGATGAACAAAAGATTTAGAGTGGTTCGATCCTTCAAGATCTACATCCACAACCTTAAGCTCACACTTAAGAATTTTGAACCAGATTTCTGTAAATCAGGTCAGCACAATAGTGTTTTCCTACACCAATTACAAAAAAGGATCACCATATTTGGTTTTAACCAAACCTCTCAATCAACTACAAATTAAGGCTCACCACAAATGGATTTTATACCACAACCTTGATATACAAAAAGGATTATAAAAATGAAATAGAGATAGCTCACACTTTTAAGCAAATATGCAAACAAATTATCACAAAAACATTTACCTTTTGAGACAGTCAAATTTCACTTTGAAGCACTATTAAAAAGGGAGATTTTTGTATTCTAGAGAGTATGAGTGCTTCTTAGAAAGATAGGACAAAAATTAAGTTTTGAAGGCTTTTATAGAAGTAAAAAGTAAAGCTCTAATGGCTAGAAATGGCAAGTTTCTCACTATCAGACTTTCCAAAGTTTTGGACTCAAGGATCGGATGATGGTGCATCCAAAAAGTGACTCCAAAATGACACTTTTCTAGGCAGAAACATTTTGACACTATTTACAGAGTTTTGGATGAAGTTTTTGGATATAAAGCCATCCAAACTATTCAATCCAAAATTTTGAAGACTTAATACTTTGAAATATTTTTGCTTATGTACTTTAAGGTAGAAATAAATTGAATCATAAGATAAAGAAGACAAAGGAATTTATACAAAATACCTTAACAAAATGATTCCTAGTCTAAAGTTCTTTCTCAAAGACTTCATGATCTTGTGAGCTCTTAGGTTGAGGTTGTTCTTGATCAATCACCACATTAGATTCCATTTCCTTAAGATCTGCTTAGCAACCTTATTTGCATACCTTGACGTAACTGGGTTAAACATATCCTATCACATGTGAGTTACACAAGTTAGTCATCATCAATATTTGTCATAAGTCAAAACACAAAAGAATGCCCTTAGGGCTAACACAATAATTAACTATGCATTATTTTGGGAAAAATTACATATTCAGGATATGTTGAATATGAAAACTTGCATTAAAAGTTATTAAGCATATAGAATTGCAAATGATCACGCATAAATAAATTGTAAAATACATAGCATATATTTGGCACGACTAGTTTCAAATAGCATGATCTACACCTAATATAATTGGGAGCTACTTATTTATGGAGGTTCAAAATATTTATGAAATCTTTGGGATGTTTATTGATAGGGCCTAAATTTGGCATATATTTCCTAGTTATTTGAGGCCATTTTGTTATACATTTTGTGCAATAAGTGGTCATATCTCTTCATATTGGAGAATTTACCCTTGGAAAGGTATTTTGTGCATTATTACAGATTTTAGGAGTAAAATAAGGCAAAATCGTCGCTAAACAGACTAGAGGTGGCGCTGTCCAGGACAGGAGAGATGGCGGCGGCCACGTGCTGCTGGCATGCACTTCGAAGCGATGAAAAATTGACGAAACAGGGGCTGAACAGAACATAGTTAACACTGGTTGGGAGCCCAAAGGCGGCGCCGGCTATGACGTGGAAGAATTTGGCACGAAAATTGAGAAAAATTGGTGAACAGACAGAGAGACAGAATACAACCAGCGCCGGCCCTAGGCAAGACAGGCGGCGCCAACTGTGCACTAGTACAGAGGTGGCACCTCGATTTTCGTGTGCATTTTTGGCAAGTTTTAGAGTTTCGGTATTTTCCTACTTCTATTCTGCCAGAAACCCTAGAGGGACAAATTTAGACATTTCTAAAGCCTATAAATAGAGAAAAAACATAAATCAAAGATATATATTCAAGGAGCAAAACACAAGATTACTCAAGTTCAAGGACGATTGTACAAGAGAGTCTACGAAGGAAGAAGAATAAAGCTTGTCTATGAGTGCTTTCTTTTAACTTTATTTTCTTTTCTTGAACAATAATGTATTAATTATTTTATTGTAATTTGACATTGTTTTCGATATTCATGATTTTTAGAGTTACTTTGATCTTTTAATTAATTGGTTATTATTCATGGTATTTAATTACTTATACTAATTACGAGATTAATTTGTTGTTTCTTTCTATTAACTTGCTTGAAAAAGGGGTTGATGGTGGTCTCAATTCATTAATTTCATATTTTTTGTCTATTAACTTGCTTGGAAAAGGGGTTAATTTTTAAAAAACTGGGTAATTAAAGATTAATTGATGTCTGCTAGGATATGGATTCATTAGTTAATTTCATGTTTTAAGTTTGCCAGGATATGAGGATTTAATCAAGGATTGTGTTTAATACATCTTTTGGGTGAATTAGTTGAGATAGGATATGTGATGCTAATTTATCTAGAAGATAGTGATTTCATAGATTGGAAAAGAAGTGAATCTATCTTAATCCTTCATGATGCCAAGAGAATGATTAGTTATGATAATGATTGGGTACTTTAAGGTCATGATTGTCAAAATAATGGTTTAAGTTACATAATTGTCCATCATTGACATGTATATATTCTTTTATTTTATTTTATTTTTCTTTTTATTCTTTTTCACTTTATTGAATCGGGTAAACAATAAAAGAAAATTGATTAATGCATACTTGTTTCTTGAGAATCGATACTCGTTGTAAACCCTATGCTATGATTAATGATGAGTACGTTTGCTCATATGTGTAATTTGAGATTAATGTTTTAATTTAAACTTGATTGGGAATGTGCTTATTTTTATATATTTTTGTATATCCAAATTCGTACACATCATTTATAGAATGCTGTATTGGATAAACTCTTTTGAAATGATTTTGAGATTATAAGATGGTTAAAAACTTTTGAGTTGAGCTTTGAAATCAAAATTGTGAGTAATTTTTGTGAAACAAATATTTTCGGAAATGTTTGCAAAATCCTTTTAAAAAATATCGACCTGTTTTTGAAAAAGCATTGCGCTAATCATTTCATGTCGGCATTATGTCGTGTTTGCTGCAAAACGTGTACTTTTGTGCTATTGTTCTTAAGTACTCAAAGGGACTTTTTTCTTGTACTAACTTATATGAAGTTAAGGATGCTATCCGGTAGAAGGCCACCTCCGGATAGTCAACTTTTCTGAGCAGGACAATAGTACTTGTAATTTGGTCATCCTTAACACGGATATGGGACATCCGAGCTAGATAGCACTATGATGATAGGATTGATCATCCTATTTAAGTTGGATAGCCATTTATTATGACGAAGGAAATACATATCCGATTCGGTTTGGATAGCCATTTATTATGACGAATGGATTACATATCCTATTCAAGCTAGATAGCAATTTATTATGGCATAAGGGTTATAAATCCTATCTGGGCAATTGTGTCCAATTTTGGTGATAGGACGAGATTTTGTTGATATTTGATTTGAGATTGCAAGTGTGTAAATTTGAATTTTGATGTGCGATATTTGAAACATGATTTCAAAAATATGTATCGTTATATGTGATCGTAAGAAACGATCATGATGGTAAGCTGAATACGGATGATGCGCTTAAAACGATGAAATGTTGTTAACGAGAAATAATTTCTTTTTTGAAGATGTTGAAATGATATAGACATCCCACGTATTATTCAGTGTGTTGAGAATATAACATTCTGTAAAATCATTTATGTTTTTGGAACAATAACTCATGTATCATAAAAATACTTTTCCTCAGAAATATTTGACGAAGCACACACGTGACTTGCTGAGATTATATCTCACACCTTTTACTTCATGTTTTATAGAGAATTATGTTTAGAGACAAGATAGAGAAGTCTATAGTTGTCACATTTGATCTTGATGTATCGAATATTATTTTTTTATATGATTATTGTCTTGAAGAATCATGTAGTTGAAGTACTTTAAGATGTTATTTCGTTATTTGGGACTGATGTATTATTCGAAGCGTTATAAGGTTTTATTTAGTTTATCTGTAAGTCTTGGTTATTTATTTACTTAGTTAATTATAAAGACCCCTTATGTCAACTCGACAAGGCGGCATCCGCAGTTATTCAAGCCCTATGATTGTGGGGTGTTACATGTTGGGAATCTGTTAGTAATTTGTTGATAATTACTAATTGAACATGGTTTGTTGAGAATGTTCTGCTAGCAATCAGTCTTTTTCTTGTAGTGGCCAAAATCTGACGAAGACATGTAACAGACATATTAGGTTACCCAGAGAAGAAGAATTTAGCTAAGATCGAAGAAGATGATGTTAGCTCTGAGACCTTGTTAGATTTCTAAAAGTGAAGAAACTAAAGAGAGACAAAGGCAGAGAACAAACATATTCATGTATATTCCGTTTCACAAATCTGATAAGTACAGTGTGATGTTTACAGAGTGTATAGAGGGAGAGGAAAATAGCTATACAATAAAAGAACTATTCTGCCTTATAAAATATAGAGAATGACTGGAGTACATTATTTTTATTTTCTATCACATGGAACACTAGCTAGAGTATTCACACACACACACACACACACACACACACACACACACGTGTGTGTGTGTGTGTATTCCAACATTTTGTTTGTTGTGTGTGTGTGTGTGTGTGTGTGTATTCCAACATTTTGTTTGTTAACACAATTTTGTTTAGTATAAGTAACAGTGATAAAATAATTCACAAAATATATGTATGTGTTATAAAATTTGGGTAGTGTTAGAATAAAATCTGCACACTACACACTAAGAAAACTCAAACTATTCTTTGTACAAGAATTTCTTCAAACTTCTCTCTTTCTTTTTTCTCACAATTCTTTCACAAATCTTTCACAAAATGATGGTGCATTTCAAACTTAGAGAATAGCTCTATTGATAGAGCTCTTAATTAGTGGAATACATCATCTTCCACTAATCTTAATTAGTGGTGTCTCCACTAAATGGTGGACATCCATAAAAATTCATAATTAGTGGAGCTTCTACTAATTAGTGGAGCTTCCACTAATTCCCTAATAATTCACATAAATCCATACTTAGTGGAGCTTCCACTAATTCCATTCACAATATATTCATAACATTCTCCCTTGGATGTCCATTCATTACATAAAGAATATACCTCGTTAAAACCTTCCTAGATAAAAACCCAGTGGGAAAAAAAATCTAATGAAGGAAAAAGAGTACACTATTCTATATGTCTGTTTATTACTCCTCCTGATGAGATGATTCCTTTAAATATTTGAACTGACGCATACCAATTTTATATCTCAACTTCTCAAATGTTGCAGTCGGTAAAGTCTTCGTGAAAATATCTGCGAGATTGTCACATGACCGAATTTGTAGCACATCAATTTCACCTTTCTTCTGGAGTTCATGAGTAAAGAAGAATTTTGGTAAGAGGAGTTGGAAGATCTCTGGTAGATGATAATCCACAACTTTCTCGAATATCATGAATCATTGATCATAACCATACACATTCTCTACTTGCTTCATAAATGACTATACTTTCAGCATGATTTGAAGAAGTAGCTGCTTGGAGATATCGAAGAACTTGTTTAATTCCATTCCAATGTCGTTGTGTTGGTGAAGAACTAAATCTTGCTAATAAATTGACAGCAAAGACAATATCAGGTCATGTATTATTAGCAAGATACATCAATGCATCAATTGTACTGAGATATGGTACTTCAGAACCAAGAAGTTCTTCATCCTCTTCTTGAGGTTGGAAAAGATCTTTATTCACATCTAATGATCGGACAATTATTGGAATACTCAATGGATGTACTTCGTCCATGTAAAATCGTTTTAGAACTTTTGCTGTATATGTTGATTGATGAATAAATGTTCCACTTTCCAGATGTTCAATTTGTAAACCAAGGCAAATTTTGATTTTACCAAAATCCTTGATTTTGAATTCTCTTTTTAAATAATCAATTATTTCTCGAAGCTCTTCAGGAGTTCCAATAAGATTAACATCATCAACATAGATAGCTAATATCATAAATTTAGAACCAGATTTCTTAATAAAAATACATGGACATACCTGGTCATTTTTAAATCCCGCTTTCAATAAATATTCACTAAGACGATTGAACCACATGCGCCCAGATTTCTTAAGCCATATAATGATTTTTGCAACTTGATGGAGTAATTTTCATGAGGATAATGTTTATATGCTTTGGACATGCGAAATCCTTCAGGGATTTTCATGTAAACATCATTTTCTAAAGTTCCATACAAGTAAGCAGTGATAACATCTAATATGCGCATATCTATCTTTTCATGTACTGCCAAACTGATAATATATCAGAGTGTAATAGCATCAACAACAGGAGAATAAGTTTCATTATAATCAATACCTAATCTTTGTGAAAAACCTTAAGCTACTAACCGTACTTTATATCGTATGATTTCATTATTTTCATTGCGCTTTCGCACAAATATTTATTTGTAGCCAACAGGTTTTACACCTTCCGGTGTTCGGACTGCAGGTCCAAAGACTTCACAATTTGTCAGTGCATTTAACTCCGATTGAATCGCATCTTTCTATTGTAACCAATCTTTTCTATGCCGACATTCATCAACTGATATTGATTCAAGATCATTACTATCCTGTATAACATCAAGAGATGTATTGTATGCAAACATATTATCAATAATTATTTCTATCCAATTCCAACTTCTACCGGAAGTGGTATAATTGATAGAAATTTCAGTGTTACTTTCATCAACTTCTGGTTCTTTGTCATTAGTTTTCTCTTATTCTTTATCATTCTTTTCTTTAATATGATCATCTGGATCATTTAATCCTCTTTTCTTTCGAGAATTTTTATCTTTAGAACCAAGAGGTCAACCACGCTTCTAGCTTGCTTTTGACTCTGTAGCTATAGGTATAATATTTTGTTCTGCTGAAACTTCAATTCAAATAGGAACATTTATAGCTGGAATATGCGATTTTGTAACTCTTCTAGAGTCAACAAAAGCATCTGGCATTTGATTTACAATACTTTGCAAATGAATTATCTTTTGAACTTCAAGTTCACATGCGTTTGTGCGCAGATCAAAATAATTTAATGATTTTGTCCAAGCATGATCTTTCTTATACTGTTTATGTTCTCCCCCTAATTTAGAGAATAATGATTCATCAAAATGACAATCAACAAATTTTGTTGTGAATACATCTCCTGTCAGGGGTTCAACATACCTGATAATACAGGGAGAATCATATCCAACGTATATCCCCTTTCTTCTTTGAGGACCCATCTTTGTACGTTGGTTTAGTACAATTGGAACATATACAGCACACCCAAAAATTCTTAAATGAGCAATATTTAGTTCTGAACCAAAAGCCAATTGCAAATGAGAGAATTTATGATAACTAGTTGGCCTTATACGTACAAGTGCTACAGCATGTAAAATAGCACATCCCCAGGCAGATGTTGGGAGATTTGTTTTCATTAATAATGGTCTAGTAATTAATTGTAATCTTTTAATAAAAGATTCAGTAAGACCATTTTGTGTATGAACATGAGCTACAGGATGTTCAACATTAATCCCAATTGACATGCAATATGCATCAAAAGCATGTGATGAAAATTCACCAGCATTATCCAAACGGATATTTTTAATGTGATGGTCAGGAAATTGTTCTTGGAATTTAATTATTTGAGCAAGTAATCTCACAAATGCCAGGTTGCGAGTAGATAATAAACACCCATGTGACCATCGGAATGATGCATCAATTAAAACCATAAAATATTTGAACGGTCCACATGGTAGATCAATAGGTCCACAAATATCTCCATGAATCCGTTCAAGAAATGTAAGACTTTCAGCTCCTACTTTTACTGGTGATGATCTAACAATTAATTTTCCTAGGGAACATGCAGCACATGAGAATTTTTCTGATATCAATATCATTTTATTTTTTAATGGATGACCATGTGTATTCTCAATTATTCTTCTCATCATGGTAGATCCCGAATGACCCAACCGGTCATGCCAAATACTAAAAGTAGTAGGATCAGTAAACTTTTAATTTACGAGATGATGAATTTCAATTGTACGTATTTTTACAAAATATAGGCCAGTAGAAAAATACGACAGTTTTTCTAATACAGATTTCTTACCCAAATTAATTTGAGTAATATAAAGATACTCAATACAATTTTCCTCATTTGTTTCAACATGATACCCATTTATGCGGATATCTTTAAAACTCAATAAATTTCTTCTGGATTTTGAGGAAAATAGTGTCTTATCAATGGTAATTGTTGTTCCTTCAGGCAACAATATACTAGCTCTTCCGGAGCCTTCAATCACATTTGTACTACCGTTTATCGTATAAATATTTATTTCTCCCATTTTGAGTTAAGAAAAATATTTCTAATTTTTGAGTATGGTGTATGTAGTTCCACTATCAATAATACATACATCATCATTAACTACAACCATCTGAACAAAAATATATATGCAAACGTAAATATTATTAGAATATAATGAAAATTCAAAAATATCAGGGTGAGGCATTAGTTCTTCTGAACACTGCCATCACCAATTAAATGGCCTATCTTACCGTCTGGGTGTTCAAAAAATCCGATACATCCATATGGGTAATAATGATAGTAAGATCTTCAGGATCAATATCGTCATCCTCATCATCATTCACTAGATGTTGAGAAAATTTTGCTTCAATATTGTTATTGTTCTTTTTCAGTAAAGTTTGATATAACTCCACTAAATGCTTGGTCGTACGACAGTTACGTGACCAATGACCTTTCATGCCACATCTATAACATGTATCCCCATAATTTTCTTCCATTTCTTTTTTTTTTCTTTTCCCTTATAATTTTTTCTGTTCCACTTCAGATGGTCAGTATTTCTCACGGCTTGATTATGATTGTGAAAAGAGAAATATCGAGCATGTCCACGACCATAGCCACGACCACGACTACGATTATAACGATGGCTTCTGTTGGAGCCAACAGCATTCACTTCTAGGAGTGCTGTTGAGCCAGTTCGTCTGGCTTCATGATTTCTGAATAATAACTCATGTTAAATCTATACACTTTGGATACCCTTTTTCTCGATATTGTTGCTGCAGGACAATATTTAAGGTATGAAAAGTAGAGAATGTCTTCTCCAATAGATCTTCATCAATAACTTTTTCTCTGCATAATTTTAACTGAAATGTAATTTTATACATTGCGGAGTTCACGGTTTTAAAATCTTGCAACTTCAAGTGCAATTATTCATACCATGCAGTTGGTAGTACGAACATCTTCAGGTGGTCAAATCTTTCTTTTCAACATTTAGATGCATTTCTATATCGAGAACACATGACATATAATTTTTTCAGAAATATCAAGGGTTACAAATTCGAGTTTAGCAAGGTTAGCCATAGGGATCAATAAATGCGTACCTGTCTTCTGGCTTGTGTAACGGCAGAGGCTCATGCTGATAACGTATTATAAAATTTGGGTAGTGTTAGAATAAAATCTGCACACTACACACTAAGAAAACTCTAACTATTCTTTGTACAAGAATTTCTTCAAACTTCTCTCTTTCTTTTTTCTCACAATTTTCTCACAAATCTTTCACAAAATGATGGTGCATTTCAAGTTTAGAGAATAGCTCTATTTATAGAGCTCTTAATTGATAGAATATATCATCTTCCACTAATCTTAATTAGTGGTGTCTCCACTAAATGGTGGACATCCATAAAAATTCATAATTAGTGGAGCTTCCACTAATTCCCTAATAATTCACTTAAACCCATTCTTAATGGAGCTTCCACAAATTCCATTCACAATATATTCATAACAGTATGTTTAATAATTTGATAATAATTTAATTAGTTAGAATTATTTTTACGAGGTAATAGAATTTGAGTTCAATTTTCAATTCTATCATCCTCATATATTAAAGAAGAAAAAACATACATATTCTAAAAAAAGCTGAATATCAGTATGCATTGTCATTAATTATCACTGAAAAAATATATATCAATAAAAAAATTGGCAGCAAAGGAAAATGAAAAACTCTTGATTGTGGGTTCCTCTTGTTGTTAACCTGTTTAGTCTACAACAATGTTTTTAAGAAACGTTAGAATTTATTGAACACCACCTTCATTTATTTATTTATTTATTTATTCTTTTAGCTAGTGCGTCTACAAGAGGAGGGGTAGAGAAACAAAAGCTCTATAGTTTGGGCAAAGTGCTATGGGACGTTACAGTTGAGATGGTTCAAATGATCATATTTGTGCTTGCTTGAGATTTTTGCCTCTTGACTAACTCAACTTCTTGATCTTCGTCACGAGATCTTTTAACTGGCAAAGTGTGAGATTTTCCAAAAATGAAATTCTTGTACCATATGGCTGAATCCTTTGGATATCTTGCAAAACTTTCAAAATCAACATGAATTATTCCATAGCGACACGTAAAACCCAAATTCCACTCAAAGTTGTCGAAGAATGACCAAACAAAGAAACCTTTTACATTCACACCATCGCTGAAAAAAATCAAAAGCAACAAAACAACTTGATTAGTATGTAAACTTAAGTAAACATTGAATATAGACGCTCATATATACAAAGATATCTAGAACAAATTATGTTAAAAACTTGGCTTCAAAAGCTATATATATATTTCAAAATATAAATAGAAGTTACACATGTATTATGTTAAAAATTTCAGTCATTTAAAAACTTACTCAATAGCATCTCGCACACTTGAAATATGCTGTTGGTAAAAATCTATCCTATCACTGTCGTGACGAGCTTCTGGAAGCAACATGCTGGTTTTGTTTTCTTCAACCATCCCTATGTAACAATTGGATAAACTTAGTAGAGAGTAATGTACAAATGTTGCAAATTTCTGCAACATTTCTGTTCAATTTATTTCTTAATTGTTACCATTTTCTGTGACGTAAATAACTGGAACATGATATGTGTCCTTTGTGTAAACCAAGAGTTTGTAAAGTCCAACTGGAACAACATGCTGCCATCCTCCATACAACTATACGGAAATCAAATCCAAGTAAGAGAAAGCGTAAAATGGCTAAAAATAATATTCTTAAAGTAATAAATTGATTCTAGTTTAATTTCCTTTTCAAGCTGTCATTTCATTTATTACCTCAATCCTAACCAAATTATTAACAGTATTTGACTATATGTGAAATTTTATATAAAAATTAAATTATAATATAATAGTAATATAATATAATAAAATGTAAAAATATGTATGCCACATAATACTTTATGTCCAATTTACGCTATAAAGTAATATATATATATATATATTAAAAATTTTCTTTTTAAGAAAAGTATAAATTCTTCAAAATAGAAAGTAGTTCAATTTGATTAGAACGGAGAGAGTGCTTGTTTTGATTGATTATTTTATCTCGATAAATGCTACTTTTAAAAGTAATTTAGTGATTTCTAATTCTTAAAATTCTTTTTCAGTACTATTTTTTTTTTTCTCCGATCTCAATAAGAACAAATATGGTATAGAAAATCATGTGGCATGCATTAATAAATTAATTTTTTTCGTAATATTTTCCCATTCTAAGTGTCACATTTATAATAAATTAAGATTGAAGTTCAAAATGGATAACGTTCATAAGTCGTAGCATTAAAAGAGGAGGAAGCTCATAGACTTACCACTGGGCCGATGGGTGCATTATCCCGGTCAACTACAAGATAAAAATAGTTGAAGAAAATTAGGTGTAATCAGTCTATTTATTCAAGAATCTGAAAACATTTTCTATAGTTTAAGGTAAAAAAATATATTTATTTTCTGCAACTTACAAGTAGTGGTATATTGACCATCAGTATTGTAATCTAAACGTTCACCGGCGGTTTTAACTGCATTAGTCACATAAGTAGCAGTATAGTAATTGATTCCAATAAAATCATAGCAGCCTTTTAATCCTTCAGATTCTTCAGGTGAAAATGCTGGAAGACGTCCTCCAACTAGGTTTCTCATGGATTTTGGGTATTCACCCGTTGTTAATGGCTCCATGAACCTTAAAAAAGATGACAATGGGGGAACAAATACTAAGCACATTATATTAGTGATAAAAGCACAAAAACCATTTGGATTTCAAAATTGGAAGAGGCTCCATAAGGTTGCATTAACTATAAAGTTGAATTTTAGAAATTTTATTGCTTTTAAAAAAGTGCGGTCAGATAATTTATGTAAGATAAAATTTGTATTTTTAATATATTATGGATGTGACTTTTATAGGAAAGAAATGAGCTTACCATCCTAGCATAAAATCAAGAGCTCTTTTCTGAGCATCAATGTCAACCTTGTTGTGATTGAGAGGCTCCATCCAGGTTGAATTAACTACAAATCCAATTTCACCTTCTTGACATTCCTGCTCAATTACAGTCAATTAATTACTTGTACAAAGACATTTTCTCCTAAAAAAGCAATTTTCATATAAAATCATGACTTCATCTGGAACTTCAATTTTGAGGCCGGTTGAAATTAATTTATGTGAAAGAAAATAAAAAGGAAAAAAGTTTGATAAAATTCAACTTTTTTATTTACCAATTTAGAAATATTCTTGGATTCGAAGTTATTTCAAACACGAAAGAAATGCTAAGAAAAACATTTTCTTATCTTTTCCAATTAAAAAAAATACAGTGAAAGTTAAGTAGTTATTGAATATTCTAAAAGAAAACCTGAAATTTCTTCCTATATATTTCCACTGCTGCTTTGTGAGCAAGAAGCATATTGTGTGACACCAAATAGGGTTCTGTGCCTGGATCCCCTTTGTCATATCCACCTCTCCCTGGTGCAAATTCACCAAGGGTATAGCCGTTGACACTAAAGGTGTGAGGCTCATTGAATGTTGTCCAATATTTCACTTTGTCACCAAATTCCCAAAAGCAAAATTCTGCATACTCACAAAAATCGTCCCTGTTCCATAGATAAAACAATTGGTGAATATCTTGGTTTTGATAACAAAGGAGAATGTTGTTATGACTGTAAGGAATTTCTGCAATGCTGTACTTCCTAGAAACAGTGTCATAATAAGGTCCAACTTTGAAGGGTATACCAATCTAGTTTGAGTCTCTATTAATCCGTTTATATATATATATATATATTATATATATATATATCCTTCTTTTTCTGTTTCTTATGGACCACAGGGAAAGGAAGAAGGGTAGGGTTCATATATAACCCTCCTATTATAAGACTGGCATGTAACTTAAAGTATATTATATTGTATTGTGTCTATATTTATTATAAAGTAAAGCATATCAAATTTTATGACCACTTTTAAGGTCCAAAATCAAGTTATCTTATTTTGATTCTTTAAGAACAATATACAGATTTATTTAATAATACAAAGTAGTGTCAATTTTTATTTTATTTTTTTCCTAGTGTCAAGAACTTAAAAGTCTCGTGTCAATATACGTTGCAACTTATAATCCGTAGGGGCATGATCTCAAAAGCATACAAATGGTGGATCACTTACACAATCCGGGAACTCAGGAAGCCCCCATACTC
Organism: Voacanga thouarsii; assembly: GCA_026120185.1. Lineage (NCBI taxonomy): Eukaryota > Viridiplantae > Streptophyta > Magnoliopsida > Gentianales > Apocynaceae > Voacanga > Voacanga thouarsii. The sequence continues at coordinate 1,462,288 of JANUWF010001774.1, forward strand.
GTCTTCAAGGGCTTGGGGAGCATCCCAGTGGAAGAGCGTTACAAAGGGTTTGATGCCTGTGTATACAAGATTAAATAAATGTACGTAATAATGAGAATTTAGCAAAGCGGAAGAACAGAAAATTCAGAGATTTGATTGCAACCATTGGCTAGAAGCTCATCTATAAAGTCATGGTAGAATTTGACTCCCTCTTTATTAACTCCAGCTGATAATCTTCCACCTAGTAATGCCCAGCAAGCTAGTGCATTAATCATCAAATTTTGTTGGTACCTTCTATACTAGGAAGAAAGACTCTTAAACTTCTCAGAAAGTCAAAAACTTGACACTGATACATCATGAAATCTAAACATTTTATACTTCTATCCAAAAGATGTTTTCATTAAATACTTCAGTTTTTTTTTTTTGTTTTTTTTAGTTAAAGGAGGGCAGAACCCCCAAAATTTTTTATTAAATAATTAAGGTGCAACTAACTTAACATGCAAAGAAGGAATGCTTAGCCTATCCATATTACAAATGCCCTTAGCCTCTGAAGGCAAATCCAGATAATTAAAGTATGCTACGGCAACTTGCAACCAACAGCTCTCGTTGTACATAAAGTCCGCCAGCTGATTTGCTTCCCTATATACATGAATCAAAGAGAACAAAGGCATTTGAGCAAGAAGAAACCTGACTTTCAAAGCCAAAACCCTTAGATGCCAAGGAACTCTCTGATGCCCAAAAACCATCTGTACCAATGCAAGAGAATCAAATTGGATTTGAACATCCGAAACCTTCAACTTCCTACAAGTTCTAAGACCAAGATGAAGAGCCTCCAATTCAACCTCCATGTTAGTGGCCAGCCCGAGGAATGATGCAAACGCAGAGTGAAATGTTCCATTGGGAAAATAGAGTACCCCTCTTGCCCCAACGAAGCCAATCAGGCCCTTAGAAGCACCGTCAAAATTGAGTATTAAATGTCTGTGCATATCAATCTTATCCCTCCATTTTATAGGCCATATATGAATGCTCATCTTAGCAGACCAAGTCAGGTTCAAATATGCCCGTGCCCCACACAGGTGGGACGACGCTATCATAGGAAAATTAGCCTCATTGATGGCCGCTTGTCTTCTAAAATTACACTATTACGTTCCTTCCAAGCATTCCATAAGATAGCAGTTGAAATAACCCTAAGCAATCACCCTTTAAACCCAGAATATGACCACAAAGCATTCAGAATATCAGGAGGGGACTAAAGCTGAAGCGAGTCTACTGCCTCCGGAAACGGCAGCAGAAAGGCTTCCCAAACCTACTTTGCAGAGACAGCACCTAGAAGCCATACTGAAACCCAGCCTACTTAGGGAGCAATCCAATGCCAGCATACCATTTAGAAACCTCCACAGAAAAATGCAGACCTTCAATGAAATCTTTGATTGCCAAATCTTCCCAAGCAAAGGCCAGTGATCCTTCCTACAACGCAGCAGGCCAAAGGCTGAAGAGGAGATGAAGGTTCCAGTCAACGAATGCTTCCATATTAACCTATCCTGCTCTGAAGTTAGAACTGGTGGGATAGAGCGCAATACTGTCAATGCCAACGAAGGATCCAACAGCCTCAATATGAGTCCTACATTCCAAAAACCATTCGACATGCAGTGTGAGAGTCGAAGCTGATCACATTGGGCAGTGGAGTTAACCGAAGCCAAAGAATTTGAACCCCACCAGTTATCATACCAGAAAGAACACTAGTCATTTCCAACCTCAACACCAAAACAAGTAGTTGCAGAATCCCTAGTCCTAAGCATACATTTCCACACATGTCATGGCCGTGTGTAAGAAGGAAATAGCAAAGGATGTATAGCACCATCAGAATACTTATACCACATAAAGAGAGCCCAAAAAGTATTACTAAGCCTAAAACGCCACCATAGCTTGTATGCATAAATGTCTGAGACATCTACCCATTAGTGGATTCCCAAGACATTTTCATCATAAGGGAAGCATAAAGAAAGCCAAGATTTCTAGTGGCGCCTTGAGCCTAGGTGATGCGTCCCCCAAGAAAAAGTGAGCAAATGAGCGATTTAATTCTTCAAAGACTGACAGTGGGACCGAGACTGAATGCAAGAGATGAATAAGGATGGATGCTAGAACTGACTTGAGTAGCATAAGCCTACTAGCTTGGGATAAAATTTTAAACTGCTAGCCAGAGATCTTGGATCGAATCTTATCCAACAATGACGAGAAATATACCTTCTTACTTCTACCTATAAAAACAGGGTAACCTAAATAAGTGAATGGAAATGGTTTTCTATTAAACCCCAACACTCTCTGGATGACAGTACATTGGTACAAAGAAACCTTGGGTGAGACTATGTATGAACTCTTTGCAGCATTGATAAGCTGGCCAGAGCAAGCTTGGTAGTCAGATAGTAGACCCTTAACCTCTAGGAGACACTGCTTTCCCCCAGTACAAAAGATAATAGTATCATCTGCAAAACTCAAGTGAGTGATAGGTGGGCATTTAGCAAGAAGAGCATATGAAACAAAGCCTTGGTTCAGAAGCAGATTATTCAACCCTCTAGACAGAATCTCCTGCGACAAGATGAAGAGGGTTGGAGACAGAGGGTCCCATTGCCTAACCCCTCTACTTGATTTGAAGAAGCCAAATTGCTGCCCGTCAAGTAAGATCGAGAACTAGCATTGCTGGACAGCATTCCTCATTATAGTACAAAAACGATCATCAAAACCAAATCTCTTAAGAACCAAGATCAAAGAGGACCAGCTAACTCTATCAAAAGCCTTAGCCATATCCAACCTTAAGATAAGATTATGTCCCAACACCCTCTTATCAATAGAATGAACTAGCTCCTGAGCAAGAAGCACATTGCCGAAATGTTCCGTCCCTGAATAAATCCACTCTGATTAGAAGAAACAAGCTGACCCAGAAGGCTTCCCAGTCTAGAGGCCACAATTTTTGTGATGATCTTATTTGCGAAATTACAGAGACTGATGGGCCTAAAATCACCAAAAGTTGAGGGAGAAGCTTTTTTTTGGACGTAATAACAAAAGAGTATATGTAAAACATCTAGGCATCAGAACTACAGCAAAGATATCTCATACTGCTTGGATTACATCCTTCTAGATAATGTCCCAACAATTAAAAAATTTTCCAATGAAGCCATCAAGACCTGGTGCACTCTCAAAGGATAGGTAAAAAATCGCCAACTTAACTTCGAAATGAGATGGTAAAGCTCCCAACATGGCATTATCAGAATCAGTAACAAGATTAGAAATTAGGTTGTACAAATAGGAAGCATGATCCAAGAAGTCCGCAGAGCCCGAGCTAAGGAGAGACTCAAAGAACCAAACTGTACCAGCTCCCATATTCTCGATCAAAGAAAACATCTACCCCACTTCATCACGAATGGATGAAAATTGAGCCTTCTGATATCGAGGCTGGCAAACACTATGGAAAAACTTAGTATTGGCATCCCCTTCTCTTAATTCCTTGACTCTAGCCTTGTCACGCCAATAAGACTCCTCACATCAGAACAAAAAGGCTAGACAAGCTTTGGCCTCCTGGTAAATTATACGATCCTCAGGATTGCAAGACTGATCGTAAGTAGATTTAGCCCTTACAACGTCATCCTCTGCTGCCTGCAGCCGACCAAAAACATCTCCAAAATTTTCTTTATTCCATGCCTTCAAAATGGCCCTCAAGAGCTTTAGCTTCTGAGCCAGGATATGCATGCCATTACCTTCATAGGGAGTATTCCAGGTAGAAATAACCAAATCCCTAAACCCCTCATGGAAAGTCCACATAGTTAGGAACTCAAACGACTTAGGCATAGAGGGTGGGGGAAGCAGGTGAACACTAACCAAAAGAGGGCAATGATCAGACCCAATCAGGGATAAATGAGCAACCGTAGTGGAGTGAAATAAGAAGGACCAAGCCTAATCAATTAAGACCCTATCAAGCTTTTTGCGGCACGACCTCACACTGTCATGGACCCAAGTAAATCGGCTTCCCTTGAAACCACAATAGACCAGTCTACAATCATCTATAAAGTTTACAAAATCTACAATTGCCAAGCTACAAAGAGCACTCGAGCCAACATACTCATTCATACTTGCCACCACATTAAAATCACCAGCCATGGCAGAGGCCGATGTTTCTGTTTAAAAGAGATTAACTCTGCCCACAGAGATTGTCGCCCTGCTCTCATGCAAGGGGCATATATGAACGAGCATAACGCCTCCACTCCATTAGAGGCAACAACCTTAGCATGTAAAGAAAAATCCATGAATGAAATCACATTTGGAGGAATATAATCATTCTAAAGAAGCCAAACTTTCCCCAACCTATTTGTATGATATTTTTGAAACCCTAAACGATAAGCAAAACCTGCAATCTAATCAACAGAGACTAAAAGTTCTAAAATGACTATGAATTGCAAGTAATGGAGCGGAATAAGAGCCTTGATACGTCTCAAGCTGTTGCATACTCCTCTGATGTTCCAAATTAAGAAATTCATGACTACTATCTAAGAGGGGTGAAACGATGTGCTTGCTTAGCCTTTCTCGAAGGCAGCACTCTAGTACCCACCGGTAGAGGTCGGGGAATATCCGAGGCTGAGCTTTGAAGCCTAGTTGCATGCATCTTCCCTTTCTTAAAAATATGGATTTCTTGGAGGAAATCTTCCCGAACCATAACATCATCATCATCAGTTGTAAAACTCCTCCTTTTTTGCTTAGTTGGCAAAGGGATACGTCTCTCGAAGCTCAGCTCTATATTGGCATCGTCTTGGATGACCTCTTTCCATAATAGCCTAGCAGGCTCCAACAAAGATAACAATACAGACTCCTTGGACAGAAACTGGCCATAGAACAATCCCTAATTCCCTTGAACATCTTCTAATGGACGAATAGGTTCCTGGTCCCACGGAACATCTAACTGAGTAGGTGAAAAATGCATATTAATCCTCAAGCATGGCTTCGGTGAAGAGCCTAGTGGTCTGGGCTCAGGTAAAGCCGAGGGTTATTGCTGCGCCATCCCAACTTCATCGCCATGCACTGGTAAAGGCCTCTCCCCCTCTGACAGCCTAGCATTAGCAATAGGAGGAGCCTCTACGGTAGGTTCAACGTTTGTCACAGTAGCATGACTAGCCGAAAGGAAGCTAGCCGCCATCTGGTTCGAATTAAAATTAATAGCTGCAGTGTTATCAGCCTTAGGCTACCAAATCTTCTTACCCTTATCTTTCTCCCTGGGCAAAATGATAGGATTTGTGTCCGTGCGGTTATCTTCTATAGTACATGCATATTTGCAGGTTTGCCAGTCATGGCCTAATCGATGGCCGTCTAAGCAGAAATATGGGAGATTTTCATAGTCCACCCACTAATAGAACCCCTCGATGTCATTCCCAACCCATATTTACTTCACTAACAGCTTTAGAAGGTTGACCTCAACACAATCTTTGCTACACTGGGGTAAGTCAGATTGGCAGTGGCTTCGTCCAGATTCAAAGGCCTTCCAATAGCAGTAGCCAGTCGAAAGAGAACAGATTTAGCAAATAGGTGAATCAGAAGATGTTCAAGAGAAATCTAAACCAGGACAATTGAAGGATCAACAGTAACCTTAAAAGTTGGAGTCCATTTTAGAATTTGCATTGAGAAACCAAGAATAGACCAAATGCCCTTAAGCCAAAGACAAATGTAATTCTCTTCCAAGGAGGGCCATATGAGGACATATTTGCTATCGAGCTAACCAATAGTGACTGACCCTTTCAAGCCAAACGTGAGAAACTCCTTCCGCAGGGATTCCATAGCTGGCTTCCCTTGAGAAAATTTACCAATCAAAGCAAAATGGAAAGGGTGGGCGAGTTGGTCGATCTCCTCCTGAGTTAAAATCAAAGCTGGCTCACCCTTCTGCGTGGAGATTTGCTGAATGCTGGATACACCATTTGAATGATCTTGCTTGTCAAACAAAGACGCAAAAGATTTCTGCCCCCAACCAGTGTCAATGGGAGGAGTAGGCGGCCATGGCAGAGACGGAGAAACTTCCAACGAGAAGGGTACACTAGGTTTCTAAGAAAGCCGGAGGGATTTCGAGTAAGTGATAGGATTTTTAATGAAATAATTATTAAATACTCCAGTTCAATTAAAAAAAATATGCATTAAGAAAAGATTATTAGATGCCAAATTGGCAAAGAACCTGGCAATACTCTAGACCATGAAATTGAGAATCTATATGCTTCCAAGCCTGTCTGCTTCATAATCTTAACATCCTCCTGCAACAAAATTCAAAGAACAAAGACATTAGAGGGTTTTATTCTTAAAACTTAAGATTTTCCTCTTCTCTCGAATGACCAATTAATTAATGTGATGACTTTGTAGTTGAATACTCTCTCTCTCTACCCCCAATAACAAAAAAGAACTGAAAAATCAAAAAGGTCTGACATAGAAACCAAGTTTAGAACACCAACCATTTCAACTTCTGAACTCAATCGATTGGGATATTATGCATTACCTTGTAGTTATGGTAAGAGTTGATGGCCTTGTCTCCATTTGACCTATCAACTATTTTGCCTGCCACGTACAGAATGAATAAATATCAAAATCACGCATATTCAAAAAATATCAATATTATTTATTAAATAGGAATAACGCAAAAAAAAAAAAAAACTCCAACTCCATTTTCGTCAACTTCACAATTACTTAAGATATTCCTATGAAGCTTATATACAAAATAATGGATTTGAAAATTAGGTGTTAAGAACTAAGAGTAATTCACTTTGAATGCTTGAAGTATTTCTCTACATACATATGTTTATTAGAAGTTGAATGATTATGTTCCCCAACCCACCATCAAGTTAATAACTCACCTTTTGTCATCTCTCTAATGACCCCACACATAAATGGTGGTTTAGTGAGCTTCATAACCAACTATCAAGTGTAACATATCAAATATAATAATTGTTAATTAAGTTATTAAAATAAAGAATAAAATGATAACTGAAAGAACTCTTAACAATGACTTATGATAGAAAGTGTCATCCTATGTTTTTAGCGCATAGGGTCCTTGGTCCCTGGACTCTTTATTTACCTATTTTTGTCTAGTATCTTATCACAATACATAAATATACAAGAGAGTTAGGAGAAGGTTATCAAACATCCTATGTCTTTCTTATTTTTATTTTAGAAATGTTTCCTTTTTTTTTTCTTTCCTTTCTTTTCTTTCTTTTCTTTTTCTTCAGACTCATCATTGTTGCCTTCTTCTCCATATTAGATCCGTGTATTTGAGGTAGCCATCACTTCTCTTATAAACCAAATCTATACTCAATATGAATCTAGAACTGATACCTTTAACCTCATTGGTAAAACATTGCTGATCTACTCTACTAATCGATTTATTCTGGCAATTCAAGCATAAAGCAACGTAAAGATAAGAACTATGACTGGATCATATACTTCATCCAACTACAACAATCATGAGAATATATTCTAGTGAAGAAAGAAGTTGTTACATTAACAAGTAACAAGGAGAAAAGCCGAAACGGCCCAAAAAACAATGCTAACGAACTTGATCTTTCTCACTTTCTATCTTTCAGAAGCGAAAAACATATTAGATCTATGTATCTGAAGTAATTACAATAATAGATCAGGTAATTATAGAAGGGGTTAGAATCCTATCCTTGTCTACTGGAGATTATGCTCCCCAGTGCTATCAAAATCTCTTGGCAATTGCCACTCTTGCTACTGTGAAGAATGTTTTTTTTTTTTTTTTCCACAGTTGTTGGGAAGATTGTGGATCCAAATCCTGTGAAACTTCATCCACCAAATGATTAGAATTTTCTAGCTCAAAGGGCACCACCAGAAACTTGTAAAGGTGCGAAGAAGAGAAAAAACACCTTCCCCACCTCAGCCCTAACCCCTAACCCAACCAAAATATAGTCAAGAACTTCCCCTCCAAAACCAACTATTAAGAAAAACAAACAAACAAATGAATTAACATCATCAATAAGTGGTGGCAACATGGGGAGTTCATGCTATGGTATATGGTAGTTGCTAGTGACTGGACAACAAGAGGAGGAGGAGGAGGAAGAGGAGAAGAAAATGAGGAAGAAGAAGAAAAGAAAGGGAAAAAAGGGATATAAATATTTTTAAAATAAAAAATAAAAATGATATATTTTATTACTTAATACAAAATTATCTAGATACTCTTAAAAATGTCATGCGCTCATCACATGATTGATAGATTTGGCATCTGACTCTCAATAGAAAAGTAGTGTGTTTGGATGGTTTGACATTTTGAAGGTAAATGGAAGTCATTTGATAGGTGAAGGGCAAAGGCTGAATTTTAGAATAGTTTAAGGGTCCTCAGGATTATTTGCATTTATTAAATAAGGTTCTTCTAAGATTATGTCTAAAGTACCTTTTGAATTGTGGGCCGATAAGCAACTTAATGTAAATTGCATACGTGATTAGAGTTGTCCTATAGAAACAAGAGTTTAAAATCTATATTAAAAGAAATTGGCTTCGAGAATTGTGACACCCCGATATCACATAAGATTCTGATGATAAATCTGAATAGCATATAAAGATAGGTTTAAGTACCCATTGTCAATTTAAGATATCCATTTTAACCCAACAAGGAAGATAGCCAAGTGATTGACTATGGATGTTGTCAGGCCCATACTCATGCTTTTGAATCTGCAGGCACAGAGTATGACGCTTGTTATCAGAGCAAGTAACCCGCCTCTGGTATAGGAACAAAGTGCAACACCGTACACGGTGGGAGCTACCACTAGAATCCAATGTCGCCTAGTTGGTCTGAGGTTTGGTCTGTAAGTTTGGCCTAGTAAGGACGCTTAGGCCTTAAGGGGGGTAAATGTGATGCCCTAATCCCACATGAGATTCTGATGATAACATTGAATGGCATATAAAGATGGGCTTAAGTACCTATTGACATATTGAAATATTTATTTTGGCCTAGCGAGAATAGTGGCCAAATAGCTTACCATGAGTAGGGGCGTTACAAGAACTATTAATTATTTCTTTACTTACTAGTTATGATGTAATGCCTTATTTAAAACCACCATTATTATATAAGAAAAGTCATACATAGCATAACATTTTATATGATATTTGATAACTTGAACTATTTTTATGGGTATATGTGATCTATGAGTTAGTTAGTTCATGAATTTATTTACTTTGATATAATTGTTGGAGGACTATTTAAACAAGAGTAGTTGTAGTCTAGTGATTAAGGCTTGGTGTTTATTTTTTGGTGGACTTGAGTTTTTATTTTATGAGTATTATTCGAAGAGAAATAGAGTAAGTAAGTGGAAGTTAAGGAAATTTGTTAATTTCTTAGTGGACTTGAGCTTTTGTTTTATAAGTATTATTAAAAGGGAAATGGAGTAAGTGAGTGGGAGTTAAGGGAATTTGTTAGTTTCTTAGTGGACTTGAGTTTTTGTTTTATAAGTATTATTAGAAGGGAAATGGAGTAGCGAGTGGGAGTTAAAGGAATTTGATAGAGGAATATTTAAACAAGAGTTGTTATGGTTTATTGGTTGAAACAAAAATTGTTGTGGTGTAGTGGTTGGAGCTAAAGTTGTTGTGGTTTAGTGCTTGCTTGATGTTTAATACTTGGTGACTTGAGTTCAAATCCCAACTATTGCAAACCTTTCCATTCTTATATCTCAAAGTTCTCCTAAGCTAAACAAAAATTAGACACACACACACACTCACGAAAATTTCAGCTTCCCTTACTCTCAAATTCCTCTTTGGTTTTAAGCAACAATTATAGCACAAGACCCCAATTTTTCTTCCCCTATTTCTGCCTAAACTTGAATCAGAAATTAGCCTATAATTTTCTCCTTTTTCTCTCATTATCTGGGCCACTTTAGCATCTTAGAGCACAGCCAAAAACTCCTTCTATTCACTACAGTTTCGAGCAAACCAAGAAGAGCAACAGCTGCCATTTTTTCCTCGTTTGTTCAAGAGTCTAAAACAATATGTAGTCCTTCCAAACATCAAAACACCTAAACCTAACATATACTCTTCATCAAAACAGCCACCAATCAAACTCTAAAGTTCTCTTCTACAAAAAAAAAAAAAAAATAGCCACCTTTTCTTTCGAAGATTTCGGCCATCACAACTCCAATCACCACCAAAATCGAAACTTAAGAGCAAGGTAAGCAACTCTTCATCAACTTGACCTCAATTCTTATCATATTCTTCTCCTAAATCTCGATCAAAATGGACTAATTTACACCCTCTATTTTTTTATTTTCGAACAAAAAGAATTAAGGGACCTAATCTCTTCTTCTCAAGTGAACTCAACCGATCACCAAGGAGCCACATTTGCTTCGTTGTCTTGTCTATCTAAGAGGTATTTTGAGACTCAATCCCTATTGATTTGAACGAGGCTAATTTTATAGTGATGTTATTATGTTTAAAGTATAGCATGAAAAGCATGAATTGATGGGATGGTTGAGTTTGATAGAGCAACAATTGATTTAGGTGAATATGGGGTGAAATATTATGATATCATGTTATGTTGGACCTAGATCCATCTTATAGTTGGTTAAAAATGATATCTTTTTATTCATATGGGGTTATTATATGAATTTAATTATAGTTGAGTATATGCATGCTTGATGATGAGTAGCATAACGAGAGAAGGTTATAGGCATAGTTTATTAAATTGATTCGTTTAGATGCCATGGTTGATCTATGGGATCATGGGGATTCATGGTGCATGAAATAATAGTGACTAGGCTATGTGCACTATTGTGATTCTAACCATAGAAACATTGATTGTAGATAAGGAAGAAAAGTAAAAAAGAAATCAAGCGTTACCTTAGTTGATTATTGATAATATCTAAGTAAGTCCCTGCATAACTATTTTACTAAATATTACATGTTTGTAAGTGTTTTTGTATAATGATATTTGAAATGGTGTCAATATAATGATTGGAACGTTGGTTGAATATGATGAATTGTACTGTGGTATTTTGATACTTGATTTGAGAATGTAGTCATTTAATTCTCTAAATGAGTTCGTCAAATCTCAACTTTTAAACTGAAAATGATTTCTTTTCTTTATCACTAAACGTTTCGAAAAACTTATTGTGAAAAGTCACGTTTTACAAAGACAAGGTAATCAAATATTGTGAAGATAAGGGAAATGATTCTACTCTTAAATGGGGAGCGTTGAGTACTCAATGGGGGTAGGCTAGTGGTGCTAGTCTTGAAGAGTTAGAGTGAGTCTTCTAGGAAGAGGTCACCTCCAAAAGATGAACTCAACTTGGAGAGGCAACAGTACTACTTAGTCAGGCCGGTCCAAGCTAGCATATGGGTCTATGTGAACTTTATTTATCTGGATTGGACAACTGGTGTGTTGGGTGTAGAGATAGAAGAGTATCTTATCCTAGTGGGAGGATCCCCCACTGCCTATTGTTAAAAGGTTACATTAAGACGTTATCATAGTGGTAACCATAATATGGATTGTGATACTATTATTTAAATCATTACTAATCCCTACATAATGAACTTATGATTATGATGAGATGATGATTTATCGAGAACAGTTTTAGATATGATTAGCAATGTTCTTTTATGATTATGATGAGATGATAATTTATTGAGAATTGCTTTGGATATGATGAGCAATACTCATTTGAATAATTTTTTATTGATAAAAAGTCTTGCAAATATAATTTTGTGGTTTTGATAAACCTGCATTCACAAAATATTTATATATGACATTCGCACACACAGGACTTACTGAGATGCCAATCTCACACTATTTTATATCATGTTTTTAAGGGTGTGCTTTTATTGAAAAAGTTGAAGAGATAAGAGATGACCTTCAATTTATTTATTTCTGTATTGTATTTCTTTCAAGAGATGATTGTTAGTTATAAATTCTCAGACTTGTATAGGTTTTAACTTTAGTTATAATAAGATTATCGCATAATTTTATTTAGTCATTTTCATTCTTTTTATACCTCATTATAAAGATCTCTGGTCCTTTGGACGGGGCGACATCCCACCTATTTGAGTACGTAGGTAGTGGGGTATTGCATGTGATATCAAGCCGTCTTGGATAGGCCAATATCTTCCTTTTATTCAACAGAGGTAAAGCTGTATTTAATGCTATGTAGGGGTCGGCCTTGTAAAATCCCACCCAAAACCACTCTCATAATAGGGGAAAGGTTTGTATTTAATGGCATGTCATATGAGCTTATGTTTATCATTATATATATTTATGTGATTTATAGGTATTATTTATTCTTGTTATGTGTTTGAGAAGAATAGAAATTTTTATTTTAAGTTGAGGAGGATTTTGGGTATGACAATTGATAAGAATCCACCCAAACAATATGCCAAAGCTAAAGAAAGGGGAAGGAACTACATGTCACACTTCATGGCACATTGAAAGAACCAAATATATGGAGGCTTACTAGGAAAAATTCAAGCAAAACCAACCAACAAACCAAGGAACATGAAAAGTGTGAAGAGATGGGTACTAAAAAGAAGGCAAAAAAAAGCTACATTTGTCCAACAATTTGTATGGAAGGTTAAAGGAGCACAAGATGAGGTTGAGAACAAGAAAATAAAGTGGCTGTTGAAGAATAGCACTAAACCAGCCCCGACCCAGAAAGAAAAACTAGCACTGGCTCTTCTCGGTCTATTGGCCAATTTGTTCAAAACACAACCGATGCCGGCTTACCTATGCAAACCGGTGCCGACCCACTTCACGTAATGCCTAGTTTGCTTAATTTTTCTATTTTTGTTCTGTTTTGTTTCCAAATAAATTCTCACGATTTTTATTTTGTAATAAGGATATTTTAGACCTTTTAAACACTTAAATGATTGAGATTTTATCTCACCTTAACTAGGTTTAGATGCCTATATATATGGCATTATAGTACTTGTAAGGAATTAATCAACTTTAGTTATTATATAAATTAAAGAGCCACCTTTCATAGCTTTTGAGAGGTGATTCCTCTTGAGTAAATCCCATGAATATTAAGATCATTCTTAGAGCGTAGTCCTTCCCTATGTATTAAGTCTATAAACTCTTTAGGATAGTTTAATTAGCTTATTAATGTGGGTATTAGGTTATAGATAATCTAAAGTTCTTGTTGGAGGAAAAGTTGGTTGCCTAAATCATCTTCTTCTAAGTGTTCTTGATTTCTTGTTGAATCAAGGGTTTTTGGTTGTGATTTTGATTCTCTTTTCTAGTGTTCTAAATTCTTTATTTTGGCTTAAGGTCCTAGTATTTAAATTGGGTATCTTCTTTCTTCACTAAATTCACCATTTTGAGCTCTTCAATAGGTTTTTTAATTTCACTCATAATTATGCACAAAATTCATTGAGAAATCAGCCCAAAATCATATCAAATAATTTGGTATCAGACCAAGAAAGCTTTTATCAAAGCTTAAAGACATTGAAGAATGCTTCAAAAATTGCCAATCCCATCACTCAAAATTAAGCTTCAAAAAAGTCTTTCAAACTTTGAATTTTCTTGAAGTTTATGTGTGGAAATGACTCTTTTATGTTATTATATTATTGGGGATTGCAAATTTCTTGTTGTTTATTAATTTGTGGGGCTAAAATTGCTTAAAATTTTTGCTATATCTTGAGTTCCGAAAGTTGCTTACAAAGTGTTTAATATTTTGCTTGACTGAACATTTAACTTGAAATTATGGCTAAAACTTTTATGAACACTTCTATAATTGGTTACCTATTGTTTTCAAGTATCTTGGGGACATTGCTTGTCCAATTGAGCTCATTCTTGTTGTTGAATTCTTACTCTTGTTATTGAGTGATATGTTCCTTGAACTTCTGGTGTTCCATTGAAATTCTTATTAGGTCTCGTCCATTCACTCATTCCTTAGTCATTGAAGTTGTTGAATTCTCTTGAATTCATTAACTCTTGATATAAACTCCTTGAGACTCATTGTTGTTGATGATTAAACTCTAAGTTTAGTTGGCTGTCTTTAGAGGGTTAGTAAACTTGTCAAGTTTGGACTAGCTCCTAAGTAATTGGTGAGATTTTTGTGGAAAGAACTCATTGACAAAATTGAGTGCTTGAAAAAGGTAAGATTGTGAGCTTATTCTTATTAAAAGCTAAATGAGAGTTAAACACATGAGTTGAGCGTTAATTCTTGAATGGATACACGTGAGGGAGTGATTGTGAGGAATTACTTTCTCTTTTTATCCAAATTTTCTAAGTGAGAACCCCTAAAATTCTCAATACAATATCCCAAGGAACTTCATTTAATATTCAAGCTGTCTTTGAAAATTTAACAAGCAAAAATGGAAGGCGAAATGAGGGACATTGTGGGGATAAAATCTTCCCAAAGCCAAACCTCAATGAATGCTAAAAGGGAAAATAGTCTTAGAGTAAGAAACGAGTACAAATCTCCACCCCCATTATATGAGCACCAAATGAAAAGATGTGGAGAACATTTTACGGGAGGTTATCTAAAGATTCCAATAAAGGGAAGAGGTAGGAGAAGTTTGGGATTAGGTAAAGGAAGACATGAGGGGAAAAAATTGAGAGGTGTAAAGAAAGGGACCTACCTTAAGAAGTCCACATATACCAATCTCATATTTTAATATTCACCAAACGAGAAAAATAAGACACCAAAAAAATCATTAAGAACAATCCAAAAGCCAAGAGAAGAAGATGGTAGTAAAGAAAGGCTTATGGTTGGGAAAGTTTTTCCATTGGTTGGTATTGCTAGGAATGCTAGGAGCACAAATGATGTTAAGAATGGGAAGGAATCCCAAATGCGTAATATCTTCTACACTTAGTGCTTTATTCAACAAAAGTTTTGTAGTATAATGATTGATGGAGGAAGTTGCACAAATGTGATAAGTACTACTTTAGTAGAGGACTTGGGATTAGAAATCATAAGACATCCTAAACCATACAAACTTCATTGGTTGAGTGATTGTAGTAAAGTAAAAGTAAATAAACAAGTTAAAGTTAAGTTTGATATGGGGGCCTATAAAGATGTGATGCTATGTGATGTATTTCCAATGTAAGTGGGATATATTTTATTAGGGAGGCCGTGGATGTTTGATAGAT
Organism: Voacanga thouarsii; assembly: GCA_026120185.1. Taxonomy (NCBI): domain Eukaryota; kingdom Viridiplantae; phylum Streptophyta; class Magnoliopsida; order Gentianales; family Apocynaceae; genus Voacanga; species Voacanga thouarsii. The sequence continues at coordinate 1,477,373 of JANUWF010001774.1, forward strand.
ATGTGGTGCACAAAGGAATGGAGAATAAATAGATTTTGAACAAAGATGGGAAGAATATTATACTACTTCCGTTATCTCCTAGTGAGATGCTTAAAGGTTAAAATATCTTGAGGGAGAAGGACAGTGAGAGAATAGAGTTGAAAAAGAAGCAAAAACAAGAGAGAAAAAAAAAAGAGACCAAAAAGAGGCTACAAAAAAAATAATAATGGAGGAAAAATGAGAAAAACTTCTTTAGAGTTGAAAAATGAAAACAAAGAGAAAAAGAGTGAGGAGGAAGACAAAGTAAGTGAGACCTTCTTGTCCTAGAAGAGTAAAAATAATGAGAGTGATGCTACAAACAATAAAAGTGAAGATAATAGGAAAAATGATTTGTCTATAAGAGAGCATAAACTTGTATTTTTATCTTCACAAAAAAAGATTCTTACTTGAGATCTTACATAGGTGTTGATTCGAAGACGAATGCACACAAAGAAGGGAAAATGATGAGAATCCACCCAAGCAATATGCCAAAGATAAAGAAGGGGGATGGAACTACAAGCCACACTTATGGCACCTTAAAAGAATCCAAAAAATGGAGGCTTACAAGAGAGAATTCAAGCAAAACTAACCAACAAGCCAAAGAACATGAAATTGTGAAAAGATAGGTGTCAAAGTGAAGGTCAAAGAAAGCTACATTTGCCCAAAAATTTGTATTGAAGGCCAAAAGAGCACAAGATAAGGTTGAGAACAAGTGAATGAAGTAGTTGTTGAAGAACAGTACTGAACCGGCACCAGCTCTTCTCGGCCTATTGGCCAATTTGTTCAGAACACAGCCGGCGCCCACTTATCCATGCAAACTGGTGCTGGCCCATTTCAGGCAATGCCCTATTTGCTTAATTTTTCTATTTTTGTTCTGTTTTGTTCTCAATTAAATTTTCACGACTTTTATTTTGTAATAGGAATATTTTAGGTCTTTTAAATACTTGAATGGTTGAGATTTTATCTCACTTTAGATAGGTTTAGATACCTATATATATGGCATTATAGTACTTGTAAGGAATTAATCAACTTTAGATATTGATATAAATCAAAGAGTCTCATTTGACAACTTTTGAGAGGTGATTCCTCTTGAATAAATCCCATGAACATTAAGATCACTTTTAGGGTCTAGTCTTTTCCTATGTATTGAATCTATAAACCCTTTTAGGATAGATCAATTACATTGATAATTTATAAATAATCTAAAGTTCTTGTTGGAGATAAAGTTGGTTACCTAAATCATCTTCTTCAAAGTGTTTTGGGTTTCTTGTAGAATTAAGGGTCTTTAGTTGTGATTTGGATAATTTGATTCTCATTTCTAGTATTCTAAATTCTTTATTTTGGCTTAGGTCCTAATATTTGAATTGCGTATCTTGTTTCTTCACTAAATTCACCGTTTTGAGCTCTTCAATGGGTCTTTTAATTTCACTCATAATTAGGCACAAAATTCATTGAGAATCAGCCCCAATATCATATCAATAATAAAGATAAGTATATATATATAAAACTTTGGAATTACGAATGAATGGAATTATTTTTGAAAGAAATTATGAAGAGTTGTTGTGGCTAAGTGATTAGAGCCTAGTGCATAATTCCTAACAACTTGAATTCGAATCCCGTTAAGATTGGATCCTTTTAATCTCTTAATTTCTATAATGAAAGAATAATTTTGGTCTCTTATCTTTGAGCTTATATCTTAACTATTTTAAATTCAAACTCCCCATTTTTTTTCTTCAGAAGCTTTAACTTTGTTAACTCTTAATTTAGCTAAAAAGGTTTGTGGTAATTTGCTGTAGACCTTGTTGATTACTTCGTTACACTGTGATAAAAAAAAAAAAAAAAAAAAAACGATCATGGCTTTGGTTGCAAACAACCTTCTTACTCTCAGATTTCCTAAACAAGAGCACTAATTTATAAACTCTATCTTCACTTCTTTTTCTTCTTTAGCACCCAGATCACTTAAGCATTTGTCTACTGAGAAGCACTCATCTTCTCTTCCTCTCTTCTCTATTAAATTTGGCCAAGGATCACCATGGAAGCACCTTTGGATGTTACTAAAGCTAAGCTGAAATTTCTCAATTCAAATTCCTTTGAATTCAAGTTCCAAAAGCTCAACGATTCCCTAAAACTATTTTTAAGACTGAACTCTTAAAACTGTTTTTAGGAGTTCTTCTCTCAACCAATCTCCCTATCTGATAGATTATATCTTCTAATATTGGCCATATCTTTATAAAACTGAATTTCAAAATATATGAATTATCTTACTAGATAATTTCGGTAGTTACTAATTGATCTACCAAATTAGATAAAAGATATCTAGACGTCTTTCAAATATATCGAACCTAGACGCCTTTCCTAAATACAATGTATCTAGACATACTTCTAGATACGATGAATCTAGACACATTTCTAGACATGACAAATTCGGCCCCTAGAAAATAAAATAAATTATTCGCTTAATGTGTGACTTTATAAGTTCATCTAACACTGGTAGTATGTTCATATCACATTTATAAGGCCTACATGTTATAAGCAGTTTTTAGCAAAACATTATAACTACCCAAATTGAAACGAAGATCCGTGATCTCTTTAAACTAAACCAAAATTTGATATATAATCCTTTTCTCTCATGATATCTTAATTAAGCATAAGATATGTAATATGTCATCCTTATAAAGTTTAATTAACTATTTTTTTAATTTCTAAATAAACTCTTCAAACAAACTATATCAATATCTTTAATTGATATATTTGAGAACGGTTATGTATTTTAACAGTTTAACTCATTAAAGGGCCCATGGATATCTCTCTCGAGAATAAGACGGACAAATTCCTTCACTTTCATTCCAATTCCTCTCCCTGACTAGTTCTATATCCAACGGTAGTCTTATTTAATTACCTGGTTAATGACAACTTAAGACTATATCAAAATATAGAATTTGTTGAGTAGGAAACAATGATGAATTTAAATCAAATGACATATAATATCATAATTTGAAAGAGAAGTACTTATGACATGTCTCATGAAGTACTCTCATAGTGGGTCATGTCTAAAACAATGTTTCATAACATTTATTTATTTTTTGACTTGATATCCTATATATCTATGACCATTAAAACATAGCCATCAAGTTATAAATATATTAATCTTAATTTATTATTGTTCCACTAATAATTATCGATTAGGGATACTTTAAAAATAGTCATTCTACTTACTATAGGTTTTTACTATCAAGTCACGTACTTGATAACCATAAAGTGAAATACACTATGTATGGGAATAAATGCCTTATATTTATTGTGAAAATACTAAATGAAAAATACAAATTGTTTACGGCACATCCCCAACACTCGGGTCCTTCAAACTTGAAAGTAACCAAAGCAATTCCAAAATTCTTTCCAAAGCCACACACAGGTTACCCTAGCCATGAACCCGCTACTTCAAATTACTCAAAGCCATAGACCATTTTCAATAAGCCAAGGACCAGATACTTCTTAAGTAAAGCCATGGACTGGCTATTAATAGCTAAGAACTGCCTATCACACACAAAACTAAAATAATGGACTAGCTTTAGCAAGCCCGTGGTCGGCTACCCCCTCTCTCTTGTAACCCAAAATAATCTCTATGGTTGTACCTCAAACTTCTCCTAAACTCTAGTTGTGATTCCTCCATTTTAGTTTTTGAAATTCAAAGTTCAAAATCACAATAGATTACTAAAAACACTCTTCCATTTGGATCATCACAATCGAGACACACCAAAAGACCACAATAGTTTTCATTATTCTCCACAAAACTAACATATCACCGCTCTTTATTGCACTTCCGCCTATCCTCTGCCTCTTATCTCCGATCACCTTTATCACTCGACACTTTTTCGACCTCACAACTCTTACACTAGCTTTTTGAAATTGAAAATTCAAATAGCTTGTTTCCACTCCTAGAAGTTCTCTGGAACTATTAAACCACATGAGCTAGCAACTTAGTCCAAGTGGACTATTCCTAAAAGTGAACAACCAGTAAGTTAGAGTGTAAAGATAGAGGAGTATCTCACTTAGTAAGCTAGTCACCCACTTGTATTGTGATATAGGTTTCACAGTACAATGTCATAATGTAAGGTTTCATGGCCTTGCCTATGATGCAAAGTTTCATAGTCACTTTTATTTACGAGTGATTTCGAGAGATAATGTTAAGGTCCTGAACCCCAACTTGGTTAATTTGATGTTTGTTATCCTTGATTAACTCAAGAGACGGGTTAGGGATTTGAACTTGATAATCAAAGAGTTAATGAAATTGCCTAGATATAGGGATTTCATGACTTTCGAATACTTTGGGTAGATGAGTTGTACTTAATGCCTCCTTAGATTTGCTTGATTAGGTAGAGATACTGATTAATTAAAATAGGGATTTTATAACTTAAGAGAGAGTGTGAAATCAACCTTTGAACTGATATTGGTGCCTAAAGTTAGGATTAATTAATCTAAAGGGTACTTTTCACATGGTGTTTAATTGGGGGAGGGGAGGGGAGGGGGGGGGGGGATTTCTTCTATTATATGGCCTTTCACTCTTTTTCACATTCCTTGGTGAAACTTGTGACTTTTTCTTATGTTGGATTTAATTTCTTTCTAGTGTCATTATTTAGTCCATTTTACCACTTAATTCATTGGTTAGTTAATAAGATGAGAAGTAAGTAGGAGAACTTGCCATCTTTCCTTTAGGTTCTTCAATACTTGTCATTATACTCTATAGAACGTGATAGATAAACTTGCTTAATTGTGTGTTGTGTAAGCTAAATTGGCATTTTGGTCTTTAAAACTTGAGTAACACATGGACATTGTTGGTATCTTTCTCTAATACATACAAGCATGCTATCAATTCCACAAAATTAGATGAGGCTACTGCATTATTATCCATGTTGATTGTTTATAATGCCTTGATGCTCTATTTTGAGGTTTTTTTTCTTTCTATTTTTCATAGTTTAATATTTTTTAGCCTTTTATTGAATTATTTACATTTTTTTGAAAATATTAGGTTGTGATATTGGGAAATTGAGATACAATTGTTAATATTGAGCCTAAAGCGTTGATTTTCTTAGGTTGTTGATTGCTAGAAATTTTTATGTTGATGGGTGATAAATGGTGAAGTGGTGAGGCTTAATGTTTGGCTTATGATTAAATTGCTGGAAGGGCTTGTTGATTGCATTGCAGATGAGAGTTGTGAGTTTTGTCTTGTGAATTGATTAGGAAAGTTATTGTGCATTGTTGTTGATAATTTGAATTATTGTTGATTTCTTTTATGTTTTGTCACACCTAACAGCATTTTATTTTAATAATGCCTAGAATTCAAAAATTGCTCCCTAAAAGAAGAAAATGGGATGCCTTCTTGTCCATTGATCCATTTTCTAAGAATACATCCCCTACTCCCTATAGGCAATTTGCTAATAACTCCTGTGCTGCTTGGTTTGCTAAAGGGCTTCTAAAAAAATTATAGTTGAGAAATCTCTTCGGACTGATTGGACTGATCTTTGAAAATTTCTCACATGTTTCATAGAACTGGATAGAAATCTATCGTAACTTTAGATGTATCTTTCTATCCTAATCTTGTAAAAGAGTTATATGCCAACATGCTTGACAAGGAGCAAGGTATCTTTACTAATATTTATACCACTATCAAGGGTGTTACCTGTTAGGGATATGCCCTAGAGTCAATTTATACTTATAATATTGTCGTTATGTTTTATATAATAATATAAGGTTTTCCTTTTCATGAATAGTGTATTTTGTTTTGTGGTTATCAAGTATGTGACTTGATAGTAAAACCCAACAGTGAATACAATGACTATTCGAAAACTGTCCCTGATCGATTATTATTATTATTATTGGAACAATAATAAATTAAGATTAGTATATTTGTAACTTGATGGCTATATTTTACTAGTCATGGATATTTGTGATATCAAGTTAAAACATAAATAAATATTAGAGAACATTGTATTGGACATGACCCACTGTGAGAGTATTTCATGGAACATGTCATAAGTACTTTCTAGCCAAAATGATATTAAAAATCATTTGACCTAAATTCATCATAGTTTCCTACTTGATAAATTCTATATTTTGACATTGTCTAAAGTTGTCTTTAACCAGATAATAAATTAGACTACTATTGAATATAGAATAAATTAAGGAGAGGAATATGATTGATAGTGAAGGAATTTGTCCCTCTCAATTATAGGAGAGATGTCCATGGGGCCCTTAATAAGTTAGATTGTCAAAATACATGGCCGTGCTCAAATATATCAATCTAAGATATTGATATCATTTGTTTAAACAGTCTACTATGAAATCAAGAAATAATTGATTAAGTTTAATAAGGATGACATACTCCGTACATTTGCTTAATCTGGATATCATGTGACAAAAGGACTAAATATAAAATTGTGGGCTGGTTCAAAGAAATCACTGATCTTCATTTAACCTGGATAGTTATAATATTTTGTTAGAAACCGCTTATAACTTGTGGGCCATTTAAATATGATTTAGGCACATTGCCAGTGTTAAATAAACCTATAGGGTCAAATAATAAGCGAACTTGTTAGGTTATTTTTTTGATAACCAGATTCGATGAATCTAAAAATATGTCTAAGTTAATCAAACTTAGAAAATTTACCAAATACAATGAATTTGAAAATATGTCCACATTCGATGTATCTAGATGATGTCCAAATTATAAGAATCTGATTGGGTAAATTAATTAGTTAAATTATCAATATAATGGCAGAATCTTATCATATCAGTTTTAATTTAATTTGAATTTAAATTAAAATATAATAAGATATTATCAAAGTTGGATTCTAAAAGGTTCGGGGGTTTTAAGAAAACCCTAGGCGTCTTCTCAAGAGCCGTTGTTCTATTGAGAATATTCGTGCCTCCATTCAGCGAAAAAAAAAAATCCCTCTCAAACTCTAGGTGCTAGCACTCTCGGGGTAACGAGTCAGTTCACCGTGTGTATCCGATAGAGGACGTTCGCACACTGTAGCGTCTGGTGATTGTTCAGGTTGCACGTACAACAGTACAATCAGAATAGAAGGATCTCGATTACGCCGAATAGAGGTAATTCTATAAACCTTAGATCTTTTTAATCGTTTACTTGGGTCCTCAGAAGGGATTCGTAGATGTTTTTCGCGTTTAGGAATCTACGAATCCTAACATTCCATCCATCTAGACAAATTTGGGCCCAAATCTTAGGAGTTTCATATTGTGGAAAATGGGTTAATATTAACATATATAATAAGAAGGTCACTTCTAACACTACTTGGGATTTCAAAGCTGCAAGAATAGAGAAAGGTTTATATTATAGTTAAACTAGCAACTCATATGTTCTTTATTCCAATATTCTTTCTCCTCAAGTGAGCTGACTGTTTACTTGATTCCATTTCATATCTATCCAAGGGCTCGTGCCATTAATGAGGCTAGGATCATTGATGTCTATTACACTCATAATATGATACATTATATTCCCATTCTGCTAGCACCTATTCTTATTTCCTCCATGCATGAGACCGTGGCAAATAGTCACTCATCCAAAGTTCTTGTGTTACCTTTGGTAATTGCGAGGGTGCTCCTCTACTTTGGCATGGATTTGTTGCTACTAACCCAAATAATGTGGTTTTTGAGCAGACATTGTACAACACGGGCTATCAGTATAATAACGATACCCAAAAATGGCTACTACCAAGGGAAGTGAGAGGTAGGAGAATAGATGATATACCTCCAATTGTAAATCCTTCCAGTGGCCCTAAGCATAATCCTACAAAGCCCATGGATATTGTTCATCTTCTAGCTGAAATAAGGATGGCACTTGCACAACTACAAATGGAAACGACTGAGTTAAAGATGAGTCAAAATAACATTCATGCCACCTAACTCCAGCATAGTGAGTGGTTTGAGGAACAAAGAAATTACATGCAAAATAAGCAAAATTGGATTATCACTCATGAAGAGCATAACCAGGAGCATTCGAAGTCCCTGGCATGACTTAAGGACCGGGTGGATCAAGTGTTGATAGGTCAGAACAATGTTAGGGACACCCAAGAGGATAGAGGCAGACACAATGTACTTAGCAATAGTATTTGGGGAATATTTAGGATACCCTATCTCAAGGCTGTGGACATTATAAAGGACTTGTACCATCTGGTTCTAGGGGAGGCCATTTGGGAGCATTTGTCTTCTGATTGATCATGAATCATTTTTACTACTTTCTTAGGATTTATATTTTATCAGCTTTTTATTTATTTTTCTTATTTTTTTTCTTTTATGCTCTACTTTGATTTCATTTCTTTAAGATTTATTGCATTTTTATTTCTTTTTGCAGGTTTGCTCCTCTCCTCTTTTGACAAACTTATTCATAAAAAACTCCCCTTTCCTATACATTGCGATCACTTGGGGAGTACTGCCAATCTTTTCTCCTTATTATTCATTTTAATCCTATTGGATATGCTTTTATTGTGTTAATTTTGACCAATGAGGACATTCTTCACTTTAAGTGTGGGGGAGGGGTTGGTAATATTCTCTTCAAATTTCTAACTATATTTTTAGTTCTTTTCTATGATTTTTGTATGCTTGAAAATTGAGCTAAAATTGTTTTATCGATTTTTGGTATATGTTTGGCTATTATGGTATTGTTATTATGTTTCTTTTGGTAGGACAATTTGATTTAAGACATCCTTGGATGAGTTTGTTTTTAAGCAAACTTGTATATTAGGAGTGACTTGACTAAGTCTTGAGAATTTGAATTAACCTTACTAATGTTTTAGTAAAAGTAGTACCATGTTTCTTGGGAATTGATGTAGCTTTTGTGATGAAATATAAGTATAGAATTTTATGTTAATCTTTGTTCTATGATTGTACAACTCGTCTCTGTTCTGAGTTTAGGTAAATAGGGATTGAAAAAAAAAATAAGAGACAATAAGGCTTTCTTACTCAACTTTGAAATTCAAGCACTCTATTATATTTCATGCCATTCGCAAAAGTGAGCTTAAGTTAGGAAAAAGGAATGCACTTTTGCAATCCAACTCAATGTAAAAAGTACTAAAATTTAAGTTCATTTCCTTTGAAAAAAATTATAGAGTGGTAAAATGAGCACAAAAAAGAAGAGTGAATAAGGGAGTGAAGAATCAATCCGGCGAGATGGAGTGTTAAACACACTTACTTGAGGCTAAAAGGGGGCAATCTCCTATTTACTACTTGGATTGTTGTAGTTAAGAAGCCATAGAACTTAAATTAACTTATTTTTCCTAACCAATAGGGATTACATTATTTACACTCAAAACATAAAAATATGGGATGGAACATATTGAATTAATACAAACTAGATTAATTAAACTTTGATGTCTTTGGTCATATTTGTCTTAATACATTAGTTTACAAAAAAATAAAAAAAAAGGGGGCTTGACTAGATAGGTTTTGGATTGAATACATAAATCAAAAGAGAGATAATATCTTTACCAAATTCACCAAGCTCATTCAAAAATCTTACTTTCTGAAAAATCTATTTTGTGGGGAAGCTATTTGCTTGCAGTACATTTTATCATTTGCTTGAGGAAAAGCAAATGCTTAAGTGTGAAGGAGTGATGAGTGCTAAAAATATACATATTTTCTTGTTATTTTGTGTTGTACTTGTTGAGAATGTTGATTAGATGACTACTCACCCTACCCCTTTTTACCTTGTTTTGTGTAGGAACTGTCAAAAGATCATTTGAGGAAGAAAAAGATTGAAAAAGGAAGAAAATTAAAGAAAAATAGCCTAGAAGACCTAGACCTAGGTAGTCTTTCCTTGGTTGGATAACCCTAGGCCACCTATGCCAATAGTCTAGTAAAGGAGAAATACTGGGCCTAGGTGGCCTGACCTTGTTTGAGTGACCATAGGCCACCTAAGCCTAGGTGGCCCATCTTTGTTCGGATAAGCCTAGACTTCCTAGGCTTTGAATAGAAAAAAAATAGCCTACGTAGCCTTGCCTAGGTCGGATGACCTTAAGCTGCCTAAGTTCATAGAATTGCCACATTTTGTGAATTTTTGGGCGTGCACAAGGTAGAGGCCACAAAACCCCCTTTATAAACCTTCAATAGATGTCTTGAAAATTGGGTATCTTTCCCAGAAGCTTAGATTGCACACAATGGAAGAGGAAGATCTTGGTTTCCAAGGGAGAAGAATAAGAGAGGTTGCAATAAAATTTCAAGAGAAAAGAAAAGAAGGGCTTGCTCATAAGTATCCCTTTCCCCTCTTTTTGTAAATCTAATTTGCCAATACTTTACTAAACTTTGATTTATAGTTGTAATGGAAGCATGTGCCCTATTTTATGCTTTTGATTGATGTATTGTTCTTGGACCTATTGATTTCTCTCCACGATATTTGATTATTTGGCTTTATTATGTTGAGTTGGTTATGTAGGGTTTAATTGATTTCCTTCAATTAATTTTTTCTCCTTAATGATTTCGAGATATGGGGTTAAGGTTTTGAACACTAATTTGGCTAATTTAATGTTTGTTACCCTTGATTAACTCGAGAGAGGGATCAGGGATTTAGACTTGGTAATCAAAGTGTTAATGAAATTACCTAGAGATATGGATTTGATAACTTCCAGATACCTTAGGCAAATAAGTTGTGCTTAATGCCTTCTTGAGTTGAATTGATTAGATAGAGATACCAATTAATTAAATTAGGAATTAGGAATTTCATAACTCGAGAAAGAGTGAAATCAACCTTCGAACTCATACTGGTGCCTAGAGTTGGGATTAATTGATCTAAGGGGTAGTTTTCACTTAGTGTTTAAGTGTGAAAATTCCATCTATTACATGGCCTTTCTCTCTTTTTTCACATTTCTTGGCAAACCTTGTGACTTTTTCTTGTATGGGCTTGAATTGCTTTCTAGTGTAGTTAGTTAGTCTTTTTTATCATCTAATTTATCGGCTAGACAATATGATGTGAAGGAAGTAGGAGTATCTGCCATCTTTTGTTTAAATTCTTCAGTACTTGCCATTATACTCTGTATTGCGCGATAGTTACACTTGCCTAATTGTGTGTTGTATGCGCTAAATAGGTATTTTAATATTTAAAACTTGAGTAATTTGTAGACATTGTTGGTATCTTTTTCTAATACACACAAGCATACTATCAGGCCCTTAAAATTAGATAAGGCTACTGTATTATTATCCATACCGATTGTAGATCAAGTCTGTGTTGAAATAAACTTACGCAAACTGGTTACAAAGAGGATTTAGATTGGTGCAGATGGAGAATGCTAGGATATGTTTGAATTCTATAAATGTTGTAGATGCTGGGATATAATACATGGAATTGAAAATAGTCTTGTAAGGCTCAGAATGGTTCTCTACCAGCACCCAAATTCCTTTAAAGCCAACAAGACTCACAACCACTCGATGGACTCCTAAATAAACTCCTACTGAGACTTTACTAGAAAGGTCAAAAAGAATGGCACATACTAAAAGTCTAACGGAAGTAGCATATATCCAACAACATTTTGCTGCAGACGCTGTGTTGTAGAAGGATTCTTCATTACTATTAGAATCTATTCCTCGGCTTCTCATTACACTTTTGTCCTCATCGCTACCTCAAAAGGCAATACACCTAACAATAGCGATAGTAGACCCTAGTAATTTAAGCCCTAGGGTTATGGACTCTGAGAAGAATAGCATGCAACAAGATAAAGGAAAAGGTATCATGATTGATTCTAGTGATATTGTTGGTGATAAGTAGGAAATCCTTTGTGTTGATGGTCTGGACATAAGTAACAGCACGAGCATTTTAATGAATATCGAATAGCTTCTATTTTGAACCTTATAAATTTTGTTGAACATAGTGAACTATCATCAGTTCTTACAACTGTCATGTGCATGAAGGATGTTGACGAGCAACAAATTTAGTTTGATCCACTGTAGCAACTAGGGATGCACCCATCTCCATGTTAGCCATCTATGACTCTTGTTAGCCCTCGTTCTCCTACAAGGACTCCTTTCACTCCTACAAGTTCTCATCCTTCACCAATAAGGATAGCTATAGTGCATTCAATAGAGTCAGAAAATCAAAGGCATCCAGATTTACCAAATGTTGCAAAGGTTAATACTGTTCGTACTATTGCTCTATTAAATAATGCTGAGGTTTAAAGCTATACAAAGAAAATGGCAGCAATCTCAGCAATTGGCTTATTTGTCTTTAGGCAATTTTGAGTTTTTCGCTTTTCTACAAATTACAAGGAGTGCGCAATATGTTTGTTTTTCAAATAACTTGCAAGGCTTGAACAAGAGTTGTGCTGAGTTAAATGAAGAAGATGTTTAACTTCTCAAGAACATGAATGAATACAACTCCATTACCAGCATACTATTGTTAAGATTGTGCCCTAGAAGTAATCATTCGTACAATGCATTTTGTACATTAAATTAATAAAAGGCATTCTTTATCTTTCAGTTTCCTTATTTCATATGTTTATGTGCATAAAACTATTAGATAAAGTCCAAGAACAATACTGTGTTAAGAAAATCATGATAGAGATCATGATGTGAGGTTCCTACTACACTGAACTGTGTTTGTGCTTAAATTATCACTAGTTATCGTATTAATAATATGTGACATCATTAATACGCTAAGAGTAGCACGTGCTACACTTCTTAGTTTGATCAAGCGCTGGTTCTCACATTCATGAGTAATGTGATACTCAAAGTCAATATATGGATGCTTGTTATTTGAACAAGTATATTGGATGACCTAACTATGAGATAATTACATGGATAACTATTTAGTGTCAGTGATAGAATTTCATTATAGCAAATGTGCAAGTATTCTTAGACTTGAAAACTCTAAGGTACTTTGTTTGCTAAGCATTGTACTTTGATTCCAATCTCTATAGTCCTTACAAGACCGCCTTGGGATGGACATTGGGTACAACATGAAGTAAATAAAAGTAGTTAAGAGGGTCAATAAAGGATTCAACACTCTTAATAGTAAGAGCGAATATCTCAAGGAAACTTGTAGGAATCAGTACTCAAGAAGCCCTTGGCAATTATGTGTTGCAAATAGTTCCAATTGATACATATGATGAGTAATAGATTCCAAGAACAAGTACTAAAATATTTGGACTAGAATTAATATTCTGGAGGGAGTTAGCACTAATTCTATATTCTAAATTGAATGAGATATTGTATGGTGAAAAGAGTTTATTGCACTGACAGTTCGCTATTGAAATGTTTATGTCAAACCACTTGACTTTCTGGACTATTGGGTGATCATGATGTATAGTTAGATACTGCTCATGATCTGCTAAATAAGGATTTATTAATTAGAGAATTAATAAATTTAATCTTAATTAGAATTAACAAATTAATTCTAATTATTAAAAGCATTCTTAATTTTATTATGATGACATTAATTCATTTTAACTACCAATTGACTAGTAAAACTAATAGGTCACACACAATAAAGGAATTGGTACTCAAGACATTATTTGATAATATTATAGAGTTAATTTGTGAGAAGAAATAATTATTATGATCAAATTATAAAGTATTATAATTAGTTGGGGTTGAATTGCGACTATTAAATCCCTATGGTGAATTATAAATTTGTTATAAGTCTTAGGGCCTAATTACATTTCTTGAAAGTCCAAGCACGTAATTTGGAAAGTAATGGTGGTTTTCAAAAAAGGAAAACCAATTGGGAAAAGCTTTATGCTTTTGTTCCCGAAAAGGTTTAGGAAACAAAAAACATAAAGAAAAAGGGATTTCAGGAGAAGTTTTGTTGGACGAAAATTCTGAAAGTTTTTATAGAAAAACTACGAAGCTTTTTCCTGTTGTTTTCCTCCCAAATTAAATTAACTCCAAAGCCACCATATATTACCTACTAGCATAGGGTTAGGTGCCTACCTCAAGTACAATTCTTTTTGTGGATTACTGTTAGAAAATTCTTATTCTTGGAATTTGATAACTCGATTGGATCAACTAAAGAAGGGGATTCACGCAGAAGAAAAAATTTTAAAGTTGCATTTTTTTTTTTAGATAATTAATTTATTCCTTCTCATAATCCGTTTAATTATATACAGGTAATCTTTTGACTGGATTTCGTTTAAATTTAGTTTGCTTGATCAAAATCCAACAGTGATATCAGAGCCATCTCATATGTATTTTATGGGTTTATTATTTTATTTTGAAATTGTTTTAAAATAAATCTGACAGTATAAATTATTTCATAATTATTCAAAATTTTAAAATTGTTTCAAAAATTAAGTTTGGATCAGTGAAAATTTTTTCATGAGTGTTTTGATTTTGAAAAATTCGTTTTTCTGTGGGTTGTATATATTTTTTCTCTTATATATTAATTACTGAAATTACATTCAATAAAAGGATTTACGAAATCCTGAGCATGGCATTGCTCTTGCATGAACAAGTAAAAAAAAAAAGGAAATTGTTTTCGCAAGAAAAATTGCATAAATTGTTTTGCAAGCTGAACCAGTTCAGCAGAGAAAGATGAGGGAAAGAAAAAAATTGGGATTTTAAATTGGCTAAAATAGTTTTAGCCGAATGAAAATTTGTGATTGGTTGCAATTCCAGCGAAATTGTCTCTTCATTGGAAATGGAAGTAGCCGAGAAAAAACCAATTAGGAAACATCAAGAATCAAATTGAAATATATATATATATATATTGAAGCCATGCGTGGCTATGGCATAGCTGTGCATGACTATGTGATTGTCGTGGGGGCATGATTGGAAATTTCCAATCAATGAATCAATAAAAAAAATTAATTAATTAATTAAGGAAAGTTTTCTTATTGAATCCGTGCACGGCTATGGTATGGCCGCGGCCAGATCCTCTTTTATTATAATATTTTTTTTTTTAGTTTCAATTTCTATGTTTTTTTTACTGCTGGTTTTCCTATAAATTCCCACAGGACCCACTGAAAATAGTTTCTTTCAAATGGGGCCCCAAGGTTTTTTCCAAATTTTCACTTTGAGACTAATTAATTAAATTTCTAAAATAATAGCTTTAGAATTAAATATTTTATGTATATTTATTTTTCCTTAATATGTTTTAAGCATGATATTGGCATGTTGGCTTGGTTATAGATTTAAACCAAATTAATTTGATTAATTTAAATCATTTCATGCATTTTATCACTTTATTTTGAATAAATAGGGCCTGCGTGTCCTGCCTTTCTCCATAATTCTCTTATAATTTCTCTTCTTGTCTAATTCCCCTCGAATGTAACTCGAGGTTTCTTCATTAGGAATTTATGTAATTAGATTAGAAGTGTTAAATAATATTAGAAATTATTTTACGAATTTATAGAGATGGTAACCAAGGCGAAGCAAGAAGATGGTAAGACTTTCTTTTCAAAACATGCATGAACACATAGGTTTTGAACAAAATTAATTTCCTTTTTGACACAAGGAAATTAATCTAGAAAAGTTCATAACCAAGTTATGTAATTGAGCCTACTACAATTATGTCAAAGTGTTGATATTTTGCATGCCAAACAATGAGACCACTAATTAAATATTTAAAAATTTTCAAATAATATTAAATCTAAAGCCTTCCGTTAATATATTAAAAACGAGTATTTCTTTTAAAGATTAGGTTGTTAGGCATACCCAAGCTTACTCGACATTAAGCATGTTCAAGCAATGGAATATGATTCCGGATTAATGGGTTGGATTTAACTAATATCTTTATTCCAGTTGGGCATACCCAAGCATAAGGAATATTAGACACTAAGTTAGGGTAGCACTAAGTGTTTTAAGATTAAAAGATGTTCATTACCTAACAATCCGGTAGTTACATTTGATATAATTGGTATTGGATACCTACCATTGAATTTAAGAGTGGTTTGTTAGTTATACCCAAGGTCATTCATAAAGAAATTGGATATCAGTCCACTAGAAAAGCCTCCAAAGGGCTTTTTCCAGTCAATAGTAGGGGCTATTGATTTGAAGAAAATAATGGGTTAAATATGCGTTTAATTAAAGACCTAATTAAATACATTTCATGTGCATATACATAGTCTAATATCACTTATCTTTCATCTAGGTCACTTGCATCATGACAACAAATTTGAACTTACGTAGCATTTTAGAAACAAACAAACTCATCGAATCAAACTTCTTGAACTGGTATAGAAATTTGAGAATCATTCTTAAATTGCAAAGGTTGCTCTACATGTTAGATGCTCCAATTCAACGACCACCAGCTGATGATGCTCTTGTTGAAGAGCATGAAGTTCATAAGAAGCATAAAGAGGATAGTGACATAGCAACTTGTATCATGCTAGCGTCAATGACCACTGAGCTTCAAAAACATCATGAGCCTATGGATACTCATACTATTATCTTCTATGTAAGAGAGCTTTTTGATGAGCAAGTAAGGACTGAGAGATATGCGATCTCTAAACAGTTATTCCGTTCAAAGATGGTAGAAGGCACTTCAGTGGCCATTCATGGACTTAAGATGCTAAGGTTAATTGAGAAGTTTGGATCACTTGGATTTACTATGGATCACGAATTAAGTATAGACTTGATTCTTCAATCTTTGGCAGCTAGTTTTGCACAATTTATGATGGACTACAAGATAAATAAGATTGAGACCACAATATTTGAGTTGATCAACCTTCCTAAGACTGTAGAGTCTTCTATTAAGAAAGAAAATAATGAAGTCTTATTGGTTTATTCTTCTTTTAAAGGGAAAAATGTTTCTAAAAGGAAGAAGAAGAATCCAACTAAACCTAAAGGTGGTGTAAAAAGAAGGAGACAGCTACTAAAGGCTTGTCACAATTGTGGGAAAATAGGTTTTTAAAAGCTCAATTGCAAAAGCTACTTGGAGACTGTTAAAGAAAAGAAGGAGAAGGAGAAGCTTGCAAGCACTTCTACTTCTACTCCTGGTATATTTATGATTGAGATCAATATTGCCGTTAATAATGAGATATGGGATATGAATCTCATTTGTGCAATAATTTGCAGGGATTAAAGAGCAGTAGGAAGTTGCAAAAAGGTTATGTGGACCTTCATATAACAAATGGAGTAAAGGTTACTACACTTGCCATGGGGATTTATCACCTACACCTGCCTTTCAGATTAATTCTAGAACTACAAAACTGTTTTTATGTACCAGTTTTACTTAAAAACATTATGTCAGTAGCTTGTTTAGACTTGCTTGGATTTCATTTAAATTTCAAGAATAAAGGTTGTTCTTTTTCATTAAATGATATCCATTATGGTACTGCAACTTTGATGAATGATTTTTATATTCTAGAAATGAAAAATCAAGTTCTCAATATAAACAATAAAAGGCCAAGAAAAGATACCACAAACACATCTTACTTATGGCATTGTCGTTTGGGCCACGTAAATAAGAATTGCATTTCTAAATTACATAAGTGTGGTGACTTAGGTTCATTTGGTTTTGAATCATATGAAACTTTTGAATCTTATTTATTAGGAAAAATGACTAAAACCTATTTTTCTACGAAAGGGGAAAGGGCTAAACAATTATTGGAACTAATACATATTGATATATATGGACCATTGACATTGCAAGTAAGAAAGGATTATCAATACTTCATTACCTTCATCGATGATTATTCTCGATTTAGGTATTTGTATTTAATGAAATACAAATTTGAAGCCTTTGACAAGTTCAAAGAATTCAGAAATGAAGTAGAGAAACAACTTGGTAAGAGTATTAAAACTCTAAGATTCGATCGAGGAGGAAAATACTTACGCCAAGAGTTTCTAAGTTGTCTTAGAGATAATGAGATATTATCTCAATGGACTCTATCACATACACCTCAGTATAATGGTGTATCTAAAAGAAGAAATCAAACTTTGTTTGTATGGTTCAATCTATAATAGTTTTTGTTGATCTACCAAAATCGTTTTGGGGATATGCACTGGAAACTATTATTTTTATTTCAAACAAAGTTCCATAAAAAACGGTTGACACTATCCCATTTAAGCTATTTTATGGTAAAGGACCAAAGCTAACTCATATGAGAATTTAGAGATGTCCTACTTATGTAAAGAGGATAACTTCAGACAAATTAAAAAATAAGTTTAACAAGTGTTTGTTTGTTAGATATCCAAGAGAATCTCATCGATATTATTTTTATCTCCCTAATGAAAACAATGTATTTGTTTCAAGGCATGCTATTTTTTTAGAAAAGAAATTCGTACTTAAGGGAGATAGTAGGAGCAAAATTAAACTTAGTGAAGTTCAAGAAGCATAAAAAATAATCAACCATTTGATCCCAAATCTATTGATAAAATAGATGAACCATCTAATACACAAGAACCTCTTAGGTAAAGTAGAATACGTATGACACCTAAGAGAGATGGATTTCTCATCACTGACCATAATGACATAGCGGTCATAGAAGAAGATGAGTCTACCACTTACAAAGAAATTTTGAATAGTTTAGAATTTGACAAATGGCTTAAAGCCATAAAGTCAGAAATGAATTCCATATATGACAAGTTTAGACTTTGGTTGATCCACATAAAGGGATAAAACCTATAAGGGGCAAATGGGTTTACAAGAAGAAAACTGGCATGAATGATAAAGTAATTACCTATAAAGCACGATTAATTACAAAATGTTATCGTAAAAAATAAGGTATTGACTATGACGAAATTTTTTTTCCAGTAACAATACTAAAATCCATTAGGATGCTCCCAACACTTACCGCTCATTATGATTAGGAAATTTGATAGATGGATATGAATATAGCTTTTCTTAATGGAAATCTGACCGAGGAAGTGTACATGACATAACTTGAGGGTTTCACATCCAAGGATCACACTAAAGTGTGCAATTTTCAAAGGTCTATTTATGGACTAAAGTAAGCTTCTAAGAGTTGGAATATCTGATTTGATGCAACAATTAAAGAATTTAGTTTCAAACAAAACATGGATGAACCTTGTGTATATAAGCAGGTTAGTGGGAGTGCAATTGTTTTCCTATTACTATATGTAGATGACATATTGCTAAAATGAAATGATGTCTGTATTCTACAATCAGTCAAGATTTGGTTATCCAAGAAATTCTCCATGAAAGACCTTGAAGATGCAACCTATATTTTAGGAATAAAGATCTACAGAGATAGATAAAAATGTTACTTGGTCTTTCACAATCTATGTATATAGATAAAGTACTAAAGAGGTTTAGCATGGATTAATCCACGAAGGAATTCTTACCCATGACCTATAGGGTAAGCCTTTCAAAATCTATGTATGCTAAGACATAAGATGAAAGGGATCACATGAATAAGATACCATATGCTTCGGCAATTGATTCTATCATGTATGCTATAATATGTATTTGGCTCGATGTATCTTGTGCTCTTAGTTTAACGAGCATATACCAATCAAACCTTGGAGAAGGTCATTGGGTGGTTGTCAAAAATATCCTTAAGTACTTGAGAAGAACTAAGGATGTATTTTTGATATATAGAGATGGTGACTTGCAAGTTAGAAGGTGCACTGATGCCAATTTCCAATCTGATAAGGATGATTACAAATCTCAATCAGGATACGTGTTCACTTTTGTAGGTGGGGCAGTTAGTTGGAAAAGTTCCAAATAAGATACAACTACCAACTCAACCACTGAAGTTGAGTACATAGTAACTTCCGAAGCAACTAAGGAGGTGGTTTGGATCAAGAAGTTCATTACAGAACTAGGCGTGATAGCTAGCATTGTTGATCCAATACTCTTGTATTATGATAACGATAAAGCCATTGCACAAGTAAAGGAACTACGATCTCATCAGCAATCCAAACATGTATTTAAGCGCTATCACTTGATTAGAAAAATCATTGATAGAAAAAATGTAAAGATAAAGAGAGTTCCCATAGATTAGAATATATCTGATACACTTACAAAGTCATTATCCCAAAACAAACATGATGGTCATGATTAGTTATTTAGTATTGATACATGAATGATTGGGTCTAGTGCAAGTGAGAGATTATTAGGATTGTGCCTTAGAATCAATCATTTGTACAAAGCATTTTGCACATTAAATCAATAAAAGTCATTCTTTATCTTTCAATTTCCTTGTTTCATATGTTTATGTGTATAAAACTGTAAGATAAAGTTTCAAGTACAATATTGTGTTAAGAAAATTATGATAGAGATCGTGATGTCAAGTTCCTACTACACTGAAATGTATTTATACTTAAATTATCCCTAGTCATAGTATTAATGATATTGGACATCATTAATGCACTAAGACTAACACGTGTTATACTTCTTAGTTTGATCAAACGGTGGTTCTTACATCCGTGAGTATTATGATACTTAAAGTTAACATGTATATGATTGTTATTTGAATAAGTACATTAGATGATCGAAGTATGGGATATATGGATAACTATTTAGTGTTAGCCATAGAATCTCATTATAAGTAAATGTGCAAGTATCTTTAGACTTTAGAACACCAAGGTACTTTGTTTCATGAGTATTGTACTTTGATTTCAATCTTTGCAGCCCTTACAAGACCGCCTATGAGATGGATATTGGGTACAACGTGAAGTAAACTAAAATAGTTGAGAAAGTTAATAAATGATTCACCACTCTTAATAGTAAGAGTGAATATCTCAAGGCTACCCGTAGAAATCATTACTCAAGAAGCCCTTGGCCAAGGAGAATATGTGTTGGAAATAGTTCCAGTTGATATACATGATGAGTAATGGATTCCGATAACAAGTATTAAAATATTTGGAGTAGAATTAATTAATATTCTGGAGGCAGTTGGCATTAATTGCATACTCTAAATCGAATGAGATATTATATGGTGAAAGGAGTTTATTGCATTGACATTTTGCTATTGAAAGGTTCATGTCAAGCCATTTGGCTTTCTGGACTTTTGGGTAGTCATGATATATTGTTAGATACCGCCCATGATCTGTTAAATATGGATTTATTAATTAGAAAATTAATAAATTTAATCATAATTAGAATTAATAAATTATTAAAAGGATTATTAATTTTATTATGATAGAATTAATTCGTATTAGCTACCAATTGATTAGAAAACCTAATACGTCACGCACAATAAAGGAATTGGTACTCAAGGCATTATTTAATAATATTATAGGGCTAATTTGTGAAAAAAATAATTATTATAGGCTAATTATAAAGTGTTATAATTAGTTGGGGTTGAATTGCGAGTGCTAAATCTCTATAAATGAATTATAAACTTATTATAATTCATAGGGCCTAATTGTAATTTTTGAAAGTCCAAACCCATAATTTGGAAAGTAACGGTGGTTTTCTAAAATGGAAAACCACCTCGGAAAAGCTTTATCCTTTTGTTCCCTAAAAGGTTAAGGAAACAAAAAACATAAAGAAAAAGGGATTTCCGAAGAAGTTTTAATGGACGAAAATCCTAAAAGTTTTTTCCAGAAAAATTACAAAGCTTTTTTCTATTGTTTTCCTCTCAAATTAAATTAACCCCAAAGCTACCATATATTACTTAGTAGTATAGGGTTTTGGTGTCTAACTCGAGTACAATTCCTTATATGAATTACTGTTAAAGAATTTCTATTCTTGTAATGTAGTGGCTCGATTGGATCAATTAAAGAAAGGGATTCATGCAGAAGAAAAAATTTTAAAGTTGCGTTTTTTTAGGTAATTAATTTTTCTTCTTTCTCATAATCTATTTAATTACATACGATTGATCTTTTGCGGAGATTTCATTTTAATTTTTTATTATGTGTAAACTTATTTGTATGATTAAAATCCAATAACTATTTTTCGTAAAAGATGATATTTGTATAGGAATGTGTTTAGAAGACAAGGACTTCATGCAAAATTATTATTTAGGTTCATCATGACATCCCCTTAGGCCAGATTTTGAGAGAGAGATTCGTAGTCAGTCCAGTAATTTGAAGAGGGTAAAGATATGTCAAGGAAAGTTCTCAACTTCTGCCAATCAATCAATACCAGTTTCAGATTTGTACATTTGATTTGGTAGAATGTCTAGATGCCCATTATGATGAAGCCAAATTTACCCCATTTCGGAAAGAAGCCAGGTGATTCAACTCCTAAACACGGGGTTCGCCAACTTTTTTTGGTGGTTTGAAAAAAAAAAAAAGAAATAGTATATATATAGTACGCTAGATAATATATACGACATTGTAGAGTATATGCACGTAAAAAATATTATAGGGTGTATCTGAATGGGATAATTCAACTGTTCTTGGAGGCAATAACAATGTTTTATATATTAAATAAGATAAAATATGTCAATTACTCTTGAACCTTTACAAATTTTAATATTTATCATCGAATTTTAAAATATGTAATTTCAACATTCAAACATGTAGAACACCTAAAAAAAAAAAACTTCTCGTCAATTGAAAATCTTAATTGCTCACGAAAATTCATTACATGGCTTCCCACATAACTAATTTTATGAATATTTTTAACCACTCATAACTCCCACAGTGTGACATCTAATATAAAATAACTTCTGTATATGACAGAAAATGATTATTGTGACGTAAGTGTCTCTCACTTTTGAGATAATTCAATTCTCCATCCAATTCTATTCTTCCTTTTTTGTAGAGATTCTAAGAAAAGAACTATCTATCAAGAACTGAATTTTGGTTTCTTATCTATGCATCAATAACTAATTATGGTTCCTTTTTTTTTTCTCTCCTTTTTATATTTGAATTTTGTTTGTTAAAGGGTGAAATTTGTGATTTTTATTATACGGTTATATTTGAATATATGTAAAATAATAATCCTAAAATTATTGAACCACATAAAAAGTATGGAGTTAGATCATGAAATTACTGTTAATAATATAAAAAAATTCAAAAAGAAGATAGCAAGATTAAAATTAATGAATAATATTTTGAAAGTAAAAAATTAGAGAATGAAATCAAATGAGGGTTAGGTGATATACTTCTATGAGAATTTATGTTTAAATTGGCTAAATGATTATTTTTTAAAATTTTAAAATATTCGATGGTTAATATTATATATTTTAATATTTGATAATAAAAATCAACATTTAAAAAAGTTTTAAAATAACTAATATATTTTGCTCTATTAGATAATATAATATACTAAATACACTATAGTATATATTATATAGATCGTATAATGTTTGACCGCCATTAACTGTTACTCTGCCCGTAGCTCCCCACCATACCACATCGGAGACAAATCTCGAATCTAGTTAAGAAAAAAAAATGTATTTATTAAAATAAATTAATCAGTTCATGAATAGACTGAAGTGACAGTGGTTGGAAAGAACAGTAATATCGACTTCATCAAATTGCAATAATGAATAAAAACTAAAAACATCCTCATCGGTTGGTAGGCAACCATTTGGCATATTTGGCGTTTTTATCATGCATGCCTAGCTCCTACTGGTCTCAGAACATTAATGCTGCAAGCTGTGTTGTTGGTTTCTTAAAGATTGCACTAAGGGGTTGAGATATTAGTGGCCTCCACCTACGATTTTTCCATTTCTTTTTCACACAATCGAAAGTAACTATAGATGGTAAACGATTTTAGTCAATTGATATACTGACAGGTGACAGCCAAAGAAGATGAAGAGAAAAAAAAAACAAAAAAAAAAAAACTTCTTTCTCATATTCTAGATCACAGATTCCTTCGGTGTCATTTGTCGAATTTCGATAGAAAATGTTCCAGTGATCTACTCTTTGCTATGTTTGCAGACCATTAAATAATCGAGTTTTCACTTGAGAAACAAAAACAACGTTTGACTGCCGTAGCAGATAAGCAGAAAAAGAAACGATACATATAGAAGGTGATGATGTGATTGGAATGTTACTTATTTTTTTGCTAAATTACAGATTTTTCTGCATGTTTTGTGGTGGAAATGATCCAATTTACCCTTAGTTGAATGAATTTGTATTTGAGAGAGAGAAAGAGAGACACCTGGTGTTCGCTGAGTGAAAGTATCCCATATACTTGGAGCTCGATTACCTTCGTTAGCTGCTCCCTCACACTAACATGCAAATCCAGACCGTAAATAGCAAACAAGAAAACAAAATATACTTCAGGAAATGATAAACTGATGATCATCTAACAGTTAATTTGCTAGTATGACGATATAAAATTTCTTCAATTTTTTAAAGATTTTCATTTGGTAAAAATATATCAAAATTTACCTGATAAGCAGATCCTCCGGCACCAAAGATAAAATCTTCAGGGAATCCTCGACGATGGACGATCTTACTTGCTGGTCTAGTGGAGTTAGAATTCTTCATGTCTGCTACTGCAGTTGGTCTTGGAGCTGTAGCAGTAACAAGAGGGCTATGAGGAGTTTCCATTGTTGTTGAATACGAATGTATCTATTGTCTAGTTCCAATCCTGATAAATGCAGAGACCCCTTACTGTTTTGTTGCTGATCTCTGGCATATAGATGTATTAAAGGTAGTGATTTTGATGTTCGACAAATATTTATTTGGAAAATGTCAAAATTAATTTGTTTGTTTCTATTGAAGTTGACAATTCTTTTTTAAGAAGAGAGAGGTGAGAGACGAATACAAGTAGCGAGAAAGGAGATTAGAAAAAGAATAAAACTTAACTTGATATCGAACTTGAGAATTACGTCTTAAATAATAACTATCTTATTAGTAAGGCAAGTTGTAGCTAACTAGAAGTTGATAATTTTTCTATTTAGATATAAGTTTAATTTGTATATAGTTTATAATTACAGAATAGTTAAATATATTCTTCCTCATATTAAAATTGTACCTTTTTCTTAATGCTTTTTATCTAACTAAAATTACCTCATCTCCTATATTTCTTGATCTTGTCTTTCCTCTGCCTGCTATCTCTTCCTTCACCTCCTCTTTATGTAGTTCTAAGGGCATGATAGTCAAAATGTTATTTATATGTCTTCAGACGAGATCAAAGTAAAGTTTTATTAGAACCAAGAGCAAGTTAGAAATGCTTGATGCTTTCAACAGGAGAATATAAAAATTAAAAGAAAACGGTAAAGAGTAGCCCGAACCCCTCGAATATACATCATAGAAGCGACACATCAATTGATTCCCTCATATAAGTGGCTTTAAATAAACAGCAGGGTTTACTTGATCTCTAGTTTTACTTTTAATTATTTCTAAGTTAATTGAAAAGGAAAATCTAAAGAGTGACAAAGAGACAATTAGAAATGAAGAAAGAATTGAAAGATAATTAGAAAGGTACACATTTAGCCCTTCAGGTCTTGATTAATTCATTTTACGCTGGAGGATTTTTCACGAAACTACTCTGGAAAGATGCAGCGTTAGTATTTTCCCAGCCGAGGGATACTTCTTGTTTATGATATTGGGGCCCGTGAATAGTTGCTTTGAATTATTGCGCTCAATGATAAAGACTGATTTTGACTATTACTTTGAGACTTATATATATGTACATAAATCTTGATATCTTGCAAATAATTGAATCTTTAAACAATGTGCTCGTGAATTTTATATATTAGTATGAGAACGACAGAATTCTCATCGTTTTAGCATTTTAAAAATAATTGTGGAGATGTAGATTTAGTCCATCAATTATTGATCTACTTTATAGTACAATAATTATTTTCATGCAGCTACCCAAGGAGATGTAATACATGTGGCTCCCCCGGCAAGGTGTGCTTTTATTTCTGAGATGTGGGCCTTGTCAGTAGATGCTTTCAAACAATGTATCGAGTAATAAGAACCGACCGTGCTGACTATCTATAAACGTGTTTGAAACTCGTGTTTGCAATAAAACCTGGACATCTTGTAGATGAAACGAATCTTTGAAATAATGTGCCCGTGAAAGCTATAAATGTAGCATATAGAAAATTAAAAAAAATCAAAGTTTCCTTTTCACATTTGATTCACTTTCTACTAGAATAAATTCTGTAGCTACTCTAGGATGATGTAAAATATTAGCATGGAAGCGGTTAAATTTACAATCATATGATCTAAATTTGCACCTTTTACTAAATATATCATAGGTATGTATACTCTCTAACTCCACCATTGTTTAGCTTAGTTTCGTTCTGGATTTTTGTTTATTTTAGAAGGAAAGGGATCCGATGGAAATCTGGCCAAGCTCCAAGGTTCATCTAAAGAACAGGGAAGGAAAGTAAAGACACAATCCATGACTTCTTAGACAATATCAAAATACAATGAAGTTTAAAGAGGATTTCATGCCAACAATATTTATAAATCGAGTAGCAAGAAATTTGCCATGAGATGATTGCCAAGAGGAGGATCGAAAGGAGCTCAAAGGGAACAACAGTCCATATGATGGATGTATGGTTTTGATTGTAAATCTTCTGTATTATTATTAGACTTTCTTATTATAATTGCATCATTAATTTGACAAATAGAAAAAAAAGTTCAACATATATAGCAAATTATTAACGCAATTTGACTATTGACAAGCTTATGTCTGCGAGTCTTAAACCAGTAAAAAGATTTACTAAATTTTAACAAAAGTTATAATGAGTACACCTTTATCAATTTATCAAGTGATCCTTAATAGATTCTAATATAACACCCCACCAATATTATATTGTCAAACATCGCATGACCTTTACTAGACCCAACCACCTCGATTGAACTCCCTTCAACCTTCATTCCTTGAGCTCGAAGGTACATCATTTGACTCCAGAAAACCATTAAATTAGAAAGTTGTTTGCTTTGAAGAAGATTTGATTCAAGCCCGTAACCAAGACAATGATTGTTGAAGCAATTTGCTTAAATTGCTGAAGCACACTTTAACAATGAAATCATAGAGCACTACTAATGACATATCCTTCAAAACTCTCAATATATAAACATGAACTCTTTCACTCTATTTTCTCTTGACTGAGCCTCTGAAAAATCTCTCCTAGGCTTTGTGGATATTTCTCTTCTTTGGTCCCCATATATCTAGTGTAATAGAGTGTCAGATTCATTATCAAATGAAGAATCCTGGTGAGCTTTGCAGCTTCTTAAAACCTTACAAATCCAATCCCATCAGGATTCTATATCATCTCCACATGAGATCTCCTTACTACTTACAATTCCATTATGGCTTGGTCAATTTTTTATACATGGCAACCAAGTAGTAGTTTCCTTGTTGAATTAGGAATCTACTGAAAAAATTATTCTCAAGTGTCCTAAATCTTTGCAGTTCCACTCTTCCACAGATTTTATCCTCATTGCAAATAAAATCTTCATTTAGTCTTTCACAGGATTCCCTTTTCTACTCTAAGTAAAATATTGCAGCATCAAATATTGCCAATATCACTACAAGAAAATCAGTTTTTAGCGACAAAATGGTTTTGTCGCTAAAAATGCAAATTTCCCGACTAAAGGGTCGCTAGAGACCTTTAGCAAGAAAAAAATATTCCTCGCCATTTCGTCCCTAAAGCCGCATCGCCAAAGGGGTCCCTTCAGCGAGGAAATTCACTTCCTTCTTAAAACCATCACTTTTAGCAAGAAAATATTTTGTCTTTAAAAATAAATAATTTTTGTCAGCTATAGTCTTCACTTTGTCGCTAATGATGATTTTTTCAAGACGAAAAAGTTTGGTCGCTAAAATTTCAAATATAATTTAATTTAATGAATTAAATTCAATAGTAGAAATATTATTGCCTTTCGCCAATACAAAAAATTGTTGCTAAAAAGGGTCAATGGTGACAAAAAAAAATTCATGCTTAATAAATACTTGGGGACCACGAGAATTCTATAAAAAATTTCATGCTTATTATGAATTATTGGAATCTTTATTAATTAGTGGAGGCTCCACTAATTATAGATTTATGTGAATTATTAGAAGATTTTTATGGATGTCCACCATTTAGTGGAGACACCACTAATTAAGATTAGTGGAAGATGATGTATGCCATGATGTAATCCACTAATTAGAGCTCTATAAATAGAGCTATTCTCTAAGCTTGTAATACACCATTATTTTGTGAAAGAAAGATTAGAGAAAATTGTGAGAGAAAAGAAAGAGAGAAATTCTTGTGCAAAATAGTTAGAGTTTTATTAGTGTGTAGTGTGAAGATTTTATTCTAACACTACCCTAATTTTATAACAATGCTAGCTTATTAAAATTTTTTAAACAATTAATAAATACTTGGGGACCACGAGAATTCTATCCCGCACCTAATCGCAACTCCTTAATGGCAAGGTCTATGTGAATCTGCTGCACTGGATCGCAGTCTCAAAGTTATTTGAAATTGAGTGCCGCAACAAAAAGTCGACGCATACTTAGTGGTGATGGTTTAACAAAAAGTCGAATGCGCGACCTCGTGCATGCACAAGGCCAGGACAACTGATTGATCTAATCTCTTCTTCCTTTTTTTTTTTCAATTTAAACTATTCCCAAACTTATTTTAAACTTCTAAACATTAATATTACAAAAAAAATCTATTAATTATATTAAATTTTCTATGAAACAACATTATTCAATGTAA
Source organism: Voacanga thouarsii (assembly GCA_026120185.1). NCBI lineage: Eukaryota > Viridiplantae > Streptophyta > Magnoliopsida > Gentianales > Apocynaceae > Voacanga > Voacanga thouarsii. The sequence continues at coordinate 1,505,872 of JANUWF010001774.1, forward strand.
TAAATTATTTTGTACATTTATATAATTTTAAAAGTTTATATAGTGTTAATTATGTCATTGTTTTTATTAAATAATTTTATACATATAGATTGATTAGAAAACAAAAACTTATACATATAAATATTTCAAATACATATACACACACAAACATATATATATATATATATATGACACACACACACACACACATATATATACACCATACATCTATAAGTATTTAGATATATACACACATATATACATATATACATACATATATTTATATATATATAATATTTAGATACAAAATACACACACACACACACATAAATATATGTATTTGCTAGATATATGTGTATATATATGCTTATACATATTTATGTATATATATGTGTGCGTGTGTATTGATGCGTATTCATTTGGGTATAAAAATTATATAAAAATAAGAAGATTATCAATCAAGTTTAAATTAAAACGTTAACTCCAAATTACACATATGAGCAAGCGTACTCATCATTAACATAGCATAGGGTTCAAACGAGTGTCGATCCTCCAGGAACAAGCATGCATTAATCACTTTTCTTTCATTGTTTAACTGACTCCATAAAGTGAAAAGAAAAATAAAATAAAATAAAAGAATATATACATGTCAAGGATGGAGAATTATGTAACTCAAACAATTATTTTGACACACATGACCTTAAAGCACTTAACCATTATCATAACTAATTATTCTCTTGACATCATGAAAAATTAAGATAGATTCACTTCTTTTCCAATCCATGAAATCACTACCTTCTAGATAAATTAGCATCACATTCCAGTCTCAACTAATCCACCTAAAAGATGCATTAAACGCAATTCTTGATTAAATTTTCATTCCTGTCAAACTTAAACATGAAATTAACCAATGAATCCATTCCCGGTAGACATTAATTAACCTTTAATTACCAGTTCTTAGAAATTAACCCCTTTTCTAAGCAAGTTAATGGAAAGAAATAACCAACTAATCTCGTAATACGCACAAGTAATTAAATACTAAGAATAACAATTAATTAATCAAAAGATCAAATAAATCTAAAAATTATGAATACCTAAAACAATATCGAATCACAATAAAACAATTAATACATCATTGTTCAAAAAAAGAAAACAAAAGTAAAAGAAAGCATTCATAGACAAGCCTCTTTCTTATTTCTTTGTAGACTTTCTTGTAGAACCCTCCTTGATTTTGCAGAATTCCTCCTTGGTTTGAGTGATTTTCTGTTATGATCTATGAATTCTCCCCTTTCCCTTGTATTTTCCATCTATTTATAGGCTTAGGAAGTGTCTAAACTTGTTAGTTTAGGGTTTTTGGCCGATTAGAAGTAGGAAGATACTAAAATTCTGCAGATTACCAAAAATTGCGTGCAAAATTCAAGGCACCGCCTTATCATCAGGACATAGCCGGTGTTGGTTGTGTTTTATTTCTTCAGTTGTTCGCCGATTTTTCTTGATTTCCGCACAATGTTTTTCACAGTGCAGCCGAAGCCACCTTGGCTGCTAGAGCCGGCGCCGCCTTGGCTGCTAGAGCTTGTGCCAGTTCTGTTCTGTTTAGCTATGTTTCACTGATCTTTCATCGCCTTGAAGTATGTACCAGCAGCACGTGGCTGGCGCCGCTTCCTCTAGCCTGTCCGACGCTGCCTCTGTTCTGCGACGTTTTTATCTTATTTTACCCCTAAAATCTGAAATATTGTACAAAATACCTTTCCAAGAGTAAAATCTCAAATATGAAAGAATATGACTAGTTATTGAACAAAATGTATCACCAAATAGCCTCAAATAATTAGGAAGAATATGACTAATTTAGGCCCTATCATATTCCCCAACACTTAGCTCTTTGCTTGTCCTCAAGCAAAGTATCAAAGACAATTAGGAAAAATACAAGTTTTTACAAAATTCACTCAATCAATTTCAAAATAGTATTCCAATGCTGACCTCATTCAAGACAACAAAACATAAGCGACTATATCTTTCATAACAAATGCAAGACTTGTGTAAGTGAAGATTGACTAGTAGAACCATCTCAACACTTTAACATTATTCTCAAACTATTGAAAAGAATTTAGTTCAAGAAAAATATGCATTTCATAAGCTTACTTTTCATATACTTTCTCCACTAATCCGAAACATATCATAATTCTACTTAGGTCAAGTAGGACTTTCAAGTTTGTAATGTAAGGCTAAAGGGCTTGTAATGTAGCTTGTCAAACGAAGGATATAGGAGAATCAAATATTAAAGAAGTTGAGAGTTCGCAAGAAAAGGATAAACAAAATGTATCAAGGAATTCGAAACTACTCTTGCTCTCCTATTAAAAAATCAATCAAAACCCATAACCTTTTATAACAATTACAGTTCAGTTCAAACAAATCTTGCATTTTCATCAATCATTCTCACTCGTCAATAATTTTTTCCACAAGACCATTCAAAGTTTCATCAATGGTATTAAGAACTTGATGTGAACTCAAGTTTTTCAGAAATTCCTACAACTCAACCACTATTCTTCTTATGATCTTTCTTTTTTTCTCTTTCACTTTTTCTTTTTTTCTCTTATTTTTTTTCTCAAATGCTGTTGTTGTTTGTTTCTCAATTTTTCTCTTTCCATCTTTTCTTAGCAGCTTTTTGTTTTCTTTTCTTATTTTCAATCTTTCTTTTCTCTTTCTTTTTTTCTTTCCTTTCCCAACTCAACACAACTATTGATGCATGACTGAAAGCAACAAGTCATGATCTTTTCACAAGTATTCTCCCTCAATATTCTCCTACATGTACTTTTATCCATCAAGAGCAATCAAAGATTTGGAAGAATTATTCAAACTCTCTGAAGAAATTAATGGACAAAGTATAATAACGGGTTTTAAGAAAGAAATTCCAAATTTAGGCTCAAAATAGGCAGTAGGGATAATGTCCAATAGGTAGGCTTGAAAAACTTAAACTATCCAAAGAAGGCCTATTACCGTCATCCCTAAGTTAAATCATAAATGTCTTTCTTATTTCTCCTCAAGAGGTATTCAAGTAAGTTCTAGAATGCTCAATGAATTTTAGTGAAAAAAACAGGTTTTAAGAACAATGTAAAGCATTTGATCAAGAACTACTTAGTTCAAGTGCGTGCAAACAGTCATGCATAAGCCATAATTGATATAGAACATATGTTCTATGATCTATCACAAAGACATGCATTAAAATACCTCTTGAAATCACAAAGAAAATTAGAAAAATTTTTGAAAAATTTGTTCACAATGAAGTATAAAAGAATGATGCATAGAAGAATTCTCAATCTAACCACTCCCCTACACTAAACTAGACATTGTCCTCAATGGCCAAACAAATAGAATAAGGAAGAAACAATGCCATGGGACCAAAAATATAAAGGAGAAGAGATAAGAAAGATAATACTTCTATTACAGTGAAGTTCTTGTATACAAGAACGTCGAATTCCTGGAGAAAGAGGTATTGTTGAAGTACTTAAAAAAAAAAACAAACAAAAGAAACACACTAAAGAATAAAAACTAGAAAAAAGGAAAATAAATCAAAACAATAGAAAGAAAATAGCACAAAAAAAGAAGAAGAAAATGACAGAAACTAACTAGAAAAGACATTATAATAGAAAAGAAAAACAAGAGTGAAAAATAAGAAAAAGTGTAGAACAATCAGCTCAATCTTCCGCATCAACATCATCAGTAGGGGTGGAAGTACCAGCACCGCCGTGTGGCCCTGGAAACCGCTGCATCTACTCAGCCCATTACTGCTCCATAGTTGTCTGCCGTCGGGCAATGTCATCGATGGAAGCACGCATATGTAACATCATCTCTGTCTGCTGAGCTAGCTGCCCCATCACTGCAGCCTTAAAGTTAGTCCTTGATTGGGACTGGAAACTACTAGCTCGTGCTCGTAATGGTGGCGGTGGGTGTTCCTCCTCCACAAGGGGTCTAACCTGATCGGGATATCTGATCTCATGGGGGTGTTAGCCACTTCTTCAGCTCTTGGTTATACTTGTACCCACAACTCATCAGTGTTTGTTCCGTAACTATATCATGCTCAGTGGTAGTCTCCATCAATTCTCCCTCAATACTAACACCAAAGTCTCTCAGAATTTTCATGATGACTAGAGGGAAGACAAAGGCTTTGGTAGAGAGACGGTGATGAACTACATCCCTAATGGATTGTATAATCGAGGGTCCAAGAGGGATATGTAGGGTGTTTATCATCCTATGCAAAATGTATGTATCAATAAGGCGTGTCTCATTAAATCCACTGGCACAGGGTACAACATTGAACCCAAACATGTAGACTAAAGCCCTAAAGTTTGCAGTAAGATCATTGTTCGAATAAAAGCTGTTGGCTTGGAAAGCATTGTGCTTGTGCAACCCTAGAATGGCTCTAGTTCCACTGGTATCCTAATTAGGGTCAGAAAGATTTTTTTGATTGTTAACATCTATCCCTTGCCAAGAGTCATCATCATATACCTGGAGAAGACTAGCTAAGTGGTCTCGTGTGACGATGATGGGGGTTCTTTTCACTATTGTCTCAATGTGGGAAAGGTATTTATTACCCTTTTGCAACCATGTTGGCATAGAATTCTTTGATTAGCACTGGACAATAATTCCCTTTTAGCTATACTATCGATCCCCACCCTAGCCTCCCAAACATCATTCCAAGTTTGAGGGCACGGTCTAAGGTGGGTGCAAAGGTACACTCTACAATGATCTTATTTGATGCCCTCCTATTATACCATTCCTCACAAGAAGGATCAATGAATTCAGCTGACCTAAGGAACAGGGAGTCTATAGATGAAGGGGCTGCGGAAGAAGAAGCTTGGGCCCTTTTTGAGGCTTGACCCCTTGCTCTAGACATACTGGCAAGTAGGTAGTGGTGAAAATAGGAGGATAAATCGAATGAGCTTATAGAGTTTAAAAGGGCTGTATCTCCCTTGTTCAAACATAATACACAACACTCACTCAACCCTCAACCAGCTCACAACAAGAATTCCCAAACCCCTTTAAAGTATGTCACACACCCAAAAACAATCAATTCAATTCCTTCAATCAATTCAACACGACATTTGTGCTCTCTTATGCATGGGCAAGAAAAAGATGCAATCTTTTTCCAAAAATCCAAGCTCTTTGCATGCAAATTGAAGATTGGGTTTTGGTGAAAAATAGAAGGTTTAGAGAATTTTGAACTATAAAATCAATGAAAGAAGGATAGATTGATGTTTTAAAAGTGTTTGGGAGGTGAAAAATCAAATCTTGAGAGGTTTGAAAGGTGAAGCCGGCGCCGTTTCTCTTAGTTCTAGCTTATTTCCCTTGATTAGTACATAAGCTGTGGACAGCCCTACATCTTGAGATGATTTAGACTTGGCTTACATACAGTCTACATCTTATAGGGAGTCCTAGGTATTAACTTGGAAGTCACCAAGTTCAGAATGTATGCCACTGTTTCCAGGGCATATCTCTAAAAAAAAAACTGGAAGAGTAGCATGAGACATCATACTTCGGAACCATTTCTATTAATGTCATATTCTTTCTCTCAGCTACTCCATTCTATTGGGGTGTACCCGGGGCAGAGAGTTGGGATACTATTCCATGATGTACTATGTAATCTTTAAACTCACCGATGAGGTATTCTCTACCACGATCCAATCGTAAGGTTTTGATCAATTTACCTGTTTGACGCTCCACTTCAGCCTTAAACTCTTTGATTTGTCAAAAGAGTCAGACTTGCACCTCATCAGGTAGACATAACCAAACCTTGTACAATCATCCATGAATGTGATGAAGTACTCAAAGCTCCCTCTAACTTGAGTAGACAAAGGACCATACACATCAGTATGAACAAGACCCAATATCTTCTCGGATCTATCAGTGTATTAGGTGAATGACCTTTTGATTATTTTTCCTACAAGGCAGGATTTACACTGAGGTTAACTTTTCAATTTTAATGAGCCCAAAGGCCCATCATGGATTAACTTCTGATTCCTGGTTGAGTTAATATAATCCAATCTTAGATGCCAAAGATATATGTGATTGACATTGGTCTTTCTCTTCTTACTTAAAGGTTCAGATTGAGCGTTATTTATTTGATTTTTTGTAGGATTTAAAAAGAATAAGCTTCCATACATATGCCCTGTACATAAAACTTCTCAATTTCTGCTGATAGTAAAACTAAAATGGAAAGAAACAAAATATCCATGATTTATTAGCTTTGTAACTGAAATCAAATTCTATCTAAAATCGGATACATATAAAATATCCTTTAATACAACTACTTTATTACAATAAAAAACAAGATCCAACTCTCCCACTACAAGGGCCCCATACTCGTGCTCCATTTCCTACTCGTAGTCCATGCTCAAACTTCTAAAGTCTTCTTATCTTCCTAAATCCCTGCAAAGAGTTACAGATATGATCAGTGGCACCAGAATCAACAATCCAAGTAGAAGTTGATCTAACCATTGAAATAGACTCTAGATAAAGAATAATACCTGTACGATTTTTCTTGGCTTGAAGTTCTGTACACTCCTTTTTCTAGTGTCCCTTTTGCTCGTACTTGAAGCATTTGTCTTTGGTCTTGTTGGGCTAGGCCGGTGCATTTCCCTTCTTCTTTTTGAACTTCCTAGGCTTGGGCTCAGTTCTGGAAGAAAAAGTCCTAGCAATCATAGCGTTGGACTGTGGCTTCATGACTTTCTCTGCCACCTAGAGCTCTTTCATTAACTCAATTAAACTTATGTTTAATTTGTTCATGTTGTAGTTCAACTTGAACTTAGTAAAAGAGCTCGACAAAGATTCAAAAACCATATTCACTTGGCTTTCAGGGCCATTAACAGCCCCTAAACCTTTTGCTTCCTCGAAAGTAGCAATCATTTTGAGCATGTGCACCCTGATTGATGCTTCCTTAGTCATCTTAGTGTTTATGATCTTCCTAAGAGCTTTTTGCCTTGCGGGCCAGCTTTTATTGACGAACATCATGGCTAATGCTTGACTAATATTATATGTAGTGGCTATGTGCTCATGTTTTGAATGGAGTACATTAAACATGGAGGCTAACATATAGCATCGAGCCATTTTGTTGGCCTTCTTTCATGCTTTCTTAGCCTCGCGCTCGTCAATGGTGGAACCCTCCTCGATAACAGGGCAGGTTTAAAAAAGGACGTACTTATATTTCTCAACAGTGAATATTATGTCCAATTTTCTTTCTCAGTCCACATGATTTAGACCTGTTAGCTTATTCTCCTAGAGAATAACGACTAAAGGACTAAAAGAACCTCTACCAATCATTTCTGAAATATCAAAAATAAAAGAAAATTCAGTTTGTGAAAAGCGACTTTATCCTCATATTAATTCTGATAATAGTTAACCCTATTACTATTATCTTTAATATGATTAATTTTAGCTTTTAGAAAAATTGACATAGCTTCTTGGGAAGATTAACAGTTTTCTAAATTAAGTGTATTAACCACCACAAATTAATTTCCCTTCTAAGTAATGATTTAGAAGATAATTGATGTGTCCTTTATTTGGGTACAAAAAATTATATAAAAACTAAGCACATTCCCAATCAAGTTTACATTAAAACGTTAAACCTAAATTACACATATGAGCAAGCGTACTCATCATTAACCGAGCATAGGATTCAAACGAGTGTCGATCCTCTAGGAACAAGTAGACATTAATTACCTTTCTTTCATTATTTAACCGACTCGATAATGTGAAAAACAAATAAAACAAAAGAAAAGAAAAGAAAAATAAAAATATACACGTGTCAAGGATGGAGAAGTATGTAACTCAAATCATTGTTTAGATAAACATGATCTCAAATGACTTAATCATTATCATAACTATTTCTTCTCTTGGCACCATGAAGGATAAAGGTAAATTAGCATCACTTGGTCTATCTCAACTAATTACTATCTTCTAGATAAATTAGCATCACTTAGTCTGTCTTAACTAATTCTTCCAAAAGATACATTAAACACAATCCTTGATTAAATTTCCTTGATCTGGCAAATTTAAAGCATGAAATTAATCAATGAATCCTTGGTCTGGCAAATATCAATTAACCTTTAATTACTCAATCCCCAGCAATTAACCTATTTGGTCTAGCAAGTTAATGAAAAGAAACAACCAATTAATCTCGTAATAAGCACAAGTAAGTAAATACCAAGAAAAACAATCAATTAATCAAAAGATCAAATAACTCTAAATATCATGACTATCTAAGACAATGTCAAATTACAATGAAATAATTAACATATCATTGTTCAAGAAAAAGAAAACAAAGGAAAGAAATAGATACTCATAGACAAGCCATCTTCTTCTTCCTTTGAAGACCTTCTTATACAATCCTCCTTGAACTATTTATCTCGAGAAAACATTGGTGATGCATTTTAAAATAAATCTAAGTCCCTATATTGTGCACCCCCTTCCTATAGTAAATTGACCTTTATTTATAGGCTTATAAAGTTCCTAAAAGAATTCTAAATAAAGAAGAAGTAATTACCTAAAAATAATCCAAAACCAAAAAGGTTTAATAAAAGCTAAAATAAAAACCTAAGAAAAACTAAATAAAACAAACTAAGGAAAACCGTCTTTGGCTTTGTGAAATTGGACATTCAATTTTGACTTCAATTTAATTTCCTGATTTCGGCTGTTGTCTCCTTGTCATTTTGTGCTGACGATTTTGATGTCTGAATTGGAATTGTGGAATTCGCTGAACTGAATTGGAATTGTTGAAGCCTTCAATTGATGTCTATAATTGAAATTGTTGATTTGGCTTCTAATTGAGCCGTTTCCCTTGCTTCGGCTCAATTGAGCCGCAAATCATCAAAACCCATCGACAATCTTCCTTACTGATTGCAAACCGAGCTGTTTCTTTTTCCTTCTGTAGCTGCAATTGTTGACTTCCACATCTGCCTTGGCCCTACCGAATTTACTTCACTTTGTTGCTGTTGCTTTTTTTTGCTTTTGTTTCTTGCTTCCATTTTCGGCTTTCCAAGCCATGAAGCTGCTAACCGAGCCTTGTTTCCAATTTCCAATTTGCAATTTGTCCTCTGTTTCTTCAATTGCGCTTTTCTCTATTCTTCCAGTAAATAACCGACGCCGGCTGTCCTTCTCGGGCTGGCGCCGCCTTTGTTCTATTTTGTGATATTTTTATCTTATTTTACCCCTAAAATCTGAAATAATGCACAAAATACTTTTTCAAGGATAAAATCTCAAATATGAAGGAATATGACTAGTTATTGAACAAAATGTATCACAAAATAACCTCAAATAACTAAGAAAAATTTGACTAATTTAGCCCCTATCAATAATTCTATTGTGGGATGATCGTTTTTTCTCATTTTTTATGGACATTCCTCACACTATAACCTCCAACGTGGGCTGGCCGATCATAGCACGTGTCCCGGGTTATTAATTATAGCCAGCCATTAGTTCTAGATCCTTGTGGTATCCTCATCCTATACGGGTTCACTCTCAGGGTGATACGAGGGGACCTATGGTCTCTAATGAGGATTGTGATAGAAGCTGTGGGGCCGTTGGAACCCCTCTCCTACTTAGTATTTTAAAATAATGATTTTTCTTGAAAAATATCTTTTGAAAATTTCAATTAAGTTTTCTTTTAACTCAAAATAAAATATCTAAACCCATAAAAATTTCTATGTCAAAGTTATACCATTGGAGGAAATTTTCCATGCATTAATTTTATTTAAGTTAATAAACTTAATAATTTAAAATTTTTCAATAAAACTTTCGAGACATTTTGATATCAAGTTTAATTTGACAAAAACAATTTTTCTTGTTAAAATTCAATCAAAATGGTTTTCTATTTTAATTCACAAAAATATCTAAATCCAATATATTTTCTATGTTAAGAATAAAATCCTTTGAGAAAATATAAAATAATTAATTTTTGTTCGAATTAAATTTAACCATTTGATTTAAGAAAAATGCTTTTCTTTGTCAAAATTTCCAAAGATTTTGGTTTTGAGAAAACATGCACATAGGGTACAAAAAGATAAACATGTTGGAAAACTATAAACGTTTTCATGCTTTTGTATTCTTTTAACCTAACTGTCCAAATAATTGGATTAAACACATTAATTAATTAATGATCTTGTTTAATCCTAAAAATTTCCTTTACTATTATTTTCCATGCAAAATATTCAAAGAATATTAACTATTGCAATAAAAATAACTTCGCTTAGTATGAGACTAAAAACAAAAAAAAAAAATTTTTATTTGGGTTGAGTCCAGTGCACCAGCTACACTGGATCATGGCCCATGGGAAAACCCATGGGCCGGATCCGAGCGGGTGCCCATGACCCGCCCAACTGCGTAGTCAAAATTTTTTTCATGTAGCTACGCTGTTAAAACAAATTACAATTGCATTCGTCGCTAATGGCTTTTGTGAGAAAGCCTTCCTCGCGCCTTGGAGTGGCGCGCGGCTTGGAGTTGCGGCTCAGCTGCTCCTCTCTCAAGATGGTCCCGGCTCGGCTAAGGGGCTCTGCTCGGCTTGGCTGGATTGCACAGTACCTTATTCTCCAGAATTTCTTCTGCGCACTGGTTTTGATTTTTTCTTCCATTTTTAATCAAAACTCATCCAAACAACCACCTATGCCCTTTAAAATACTGGGCTTACACGATATCTATGAAAGCATTCAAAATACATTGTTCCTATGCTTCCATTCACGAAACTTACAATGAAACTACCCATACCAATAAACACGAAGGATTACAGATTTCAACCAAAATAAATATTTTCTTGTTTTAGTTAAGTCTAGCATGCTTCCTACATTTGCTAAACCATAGCTCTGATACTAATTGAAGGCTTAAAATGGCAAAAATCATCAAAACGAAAGCATGCTAGGAAAACAAAAAATTTACCTTTGTGATTGAATGGTCCTCTTCGCACTAGTATAGATGTCTGTATAAGGATACTTGAGGCTATTGGATCACGTCCTTATAAACGTCTATTGCATCTCATTCACGCGAAACATTTGATCTTCTGAAATGGTGCTCGTAGCACAGCCGGTGAAAGCTTAAAGATTGGGTTTTGATAAGCCTTGAAGGCTTCTCCGTCGAATTCCTTCTCTTGGGTTTCTATCTTTGTGATAGCCAAAATTGAAAAGGCAATTCACCAAATGCATGAATGGCCATTTCAATTCTTTTCCACATTCCTTAAGAGTCATTCCATCTGCGTGAAAACAGAAAGCATCTATATTTTCTGTTATCCTTCACGCAGAACAACACGGGATCCATCCCGTGTTATCTTTTATTATTATTATTAATTAACTTAATAATTAATTAATTAAATTTATTTTTTAAATTTTATTTGATCCTTGGTCTTATTCATTGGGCTAGATAAAATTATTTGCTCTTGGGCTTGAGCACCCATACATAATAAATCTCAATTATTTATTTTTTGAGCTTTATTAAACAGCCTAATAAATAATTAACAAGCAAAAATAGACCAATATAAAATTTTATATCTTTTATCTAGTTTATATCCAGATTAATTTTCTAATTATTCGATCTGGGCCTTGGGCCCTGAATAATTAATTAACCAATTAAATTAGATAAAATAAATACTCTCTTTGGACCTTTTATTTTATTTTAGTCCAATAATAAAGTAGACTAATAAAATAAAACCTATAATTATTGATAGGGGCTAAATTAATCATACTTTGCCTAGTTATTTGAGGCTCTTTTGTAATACATTTTGTGCAATAACTAGTCATATTCTTTCATATTTGAAATTTTACCCTTGGAAAGATATTTTGTTCATTATTTCAGATTTTTGGGTAAAACGAAGCAAAACCATCACGAAACAGAGCAGAGGCGGCGCCGGCTGAATTTTAGAACTTATGCACAAAATTTGAAGAAAAATTGGCGAACAAGTGGAGAAGCAGAACACAAGCAGTGCCGGCTCCGAAGGACCAAGGTGACGCCAGCTGTGTTCTGTCCTTGAGGCGGTGCTGTGATTTTTCTACGTGTTTTTGGAAACCTGATGAGTTTTAGTATCTTCCAACTTCTACTCGGCCAAGAACTTTGTACCTAGTAGTTTAGGTACTTCTTAAGCCTATAAATAGATGAAAAATACAAGGAAAAATGAGAGAATTCATTATTCATCATAGAAAATCACTCAATCCAAGGAGAAATTCTTCAATTCAAGGAGGGTTGTACAAGAAGGTCTTCAAAGGAATAAGAAGGAGGCTTGTCTATGAGTGTTTTCTTTTACTTTGTTTTCTTTTCTTGACAATGATGTTTTAATTGTTTTATTGTAATTTGACATTGGTTTAGACGTTCATGGTATTTAGAGTTATTTGATCTTTTGATTAACTGATTGTTATTCTTAGTATTTAATTACTTGGGTTGATTGCAAGATTAATTGATTGTGCCATTAACTTGCTTGAGAATAGGGTTGATGGTTTAAATTGATTGATTTCATATTTGTTTCCTTTTAACTTGCCTGAAAATGGGGTTAATTGCAAGAACAGAGTAATTAAAGGTTAATTGATGTCTGTCAGAATATGGATTTAATTGGTTAATTTCATGAGTTAAGTTTGCCTGAGAATGGGACTTAATCGAAGAATTGTGTTTAATGTATCTTTTGGGTAAGACTGGTTGAGATAGAGTATGTGATACTAAGTTACCTAGAAGATAGGGATTCATGGATTGAGAAAGAAGTGAGTCTATTTTAATTCTTCATGATGCCAATAGAATAATTAGTTATGATAGAGGTTAGGTACTTTAAGATTATGGTTGTCTAATCAATGGTTTGAATTACATAAATCTACATCCTTGACATGTATATATTTTTGTTTTTATTTTCTTTATTTTTGTTTTATTTCGGTTTTGTTTTATCGAGTCGGTAAACAATGAAAGAAAGGTAATTAATGTCTACTTGTTCCTTGAGGATCGACACTCGTTTGAACCCTATGCTCAGTTAATATGAGTACGCTTGCTCATATGTGTGATTTGGGTTTAACGTTTTAATTTAAACTTAATTGGGAATGTGCTTAGTTTTTGTATAATTTTTATACCCAAGTCCGAACACATTAATTATCAAGATCAATTTCTTAACCCAAATTTTTTAGGACTTAAGGGCCATTCTGGGGAACAAAAGACATATCGCATTGGCTACTAAAATGACCAAAATACCCCTGCTATATAAATAGTTATATTTTGTATTTTAAATATTTCCTAATATCACCATGATGAAATATTGACCCCAAGGATAATGTTGCGTTAGCAAAGTCTTTGATCTACAGGTGTAATAACTAAACTACCCCTCTACGCATCGCCGTGTATCTAGAGAGGAAAAGTGTACTAACACCTTTCTAATAGACATCTACATCCTTAGACCTCTAATTCAATGATCTATGACTCCTAAAATGTTTTTCACTTTCCAAGGGAGCTACCCTAAAATAAACATCCAAGTTATGTTCCCCAGGGCCTTGGATAATTAGATTATTTGAATAGTCACAAGGGGCGGTATAGTGCAGAAGCTATTTTGTACACGTCTGTTTTAACTAACTAGTCACATATACTTAATATATAAGTATATTGGCTCTACGAAAGAATTTCAACTACATTATATCAAAGTATATGCTTCTAGCGTGCCAGACCACCAACTCATACTCAAGCGGTAGAGTATTAGTCCACGCTGTAGCAGTAATAGTCTGGGTTTCTTTTAAATAGTACTTTTAGAAACCACTATTACGGGTCCTATTATACACATTCGAAATACGCTCATGCTATGAAGTGAGTGGACTATTCAATGGCTAAAGGTAAGCCATTCTCCATTTAAAATTCATAACACAATAATCTATATATGATGAAATTCCTATTCTCATCAATTGATTAAGAACAAACATTTATGTGTTAAGTAACTCGTGATCCATACCTTACTGTGAAAGACCACTATTTACATGGCTCACTTACTTAAACACAATTGATCCCTTCCAAACGAAAATCGTGCATAAATAGAATGTAAATTTAGAAATAAATTTTAAGAATAAATTCTTTTATTAATAAATTCGATAATTACATCAGATAAACTAGTTTAGAGGACATATATTCCAAAATATATATCCATATCTACCCATATACATAGATATATACATTTGTATACATATATACAAATATACAAATATATGCATATATAGATACATGTATATAAATACCACATACATTCATACACACACACACACACACATACACACACACATGCATATATGTATGCCTATGTATATACACACACATATATGCATATGTATATGTATATATAGATACACATATGCATATATATATATATATTATAGGGTGCGTATATATACATATATATGTATTTGGTGTGGGGGTGTGTGTATATATATTCACATAAACACACAAACACATCTGTGTGTGTATTTGTGAGTGTATATATATATATATATATATATATATATATAGTTATAGTTATAGTTATAGTTATACATTTATACATACATATATACATATATTTACATATGTACTGTAAAACCCCACCCTAGGTTATCCTACGTTGTATGAAGACATGCATTACATCATTCATATGGCAACATGATTTTATGATTTTATGTGCTTTGTGTATATAACTAATGGTCTATGTTACCTTAATTAGCTTGGGTGTGATATTTATGTACATGTTAGGTTATTGTGATATTTAATTTTTCTTTATGAGAAAACTTGAGAAAAGGGGTTTTGGGATATGAAGATTATGTCGTTAAATTATGGCATAAGAGTATTGTGGTCAAATTGAACGAATGTTGAGATTTTAATGAAGTGGTTGAGGATTTGACTGCTACATGTGATACTTGTGTACATGTTGGGTTATTGTGATATTTAATTTTTCTTTAGGAGAAAACTTGAGAAAAGGGGTTTTGGGATATGAAGATTATGTTGTTAAATTATGACATAATAGTATTGTGGTCAAATTGAACGAGTGTTGAGATTTTAATGAAGTGGTTGAGGATTTAACTGTTAATTCTTGCTTGGACATCCTTTATTTTCTTTTTCGCCATTCCTTCTTTTTCTCCTTAGCCGACTCACCTTGGTATAGCCGCCATTTCCATCTTTGGAAACCCATGAAATAAGGAGGAATTATTTGATAGTGATTGTGTTCCAAATCCATCACACCTACTATATAATCCTATTTCCTTATCCCTCTAAAATTCCCATATTTTGCATACTTGGATTTAGTAATTAAATTATATTTATTTCCATTCTTGCATAGGATAATATTCTTGGAGTTATTTATAGACTCCTTTCCATAAAAGCTACTAGCCGCCACTTTCCTTTTTGAACTAGAAGAATATTCTCCAAGATTCGATTCTATTAGACCTTCTTAATATATTCCTATTATTAGTCTTTCTAATTTTCCAAAATAATCTCCCTTCTTGTATATAGAGTAGCCAGCCAAAGCATTACAATATTATCTTGTCTTCCATAAAAATGAATTTTTAAAACCCTAAGATTTCTTTCCTTTTCACGAAGACTGACCCTAGCTATACACTAAAGCCCTGGAACAACCACTCTCTTCAGCAACTAAGATTGTTGGAGATTTGTTTCCTTCATAGTAGCCGCCATCCCCATAGTAGAGAGGGGGAATATTCCACCTAAAAAAATTGTGTTCCTCATTTCTTTCTTTTCCAAAAATTGAATTTAAAATCCATACAATTTCCTTCCTTAAAACACACCAAGATTTTGACCAGCACTAGAGTTGTTTGGTTCCTTAATTTGGACCAGCAGTTAAATGCCCAGTTCTCTCTTTTCTTAGGTAAGAAATTGAAATTGGGGAGAAAAGCCAAGGATGGAAGTTTCTTTAGCTAAGAAAGGCATATTTTTTTTTCTTTCTCTTTTAATAAAGAAAGCTACTATTCAAAGTTTCCAGTCAAGATCTTGCCTGAACACTTTTTGTTCAGTAAACCCATAGTTTTATAGCTTTCCTTCTCCTTTTTCACGATGGCTAAAAGTTAGAGGAGGGAAACAACGAAGGGAAATTTCTTCAGTTATCAAGCAAGATAATCTTCTTACTTTCTTCAACTATGGAAACAACCATACACATTGTCTTCGGCAAAAATCCAGCAATCACCATTCCTTTCTTTTTCCATTCTACACGAAATACATACAAGTCCAACGACTAGGGATTTCGGATCCCTTCTTTTAACATAAACTAAAATAGCTTGGATAGCAAATCCTTTGGGTTCTTCCTTTCTCAAGCATACACAAGCAATCCATTTTTGCACAAAGAGAATTCGAACTACCTTCCCTCATTCCTCTTTCAGCACTATCGAAACACACACTGCTCAAGGCCATTCAGTCTTACTGGCTTCTAGCACAAACAAATCAATGCCCTTCATTCTTTTCTCACCCTCTCCTCTCAAAACCGAGGCAGCAAAGCAACCATGGCTATTTGGACACTTCAAAAACATAAATACTGAAAACAGCCCACTCCCCTCTTCTTTTTTTCTTCTATCTCTTTCCTTCATCACCTTGGCCAAAACCCACCATTCCAATCACCTCTTCAAAATATGAACTTTCCTATCATATTCTATCAATCATTTTCCCGTATTACTCCATGAAGGGAACTGAATCCTTACACTAATCCTCTCCCTAACTGAAGTAAACATTCAAGCTGTAATACCTCACAAAATTTCACTATAGAAAATTAGATCATGTAATTTTATCATATGAATTAGTTGAATTAAATTTAATTATATAAACCCATTGAATTGTTTGTGTGTTTACTTTGTTCAATTATATGAGGCTTCTCAGGGAAAGATAAATAACTATTTGCTTGATATGTGATAAATGAGACCATCTTAATTAATATTTTTTTTACAATGACTTTTGGCAAAAAAAAGAAAAAAAAAATTTCTTGAACCATTCAATTTTATTTCAAAACTAATTTTGATTCTTGATTAAATAAAAATCTTAGTCAAATTTAGGACAAGATTAATTTTGGCTACTTGACCTAAATTCATTATTTGACCCAAAATGGGAATGTGTTATGATAGACTTTGCCATCGGACTACCGATGAGTACAACTCAGAAGAATGTCGTTTGGGTAGTAGTAGACCGACTAACGAAGATCCGCATTTTATTCCCGTAAACGTGAGATATTCAATGGAGAAGTTGGTGAAGGTTTATATATACAGGAGGTCTTGAGGTTGCACAGAGTACCGACAAGTATAGTATCAAATGGGGATCCTCAATTCACTTCTAGATTTCGGGCAAATTTTCAAGAGGCTACAGGGTTGACCTTAAAGTTTAGTACTTCCGCTCACTTTCACGTTGACGGACAATCTAAGCGTGTGATACAAATTCTCGAGGACATCTCAAAGGTGTGTGTGTTGGACTTTGGAAACTAATGGAATGACAATTTTTCGTATGCGAAATTGGCCCACAATAACAGTTATTAAGCATCTATTGGCATGGCATCATATGAAGCCTTGTATGGGCAAAAATGCCAAACACCGTCGTATTGGGGTTGGAAGGAGTATAGTTAGGTTGATAGGGAAGGAGGAATCAATATCCAAGAGATGACAGAGAAAGTAAAGTTGATACAGGATAGGTTGAGGGAAACTCAGAGTCGGCAGAAAAGCTACACAGATAACCGCAAAAGAGAATGGGAATTCCAAGTGGGTGATAAGGAGCTTTTGAAGCTAACCCCAACTTGTGGGATCCTGAGTCATCTAAAAGATTGAAAACTTAGCCTTAGATACATAGGACCATTTCTGATTATCGAAAGGATTGGAGCCGTAGGCTATCGATTGGAATTTCTTGATAGACTAACTGAAATTCATGATGTGTTCCATATGTCACAGTAGAAGAAATACAATCCTGATCTGGAGCATGTTTTGAACAATGAGCCATTCTAACTGTAGCCAAATTTGACCTATATGGAAAAGCCAATCAAGATTCTGAAGCGAAGTGTAAAGGAATTGAGAAATAAAAGGATTCCAATGGTCAAGGTGTTATGGGAGCATCGGAGCTTAAGATGCCACATGGGAAACTGAGGAGTGGTTGAGGAAGAAATACCCTTATGTGTTGAGAGGTATGACGTAGTTTAATTTCGGGGACAGAATTTTTTTTAGAAGGGGAGGGAGTAATACATAACAAAATTTCACTATAAAAAATTAGATCATTTAATTTTATCATATGAATTAGTTGAATTAAATTTCATTAGACAAACCCATTGAATTGTTTGTGTGTTTACTTTGTTTAATTATATGATGCTTCATAGGGAAAGATAAATGATGTGTAAATGATTATTTGCTTGATATGTGATAAATGATACCATCTTAATTAATATTTTTTTACAATGACTTTTAGCAAAAAAATAATAATAAATAAAAAATTCTTGAACCATTCAATTTTATTTTGAAACCAATTTTAATTATTTATTAACTAAAAATCTTATTCAAATTCAAGACAAGATTAACTATTGCTACTTGATCCAAATTCATTATTTGACCCAATTCAAGACCCATAACCCATTTTCTCCCATTAAAACATATTACATCTCAATAATTAAATTTAGGGAGAATTCTTATGGCTTTCTTTCAACCATTTAGATTCCCAAAAACCGTAACATAAAATTAGTTTCCCCCCCATTTCTCACCCTAGCCGGCCACTACATTCCCTCTCTTAAAAAAAGTTTCCTCTAACTTCTCTCTAGGAAGAAAACTTCTTCTTGCCCTTACTTCTTCAATCTGCTAGCAGTTTGACAGCTCCATCTCAGCCGACAAAAACACCCTCCATACTCCTATCGTGGTCTTGTAAAATCCTACCACAAGCTCACATGTGTACTTGGATGTTTGAGGAATATTTTTCAGTGGTTTTGGAGTTAAGAAAACCATCTAAACTTCACCATTTTATTCCATTTCCTCTTATGACTGATAGCTATGCTCACCCTCTTCATTTTCTTTTATTTCCCCATAGGAGAAACAAGGATTTGAAGAACAAATCCTTCTTGCTACCTTTTCATTGTAGAAGGGTTGAACACCAAGAGGTTAGTTAAAGAACTCACCCTTCCATTTTATTTTCTCTTGGCCGAAGACTTTCCTCTGACGGGGCAGTTTGCGTTTTGAATGATTTTTGCATTATTGGTGGAAATATGTGATATAAATTTATTATATTTGTGTTAGGAATATAATATGTATGATGAAAATAAAGTCTTGTAGATAAAGAACTCTTTTCTATTCACTTGAAATGCTTGAATTTAGAGTAGTAAACATTTTCCCAGATTTGCGTAAATAACTATTGAATGCTTTATTTGTGTGTTTTCTCCTTGGGGACATAATAAATGTAGTTTAGGAAGATGTAGAATCACTTGAGAATTGATGTTTTGTGAAAGAAAATGCTTGTCCCATTTTAGAATTGTCAATATCAAATGCTGCACTATGGGTGCGGAAAATTCTATTTGATGATGGTTAATGATTCTATGCTTTGTATACTGTAAATTATGATGAGTAAAATTATATTTATATTGTGTAAATGTGGCCCTATGTGTGGTATGTTTTTTTGGAAAGCTTGATGAGTTTTGGTGCCTTTAATGCCTTGATAGAGTGTTGGTAAAACTGAGTGTTGACTGGAGGTTGGGGCTTTAATTTGGGTGTTGAATTTCTAAGCTAGTCTATGATTATAAGAACTTGGGATTGGTGTTATAAATAACCTAGGATGTGTTGGGGACATGTTTTGTGCTTTACAAGGGTTTGGTGTGTGGAAAATTGTATTGTAATGTCGAATTAGATTCAACCCTGTTCGTAATCCAACTTTGAACCCCTGAAAAACATGCTTCCTGTTAGAGTTCTGGCTTGAATTCTTTATAGAATAAACTTTGAGATGTTAGGAAAATCTTGGGAACAAGAATCACCAAGAAACGCCTTAAAAATTATGAGTTATGAATTTTTGAAAATCACTACTCTAGTATAGTTACTATTTCGGCACACTCCATTTCAAAAATCATTTGACCTATTTTTCAAAAGAGTTTTGGGAAAAGGATTACATGATAATTTACCTAACATCTACAGGTGTCAAATTGAAAATACTCATTTTGAAATAAAATATTTTGCTTTGTAAATTTAGTTAATTCTTCAGACCCCTGATTTGTTTTGAAAACAGAGTTTTAACCTAAAAGTAAGGAATGCGAATTTTTGCCTTGGAAATTACTCTAATTGAACTAAAATGAACTTACATGAATTTCATGGGATATTTTGATTTATTAGAAATATATTTTTTTATGGTTTTTATGCTCTAATAATTACTTGATTTTGAAGTAATGAAACCTTAATAATTTATATATATGAAGTCTCAAAGGTATGTTAATCCTTGCAAAATGCTTTCCTTTCATAACTTACAAGGGAAATAATATTGGGGTTTGCTTGACTAAGTAAGGATCTAGGTTTATTAAGGTTAGCTTATGTGATTCAGATTAGTGTTAGTGAATAGTAAATTACTTAGGGCATAAGTAATCTCTTTATCACATTTGGGAATTATTTGAAAACCTTTTTTTATAGACTTGTGGATAAGAGATTAATTCTTGTGAAATTTATGTTAGATTTGTATTTGAACGTAGGAGGAAGCAGCACTTAAAATAACTTGAAGTTATTTTGTTAAGCTTTAGACAAGAGGTAAGTCGTTGCATCCCAACACATAATTTCGCATATGCATACTGTGACATGTGAAATCCTTACTAAATACCATGATTTTAATTATGCGAGATTTCGCATATATAATGCATGCTTCATTTCAAGAAAAGTTTATGCTTATAGTATGAAAATTATGATCCAATTTACAAGCCTATCAGTTGAGGGAAACATTTATGCATGTGAATGATGTCTATCATAAATAATGGTTTTATTATAGTTTATTTATTTATTCTTAAGTGTTTATGCGATGCTTTTCATGAGTATTATAATATTGGAGTCTTGCATCAAATATATGATGTTCATGCAAATATGCTTATGCATTCCATGTGTGCAAGAATTGCGAAAATCATGGCACGAACCTTATTCAAATGATTCCCTTTATTATCATTTTTGACAAATCTAATGGTGTTTAATGAATTATTATGCCTTGAACAAATTACTAGAATGAATATAAAGTTTTGGTTTCTTTTTGGTAATCTTGGGGTAAATGCGGTTTTGGATTTTGGAGCGGACTAGAACTTGGAACATGGATTGCCTACTACTGGAACAATATTTTCTTTTTAGAAATGATTTTATATATTCCACATCGGAATGGGAATTTCTTGAATCACATCAAATTTAGATATTGAGTACTCAGTAGGCGAGGTACTGGGACTAGCTCGCGTTAGTTTAGAAGAGACTACAGGTAGATTGGCCATCATCGGATGTTTGTCTTTTATCAAATGGGGCATCAATTAAAGGTGACCAAGCTGAGGCCCTATCTAGCAACACAGTTTTCAGTAGGTAAAAAGGGATGATGGACGTAGGACATCCGCCAGATGGATTAGGCTTGAGGAACATTTTGGGGTGTTCTCTCGGTAGGGATGTAAACCCTACAGGATAATTTGTGGCTTGGTTATGTATTAGCCACATAAGACGTATTAGGATTAATGTGGAAAACTTAGTTCCAAGACTTTGTCTAAATAACAAACTTGTTCCAGAAATTATGATGTGCAATTCAGCAATTTTATCTTATGAGAATTTTATTTAAGTGGTATAATACAGTATACTCATTCTTTCCCAAAAATTAATTTTGACATGAGAATGAATTTCATCATGAGCATATTTGTTCAACTTATTTTCATTCATGTATCATGATATTTATTTCGAAAATTGTATCATGAAGACACATAGAGGACTTACTGAGATTATTTATAATCTCACACACTTTCTCTAACCATGTTTTAACGAGGATGTATGTTTATCAAGGTTGAAGCTTGGAGTTCTATTTTGTGATAGTGTTAGGTCTTGATTCTTTTGTTGACTTTAATTTTGGTTGGAGGACGAGACTTTCTTTTAGATAAACTTAGATTTCATATTTTATTGATCTTGGCAAGTTTGTTCATGATGTAATTTATGCTTAAGTACTAAAAATTTATTCTTCTCTTTTACTTTCTTTCGTATAGTTTTTATCCTACCGCGTTATAAAGACCCCTGGTCCAAAGGATGGGGCGACATCGTTAGACATTTAGGCTACTTATTTAGGGGGTGTTACACAAGCACAAAAGAAAGTTGCTGTCAGCCTTCCTATTCTCTCTTTTGCTTCGTCTCTGTCGAAATCTAAAAAACACACAGACTCTCCACCCATTTATTCTCTTTAATTGAAACACAAGAGACTCTATTGTTTTACCTCTATCAAGGCAAGGTAAAGACTTTCCCCTCTTAACTCTTGAATTTATTTCTTTTCCCTCCCTTCTTATATGAATTCGAGACCAATAATATCTCAGTTCTTCCATTCAAAACCTAATACTACAACATTGTTCTTGATAACCCTGGCCACGAAGGATGAACCATTTTGGGAATCATATCCACGGACTACTCCAATAGGTACAAGTTGAATTCTACTCCAAGTCAATCTTGTAACCTTGGTATTTTCTTATCTCGTGGGTCCAAGAATAGACTAAGGCTTCAGATTCATGTATTGGGGGTCATGTTGCTAAATGATGTTTGATACTGGGTTGTTAACTTGATTATGAGATCATGTGATGTCTATGATAAAATCTTGATGCTATTCTTGAGATAGGTATTGTTTGCATCTATTGGTTATGTGAAAAAGAAGTAGTATGTGGTTAATACATGTAAAGGATTATGGATATCAAATTATCTTTCTCTTATTGTTGTTAGTGTTGAAGCCCTAATGGTTTATAGGTTGTTATATTAATAAATTAATCTAGTGCATATAATAATGTTAACCAAATATCCATTGCTTTGATATATATCATTTTGACTAGGGAATCATTTACTTAATTAATTACTTATTTATTTTTTATTAATTTACTTGAGTATTTATTTACCTAATGATGAACATAGCTCTATTTTTGGGTCAAGTGATAATTAAGAATAGGATTAAGATGGATGTTTAAGTTGAGGCAATTGCATTTTGAAAACCAACTGTGGATGTTATGGAGATTAAGAGGTTCTTTGAATTAGCAAGATACTACTGCCATTGTATTTTGGGATTCTTGACTCTTATGTTGCCTATGACTTAACTACTAGGAAAAATGATGTCGTATTTGTAAAGTGTGAAATATGAGAAGAGCTGCCAAGGGTCAAATAGAAGACCATGTTTGCACACTACAAGAAAAAACCAAATTATTGATAGATTATGCCCATCGCTAAAACGGGCGTTACAATTTGTGACGACCATTTAATTGATGACATTATAATTAAGTTTAAAATTAAGATAACGACGGATTTGCGACAACAAAAAATTTTTATTTAAAAAAATTAATTAATTTAGAAATGGATTTGAGATGGCCAAAATTTTTTATTTTTTTAAAAAATTAATTAATTTAGGAACAAATTTGCAACGGTAAATTTTTTTTTATTTTTTTAAAAATCAATTAATTTAGCAATAGATTTGTGATTGCCAAAATATTTTTATTCATAAAAAATTAATTAATTTAGCGACAGATTTACGACGGTAAAAAATTTTTATTTAAAAATAATTAATTAGTTCCCTGACCCGGCTAACCAGATTCGCCCCGCCCATCCTCGCCAACCCAACCCGACAAGAATATTATCAGATTATGTTGGACACGGGACTCGAAGCATCCTTGTTGTGGGGGAACATATGTTTCACCACTAAACTATTGATGTTCTCATGATTTATTGTACTATATATTAATTATATAGTATATTTTTGTGACTTAGTGATAGATTTGCGACGAACCAATTTTTCGTCACAAATTCGTAGTTAATTAGTGAGGGATTTGCCACGGCTCATTTTTAAAATTTAAAAATAAATTTATTCTCAAATTTTGGAAGGCCATCGCAAATCTGATACTAATTAGCGATGGCTTTGCGACGGCCATCCAAAATTTAAAACAAATTTATTTTTTAAATTGAAAAATGAGATGTCGCAAATCCGTGGCTAATTAACCACGAATTTCCGATAGCCACAAATCCATAGCTAATTAGCGAAGGATTTGGGATAGCTCATTTTTTTAAAATTTTAAAAAATAAATATATTTTCAAAATTTGGAAGGCCGTCACAAATCCGTTGTTAATTAGTGACAGATTTGTAACGGCCATCCAAAATCAGCAACGGATTTACAACAGCTACAAATCTGTAGCTAATTAAAAAGGGATTTGCGATGGCTCTTTTTTTTTAAAAATTTTAAAAACAAATTTATTTTCAAAATTTAGAAGGCCGTCACAAATCTGTTGCTAATTAGTAATAGATTTACGATGACCATCCAAAATTTAAAAATAAATTTAAAAAAATAAACCGTCGCTAATCCATTGTTGGATTTGTGAAGGCCACAAATCCGTAGCTAATTAGCGAGGGATTTGCGATGTCTCATTTTTTAAAATTTAAAAAATATATTTGCTTTCAAGTTTTCAAAAGCCATCGTAAATCCGTTGTTAATTAGTGATAGCTTTGTGACAGCACTTTAATTTTTTAGTGTTAATTAAACTTTAAAAAAGACCATCCCAAAGCCGTTGCTAATTAGCGAAGGTTTTGCGATAGCTTTCAAATTAATTAGTGCTAATCAATAATTTATATAAAAAAAGCCACCCGTCACAAATTCATCTCTAATTAGTAATGGCTAAATGTCTGTCATAATCTGTCGGCAATAGCGAAGGATTAGCCACAAATTGAAAAAAAATAAATTTATTTTCAAATTTTTTACTCTTGTTACTATTCTGTCACAAATTAGTGACGGTTAGCATTTTTCTTGTAGTGGCACCTGCACTCACCATGCCAAAAGAAGAACTTTATGTGTCATATATAGATGCATCAAAGGAAGCAAAGAGAGTCAGGGGGTGATTTCCTTATATAATGGCTCACTTGTTTTGATCTTACCTCTTTCCTCTTTAATTTAAGCTTCTTTATGCCAAATTTTTTCATCCAACTTTGTTATTGTATAATTACTCCCAAGATTTAGTCGTTTTAAGACCACCCTTTTTTCCACTTCATTTATTACCTGCAATTGCTCCTCATCAAACTTGTTAACATTGAACTCAACTTTAATATATCATCCTCTGTATTTATCATTTTATTCATGGAATTTTTCCATCTACTTCAAGCTCTAATTTAATATTTTGATTTAGCACATCTTGGCATGTGCCCTTCCTTTTGAGCTTCTTCTCTCCCCTAAATTCTAATGTTACTATTTGCTCGACTTTTTCACCATTTTAATCTTGTAGTTCTCTTGTTTGCTCAAAGCTTTATTTACTTCTTCAAATGATATTAACTTTATGTGTTCATCATTCACTCATTGTTTCCTATTAATTCCTCTAAATGCACTTTTCCTACTAAGGTTGCAAGTGAAGAACAATTAATTGCATCGAATAGAGAGGACATGGGATTGGATGTAGTAGGGTAAATCTCTTATTTTTATTCTTGATAGGAATATGCACCTTAATCTTAGAATCATACATCTTGTGTATCGTATAGTATACTTTTGTATCGAGATAGTCGAGATTTGGTCTACGAATCATTTAGGTACACTTTTCTATGAAAGGAGATGAAATTTGTAGGTTTTTTCTAAGAGGTAAAGTTTTGTGTGAAGTAGCAAATTTGCCAAGGTATTTAATTTGTGCATTTTATGAGGATTCGAATAGCATAATAAATATGAATTCATTGTTGGAACTTGGAGCCTACGTTGATAATAGATAGGTAATGCATTTTTGCAAGATTGGTTAAATGTGAAAAATTGTAGAAGAGGAGAGGCTAGGGAAATGTGGTAACAAATACTAGAAATGAGGGATTTTAAGTTATCGTTGAAGGAATGCTAGGAATTTCCTACTATATTATTTGGTCTATACATGAGATATGAGTATGGGATGATACTTAAGTGGTTAAGGGTTTCTTTAATAGTTTTCTAGTGAAGTTGACAACATTACATCTGCTTTGGAAAGGATTTTGTAACATCCCACCTTTTGGATTTCAAATCATGACTACTTAGTCCCAATTGAGAATTTGTATGTAAAGCTAGAATGAGAATGGTCAAAATAAGGAGATGAAGGTTTTAGAGTAATAAAATTGCTCAAGGGTATTATTTGAATTTTGATCGCGAATTGTAGAAAACTGAGCGAGAATTTGAAAATTCCGAGACACACCATTACATTCAGTTTAACCCATAGATTGCATTGGTTAAATAAAAAATTTTCCCGAATGAAATGAATAGTGATCTGACTACAGGTATTTATGAAGAAATATAATGTTCTCCTAAAAAATTAAAGTAATTTTGGTCAAAGGAAAACAAGTGTCGAATTGTGATTGGTTAGGAAGGCTAGGTGTCGTTTTGTGATTTTGTAGAGCAAGCCACGTGTTAAGATATTATTGCTTGCATGAAACTTCTTGCAAAGTTCTAAAGGTTCGAAGACTTTTTACATGCCACATAGCATGCCACCTAAACATACATGGACCAATAGAATGTTAGCAACAAAGCTTGAGCATTTAATGCTATGTAACATTGTGACCAAAATTTACTTATACAACAAGAAGAATGGCGGTCGGAAGGCTGATAAAATAGCCAAAAATCAGCAGCCTGCAAGAGAGAAAAAGAAGAAAAAGAAATGAAAAACAAGAGAAAATTGAAGGGGAGAGAGAGAGAAATTCCATGAGCTTGAGGGAGGAAGAAAAGGAAGAAAGCTTAGGTTATTTTGCATAAAAAAAGTAGCAAATACAAGGTAAAGAATTACCTTTCTTGAATAGAAGTTGTAGAGTAGCTCATGGTGGATATTTTGGTATGAATCTTGCAAGGAAATATGCATGAAGTATGTAATGTACATAGTAAGGATTCATGTGTAAAGCTGTTTTTGGTGTGTGCTGTGTAGCAGTTGAGTTTGGAGTTTTTTGGCTATATTTGATGTGAGGTTGAGGATGATTTGAACATGTTTTAGGGGATTAATTATGGCTGAAAATTATTCCTTGAATGGAAGAAAGAAACAAAGATGAAAATTGCTTTAAAATATTGAGAAAAATGCAAGGTTGTTATGCTTGGTTAAAGCTGCCGGTTTTGTTAGTGTGTATATGTGAAATTTCTGCTTTGTTCATGACTGAATATCAAGTGATTTAATGATTTTGAAGTGAGAAATGGAATGAAATAAGTGATATTTGTATGCTATGGTGAAAAAGGGGCAAAGATATAATATATCTTTGCAAGAAAATAGAGGCACAAGAAAACTAATGCACTGTTTTGTTCCCAGCAGTTCTGTTTCGGTTTTGAAGTTATGTAAATAATGTACATGAGATTAAATTCAAGGATTCTAGGAGCATTTTGGTATAAATTTGAAGTGATTTGGATATATGAATTGGAAGTTATCCTCAAAAGAAGAAAATGTGCCAAAACTGAAAATTCTGGCAAAATAGCAGATATTAAACCACAATAGCTTTGTAACAATTTCAAGTTTGGGCGAAATGATCTCATGGTTTTGTAGCTAAAAGTCTAAGGAGCATTTTGGCACGAATTTGAGGTTATTTGGATTTATAAATCAAAAGATATGATGAAAATACCAAGACATGACAAGAAGAGAAAATGCAGAATTTATTTGGAAAAAATAAATTATTGGATTAATTCCATTTGCATTAATGAATAGATGAGAAGTTATGGAGACCTATGTAGATCTTGTATCACGTTAAGGAATTGAGACCGTGACATAGACTTTAATGGTCGAGAGTAGTGCATTTCATTTCTAGCATGAAAGGAAATAGGAAATTAAATAATTTTGTTTGATATATATATATATATATATATATATATATATTGTTAGTTGTGAATTCTAGAGTGCTAAGTAAGATATATATTTATCATTGATGTACGATGTTCACTCTAAGGATTTTTGATGAGTTAAGGACTATTTAAATAACGCTAAGTAATAGGCTACACAGGGTGAGTCCCACAGAAGTTTTAATAAACCATATTTTGTGCTATGCGATTTTCAAAATATGCTATACTTGATGTTCAATGCATATTGTGAATTCTTTTGGTTTTTCTGAACCAAAATATGGTCTTGATAAGCAAATTGATTTGCTACTTATGGAATGTTTATATATGTAAATGAATCATTATGATCATGATTCTTCGATATCATACAATATGTTGCAAAACTTGAAAATAAACCTTTCGGGTTTTCCTGAATCATGTTTAGGTTTTTCTGAGCTAAAAATGATTTTTGACTCCTGAAAAGCTTTAATGAGATGAAAAAGCTCTGTGAACATAGTTTTCAATTATTCCGAGATGTTTTCCTCAAAAATGAAAATACGAGTAATAAGCCATTTTGGTTTATCCTGAGCAAGTTTTGATTTTTCTGAACCAGAGAATATTAAAATATTTGTAAATGGGATATTTCTATAAAGAATTTGGAATTCTTTGAACTATGAATGAATCTAAATACAATTGCGCAGCACAAGTACTCTTTTCACGTGTTATGTGATTCAATGACTATTTTACTTGCACAAACGCATTTCTATCCATATTTATTGGTAAGTTATAAGCGTTATGATTTCTTTGGTGGAATAAAACAATGAATGCTCTCTAAACACTACAAGGCACATTTTATGAAATTCTTGAATTTACTTCTTTTATAGATTCAAGCTTCTAGATTGTGATAAATATTACATCTTTTGGATTTGGATGTGCATAATTTATAAAAATACCCTTAAGGGACATTTTTTATTGTTGAATGAACTTCTTTTTGGTTGTGGGTACTAGAAAATTATCTAAATGCCCTTCAAGAATCATTTTTATCTATGATTTTTGAGAATGATTTCTCGGTTTGGAATCAAAACTTGAGAAATGATGTTTTTGCCCAAAAAATGGTTTTCTATATATTCCTTTGGAATTGTGATCATCCTTTGGGAATTATGCTCACCATTCGGGGAATGCAATATTGGACTGCTTGTATGCACTCGTGAAGACGTTGAGGGCTTTGATCACTACACTAGCCTACATTAAAGATAGATGACTCTAAGTAATTTAGCTAGTTCTGGGATTGTCTTATTCCAAATGGGGTGATAGGATAATGAGATTACCCGTACTGGCTAGCCGTTTAGTACTTTGCAATTGCCTTATGCCGGTGTGCATATTGTTTATGGTTGTTCAAAGATGCTGGGAGGGGACACCTTGCGTGTTCAATCCCTTGCCACCTCGATGGTGATTGACATCAAGATTAGGACCCCTAAGCTTACAGTGGCAACGAAAAGATTCTAATTTTGAGGTATTGTCCTAACATGAACTAATTGCTCCAACACTGCATAATTGAGTACGGAAGGAGCGTTCCTTAGCATAATAAGACTATGATGTTGAATGCGAGGCTTTGTGAGCTTTGCACGCAAGCCGATCTTCGTTTGAGAGAAGTGCCTATATTTCAAAAAATAGGGCAGTGTTGTTGATGCACTTGTTTTTCTTCAAATGTGCCTAAAGTTTCCAAATGAATCTTAATATCAACTTTTCTTTACCATTGGTAACTTGGTTTTTTTCAAAAGAATTCTGAGAAACTCAGTTGTAGAGTTGTTTCCAATGGAAAATGAGATTGATACTTTTTTCTCACTCTCCAAAGTACGAAACTACTATTATTTAACCTTGTGATTTTTCAAAATCACACGGGACTCACTGAGTATTTTTACTCACACATGTAGTTATTCTATTTCCTATGATTGGGAACTAGGGCTCAGTAGTACTAAATGTCATATCATATTTTGAAGGGGTAAACTTTATATATATGTATTTTTGCATATATGATTTTTCAGTGATGATGAACGGGCTTATGTATCTCGAGTTGTATTTCTCTTTTGGGGTTGTATATTACAACACAAAGTATAAGTAGCTTTTGATGTATTTATTTCCTCTTGCTTTGAATATTATAAAGACCCTTCATCTGGGTAAACCAGGCAGGGTGATCCCCAACTTTGTTATATGCTTTCGCTATGTTTTCTGTTAGGGGTGTTACAGATTTGCAGTGAGAATAGTGTTAGACACATAATAGCTAAAATTGGTTTTAACAACACTAAGGGACATAAGCTCTTAATTTGATTGGTAAGTATGGATTTTGGTCCACACAGTCTTACTTTTGTGGCATAAAGTAACTAAAACACTGACTAGGTGCAGAGTATTAATGGTTGAAGCAACCTATGAAAGACATGAGGAAGTAGGAAATTTTTTGGTACTAGTAGTTCTATTAAGAGATTCATAACCCTTGCATTCTCAACTACTGCATAAAGATATGCCATATTGTAGGATGAGAAGTGCATAAGAGCCTCCAAGAGTCGAAGAAAAACATCCATTATTGTATCTTTGGTAACATCACTAGAAGAAGAATTTTTAGCGTCAGTGCATATGCATTGAAGGAAGAAGCTGTGTTGGTGATCTCCTTAGGTAAAGGTACACATTTCTTGATATTGTCTCTATTCTCTTTCGAACTTCTTTTTACCAAATCTCTTACTCCACCTTTTGCTGAGGTTGAAAGCTTTCTCTTAAGACTTGGATATCTAAAGTCAACCTCAGGAACGTCATTTATTGAATGCAATTGTTGTTCATCAGACTTCTCAGTGTCACACCAGGTTTCTTATACCACTTCTATGACTAACCTTCTATTTTTTGTTACGCTATGACCTTAGCTATCTACTGTATGATTTCCTTCATTCTTTGGAATTAGCACATCATGGCTTCTAGCTACCCTTTTATATAGTTCCTTTTCTTTCCCAAAATCCTAGTGTCACTTTATGCTCAATTCTCTTACGTAGTGACTTTTTCTACTTCATCTAAATGCACGTCGTTTTCTAATGAGTAGAAGTGACGGCTCTCTTCAATTATAACAATTTCATGATAACCAAGTATTTTTAATATTCTCAGTTCCTTGATCTTTAAAGTTCTCTTGGTCATCATTCTTTACTTAATGTTGGATTTTTTCCCTAACCTTCGATATTTTTCCCAATTGAATTTGTAACTAAACCAAAAATATAAGAGGTAAGAAAGATAGATGTGCATTAGACCATTATGGGATAGGTTGGTTTTACCTTAGTGATTGCTAGAGAATCGAGTTCTAGATTGGAAACCAAAAAATTTGGAAGTTGCATTCAAGTTAGGGAATTTCAGATACTTGAAATGAGAGAAATTGAGATCAAGATATCTAGGACCGCTTCAAGTAACCAAAAAAGTGGGTCCTATCACCTACAAACCTAGTTTGCCTGATAGTTGGATAGATATACATGAAATATTTCATGTGACACAGCATAAGAAGCATCAATCTAATCCAGAAAAGATTTTAGACCAAAGTGTTAAGATGCTACAGAATAAATAGATATCGATTGTGAAGGTTTTATAAGGGCATCAGGGGATGCAGGATGTAACATGGGAGATAGAGGAGTGGATAAAGCAAATGTATCCGTAATTACTTTAGAGGTGAGACACCATGAATTTTAGAATGAAATTCTCTTAAAAGGGAAATGATGTAATACCTTACCTAAAATCACCCATGACCTTGTAAGGAAAGTATGCATTGCAAGGCATTTCATTTGAACATATAGAATTTTAATGAATTTATATATTCGTTGCTTATTATGTTTATGATTTTGCTAATAGTTTACTTTGTTGGAGTTTACATTTTGCGAATGGATTTTGATATTAGTTGTGTAAGGTGCAATAGTTGATGTTAGTGTTGTGCCCTAAAGGCAATCATTTGTACCATGTATATTGCATAACAATTAATATAAGAGGCATTCTTTATCTTTTAGTTTGATTGTTATATCTGAATATGCGTATAAACTATTTGATAAAGTCTCTAGTACAACACAGTGTTAAGTAAATCCTGATAGAGATCATGATGTGAAATTCCTACTACACTATGTAGTGTTTGTGCTTGAAAAATTCCTAGTCATAGTATTAATAAGATGTGACATTATTAATATGCCAAGACTAGTACATGTTATATCCCTTGATTGGATCAAGAGGTAGTTCTCATAACTGTGTGTATTGTGATACTCATGATTAATATGTGGATTCTTGTTACATGAACAAGTTCATTGGATGACCTAACTATGAGATAAACACTTGTATAAGATATTGAGTGTCAGTGATAGAATCTTATTATAGCAAGTGTGCGAGTATCCTTAGACTTGAGATCTCCAATGTATTTTATTTATCAAGAGTTGTACTTTGATTCTAATCTTTAGAATCTTACAAGGACTGCCTATGGGATGGATATTGGTACAATGCAAAGTAAACAAAAATATTTGAGAGGATCAATAATGGATTCACCACTCCTAATAGTAGAAGAGTATATCTCATGGTCACTTATAGAAATCATTACTCATGAAGTCCTTAGCCAAGGCAACTATGTATTGGAAATAGTTCCAAATTTGATACACATATCGGGTAATGGATTTCTTGAACAAGTACTAAAATATTCGGATCAGAATTAATAATATTCTGGATGGAGTTGGCACTAATTTCATACTCTAGACTGAATGAGATATAGTATGATGAAAGTAGGTTATTGCACTAGTTATTTGCTATTGAAAGGTTCTCGTCAAGCTACTTGACTTTTTGAACTTTTGGGTGATCAAGAGTCATTGCTAGATGTCACTCTGGATCTGCTAAATATGAATTTATTAATTAGAGAATTAATAAATTAATCTTATATTTTATTTACGATTATTAATTCTAAAGCTGTTAAAATTAATTCATATTATACTACAAATAAAACCAGAAAACCTAATGGGTCACACAGAACAAAAGGTTTGAATGCTCAACATATATTATTTGATAATATTTTAGGGTTAATTAAGAGAAGAAAATATATTTATAGGTGAATTATAAGTTTGTTATAATTTATGAGACTTGGTTACAATTATATAAACTTCAATAGCCCAATTGTAGATATTAGATCTTGGAGGATTTAATTGCAATTAATACATATTTGAAACTATAAATATGGAAATTGTTCCCTTGTGTAGACATTGAAAAATAGAGGGAGAGAGGCAGACGTTCCTTCTCCTTTTGCTTCCTTATTCTTCTCCAATTAAACCTAGCCGCTTCTCTTCTACTAGCATAGTTTTGAGCGGGCTTTGTGAGCAATTCAATCTTGTGTGGATTACTGCTAGAGACAATCCTACTATTGGATTGTAGTGGTGTTGATTGGACGATCAAAGTAGAGGAATTGGTTCCTTGGTTGGTGCAAGAAAAAATTTGTGTTCTGCTACAGAAGGTAATCTCCGTTTCCTTCCTCCATTCCCGTTTTAATTGCAAATACATGATCCTTGGGCATGGATTTCATAGTTATTTTCGCTGCATTCTTATATGAGAAGCATGATGAAATCCCAACGGTTGAGGGGGAAGAGAATTTATTGGTTTGAAAACATGAAAACAAGGACTAATGTGGTTTAGCGGATAAATTTTTAGGCTTAATATCTAGAAACCTATGCTTGAATCCCAACGTATGCTTAATTTTCTTTTAATTCTTGTCAATCCTTTTGTCTTGTCTGAAAGTCCCCCAAATCAGCTACCATATTGATATTTGAAGCCCTAGAATTTATCCTTTTAAGGACTTTGGATGAAACCTTATCATTATCTTTCGATCTTATCACTATCTCTTCCTGGGAGGATTAATTATCAAGATAGCTTTTAAAGTTTTGTCATCTAAAACTCCATTTGATTTTTTACATAATGTATGTGTGTGTGTGTGTGTGTGTGTGTATCTATATATAAATACGATATATATATATATATATATCTTTTGTATATAAATTCATGTTGGCCACCATCTTTGGGGGATTTATCTCTATAATCTAGGAGTTTAATTCTCTCTTGGATTAAAGGATAAAACCAAAATTTCATCTTCTAAATTCTTTTAAATTGAAATTATCTTTTAAATAAATACATTATCTAAATTATGAAATCTAATTTTTGGATTCAAGATATTATTTTACTTATCTTTTAAAATTCGAGTAGCTAAAGAGAAATTCAGCCGCCACTCTTGGTGTCTTTAAACCCTAGCAAAACTCCTAAGAAGTCCTAGAAGAGATTTCCCTAAAAACTAGAAATAAAACCTTATCAAAATCTTTTCATGATATTGTGCAGATTATCTTTTAAAAACTAGAATTTTCTTTAGATAAAACTTACTTTCTCTTCCTCATAATTTCGGCCACTCTCTCTCTTTCTCTCCATTTTATCTTTCAGCCTTTAGGGCTATTCCAACAAGCTGAATTTCTCCTTAATTTCCCTAGCTAGCCAAGATAAGGGAGAACTCAAGGAGTTTTTGAAGATAGACCTTTATCCCTTCAAAATTTAAAGGCTCTTATCTCATCTCTTAGATAGAATTATAGTTTATCTAAACCACTGTACATTAAAACAAAAACTCCCTAGCAATCAAACACTTCTTGGCCAACACTCCCACACACACAACCAAAACCTTAATCATCACCAATTCAATCTGCTCTCTCAAGTTTGCACTAGCTAAAATGCTCAAACACTCTCCCAACTCTCTCTCGCGGCCTTGTTCCTTTCGTTAAGCAGTTGGTCATTTTTCTACCTATTTTTGTTGACACAAATAAGCACAAACAACATTCTCTAAGTTCTAGTCATAAGTGGAACAAAACTCCTATCATTCTTGACTATTTCTCACTCACATTTCCTTTCAAAACTAAGATGTCAAGAAGACATCTTGGTAAGACTGAGACACACTTACCAAAACCTTACACCATTTGGTCTCTCTCTGTTCCACACAAGTAATAGAAACTCTCTCTCATTCTTGGCATTAATAGGTCATCTTCAAGGTAGTGGTTTCTCCTATTTCTCTTTCTTTTTTTCTTTATCTTCTACTTTTTCTTGGCCAAAACTTAAGGTTGACTTGCTCCTCCATTGCATTACACACAAAAAACCTTAGTTTTCTAGGCCATGACCATTCTTCCACTTGAATGGGATTTGCTTGGACCCTGGGAAATTCAACGTTCTTCTTTCGGAGAGTTTGCATTACTCACTTCTTTGAGGTAAATAGGATTACCCAACTAAAGTTGTTAGGTTTGGAATGCTATGGAGATGTTTTCCTAGTGTTTTAGTTATGTATGAATATACATGTGTATTTGGAGTCTAAGATCTGATTTATTGTTGTTGGAATATGGTATTATAGATGATAGAGATTTATTTTGATGGTCAAATACTATTGAGTTCTTTTGTTATGTAAGTAAAGCATGACTGTTGTAAATCTTGATTATATGTTGATAGAAGAATTGAGATGATCTAGCAAAGTATTGTTTACTTTTATTCTTGCAAGAAAATATGAGAGTCTTAAGGAATCATTTTGATGATATTGATCATGGGAGTATCTAAAGTTTCTTTGATCATTAGATCTGTTCTTATGCTATGTGTGTACTTGAGTAAGGTGCGAGAGCATGTTTAGCTTGATGAGATCTTAGTGAAACCTATGTTATATTGACTTGGATGATGATAATGGTTATGCTGTTGATTGGATTGGTAATTGATCATAACTTTATAATTTATTGCTATACGTGGGTAATTGTTGAGGTCTGAACCAATGCATATTCGAGTAAGCTGATTCAAGTAAGTTGTAATACCCCATGTTAGACCGTCTTGGGTAAGTGAGGGAAAAGTCATGCATGTCATATTAAGTTATACCACATTTGATGATTTGAATTATTTTTCATGAAAATATTGGTTGTGGATTGCATGAATTAATTTGTTCTTGAAATAGTTTGATTGCTTGAGCTTTCATTTATTGAGGAGAGTTTATTGGAAAAAAAAAGGCAAAGCAAGTGGGGAGAGCATTTAAACCTTGACGGGCTTGAGTTTGAATCATAGCAATTTCAAATCCTTTTCATTCTCTTATTTTCCTTCCTCCTTCCCTAACTTTTCCCTAGTTTGGCCGAAATCTCTAGGAGACTAGCCACTAGGAAATTAATTTCCTAAGAAGAGAAAAATAAATTAGGAGAGTGATTTATTTGAAAATTTTATAAAATATTTGAGAACAAATTAAATTGTTGGTTCTAATATCTTATCATAACCTTTTAGAGAAATTTAATAATATATTAGTAAAGAAAAGCATATATAAGAAAGCATATATGTATTATTTTCAAGGAAATAAATTCCCATATTTTATCTTCTTTCAAATAATATTTTCTTAATGGAAATAAAAGACTTGGAGGTGAAATTAAATGGAGTATTTATCTCTTGGATAAATCCAGGAATTTTCGAAGCCTTAGGGGAAATTTCAGTAGGCATGAATAGGAAACTAAAATTTTATTTCCTAATAACTATTTAATAGCTATTTCCTAATTAGATGACCTAATTCCTCTCTAGGGTTTTCTGGAAAACTCCCTTCTAGCAGCCGCCACTTATGGTAAAGACAACTTACCTAAAACACTCCCAAACCCTAGCTAAGATTGGCCCAGAAAACCCTAACCAGCTAGGACTTGTCTTCAGCCAAAAGGAAATTAGAATTTCAGCCCTAGACCCTCAGAATTTTCGTCACTGTTCACACCTATTCTGCCTAAAATTTCCAGCACAAAATCTGCACAAAAGTGCCCTAGCTATCAAGCAGAAAAACAGCTGCACAAAGGCCCATTCTTCCTCTCCTATTTTCTCTATTATAGGGACTCAAAATCCATCAGATTTTTCCTCTTTTTCTGTCCAGAATCTCAGCACCCTCAGCTACATAAACACAGCAGCCACCAACCCTAATTCCCCTCCAAAAACTCGGCAGCCCTAGAGAACACCAAAGCTGAACAATTTTCTGTTTTGATCAAGAAACCCTAGCAAGGCCAAAACTTC
The DNA here is from genome assembly GCA_026120185.1 of Voacanga thouarsii. Classification (NCBI taxonomy): domain Eukaryota; kingdom Viridiplantae; phylum Streptophyta; class Magnoliopsida; order Gentianales; family Apocynaceae; genus Voacanga; species Voacanga thouarsii. Next base: position 1,542,836 of record JANUWF010001774.1, read on the forward strand.
TTCAACCAGTTAAACCCTAAAGCACCTTAGCCTAACCTATCTCCTTCATCAATCAGCCTCAAACAAACCCTAAAAACCCTCCATTGCTCAGAAATTCCAGCCGCCAACCCTCCTCCACATCTGGACCAAAATAGCACCTAAAACTCCATCAAAGCTGAAAACCAACTCTAAGGTAAGCAACTCCTCAACTCTTCATAAACTCCTCTTCAATTCCTGTCGTCTTCTTCTCCTAAATCTCAATCATAAGGGACTGATTTTACCCATTCTTTGGGGAGTCTTGATCAAGGACATCCAAGCGACCCAAACTCTTCAACTAGTGATCAAACTCAAGCTAGTCAATAAGGAGTTGCCGTGATTTAAGTCTAAATCGCTAAGAGGTAATCAAGATCCTATTTTTATTGATGTACAAGGTCTTAAACTTCAAAATATTGACTTAAGGATGCTTATGGAGTCTAGTATGAACGCATGAATATATTAGATTGATGAACATGTTGATGAAAGCCATAGACAAAGCATGTATGAGATAGGACATTGATGTATCTTGCCATGATGAACCTAGATTCATGCTAAATAGGCAAAAGATGAGATCTTTTAATGTTTATGGGGCTATTTATAATGATTATATGTTAGTTTAATAGGGAAGAGGTCATGTGAAGAATTGATCTAGATCAATGCACGGTCATGATCAATAGAATCGTAAAGGAAAGTTATATATGTGATTTAGTGAATCAAATACCATGGATGCAATAGGTAAATAATAAAATCCTGAAGAGTCATGTTATATGAAATAATGGGTGGAATGATTAAATCCTAATTGCGGGGTTATTTGCTCTAGATAAGAAAGGAGAGGAAATTAGAGCAATTGATTGAGTTGGATTTGGCTGTGATATATCCAGGTAAGTCCATGTATAACTGTTTTGATAAATGTTACTTGTTTGCAAGCAATTTTTACAATATTATTTGAAATTGGTATCAATATGATGCTTTGACACAAGGATTGAGCCTTGACTAAAAATGATGAGTTATGTTGGATTGTTGTGAGATTTGGATTGAAAACGTGGATGTTCTATTTTCAAAAACGAATTTGCTAAATTTTAATTGTTCAAACTTCGAAAATGATTTCTTAAACCATTGTCAAACGATTTGGAAACACTATTACGAAAAACCACGTTTTGCAATCAAACTAATCAAAGACTTTCGAGAAAGGGAAAAATGATTCTGCCCCTAATCGGGGAGCGTTGAGTACTCAGCGGGGGTAGGCTAGTAGTACTAGTTTCGAAGAGCAGGAGTGAGTCTTCTGGTAGGTGGCCACCTCCAGAAGATAAACTCAACTTGGAGAGGCGACAGTACTACTTAGTCAGGCCGGTCCGAGCTAGCATATTAGTCCATGTGGACACTGATGACCCGGATTGGACAACCGGAGTATTAGGTGAAGAGATGGAGGAGTATCTCACCTGGTGGGTGAATTCCCCACTGCCCATTGTTGAAAGAATACATTGGGAAGATATCATGGTGGTAACCGTGATATGGATTATGTTACTATATTGTTGAATCATTTGCTAATCCCTATTTAATGAATAATGATTGTGATGAAACAATGATTTATTGTGAACTGTTTTGGATTGATTGAGCAAGGTTCCTTTTTATGACGGTTATTGATGAGATTGGCTTGCAAACACGATTTTGTTGTTTTGATAAATCTGCATACATGAAATGGTTTTAACTGATATTTGCACACACGGGACTTACTGAGATGTCAATCTCACACCTTTTATATCATGATTTCAGGAGATTGTTTTCAGTGAGCGGGGCGAAGCTAGGGTTGAGCTCCAATTTATTTATTTAGTTGTGGTTGAATTTATTTCAAGAGACGCTTGTTAGTTTTGATTTTCCAGACTTGTATAAGTTTTTCTTTCAGATGTAATGGAATTATCCTTTTAATTTTATTTAGCAGTTTTCGTTTTATTTTGTACCTTGTTATAAAGACCCCTGGTCCTTTGGTGGTCCTTTGGACGGGGCGACATCCTGCCCTATTTAGGTACCTAGGGTGTGGGGTGTTACAAGTGGTATCAGAGACCGGTTTAGGCAATTTGTTGGATTGTGTGGTACCTAAACCTTAGGAATTGGGATTCATTGAATGGTGTTTAACCTCTAAGAGTTGAGATTTAATTCTGATTTCCGTGTGTTTCTTTTATAGGATGTCTAGAAGATTCGCAGCTGTAACCCGAGATTGGCCTTTTATGTGTGGTCCCACTAGTGGTAGAGCAGATAACCCATCCCCATACTAGATTCATCATCATTTAATTTAGAGGCAGAACCCGAGGGTGGATGGATTTTGGGTGAGGACGAGGTAGACCATGAGCCACCTATGATAGAAGACTTTGGAGTAGAGAAAGAACCCGAGGACCCGATACCAGAGATGCTGGCACTTGAGGAGAATGGGGATATGGAAGAGTATAAGGGAGATGATGAGGAGGAGATAGAGGATGGAGGAGCAATGAATGATAAGAGTGAGAATGAGCTAGGGGACTTGAGATTGAGGGGGAGATAGGAGAGCTAGAGAGTGAGAGTGAGAGTGAAGCGGAAGTGATTAAGGGAGAGGGTAGTATTGATACACCTGCGACTCTATCCATAGAGGAAGGAACCTCGACGTTGTTGGGAAGTGAGTCTTATGAGTCAAAGTCTGGGAGACCTAAGAGTGCACTAATGCTGGCCATGGAGAAATTGAGGGATGCAGAGTTGAGAGCTAAGCTGAGGGTAGGAAAGTTGAGGGGTACGTTTTAGGTCGGCCTAAGAAGAAGCCCCGACCCTTTGGTTTCGCAAAGGATTGTGTGATAGATCATCCCAATAGTAGTGCAAGGTTGGCTAGTGGAACCTCCTCTAGAGACTTCCGAGGATTCCAGCGACTCTAGTGATGCTTAGAGTTTTAGGATCTTTAGTGCTTATTCTTTTATTTTATTAAAGAGATGTTTGTTCATTTGTTTGATTCAGCATTTATTCCTTATTCCGAAATTTTGCTTAGCAAGAATAAAAAGGGGTATCTATGGAATACTCCCTTATTTTGTGCCAATTTAGAATTGGTTAATAAAAATGTGATTTACTTGATTTCTTTATCCTACTTGCAGCATTATTTGCAAAATTTATTTTTCGATGCATTACAAGTTATTTCAAATCTATAAGTTGATCAATTGCATGTCATGAACTTTCCCCTAATAAGGCTTGTACTGGGTGCAAGTAGATGGCACCAAGGCGTAGAACTGCTATGCAAGGTCTCTATTTCTGTTTTAATAGACCCCGGATCGACTCATTCATATGTGAGCAATAAGTGTGCATGCCATTTGGGTTGGGACGGGGTAGAATTACCTTATACCATGCTAGTGAGTACACATTTGGGGAGGTAATGAGGTGCGAGTAAAGTAGTGCAAGGGTGCGATGTTGTGGTCGGAAAAGAGATTTTAAAGGCGGACCTCATAATCCTACCTATCGATGACTGTGATCTGATTCTGGGTATAGACTAGCTAGCAAAGCATGGAGCAACAGTGGATGGCAAGGCCATGACAGTGCGGTTTGTTAGATCCGGATGCGATGTATTAGAGTTTAACGGGAGAAAGGTGAGTAAGTTGAAATTCCTGATAGCAGGCACAAAGGCAAAGAAAATGCTGAAGAAGGGTTGTGTGGGATATTTGGCTTATCTAATCAATAAGCCCAAGGATTACTATACCTTGGAAAGCACCGAGGTGGTAAAGGACTTTGTAGACATATTTCCGGCCAAACTTACTTCTCTTCCACCTTCCCGAGAAGTCGAGTTTACCATCGATTTAGTTCTGGAAGCGGAACCGGTGTCAAAGACTCCTTATCGGATGGCGCCCGCAGAATTGAAAGAATTGAAGGAGCAACTGGAAGAATTTGTTAAGCAGGGTACATAAGACCTAGTACATCGCCATGGGGAGCCCCAGTGTTGTTCGTAAAGAAGAAGAATGGGACGTTGAGATTGTGCGTAGACTATAGAGGGCTAAACAACCTCACGATCAAGAACAAGTATCCCTTGCCTTTGATTGATGAGTTGTTCGATCAGTTGCAAGGTTTGTGTTACTTTTCTAAGTTGGATCTCCGGCAAGGTTACTACCAAGTGCGAATCAAGGAGGAGGATATTCCCAAGACAGCTTTCAACACGAGATATGGCCACTACGAGTTCGTGGTGATGCCATTCGGAGTAACAAATGCACCTGCCGTTTTCATGGATCTTATGCACAGGGTTTTCTGGTCGTACCTGGATAAATTTGTGGTAGTGTTCATAGACGATATTCTAATCTACTCTAAAAGTCCCGAGGAGCATGCGGAGCATCTAAAGTTGGTACTGGAGAAACTAAGAGAGCATAAACTTTATGCTAAGTTTAGCAAATGTAAGTTTTGGTTGGATTCAGTGGCTTTCCTTGGCCACGTGATATCTAAAGATGGAATTAAGGTGGACCCATCGAAAGTCGAGACGGTTTCAAATTGGAAGCAACCGGAGAGCGTGACCGAGGTTAGGAGTTTCCTTGGATTAGTAGGATACTACTGCCGTTTCATTAAGAACTTCTCTACGCTGGCGATGCCAATGACCCAATTGCTAAGGAAGGACGTGCCATACGTCTGGAATGATAAGTGTGAGAAGAGCTTCCAAGAGCTTAAGAAAAGATTGATGACGGCACCAGTACTGAGCCTACCCGAGGAAGGTAAGGCCTACTCCTTGTACACGGATGCGTCTAAGGAAGGTCTAGGGGTGGTGTTGATGTAGGACAGACAAGTTGTCGCCTATGCCTCGAGGAAGTTGAAGTCGCACGAGATAAACTATCCGACTCACGATCTAGAGTTAGCAGCGATAGTGGTTGCTTTGAAGAAATGGCGACACTATTTATATGGGGTGGAATATGAAGTTTTCACAGATCATAAGAGCTTGAAGTATATATTCATGCAAAAAGACTTAAACTTAAGGCAGAGGAGGTGGATGGAGTTTTTGGAGGAATACAAGTGTCCAATCAACTACCATCCGGGGAAAGCGAATGTAGTAGCTGATGCGCTGAGTCGGAAAGTGAGGATGGCTTGCTTGAGGGTACAAGAGATTCAAGTAGTATGGGATATCTTGGGGAAAAAGGCGGAAGTGGGAGAAGGAAAAATTAGCTTGAGTAACCTGAGATTAGAGCCTGAGCTGAGGCAAGAGATTAGTGAGGCTCAACGAAATAACCAAGAGTTTTAGATTTTCAAGGCAAAGGAAGTGAAGAGAGGAAATAAGGAAATCTGAACTGATGAAGCGAGAGTGACGTATTTCCGAGAACGACTGTGTGTACCGGATGACCTAATATTAAAGAGAAAGATAATGGATAAGGCTCACAAGAGCAAGTATTCCATTCATCTGGGAGAAGTTAAGATGTACCAAGATCTAAAAAAGGCCTATTGGTGGCCGGGAATGAAAAGAGACGTGGGGCAATACGTCTCTACTTGCTTAACTTGTCAGAAAGTAAAAGCGGAGCACAAGAAGGCAGCCGGTTTGCTACAGCCATTGCCTATACCCAAGTGGAAGTGGCAAGAGGTGACGATGGATTTCGTTACCGGATTACTAATGTCTAAGACTTTGAAGGATGCTGTGTGGGTAGTGGTTGACAGATTGACCAAGACAGCTCATTTCATTCCGGTGAATGTGAGGGACTCTATGGAAAAACTGGCCAAGACATATACTCGCGAGGTAGTTAGGTTGCATGGAGTGCCAACCAGTATTGTATCTGATCGGGATCCCAGGTTTACCTCCAGATTTTGGACCAAGTTTCAAGAGTTAATGGGGACGACTCTGAAGCTTAGCACATCCGCTCACCCGCAAACTAATGGACAGTCCGAGAGAGTAATCCAAATATTGGAGGACATGCTTAGGGCTTGCGTGATGGATTTTGGAGATAAGTGGATAGATTGTATACCCTACGCTGAGTTAGCATACAACAATAGTCATTAGGCGTCGATTGGAATGGCACCCTACGAAGCGTTATATGGGCGGAAATGTCAAGTACCCTTGTATTGGGGATGGGTAGAAGATGGACAAATCAGCAAGTCTAGGGAAGTGAATATTGAGGAAATGGCCAATAAAGTGAAGATAATAAAGGAGAGACTGAAAACCGCTCAAAGTCGACAGAAGAGTTATGCAGACAATAGAAGAAGGGAGCTGGAGTTTCAGGTGGGGGACCGAACCTTTCAAAAGACAACGCCGAGCAGAGGGATTCTGAAGCATCCTAAAGGAGGGAAGCTGAGTCCTAGATACCTAGGACCTTTTCCCGTGATCGAACGGATTGGACCGGTAGCATATCGGTTGGAGTTGCCGGAAGGATTAGCAGGAATTCATGATGTGTTCCATGTATCCCAGTTGAAGAAATACAACCCTGACCCGGAGCATGTATTGAATGAGGAGCCGTTGATTCTATAGCCTAATTTGAGCTACGTTGAGAAACCAATTAAGGTTTTGGATCGGAGTGTCAAGGTGTTGAGAAATAAGCAGATACCCATGGTCAAGATTTTGTGGGACCATCATGGTACTCAGGATGCAACATGGGAAACCGAAGATTGGGTGAAGAAGAAATACCCGAGCTTGCTCTAAAGATATAGCACTCTGAATTTTGGGGCGAACGGATTGGACCGGTAGCATATCGGTTGGAGTTGCCGGAAGGATTAGCAGGAATTCATGATGTGTTCCATGTATCCCAGTTGAAGAAATACAACCCTGACCCGGAGCATGTATTGAATGAGGAGCCGTTGATTCTATAGCCTAATTTGAGCTACGTTGAGAAACCAATTAAGGTTTTGGATCGGAGTGTCAAGGTGTTGAGAAATAAGCAGATACCCATGGTCAAGATTTTGTGGGACCATCATGGTACTCAGGATGCAACATGGGAAACCGAAGATTGGGTGAAGAAGAAATACCCGAGCTTGCTCTAAAGATATAGCACTCTGAATTTTGGGGCGAAATTCCCTTAAGGGGGAGAGGATGTAATACCCCATGTTAGACCGTCTTGGGTAAGTGCGGGAAAAGTCATGCATGTCATATTAAATTATACAACATTTGATGATTTGAATTATTTTTCATGAAAATATTGGTTGTGGATTGCATGAATTAATTTGTTCTTGAAATAGTTTGATTGCTTGAGCTTTCATTTATTGAGGAGAGTTTATTGGAAAAAAAAAGGCAAAGCAAGTGGGGAGAGCATTTAAACCTTGACGGGCTTGAGTTTGAATCATAGCAATTTCAAATCCTTTTCATTCTCTTATTTTCCTTCCTCCTTCCCTAACTTTTCCCTAGTTTGGCCGAAATCTCTAGGAGACTAGCCACTAGGAAATTAATTTCCTAAGAAGAGAAAAATAAATTAGGAGAGTGATTTATTTGAAAATTTTATAAAATATTTGAGAACAAATTAAATTGTTGGTTCTAATATCTTATCATAACCTTTTAGAGAAATTTAATAATATATTAGTAAAGAAAAGCATATATAAGAAAGCATATAGGTATTATTTTCAAGGAAATAAATTCCCATATTTTATCTTCTTTCAAATAATATTTTCTTAATGGAAATAAAAGACTTGGAGGTGAAATTAAATGGAGTATTTATCTCTTGGATAAATCCAGGAATTTTCGAAGCCTTAGGGGAAATTTCAGTAGGCATGAATAGGAAACCAGAATTTTATTTCCTAATAACTATTTAATAGCTATTTCCTAATTAGATGACCTAATTCCTCTCTAGGGTTTTCTGGAAAACTCCCTTCTAGCAGCCGCCACTTAGGGTAAAGACAACTTACCTAAAACACTCCCAAACCCTAGCTAAGATTGGCCAAGAAAACCCTAACCAACTAGGACTTGTCTTCAGCCAAAAGGAAACCAGAATTTCAGCCCTAGACCCTCAGAATTTTCGTCACTGTTCACACCTATTCCGCCTAAAATTTCCAGCACAAAATCTGCACAAAAGTGCCCTAGCTATCAAGCAGAAAAACAGCTGCACAAAGGCCCATTCTTCCTCTCCTATTTTCGCTATTATAGGGACTCAAAACCCATCAGATTTTTCCTCTCTTTCTGTCCAGAATCTCAGCACCCTCGGCTACACAAACACAGCAGCCACCAACCCTAATTCCCCTCCAAAATCTCGGCAGCCCTAGAGAACACCAAAGCTGAACAATTTTCTGTTTTGATCAAGAAACCCTAGTAAGGCCAAAACTTCTTCAAACACCTAAACCCTAAAGCACCTCAGCCTAACCTATCTCCTTCATCAATCAGCCTCAAACAAACCCTAAAAACCCTCCATTGCTCAGAAATTCCAGCCGCCAACCCTCCTCCACATCCGGACCAAAATAGCACCCAAAACTCCATCAAAGCTGAAAACCAACTCTAAGGTAAGCAACTCCTCAACTCTTCATCAACTCCTCTTCAATTCCTCTCGTCTTCTTCTCCTAAATCTCGATCATAAGGGACTGATTTTACCCATTCTTTGGGGAGTCTTGATCAAGGACATCCAAGCGATCCAAACTCTTCAACTAGTGATCAAACTCAAGCTAGTCAACAAGGAGTTGCCGTGATTTAAGTCTAAATCGCTAAGAGGTAATCAAGATCCTATTTTTATTGATTTACAAGGTCTTAAACTTCAAAATATTGACTTAAGGATGCTTATGGAGTCTAGTATGAACGCATGAATATATTAGATTGATGAACATGTTGATGAAAGCCATAGACAAAGCATGTATGAGATAGGACATTGATGTATCTTGCCATGATGAACCTAGATTCATGCTAAATAGGCAAAAGATGAGATCTTTTAATGTTTATGGGGCTATTTATAATGATTTTATGTTAGTTTAATATGGAAGAGGTCATGTGAAGAATTGATCTAGATCAATGCACGGTCATGATCAATAGAATCGTAAAGGAAAGTTATATATGTGATTTAGTGAATCAAATACCATGGATGCAATAGGTAAATAATAAAATCCTGAAGAGTCATGTTGTATGAAATAATGGGTGGAATGATTAAATCCTAATTGCGGGGTTATTTGCTCTAGATAAGAAAGGAGAGGAAATTAGAGCAATTGATTGAGTTGGATTTGGCTGTGATATATCCAGGTAAGTCCATGTATAACTGTTTTGATAAATGTTACTTGTTTGCAAGCAATTTTTACAATATTATTTGAAATTGGTATCAATATGATGCTTTGACACAAGGATTGAGCCTTGACTAAAAATGATGAGTTATGTTGGATTGTTGTGAGATTTGGATTGGAAACGTGGATGTTCTATTTTCAAAAACGAATTTGCTAAATTTTAATTGTTCAAACTTCGAAAATGATTTCTTAAACCATTTTCAAACGATTTGGAAACGCTATTACGAAAAACCACGTTTTGCAATCAAACTAATCAAAGACTTTCGAGAAAGGGAAAAATGATTCTGCCCCTAATCGGGGAGCGTTGAGTACTCAGCGGGGGTAGGCTAGTAGTGCTAGTTTCGAAGAGCAGGAGTGAGTCTTCTGGTAAGTGGCCACCTCTAGAAGATAAACTCAACTTGGAGAGGCGACAGAACTACTTAGTCAGGCCGGTCCGAGCTAGCATATTAGTCCATGTGGACACTGATGACCCGGATTGGACAACCGGAGTATTAGGTGAAGAGATGGAGGAGTATCTCACCTGGTGGGTGAATTCCCCACTGCCCATTGTTGAAAGAATACATTGGGAAGATATCATGGTGGTAACCATTATATGGATTATGTTACTATATTGTTGAATCATTTGCTAATCCCTATTTAATGAATAATGATTGTGATGAAACAATGATTTATTGTGAACTGTTTTGGATTGATTGAGCAAGGCTCCTTTTTATGACGGTTATTGATGAGATTGGCTTGCAAACACGATTTTGTGGTTTTGATAAATCTGCATACATGAAATGGTTTTAACTGATATTTGCACACACGGGACTTACTGAGATGTCAATCACACACCTTTTATATCATGATTTCAAGAGATTGTTTTCAGTGAGCGGGGGCGAAGCTAGGGTTGAGCTCCAATTTATTTATTTAGTTGTGGTTGAATTTATTTCAAGAGACGCTTGTTAGTTTTGATTTTCCAGACTTGTATAAGTTTTTCTTTCAGATGTAATGGAATTATCCTTTTAATTTTATTTAGCAGTTTTCGTTTTATTTTGTACCTTGTTATAAAGACCCCTGGTCCTTTGGTGGTCCTTTGGACGGGGCGACATCCTGCCCTATCTAGGTACCTAGGGTGTGGGGTGTTACATAAGTCCTGGCATATAGTTTTGTTTTTGTTTGCAAGTCATTTGTGAATTGTTGCTAAGTTAAAATTATTTGGGTTACAAGCGTGGTTTGTTTTCTTACTAAATGATTTTGATCAAACAATGATTTTAAATAAAACACTACATTATATTACAAAAGGATTTTGAGTAAACCATTCTAAAAGCATGTTTGCATGACCAATTTCTGCTAAAATGGTTGTTTAAGATTAATGCTTGAGTAGGATACTTATACGCTGAGTACTCAACAAAGGTAGGTTAATAGTGCTAGCTTTAGAAGATTTCTCTTTGAGCAGGAGGCCACCTCCAAAAAATGAGCTTTGCTTGACGAGGTGCGAATACTAGTTAGTTAGGTTAATCTAAGCTCGCAACTAGTCTGAAAAACCTTAGAGGGGGGGTAAATAAGGTTTTTGGCAAATTAAAATTTTTAAGTCGTTTGATATACAGAATATTAGTGATCTTCAAGTTTTTTGGACTAACTTCATAGCAACAGAGAAAGCTATCCAAGGAAACTTTGAGAAATATCCAGATTCAGAGTAAGGTAAGAAATACATTGCAGTTAATGTTGTATGCAGAGAAATGAGACACAAAATATACACTGGTTCAATTTACTAAGATCTACATCCACTACCTTAAGCTCACACTTAAGAATTTTCAACCAAATTTCATTTACTCAACTTAATGAAATCAAACTGCACCAAATATAAGAGAGGATCACCACACTTGGTTTTTCAAAACCTCTCAACCAAACAATAAAATCAAGATTCACCTCAAATGGGTTTTATACCATAACCCTGTAATACAAAAGAGATTGAATATCAATGGAACAGTAAAAGCTCACTTTATTTGAGCAGATGTGCATCAAAGAAAAAGCACAAATACTTTTACCTTTTAGACAGAATTTGAATTCACTTTGAAGCACTTTGATAAATGAGATTTTTGTTTTCTATAAAGCAGGAGTGTTTCTTAGAAGAATACCACAAAAATCTTATGTCAAATCAAGTTTAAAGGCTTTATATAGAGCTATAAAGTGAAGTACCAACATTTATAAATTTTCTATTATATTTGCATGTGTTTTGTGTTGGGTATCTCAGGCTTGTATCGTATACGGCGCAGCAGAAAATAAAACGAGATACCCTCCCAAGACCCGTCTATGTGTGGAAAAGAAGACATAATGATAATAAAGGTTACAGCTTTTACCTTTGGTGATCGTCTGAAGAACAAAATTGATCTACTTTAAGTCGATGCGCGATCCAGTAATCCTTTTATGCAAACTCCACGAGAGTTGGACGTCTAACCACTATAATTACAGTGTGTGATTATCTCTAATAGTAATCCACACAGAGGAATACTCAAGCACCAAAATTTCTTGTGGTAGCAGAAAAAGATGGCGGCTAGGGCTGTTTTCGTTTTCAGCAAAACAAGAGAGAGAGAGAGAAGAAGAAGAAGAAGAAGACGTTTGTTTTGTGGCTCCTATTTTCGTGTGAATCACCATTGGATTAGGGTTTCGAGCATAGCCAATATATGTTCGAAAATCCACTGAAAATCTAAAATTCTAAAACAATTAGAATTTCCTAATTGTAATTTGGAAATATCAAGTTTTCACAATTACAACTTGGACCACAAATTATAACTAATTATAATTTGTCCACAACAACTTCTTTTTTTTTCACAATTAACCCCATTATGTTATCAAATAACATCTTGAGTATATAATCCTCTATTATGTGTGACCTATTAGGTTTCCCAGTCAATTGGTAGCGAACATGAATTAATCAAACGTCTTTGAGATTAATAATCCATAATTAATTAGAATTAATCCTATTAATTCTAATCAGGATTGGTTTATTAATTCATCAATTAATAAACCCATATTCCCAGATAATGAGCTGTATCTGGCAACATATCATGACCACCCAAGAGTCCAGGAAGTCAAGTGGCTTGACATGAACCCTTTAATAACAAACTTCAGTGTAATTCACTCCTTTTACTATACAATATTTTATTCGGTTTGGAGTACGGAATTAGTGCCAACTCCCTCCAGAATTAATTTTAGCCCAAATACAATAGTAGTTGTACCAAGAACCTACTACTCTAGATGCGTATTAATTCGACCTATTTCCAATACACAATCGCCTTGCCAAGGACTTTCCGAGTAGTAATTCCTACAAGTGGCTGTGAGATATTCGCCCTTACCATTAGGAGTGGTGAATCATTTATTGACCTTCTCAACTACTTTCGTTTACCTCACAATGTACCTAATATCCATCCCATAGGCGGCCCTCGATCGAGCTCCGGGGATTGGAATCAAAGTATAAAGCTCAGCAAACAAAGTACCTTGGAGATCTCAAGTCTAAGGATACTTGCATGTTTGCTATATTGAGATTATATCACTGGTACTAAATAGTTATCCATGTGATTATCTCAAAGCTAGGTCATCCAATGAACTTGTTCCATTGACAATCATCCATATGTTATTTTTGAGTATCTCAATACTCACGGTTATGAGAACCACCGCTTGATCAAATCAGGAAGTCTAACACATGCTAGTCTTAACGCATTAATGATGTCCTGTCTCATTAATACTATGACTAGGGACTATTTAAGTACTAACACCATCCAGTGTAGTAGAAATCTCATACCATGATTTCCTTAATACAGTGTTGTACTAGGAACTTTATCAAACAGTTATATTACTTAAAGTAAACAAAAGAAACTGTAAGATAAATAATGTCTTTTATTAAAATAAAATGTGTCATATATAATGTATAGATGATTGCCTCTAGGGCACAACATTAACATTTCGTACTTATGCTTCGGTCGACGATGCATCCAAAAGGTAAGTCCAAAATGGCACTTTTTCAGGTAGAAATGATTTGTCACAGTTTACAGGATTTTGGACGAATCTTTTGGATGCAGTATTATCCAAACTACTCAATCCAAAATTCTGAATTTAATACTTTGAAATCTTTTTCTTTGTGTGCGTCAAAGTAGAAATTAATTGGATTATAAGGTAAAGAGACATAGGAATTTACAAGAAATACCTTAACAATGATTCCTAGTCTAAAGATCTTCCACAAGGACTTCTTGGTATGCAATCTCTTAAGCATGGTCTTCTACTTGATCACCCATTTTTAGATTCCATTGCTCAAGACTTGCTTAGAAATCTTATTTGCACGCCTGAGGTCAAACATGTCCTATTACATATAAATCACACAAGTTAGTTCTCATCAATGTTTGTCATAAATCAAAACGTAGTAGAATGCCCTTAGGGCTAACAATCTCTCCTTTTTTGGAGTGATGACAAACTTGATAGGATTGTGATACAAAAACAACGATTTGCACAAAACGAACATGTTAGACTGAGAGAATTAAGAATATTTTTCAATGAAGTTTAATCTCTATTTATAAGACTCAAAGAGTGCTTATGAGATTAAGATAGAAAATTAAAGCATATACTCACAAGCATAGCTCAATGAGCTTATGACCCAACCTACCTCCTTATTCTCCTTCCTTTTGCCAAATAATTATTCCATAAAGAAATAACTGATTCAATGATTTTTATAAGGAGATATAGCAGGCAAGTTATATGATGAGATGCTCTCCTTTAATATTTGCATATTTAAATATTTGTAAACGAGAGAGAAATAGAAATCAATTTTGTATGTCTGAAATGTACGTCCAAAACATGAGTATGAAACCTTTTTTTTGAATGTGAGTTTTGGATGTCCAAAAGGTGTGCATCCAAAACAGTATGAATTTATATAAGAAAAACATTTTTGGACAAGATTTTTGGATCAAGGAAATATGAGTCCAAAACTCCCCCTAACATAATGCACGAGATAATGGATTTTTCAGAATCTTAAAGAGTTTTGATCATAAAGGAAGCAATCTATTTGATTGAAATTTTTATCAATGAAATTATTATAGAATCATATTAATAACTTAAAAATATCTTATCAATTTAGTCTCAAAGATACCTTAATTACAAAAAGAGTATTTTTGGACGAAATTTAGGATACCAAACTAGTGTCTAATTTGGATATCAACAAACTAAGATCAGAGATGATTAATATTCATATCAAGCAGTTCAACCAAAAATATCAAATTAAAGCACAATGTTTCCTTCAAGTAAATTTACTACTCAAGGACTATCAGACAAACGTCAATCAGTTATGCATTATTAACAATTAGGAACAAAGAGCATAGCATTCCATCACATAGATAGATAATCAAATAAATCAGTAGAGTAATCACAGCCCAGTCGACAGAGTTAATTGTAATGCTCATAATTAGTAGAATAATCACTTATAACACTCACAATTATTAGCAGAATCGTATGCGGAAAACCATCCCAACATTTCCCAACAGAAACTACCCAATCATATCCCTTATGTAGATACTATCCCAATATTTTCCAGCAGAAACTATCTAATCATATCTAGTCAGTTTATGTTTTCTCCCCTTTTGTCATCAATCAAAAAGAAGAATAACAGAGAAGAAGCAGAAGAAATAGAATATATATATATATATAGAAATAAAGTATTCATAATTTAGGCAGATAGGCTTGGGCATAAGTAAAGACTGAAAAGTAAATTGTTCACGATGGCAGAGAGAATTGAGGGTAGTCAGGTTAGAGGTCAACTGAAGAACATTCTGCCAAACTGGTCTTCTTAGGAAATGTGAATTGTTTCAGTTTTTGATCCTGCATCCTTTCGAGAGTGTTGACCAGCAATCCTGCTAGATTTCCTCTTTACCACAACATGCTTCTGTGTCTTTCCAGATGAGACATGTTGTTTAGAGGAGGCAAAATGTGCTACAAGTTCTTGAATCGGGGATTTTTCCTTGGTTTGCATAGTAACATGCACTTCCTCTGCTCCAGGCTATTCTTGTTCAGTCTCTTCATCAATAACTAGTTCTTTTTCTATTGCCTTTGCTTGAGCAGATACTATAGGTGCAGACACCAGGTCATCTGTTTTTGCTTTCTTTTCCACTACTGACAGTCTATTGCCAAGATTTTGAAGTTCTGAATTGAGGCTATCCAGTTTGACAACCAATGAGTTAATAGCGTCCAAAATACTTTCAAATTGTCCATTATCCTTTCATTTCCTTTAGCAGAGGATTCTTCTTGAGGATCTTCCTCAAATTTTCTTTTTGCCCCAACAGAAGGGGCAATCCTTCCTTTTGCTTTTATTTTCATCAGTCTTTCTTTTTCTTCACCTTTCGTATCTCGAAACAACTTCCATTTATTGCCCATTCTCACATATCCCATTCTCTCAAAAGAATCAAAGCTATAAACATTCATTTTTTATGGGGCACAGGGAACTGAATTTAAATCAACATTAAAATATCTAAAGACCTTTGTTAATAGATTTCCAAATGGCAAGGCTTTTCTAGAAGTATTTCTTGATTGCAGCAACAACTTGGCAGCTAAAAACCCAAAACTAATTTGCCTTCCCTTTGCCAAAGCTAATATAATTACCATCTGCAAAATATTTATGGAGGCCTTATGACCAAAACTCGACACCACCATGGTAGAAACCATATGGTGCAAGATCCTCTCTACTCTATTCAGCCATTTAGTATTTCCGTTACTTGAATTCTCAAAACTTCTTCCTACAACAAATATTTCTTCAAATTTCTTTAACTCAAACATGTTATTTCCCTGTGGAAATTTATTTAATTCAAAATATTGAACCCCTCTATCCCTTACTTCATAGATTCTATTCAGTAAACGATGATCAAATTCAATGTCCTTACCTCTAACTCTAGAAACATACCAATGAATCATAAATCCCCCCCTCCCCCCCCCCCCCGCGTCTCCTCAAGACATTCTTTCCTCAAATTGGCATAAAATTTCCAAGCAAGTGGGGTATATAATTTTTCATCAATAGATAGTAAACTGTCCCAACCAATATGCTCAAACATATCTAACACATTTGAGAGATTCAGAAAGGACAATGGATTAACACGATATCCAGAAATAACGGTTCTATTTCTAGAAACCCAGTCATTGTAATCATATTCACTCTTAGAATCAATAAATCAGAATACCTGATTTTTGAAACTTACTTGTTTTGGTGAAAATTTTGAAGAATCATAATGTGATGCCGAGAAGTCTAGTTATGGTGAAACTTCTTTTCCTTTTGCTTTGTTCAATGTTGAACCCTTCTTCTTCATCTTTGGATACATTTTTTGTATCTTTTTGGGTTTTGGTGTAAATGATTTTTTTTTTTTTTTGTCATTGAAAAGATTAGGGCTTTTAGACTATTGGTTGTTTGGAGAGGAATAACTCAAAGAGTTATTGGAAGATGGAGTGTGTCGGTTACAGAGATTTGGAGGAGAGAAGAAACGAAGTCCTTTGAATGTCAAGAGAGTTGTGATACAAAGAACATTGAAAAGATAAATTAACACAGAGATTTAGAGAAACTGTGTTGAGAAAAGCGCAGGCCCTTTTTGAAATTCAAAAATTGAAATATGGAAGCAGTTATTTTAAAAGGGAAATATGAAGTATAAAAAATAATTATGTTTTGGATTTCGACCCAAACCGAAATAATCATCCAAATGGAAATTTTTAGGAATGAGTTTTGGAGGTGGGTTTTGGACTCAAATACTGCGTCCAAAAACTTTGTTGGTGCGTTTTAGATATAAACATTGGGTCCAAAAAACATCATCTTCACTAAACCTGCAAAATAACGAAAACTTGTGCAACCAGGTTAGTTATGTGAATTTTGTAATTCCCAAACCTCTTCTCAAATTGTTGAATCTTTCTTCAGCCAGAGGTTTTGGGTTTTGTAAAAATATTGGCAAGTTGTTCATAGTTGAAATATATTCAACACACACATTGCCTTTAAGTATATGATCACAAATAAAATAATATTTAACTTCTATATGCTTTGTCCTAGAATGTTGAATAGGATTTTTTATTAGATTGATAGCACTTGTATTGTTACATAATATAGGTACGCAATTAAAGTTAAGACCAAAATCAAGTAATGTATTCTTCATCCACAAAATTTGTGCACAACAATTGCTGGCTGCTATATATTCGGCCTTAGTTGTGGATAAGGATACACAAGCTTACTTTTTGCTGTGCCATGACATTAGAAAGTGTCTAAGAAATTGACAATGGCCATTTGTGCTTTTTCTTTCCACTTTACATCCTGCATAGTCTGTATCAGTATATCCTATAAGATCAAATGTGTTAGTATATGGATACCATAAGCTATAATCATATGTGCCGATTAGATATCTAAAGATGTGTTTTATTGCACATAGGTGCGATTTCTTTAGACATGATTGAAAATGGGCACAAAGACATACTAAAAACATAATGTTAGGCTGGCTAGAAGTAAGATAGAGTAAGCTTCCAATCATACCTCTATACTTATGTTCATCTACCTTTTTACTCTTTTCATTTTGGTCAAGTTTTATAGAAGTACTTATAGGTGTGCAGATTTCTTTGGCTTCGTTCATACCAAATCTTTTGAGCAACTCTTTGGCATACTTAGCTTGATTTATAAAGATTCCATCCTTAGTTTGCTTAATTTGCAGCTTGAGGAAGAAGTTTAGTTCTCCCATCATGCTCATTTTAAATTCTTGTTGCATTATCTTAGCAAACATCTTGCACAAAGAGTCATTAGTAGCACAAAAAATGATATCATCAATATAGATTTGAACAATTAATAGATCATTGGATTTTTCAGACTTGATGAACAAGGTAGTATTAATCAAGCCTCTTGAAAAACCATTTGAAATCAAGAATCCACTAAGTTTCTCATACCAAACTCGTGGAGCTTGTTTTAACTCATAAAGAGCCTTAGAAAGTTTGAAAACTTGATTTGGAAAGTGCTCATGAATAAAATATGGAGGTTGTTCAACATATACTTCCTCCTCAATAAAACCATTTAGGAATGCACTCTTAACATCCATTTGATAGAGCATGAAATTTTTGAAGGAAGCAAAAACAAGAAGCATTCTTATAGATTATAGTCTTGTAACGGGAGTAAATGTCTCATCATAATCAATGCCCTCTTCTTGATTGAAACCTTAGGCGACCAATCTAGCTTTATTTCTAATTACAGCTCCGTTTTCATCAAGTTTATTTCTAAATACCCATTTAGTTCCAATAACAGGATGATTAAGTGTTCTAGGAACAAGTTTCTAAACTTGATTTCTTTCAAATTGGTTTAATTCTTATTGTATAGCAATAATCCAAAATTCATCATGCAGTGTTACATCAATATAGTTAGGTTATATATTTAAGAGAAGAACAAAGTTATCTATGAAATACCGTCTAGTTTTAACTTCATAGCTTGGATCACCAATGATTTGTTCTTTGGAATGACCTGTTTTGTATTTCCAATCATTTGGTAATTAATGATCTGTAGAATCTTCAGTTTGTTCCTTTCCTTGTTTAGCTTGTTGTTCTTCAATTTCTTCTTCTTTTGCATGAGTATCTAGCGGTGGAGCTTTGAGTTTGTCTTTTCTTACTTCTTTTAAACCTCCTACATCATCATCATCTTTCATTGGAGCATAAATAGTAGTTTCATCAAATGCAACATGTATGGATTCTTATACACATAGAGTTCTTTTATTGTACACTCTATATACCTTTTTATTAAAAGAGTATCCAAGAAATATGGCCGCATCAGATTCGCTATCAAATTTCCCAAGATTATCTTGGGTATTAAGGATAAAACATTTGTAACCAAACACTTTAAAATAAGAGATTGATGGGGTTTTGTCAAACATAAGTTCAAAAGGTATTTTTCTCAAAAACGATTTCAGCATAACTCGGTTTACTATATAGTAAGTTGTATTAACAGCTTTAGCCCAAAAGTATTTTAGAAAGGCGTTTTCACAATGTATGGATCTAGTCATTTCTTACAATGTTCAATTTTTCCTCTCAATAACACCATTTTGTTGATGTGTTTTGGCTACTAAAAAATTGTGAAGGACTCCATTTTCATCACAAAAGTGTGTAAATTCATTATTACAAAATTCTTTATCATTATCACTTCTAATAGAAATCAATTTGCATCTAATAGAGTCTTGGATGGGTTTGATCAGTTTCAAAAATTCAGAAAAGGCTTCATCCATTTGTCCAATAAATAAAGTCCAAGTAAATCTAAAAAAATCATCAACTAGCACATATGCATACTTTTTACCGCCAAGACTAATAGTCCTTATTGGTCTAAACAAATCTATATAAATTAATTCAAGAGGTTTTGAGGTTAAAATTATTTTCTTAGGTTTAAAGGAAGTTTTGATTCGCATTCCGAATTGGCATGCATCTCAAATTTTACTTTTATCAAACTTTATTTGGGCAACCCTCTAACAAGCTCTTTTCAGGACAGTTTGTTTAACAAATCAAAAGACACATGACCTAATCTTCTTTGCCAAAGATAACCATCATCGTCATGTATGGAGAGGTATCTAATACCATGAGTTATAAGGTCATTTAGATAGAATGCATATACATTTCTAACACGGTTGGCAACAAAGATTGTTTTAAGATTTGAGCTATCTAGGATAGAACAAGAATCATTTTCAAAAATGACTTTACAGCCATTATCACATAGTTGGCTAATGCTAAGCAAATTATATTTCAAATCATCTATTAGTAATACTTGTTTTATAATGGTTGCAGAACCGTTACCAATGTTACTAATGCTAAGAATCTTTCCTTTCTTCTAGTCTCCAAAAGTAACGAATCCTTTATTTATGGTGTGTACATGTTCTAACAAGGATGCATCTCCAGTCATTTGTCTTGAACAACCGTTGTCCAAGAACTACTTGGTGAAGCTCAAAGACTGTGCCTATAGGTGAGAAGGAGGAGTGATTTTTGGTACCCACACTTTCTTGAGTCCATGGAGGTTAGTAGAATTTTCTTTGATTTTCCAAAAGGTTATTCCATCAGATTCCACTTTATTTTAATAAGATATCTTGATTCTATATGTCCTAATTTTTCACAATATGTGCATGCTTTTGTGTCGTGTAACATGAGACAGTTTTAACAAATCGAGGCTTGTGAATTTTTTCCTTATTCTCATGTCTATATCCTAAGCTATTTTGATTTCCAGCTTGATGTTGAGTTCCAAGTAATTTTTCCAGGTTGCTTTTCCTATTTGTGAATTCTTCAATACATGTGGTAAGGTCATTGACTCTATTTTTCATGTAATCAAAAGTGATAACCATACTTTCAAGAGTTTGAATTCTATCATACAAACTTCTATTTTCTAGAGATACATACTGTAAAATAGTCATGATCATATCTTTTGCAATAATAGCACTTATATATGACTCAAGAGACATTTTGTTCTCACTCAACAACTTTTCGTTCTCATTTATCAAACAGTTAATATTCAATTTCATTTCTTTATTTTTTCTGGACAATTTTTTTAGTTCATGGAACTAAAAAAATTAACAACTTATTTGGATCATCATGCTGTTCAGTCATAGATATAAGCAAATTAGACATGAAATAGTTGAGTTTACCTCGTTTTCCATGACCATAAAGCATATGTTTGCAGTTTCATTTTAAGAATCTTCTTCTTCAAACTTAGCCTATTTAGGTCCCAAGTCCCCATCAATCATTTTCCTTTCTTTGCCTTCAACTCCTTCTTCTTTTTAATCATTCTGCCTTTCTTTCCTTTTGCAACTAGAAAATCAACAATGAAGTGTTCAGTGCTTTTGCATTCATAACATTGAAGCTTGAAAGCTGAGGATTGTCTTTTCCTTTTTGTGAACTTCTTTCCTCTTTTGAAGTTTCTTTTGTTGAATATCCTTCTAAATTTTTTACTATCATTGCCAGATCTTTATTGCCTACTTCTATTCCATCACTACTGTCAGATTGACTAGTTTCTTCATCCTCCTTTTCAGCTTTCAGTGCTATTCCCTTTTCACCTTTATCATGATCATCGAATTCCTGAAACCTTTTAAGTTTCATTTCATGTGTTAGAAGAGAGCCGATCAACTCTTCGGTTGGTAAGGATTTTAAATCCTTGGATTCTTCTACTATAAGAGCTTTAGGCTACTAGCTTTTAGGTAATGCATCTAGAATTTTTTGGTTTTGTTCTCCAAGAGAATAAACCTTCCCATTGGCTTTGAGACTATTTGTAATATTTGTGAAACTAGTGAACATATCAATGATGCTTTCATTGTGCATAATTCACAATCATTAATTAGAAGCCCAAATTTTGATTCTTTAACTTGGTTTGTCCCCTCATGGGTGACCTCAAGTAATTTTCACATGTCATGGGTTGAATCACAAGTACTAACTCGATTATATTGAGTCGCATCTAGTGTAAAGCATAAGATGTTCATAGCCTGAAAATTCAATGTCATCTTAGCATTATCTTCAACATTAAACTCGTCATTTTGTTTAGGCATTTTTACCCCATCAACAACTTTTGACAGAATAAAAGGACCTTCTTCAATCAAAATCTACAACTCAAATTTGATTGAACACACATAGATTTTCATTTTGTTTTTCCAGAATGTGTAGTTGTTTCTATTGAATAAAGGAGGTTGATTTGTTAAAGATCCTTCAACATATGGAAGAGAGGATAAACGTGCATGAGGATCTTTCCTACAAGGTTGTTAAACCAAGAATATGCAGACCAAGCTCTGATACCAAACAAAAAACCTTAGAGGGGGGTGAATAAGGTTTTTGGCAAACTAAAATTTTCAAGTCGTATGATATACAGAATATTAATGATTTTCAAATTTCTTGGACCAATTTCTTAGCAATAGAGAAAGCTATCCAAGGAAACTTTGAGAAATATCCAGATTCAGACTAAGGTAAGAAATACAATGCAGTTAATGTTGTATGTAGGAAAATGAGACACAGAATGTATAGTGGTTCGATGTACTAAGATCTACATCCACTACCTTAAGCTCACACTTAAGGATTTTCAACCAAATTTCATTTACTCAACTTAATGAAATTAAACTGCACCAAATACAAGAGAGGATCACCACACTTGGTTTTTCAAAACCTCTCAACCAAACAATGAAATCAAGGTTCACCCCAAATGGGTTTTACACCATAACCTTGTAATACAAAAGAGATTGAATATCAATAAAACAGTAAAAGCTCACTTATTTGAGCAGATGTGTACCAAGGAAAAAGCACAAACACATTTACCTTTTAGACACAATTTGAATTCACTTTGATAAAGAAAAAATTTCTTTTCTATAGAGCAATAGTGTTTCTTAGAAGGATACCACAAAAATCTTATGTCAAATCAAGTTTAGAGGCTTTATATAGAGCCATAAAGTGAAGTACCGATGGCTATAAAATGGCTATAATTTTTTTGTTATATTTACCCGTGTTTTGTACTTATATTTTAGACAACGATACATCTGAAAGGTAAGTCCAAAATGGCACTTTTTCAGGTAGAAATGATTTGTCATAGGTTATAGGATTTTGGATGAATCTTTTGGATGCAGTATTATCCAAACTACTCAATCCAAAATTCTAAGATTTAAAACTTTGAAATTTTTTTCTTTGTGTACTTCAAGGTAGAAATCAATTGACTCATAAGGTAAAGAGACATAGAAATTTACAAGAAATACTTTAATAATGATTCCTAGTCTAAAGATCTTCCACAAGGACTTCTTGGTATGCAATTTCTTAAGCATGGTCTTCTATTTGATCACCCATTCTTGGATTCCATTGCTCAAGAATTGCATAGCAATCTTATTTGCATGCCTAAGGCCAAACATATCCTATCACAAATCGATCACATAAGTTAGTCCTCATCAATATTTGTCACAAGTCAAAACATAGGAGAATGTCCCTAGGGCTAACATAGTCTATATGGACTATTCCTGGAAGTGGACAAGTAGTAAGTTTGGATTGAGAGATAGAGGAGTATTTTACCCAGTAAGTCGATCACCCACTACATGGTGATGCCAGATTTCATAGTGCCTTGTTATAATATAGGGTTTAATAGCAAAGGGCTATGATGTTAGGTTTCCTAGCCTACCTATTTTATAAGTGGTTATTTTCCTAAACTGTACAGTTATGTTATCACGTGAAAGTATGCATAACAGGGCCTATATATATCTATATTTTCCATGCTATTTAGGGTGATTCTGGGATGTTTTTTATGTGATAGCTAGCCCATTCCTTTACTTTTTGATGAAATTGAGATAATTGGTTGTAGAAAGGTTTCTCTAGCTTTTGTGCAGAAAATTATAGAATTTAGAGTTTAATTGTGGTATTCTAGTGTTAAACCAGCACTAGCCCAAGGTGTTTGAACCCGTCCTGGTGTAATTCTAGAGAAACAAGGCGAAATAAGGAAAAACAAAAGGAAATCAGGCACAAACAAAGCTAAACCAGCACCGACATTGAGGAGCTAGGCCGTTATCGGCTTTTTACTTGTTATATGTTTGTTTAAGCAGAATTGAAAAATTTTCCAAGAAGTCTTTTGGTATTTGACTTGTACACGACCTTGAACTTCTAGGCAATGTTTTTGGCAGTCTAGAAAGCTATAAATATAAGGAAAGCACAAGAAAAACATGGAAAATTTAGGGATTAAACTGAAAAATCAAGATTAAAAGAGGAATTCATCAACTGGAGCTTTGCTTTGAGATAGTTTTCAAAAGGTGAAGAAGAGAGCTTATCTATGAGTTCTATCTTAATCCTTTATTTTCTTTTTCTTGAATAATGATAAGGTTAATGTTTTAATTGTACATATAGGATATTTTTGGATTCATAATTTTTGTATTGATTTTAACTTTTTAATCAATTAATTGTTATTTTTGGCATTTAATTACTTATTTTATTTGACGAATTGATTAATTATTTCTTCATTCTAATTAACTTGCAAAAGAGGTTAGGAGTGATTTCAATTTAATTAATTTCATATTTGCTATTTCTTAACTGGATTGCAAAAGAAAGTTAAGAGTAAGAACTTAAGTAATGAAAGATTAGATGATTTCACTTACAATATTGGATCATTGGCTAATTTCATGTTTACACCACCTAGGATATAGGGTTATTTGTTAAGCATTGAATTTATGCATCTTTTGCATGAATTAATAAGATAGTATATATCCACGAATTTAATTAGAAGATAATAAATCCATGAATTGCAAATGAAATAGTTCTAATTTATTCTTTCATAATGCCAGGATAATGATTAATTAAGAGAATTGCTAGTCAATCATTGTTATATCTTTAAGGATTTCATTCTACTTACATA
Source organism: Voacanga thouarsii (assembly GCA_026120185.1). Taxonomy (NCBI): domain Eukaryota; kingdom Viridiplantae; phylum Streptophyta; class Magnoliopsida; order Gentianales; family Apocynaceae; genus Voacanga; species Voacanga thouarsii. The sequence continues at coordinate 1,567,356 of JANUWF010001774.1, forward strand.
TCTTATCTCCTATGTTTTGTATATATTTATTTGTTTATTTTTCCTTTGTTTTCTTATGATTAAATTGGTTGTTATATTAGACAAGGGATGAAAAGTAATTAGTATGTACTTGTTCCTTGAGGATCAATATTCGTTAATCCCCTACACTATATTTTGCAATGAATGCACTTTCTCATATGCACGATTTGGGGTTAATATTTTAATTAAAACTTGATTGGAAATGTATTTAAAAATGAATAATTTTATTTATTCAAATTTAACGTATCAAGTTTTTGGCATCATTGCCGGGGAGCAATATCATGAAAGCTTGAATTCTATTAATCTATCCATATAAACATGCATCTATGTTTTTCTTGTAATTAGAGGCTATATCTTGTTGTTCATATAATTTTGTGGACTACTTTATGAATTGTTGTATTGTGTATAATATTTTTTTTTATTAACAACAATATGCATTCATGTGACTAATAGAACATTATGCTAAATTTTAGTATGTAGAGAATAAAATTGGTTGGAATTTATCTGGGGTGAACAAAAAGCAGAACCCTGTCACAAGGGATAATACCACTGCCACTAGAAAGGTTACCCAATATTGGGATAATGACATCATGATCACAACAAGGGCAATCAAATGCTTTGGAATTGTGCTTGAGAAATTTGCAAAAACCAGGATTGAACGATTCTAAGAGATTAAGAATTTTGAGACTACGGTTCAGAACATGGAGAGACGAATCTAGTTTTAAACTATTTTGGTGAGGAAACCGAAAGGACAAACATTTTGGTCACTAGTGGGTCAAATATTAAAGTAGAGTCAGCAGCCACTATTTTTCAAAGTGGTAAAGAACTGATTGAAACACTGTAAGACAACCAGCGTTGGCCCAACCAAGAAAACCGACACTGGACGATGCCTAAAGGGATTCTTGAAGAACACAGAGTTGAACCGGTATCGGCCCATGAAATTGAACCGGCACTGATTTAACCGTGGACGCCAGGGGATGAGGAAAAAATATTACTAGTTTTTAAACCCCTAATTCTTTACCCCACTAGAACACACAAAGTAAAAATGGATGAGCAAGTTGGTAAATTTTTAGAAATTTTTAAGAAATTGCACACCAACATCCCACTCATTGAAGCTTTGATGCATATGCTTAAATATGCAAATTCCTCAAGGACATTCTTGCAAACAAACAATTTATCCACTGTGGTATTGAGTAGAGAGTGCTCAACCATCTTCCAAGGCTAAGGGAGCTAGCCACAATAGGAAAATAATTCAGGGAGTTTTTTTATTCCTTATCTTATTAGTAGTCTTACATTTGGCAATGCCATTGATAGGGGCTAAAATTACCATTATTTTTCTAGTTATTTGACGTTGTTTTGAGATGCTTTTATTACAATAACTAGGCATATTCTTTTCTATTTGACATTTTTCTTGTAAAAGTGTTTTTGACAAATTTGTACAGATTTAAGTTATATTCGAGCAAAAAGTGAACAATTCCAGAAAGTACTTGGCACTAAGCCTAGCCAAGGTACCAGGCGCTAGGTTTATTCTGGTTAAGCATGGGAAACCAAGCAACTTTTAGGAAAAAAAATAGAACAAACCTGGCGCCAGGTCTGGCAAGTAGACTAGGTGTCGGGTCCATTCTGTCCGGCCAGTGAAAATAGAGCAAAAATCTAGAGGAAGAATAGATTATACCTGGCACTAGGTGGGTCGAAGTGACTCGGCAACAAGCCTCTTTTGGAAGGCAAAAATCCTTTATACAAATTTAGGAATTTTCCAATGGTTTTGGTATTTTCCTAATCCTACACAGCCAACACTTTCCAAACCACAAATTTAGCAACCAAGAGGCCTATAAAAACAAGAGAAAACATAATAGAGATATAGAGAGATAGAGGTGTGGTGTTAGGGATATACCCTAAAGTCAATTTGTACTTATACTATTGTCATTATATTTTATATAATAATATGAGGTTTTCCTTTCCATGAATAGTGTATTTTATTTTGTGGTCATCAAGTACATAACTTGATAGTAAAACCTTACATTGAATACAATGACTATTCTAAAACTATCCCTGATCGATTATTATTATTATTGGAACAATAATAAATTAAGATTAGTATATTTATGACTTAATGGCTATGTATTACTGGTCATGGATATTTGTGATATCAAGTCAAAACATAAATAAATGTTACAGAACATTGTATTGGACATGACCCACTATGAGAGTACTTCAGCAAACATGTCATAAGTACTTTCTAGCCATAATAATATTAAAAGTCCTTCGAAATTTTCTACTTGATAAATTCTATATTTTGACATTGTCTAAAATTGTCTTTAACCAGATAATAAATTAGACTACTGTTCGATATAGAATAAATCAAGGAGAGGAATATGATTGATAGTGAAGGAATTTATCCCTCTCAATTATGGGAGAGATATCCACGAGCCCCTTGATAAGTTAGACTATTAAAATACATTACTGTGCTCAAATATATCAATTTAAGATATTGATATAATTTGTTTGAACATTTTACTATGAAATCAAGAAATAATTGATTAATCTTAATAAGGATGACATGTTCCATGCCTTATGCTTAATCTGGATATCGTGTAACAAAAGGACAAAATATAAAATTATGGTTTGGTTCAAAGAGATCACTGATTTTCATTTAACCAGGATAGTTATAATGTTTTGCTAGAAACGTCTTATAACTTGTGGGCAATTTAAATATGATTTGGGCACACTGTCAATGTTAAATAAACCTATAGGGTCACACAATAAGTGAACTTGTTAGATTATTTTTTTGGTAACCAGATTCGATGAATCTGGAAATATGTCTAAGTTAATTGAACCTAGAAATTTTATCAGATACAATAAATTTGGAAATATGTCCACATTCGATGTATTTGGATGATGTCCAGATTATAAGAATCTAACTCGGTAAATTAATTAGTTAAATTACAGAGATAATGGCAGAATCTTATCATATCAGTTTTAATTTAATTTGAATTTAAATTAAAATATGATAAGATATTATCATAGTTGAACTCTAAGAGGTTCGGGGGGCTTTTTAAGAAAACCCTAGCCGTCTTCTCAGGAGTCCCGTTTTGTTAAAAAATATTTGTGCCTCCATTCACTAGAAAAATAAGCCTCTCAAACCTTAGACACTAACACTCTCGGGGTAATGAGTTAGTTCGCTGTGTGTATCCGATAGAGGATGTTCGCACACTGCAACGTCTAGTGATCGTTCGGGTTGCACGTATGATAGCACAATTAGAATCGAAAGATCTCAATTACACTGAACAGAGGTAATTTTGTAAACCTTTAGATCATCTTAATCGTTTACTTAGGTCATCGGAAGGGATTCATGGATGTTTTTCGCGTTTAAGAGTCCACAAATCCTAACAGGTGGATCCAAGAGCATAAATTAAAATCACTCATTAAAGGAGGAATTCACCCAATCAAGGAGGATTGTTCAAGAGAGTCTTTAAAGGTGAAGAAAGAGGCGTGTCTATCAGTGCTTTCTTTAATCTATGTTTTTTTTTCTTAAACAATGATGTATTCAATGTTTGAATTGTAATTTAACTTTATTTTGGGATTCATGATTTTGTGTTAATTTGGTTATTTGATCAATTCTTTATCATTTTTTATATTTGATTACTTGTTATCATTGGTTATTAATATAATTTCTTCTAATTAACTTCGACAAAACGATGTTAGAAGTTTCGTTGCATTGATTTTGTATTTGTTAAATCTTAATGGACTTGAATGGCGAAGTTAAGATTATAGGACTGAGTGATCAAAGATTAAGTTGATTTTGCCTTGACAAAGGGTTATTAGCTAATTTCATGCTTTTAAGGAATTGAGCTTAATGCATGTTTTGGTTATATTAGCTTGATTGACAAATTTGTTAATATTAATCAAAAGATAGTAATCTATAGATTGACAAACAAAGTGGAATTTATTTAAATAGATTCATGACTTCGGAAATGATTGAATTTTACTTTATATTCCTTCATGATGCCAAGATGATAATTAATTACGAGAATTGTTAGTTGGTTCATTATCATGTTTTCTAGGATAATTGTTTACATTGCATATTTTCACAGGCTTGAGTTGTATATATTTCTTTATTTTTCTTTTTATTATTTTCTCACTTTATTTGCATTGGTTAAACAATGAATAAAAAGTAATTAGTGCGTACTTGTTCCTTTGATGATCGATACTCGTTAATTTTCTATACTATGCTTGTGGTGAGAATACTTGTTCATATATGTATTTTTGGATTAATATTTTAATTAAAACTTGACGAAGGGATGGATTTAAATTTGATTATTTTTATACACAAAAAATTTACGCATCAAGTTTTTGGTACTATTGCCGGGGAACAATATCATGAAAGTATGGATTTTGTTGATTTAACCATGTTTATATGTTTATATATCTATATGTAAATATGTGAATATATAAATATGTTCCTTGTACGAATTGTGTCATATTTTATTTTCTTGTATACTTGTAATTTAATGTCTCTATACATTGTAATTTCTTATAACTTAATTTGTAAACATATTCTCATTGTCTAACTTATAAATTCTATAATCTCACTATTTTTTATCTTGTGTAGACCTTGCTCTTAGTTTATGACCCGACGATCCAAAGCCAACATAGTAGATCTCGATTCGAAGAATCGAGAGAACCTACACCAAGGTCCGAACGGTTATAAGTAAAAGGGTAAGGATAGATATAGAGATAAATCAGCCCAACAATGGTGGTAATGGTGGAGTTACCAGGCAGATTATGAATAACTTTGTAAAATCTGCAATCTCATGTACGGGCTCTAGTATCCCAAGGCCTAGGATAAAGGCCAACAATTTTGAAATAAAATCCAACATAATCTAAATGATCTAGAATATGGTCTAATTTTGATGGGTTACCTAAGGAGGATCCTAATGTCCACCTTGCAAGCTTTCTAGAAATTTGTGACACATTTAAAATGAATGGGGTTTCTGAGGATGCCACTAAACTAAGACTTTTCCCCTTTTCCGTGAGAGATCAAGCAAAATCGTGGTTAAAATCTTTATCCACCTGATCCATTACTACTTGAAATGTGTTAGCTAAAAATTTTTTTGCCAAATATTTCCCACCAGCTAGAACTTCCAAACTTAGGATTGATATTTTTCCCTTCCAACAATTAGAGACTAAAAACCTTTATAAGTGTTGGGAACAGTTTAAGGAAATGCTTCGAAAATGTCCTCACCATGGATTTGAGTTGGGCACGCAGATGCAAATATTTCACAGTGGGTTGAGTTTTGCTACAAGGCAATTAGTTGATGCATCTATATGAGGCTCCACCAATTCAAAAATCCTAGAAGAGGTATTTGATTTGATTGAAAATTTAACTATGGAAAACTATGCCTAGGGTAGTTCATGGTCTAGAGCTTGTGTACATAAAGTACACAAGGTGGATGTAATGGCTACATTAGAGGTAAAGGTGGAAGGACTCACACAAAAGATGGATCAACTGGAAATGCCTTTGTCCCAAGGGCAGGTAATGAGTGTAAGTTGTGATTTTTGTGAGGAATGGCATCCAAATCATGAGTGCTAATTTCCGGCGTTTGCAGGTAATGGTAGGCAAGGAAATGAGTATACTTGCTCGTATGTGTATTTTCTAATTAATGTTTTAATTAAAACTTGACTAAGGGATAGATTTAAATTTGATGATTTTTATACATCCAAAATTTACACATTAGCTAAAGCTGACTTAGGTGCTAGGATAAATCTTTTACCATATAAAACTTACAAAAAGTTAGGCCTAGGTGAACTTAAACACACCAGAGTGAGTATTCAATTAGTTGACAGATCAATTAAATATCGTAGGGTTATAGTAGAATATGTGCTTGTTAAAGTAGATAGGTCTTAGTATTGTGCCCTAGAGGCAATCACTTGTACTATGTATATTGCAGAATAATTAATAAAAGAGGCATTCTTTATCTTTCAATTTGATTATTATATCTTAATATGTGCATAAACTATTTGATAAAATCCTTAGTACAACACAATGTTAAGAAAATTATGATAAGGATCCTGATGTGAGATTCCTACTACGCTATGTAGTGTTTGTACTTGAATAATCCTTAATCATAGTACTAATAAAATAGGACATTATTAATACACCAAGACTAGCACATGTTATACCCCTTGATTAGATCATGCGGTGATTCTCATAACCATGAGTGTTGTGATAGTCAGATTAATCAGTGGGTGCTTGTTATATGAACAAGTTCATTAGATGACCTAACTTATGAGATAATCACTTGGATAAGCTATTAAGTGTTAGTGATAAAATCTCATTATAGTAAGAGTGCAAATATCCTTAGACTTGAGATCTCTAATGTATTTTATTTATCGAGTGTTGTACAATGATTCTAATTTTTGGAGTCATACAAGGACTACCTATAGGATGGATATTGGGTATAATGTAAAGTAAATGAAAGTTACTGAGAGGGTCAATAAAGGATTTACCACTCCTAAGAGTAGGAGAATATATCTTAGGGCCGCTTGTAGAATCATTACTCATGAAGTCCTTGGCCAAGGCGACTATGTATTGAAAATGGTTCCAAATTTGATACACATATCAAGTAATGGATTTCTTGAACAAGTACTAAAATATTTGGGCCAGAATTAATAACATTCAAGATGGAGTTGATACTAATTCTATACTCTAGACCGAATGAGATATAGAATGGTGAAAGGAGTTTATTGCACTGGTTATTTGCTATTGAAAGGTTCATGTCAAACAACTTGACTTTCTGAACTTTTGGGTGATCAAGAGTTATTGCTAGATGTCGCTCTTGATCTGCTAAATATGAATTTATTAACTAAAAAATTAATAAATTAATCCTATATTTTATTTAGGATTATTAATTCTGAAGCTGTTAGAATTAATTCATATTATACTACCAATAAGACCAGAAAATCTAATGGGTCACACACAATAAAGGTTTGAATGCTCAATATGTATTATTTGATAATATTGTAGGGTTAATTAAGAAAAAATATATATTTATAGGTGAATTTTAAATTTGTTATAATTCATGGGACTTAGTTGCAATTATATAAACTTCAAGGGCTCAATTGTAGACATTGGATCTTGGAAGACTTAATTACAATTAACATAAATTCTAAAGAATATAAATATGGGAATCATTCTCTTTTGCAGACGTGAGTCAGATGTTCCTTCTTCATCCTTATTATTCTCCAATTAAAACCTAGCCTTTCATCTTCTACTAGCATAGTTTTTAGTGGGCTTTGTGAGCAATTCAACCTTGTGTGGATTACTTCTAGAGATAATCCCACTCTTGGATTGCAGTAGGGTGATTAGATGATCAAAACAAATAGATTTGGTTCTAGGGTTGGCGCAAGAAAATTTTTTATTTTTCTACTACAAAAGGTAATCCTCGTTTCCTTCTTCTATTCCCATTTTAATTATAAACACGTGATCCTTGGGCATGGATTTCATGGTTATTTTCGCTGCATTCTTATTTGATAAGGATGATGAAATCCCAACAGTGGTATCAGAGCTTTCGTGTTTGTGTTTTAATGGGTCTTTAATTGCTTTGAAATTGTTTCTGAGCATGTAACTGTATGATCATGGCTATTGTATGTCTACTGCTTTGTATGGCGTGTTTAGGTTTTCTATTTTGAAGAGTCTCTGGGTAATTGAAAAACGATAGATAAATTATTTCCGTGTGGGTTTGGTTTTTGCGTTATATTCTTCCTGCAATCAAGCTTTTGATTCAATAATTCAGATTGTTGTTTAAATTGTGATATAGATTACAGTTGGTTGTTAATATTGATTAATAATGCTTGAAATCAAAATTATTTTGAACGGTCTAAAAATCATTTTGCTATTCATGAAAAATTTACAGAACAATCCGGGGAAGAAGATGAATAGTGGTATTATGCTTACAGTTGCTTAAAATTTTTGCTGAATTTCTGCCTCCAGAGTATACCCGGTACCAAGTACATTTGACCCACCTGGTGCCAGGTGCACTCTGTTCTTCTCCTATTTTATGTGCTAGTCGTGTGCTGGGTACCTGCAACCCACCTAGCGCCAGGTGCACTCTGTTCTTACACTATTTTATTTCATAAAAAAAAGTTTTTTGATCTTTTCTAATTTTGAGAATAGGTTTTAATAATGATTAGAATTTATTTGAAACCCATGATTTTGGATTAAAATATTTTCAAAATTACATGAAGGACCTACAATTTTCTAAAATTTGATTTTGGCTCAGAACTTTCCAAAATTCAATTTTGGACTCAAATTTCTCCAAAATACTAATTTTGGATGATTGTGCATTAGATGTTTTATGCTGTATTTTAAGTACGTTTTATTGGCATGGTGGATGATTATGGATTAAGACCAAACTTATCTGTTCATACATCTTTATCGCTTTGTTTTAATTAAATAGGGCCCGCGCGTCCTGCCTTATCTCAAATTCTTGCGTAGTTTTCTTCTCATCTAACTCCCCTCGAATGTAACTCGAGGTTTCTTCCTTTTGAAAATTATATAATATTTTATATAGGCTAGATTGAGGTATAATTTTATTTATAAAATTTTGAAGATGGCAATCAAAATAAAACGAGATGGTAAGATATTCTACTTAATTCGTGCATGAACACATAGGATTGACTATATTAATTTTCTTGATGGCTTGAGGAAATTAATTTAGAGAGTCAATAACCATGCCACGTAATTGTTTATGACCATGTTTATCAATTTATGCTACTTATTGATAAATTGTATGTATGCCAAATGATGAGACAACTAAAAGGAATAAATTCCTCAAATAATATTAAATCCAATGTCTTCCATTAATATAGTAAGAATGAGATCTTTTTTTCGAGACTAGGTTGTTGGGCATTCCCAAGCTTGTTTGACATTTAGTATGTTCAAGCTATGGAATTTAATTCCTGATTAATGGGTTATGTTTAACCAATTTCTTTATCCCGGTTGGGATAACCCAAGCATAAAGAATATTAGAGATAAGGTTGAGATGGTATTAAATACTTTAATGATTAAAAGATATTAATCACCAAATAATACAGTAGTTACATTTGATGTAATTGGTATTGGATACCTACCATTGAACTTAAGAGTGGCTTGTTGGGTTAACCCAAGGTCATTCTTAAGGAATTTGAATACTGGTCTACTAGGAAAGCTTCTAACGGGTTTTCCTGAGTCAATAGTGGGGGCTATTGATTTGGGTAAGATAGTGGAATAAAAATATGTTTAATTAAAGGCCTAGTTATTTGCATATCATGAGCATATACATTTTCTAATTATTCTATCTTTACATCTAGGTCATTTGCATTATGTCGACGCACCTAAACCCACGTAACATATTGGAAACAAATAAGCTCATTGAATCAAACTATTTGGACTGGTATAGAAACTTGAGAATTGTTCTCAAGTCGAAAAAGTTGCTCCACGTGTTAGATGCTCTTATTCCACCACCTCCAGCCCGATATGCTCCTACTGATGAGCAGGTTGTGCACAAGAAGCATAAGGAGGATAGTGACACTGCATCATGTATTATGCTGGCGTCAATGACTCCTGAGTTACAAAAACAGCATGAGCATATGGATGCTCAAACTATTATCTTCTATCTTAAAAAGTTGTTTAACAAATAAGGTAGAACTGAGAGATATGACATCTCTAAGCAACTATTCTGTTCTAAGATGGTTGAGGGTGCTTCAGTGGCCACTCATGAAAAGCTTGGGTCTCTTGGTTTCGTAATGGTTCACGATTTAAGTATTGACTTAATTTTACAATCATTATCAAGTAATTTTTTACAATTTGTGATTAATTACCATATGAACAATATTGAAACCACCATACCTGATCGTATCAATTTGCTTAAGATTGTTGAATCATCCATTAAGAAGGACGATAAGGTGATCTTTCTAGTAGGTTCTTCGTCTTCTAAGAAGAAAGTTCCCAAGAAGAAGAAGAAAAATTCTACGAAGCCCAAAAGAGGCGTGAAGAAGAAAGAAGCAGTCACTAAAGGCCCATGTCATCATTATGGCAAGAAGGGCCATTGGTGGCGCAACTGCAAAGCTTACTTGGAGACAATGAATGAAAAGAAGGAGAAGGAGAAACTTGCAAGCACTTCTACTTCTACTCTTGGTATGTTTATGATTGAGATTAATACTACCTTTAATATCGAGATATGGGTATTGGATACCTGTTGTGGATCTCATTTATGCAATAATTGACAGGGACTAAAGGACAGTAGAAGGCTGAAAAAAAGCGATGTGGACCTGCAAGCTACAAATGGAGCAAAGGTTGCTGCACTAGTTGTGGGGACTTATCATCTTAATCTACCTTCTGGATTAATTTTAGAACTTCAAAACTGCTATTTTGTACTAGTTTTATTAAAAAATATTATTTTAGTTGCTTGTTTAGCCTTATTTAGATTTCATTTAAATTTTAAGAATAAATGTTATTCTTTTTTATTAAATGATAGCTATTATGGTTCTGCAACTTTGGTTAATGGTTTATATGTTCTAGACATGGATAATCCAATTCTCAATATAAATGAAAAGAAATAAAGAAAAGATAACTCAATCTCATCTTACTTATGGTCATTGTCGTTTAGGCCATGTAAATGAAAAAACAAATGTTTAAGTTATACAAGCTGTGTGACTTGGGGTAATTTGATTATGAATCATATGACACATGTGAATCTTGTTTACTTGGTAAAATGGCTGAAACTCCATTTTTTGGAATAGGAAAAAGGGCTAAAGAGTTATTAGAACTAATACATACAGATGTATCTGGCCCAATGTCTATACAAGTAAGAAGATGTTATCACTACTTTAGAACATTCATCGATGACTATTCACGATATGGGTATTTGTATTTAATGAAATACAAGTTTGAAGCATTTAACAAGTTCAAAGACTTCAAGAATGAAGTAGAAAAACAACTTGGCAAAAGTATCAAAACTCTTAGATCCAATCGAGGAAGTGAATACTTAAGCCAAGAGTTTCTAAGTTATCTTAGAGATAATGTGATATTATCTCAATAGACTCCACTATATACACCTCAACATAATGGTGTATTTGAGAGAAAAAATGAACCCTTTTAGATATAGTACGGACCATGATAGCTTTTGTAGAGTTACTAAAATCATTTTGGGAATATGCACTGGAGATTGCTGTTTATATATTAAACAGAGTTCTGTAAAAAATGGTTGACACCATTCCTTATGAGCTGTTCATTGTTATGAGACTAAAGTTATCTCATTTAAGGATTTATGGTTGCCCTACTTTTATTAAAAGAGTAATGTTAGATAAACATAAAAGTAAGTCTGACAAATATTTGTTTGTTGGATATCTAAAAGAATCCTTCATATATTACTTCTATCTTCCTTCTGAAAATAAAGTTTTTGTTTTAAAACATGTTGTCTTCTTAGAGAAGGAACTCATGTTTAAAGAAGATAGTGAAGTTCAAAAAAGAACAAATAAATATTGATCAACTATCTAAACCCACACCTATTGATGAACCTTCTAACACACAAGAGCCTTGTAGGTCGAGTAGGATACAAGTGATGCCTGAGAGATATAGATTTCTCATAAGTGACCACAAAGACATATTGCTCATAGAAGAAGATGAGCCTATTACTTACAAGGATGTTCTGAATAGTTCAGAATCTGACAAATGACTTGAAGCTAAAGAGTTAGAAATGGATTCTATGTATAACAATAAAGTATGAACTTTAGTTGATCCACCAGAAGGAATCAAGCTTATAGGATGTAAATGGGTTTTCAAAAAGAAAAACGACATGGATGGTAATGTGGTTACCTATAAGGTACGTCTGGTTGCAAAAGGTTATCGACAATAGCAAGGTATTGATTATGACGAAACTTTTTCACCAGTCGCTATGCTAAAATCCATAAGAATACTCCTAGTACTTGCCGCTCATTACGATTATAAGGTTTGACAAATGATGTGAAAATAGCTTTCCTTAATGAAAATCTGATCAAGGAAGTGTATATGACATAACCTGAAGGTTTCACATCCAAAGATAGCATAAAAGTATGCAAGTTGCAAAGATCCATCTATGGATTTAAGCAAGTATCTAGGAGTTAAAGCATCCGTTTTGATGAGACAATTAAAGAATTTAGTTTCATTCAAAACATGGATGAACCTTGTGTGTATAAGAAGGTTAGTGGGAGTGCAGTTGTTTTCATAGTGCTTTATGTAGATGACATATTACTAATAGGAAATGAAGTTTTCGTTCTTCAATCTATAAAGATTTGGTCATCCAAGATATTCTCGATGAAAGACCTTAGAAAAGCAACCTATATTCTAGAAATAAGGATCTATAGAGATAGATCAAGGAGGTTGCTAGTTTTTTTGTAGTCTACATACATAGATAAAGTACTAAAGAGGTTTAACATGGATCAATTCAAAAAAGGATTCTTACTTATAGCACATGAAGTAAGCTTTTCAAAGTCGATGTCTCCAAAGACACAAGCTAAAAGGGATCATATGAGTAGAATTTCGTATGATTCTGCAATTGGGTCTATCTTGTATGCTACGATATGTACTAGGCCCAATGTATTATGTGCTCTTAACTTGATGAGCAGATACCAATTTGGCCCTAGAGAGAATCATTGGGTGGCTATAAAGAATATCCTCAAGTACTTACAATGGACTAAGGATTTATTCTTGTTATATGGAGATAGAGAATTGCAAGGAAGAAGGTATACTGATGCCATCTTTCAGTCCGATAAGGAAGACTATAAATCACAATCTGGCTATGTGTTCACGTTATGTAGTGGGACAGTAAGTTGGAGAAGTTCTAAATAAGAAACCACTGCCGATTCGACAACTAAAGCAGAGTACATAGTGGCTTCCGAAGCAGCTAAAGTAGCAGTGTGAATCAAGAAGTTCGTCACTGAACTTGGAGTGGTGCCTAGCATTGTAGATCCAATACTTTTGTATTGTGACAACAATGGAGTCATTCCACAAGCAAAGGAACTACAGTTTCATCAACGATCCAAGTATGTATTTAGACACTACATCTAATTAGAAAGATAATAGATAGGTGGGATGTAAAGATAGAGAGAATTTTCACGGATCAGAACGTAGCTGATCCACTTACTAAAGCACTTTCCCAAAAGAAACATGACAAACATGTTGAGTGATTCGGTATTCGATATATGAATGATTGGCTCAAGTGTAAGTGGGAGATTGTTAGTGTTGTGTTCTAGAGGCAATCCCTTGTACCATATATATTACATAATAATTAATATAAGAGGCATTCTTTATCTTTCAGTTTGATTGTTATATCTTAATATGTGTATAAACTGTTTGATAAAGTCCCTAGTACAATACAGTGTTAAGAAAATCATGATAAAGATCATGATGTAAGATTCCTACTACACTATGTAGTGTTGGTGCTTGAATAATTCCTAGTCATAGTATTAATAAGATATGACATTATCAATACGCCAAGACTAGCACATGTTATATCCCTTGACTGGATCAAGTGGTGGTTCTCATAAACATGAATATTGTGATACCAAGGATTAATATGTGAATGCTTGTTATATGAACAAGTTCATTGGATTACCTAACTATGAGATAATCACTTGGATAACTATTAAGTGTCAGTGATAAAATCTCATTATAGCAAGTGTACAAGTATCCTTAGATTTGAGATTTCCAAGGTATTTTGTTTATCGAGCGCTATATTTTAATTTTAATCTTTGGATTCTTACAAGGATTGCCTATGGGATGGATATTGGGTATAATGTAAAGTAAACGAAAGTAGCTGAGAGGGTCAATAAAGGATTCACCACTCCTAATAGTAGGAGAGTATATCTCAAGGCCACTTGTAGAAATTATTAGTTATGAAGTCCTTAGTCAATGCGACTATGTGTTAGAAATAGTTCCAAATTTGATACACATATCAAGTAATGGATTTCTTGAATAAGTACTAAAACATTCAAGCCAAAATTAATAATATTCAAGATGGAGTTAGCACTAATTCCATACTTTAGACCGAATGAGATATAGTTTGGTGAAATGAGTTTATTCACTGGTTATTTGCTATTGAAAGGTTCATGTCAAGCCACTTAACTTTCTGGACTTTTGGGTGATCAAGGGTCATTGCTAGATGTCACTCTTGATATGCTAAATATGGATTTATTAATTAGAGAATTAATAAATTAATCTATATTTTATTTAGGATTATTTATTTTAAAGCTTTTAGAATTAATTCATATTATACTATCAATAAGAACAGGAAACCTAATAGGTCACACACAATAAATGTTTGAATGCTCAATATATATTATTTGATAATATTGCGGGGTTAATTAAGAGAAGAAAATATATTTATTAGTAAATTATAAGTTTGTTATAATTCATGGGATTTGGTTGCAATGATATAAATTTCAAGAGCTCAATTGTAGAATTGGATCTTAAAGGACTTAATTGTAATTAACAAAAATTCTAAAACTATAATTATGGAAAATGTTCTTGTTGCAGATGTGAGAGAGATAGACGTTCCTTCTTCATTCTTATTCTTCTTGAATTAAAACCTAGCCACTCCTCTTCTACTAGCATAGTTTTGAGCGGGCTTTGTAAGCAATTCAACCTTGTGTGGATTACTACTAGAGACAATTATACTTTTGGATTGTAGTGGGGAGATTGAACAATAAAAAACAGAGGAATTAGTTCCTTGGTTGGCGGAACAAAATTTTGTTTTCTGCTATAGAAGGTAATCTCCGTTTACTTCCTCTATTCCCATTTTAATTGCAAACATGTGATCCTTGGGCATTGATTTCTTAGTTATTTTTGCTACGCTCTTCTTTGATAAGCATGATGAAATCCCAATACATATTCCGAACAAGTAGGGCAAACATAATCTTGTTTTCTACTCATCCCTCCTTTTGAAAAAATTTACATTGTACTTCCTTCACTAGGCTTACAACTTCTTGGACAATTATGGGACATGTGAGTAAAACTTTCACATATTTGGCACTCATCGTGGTCAAACTGCTCCCTCATTAATTCTTTTATCTTTTCTCAAGAATCCACCATTTGATACCTACTTTGCCTTCTTTGTGCATTCATTTGCTTCTACTATTCTAAAATATTTTTAGAAAAGCTCATTAGTGCCCATTTCACCCTCAAACTTCCACTAGGCGCAAAATATTTAAACAATTTTTCTATTTTTATTTCCTATTCATAATACTCCATCCAATCTCTCTTCCCATAGAACAGAGGTACCAATTTCTCATTGTGCGTAAACTCCCTATCCTCCAGATCCTTCTTTGTTGTTTGTAAACTACCATTTGAATATTTTTGTGCTACTTCCATATTAACTTTCTCATTCTAATATTCCTCCCTCCTATGTTCTTCTTCATATTCCCAATTTTTCATGGGACTCAAGTTCTCACATTCTTGATCGTTCTCCCCTAGGTCTCCATCATAGCTAGCATATTCTCTTCCACTTGTACTTGTCCCCTCATCATGTTCATCCAAATATCCCATGCTCTCATAATCATCTTCCTCATATTCATGCTCATCTTTATTATATTCCCCATAACTACTCTCACCATAACAAGACTCCTCATCATAGTCATACCCTTCACTTTCATTTCAACTAGACACTGTGAATTTTCTTTCAAGAGAAGTACTCACAAAATTGAAGTAGAAAACACAAGGAAATTTTCTCAATTTATCAAACACTTGGTGTGTAATAAAGAAGATGCATGGATTTCAAAGAGTTGTTACATTAAATAATGTTATCACAATCTCAATCACAATTTAGCAATAAACAATCACTTAAATAATCTTTACTAAACAAATTATTCATCATAGTTCATGAATCGAAGCTTTGGTAGTCAAGTATGAGTAATCACAATTCATTAGGATAATATATCAAACACATTGAGTGCAATCTCGTAGCTCAATTTAATATAGCAAATTTAGCTTGGTTTTGGTCCTAAATCAATAAATTTTAACATAAAATGGCTCCTCAAATATCAATATACTATATAGGGTCAAATTAACAATATTTCTATAGCACAAATTCAAGTTTTTAACTTCCAAAAATAGCAATAGAAAAAGTGACGAAAATTTGAAAATCAATAAATCTTGAAGAAGATTGTACCTTAGCCCAAAGAAAGTTGATTGATTAGAATCAACACAATGGAAGCTCTGATACCACTTTGATATGATGTTGGAAAGCACCAAACTTGTGGATTGAACTCAAAATAAGAAACCTACAAAACCCATACACAAGAACATTAAAATGTTAGAAAATTAACACTCTTGTGATAATGTGAATCTAGTCTACTTCAAAGATACCTTAATACCCTAATCTAACTATAGATTAGAACATCAAGAATAGGGAAGGCACCTAACTCAATCCTATGAAACATACTAGGCAACCTAGCACATAGAATAGAGATAAATTTTAGATTATCCTTTAAGATTTAGAGACAAGATCAAATGTGAGACTAAATCCTTTTATTTAGTCTTAATATTTAATGGACATCACCCAAGAGGATCACCCTCTCTAAAGCTCTCAAAGGGTTCAGGAACTCTCACAATTTCATATGCCTACAAAAGGTTTTTTTTTTTTTACAATGTTATAATAGCATATATATATATATATATATATAGATGTCGTGCCCTAACTATTTAGAAAATATTATAAAAATGACCCTAAAATAGCTAAAAAACTTCAGAGGTTCGGATCCAGAGTAGGGTCAGTGCCGGGTAGGTCTCTTAGGGACGACATCGGGTACATTCTGGAGGAATAGTAGCCATTCACATAAATTGGAATCAAAATAAGGCCTTTTCTAGTATACAGCCGATGCCAGGTCGGGCTAGTAGGGCTGTCGGTGGGTCCATTCTGCTGGAACAGTGCGCAGGTCAAAAAGTTGAGGAATTTTGCAGATCATAACCGGCGCTTGGTCAATTGATCTAGGCTGGCACCGTGTCAACTTTGGGCACTCCAATTCTTGCTCATTTGACCCTTATTCCTTCCATTCCTTTTTCATGTGTTCCCTTGATCTTCTAAATTGTTTTAAAGCTAAGATTATTTCCATTTGAAGCTCCCTTGGGTCATATTCCTTCATTTGCCCATTTGTCGTTTAATTCTTGTTCATTTGTTTGCTTAACTTTCCATAAGGATTGTTTCTTTCTTCGTACTCCATTTAGCCTTACTTTTATTATCCACTCTTTCATTGATCTCTTAGTCCTTAGTTTGTTGGCTTGGTTGGCCTTAAATTCCTGTTAAAACCTCTTGAAAATGGATCTCACCTAAGGTCCCATGAGTTGTGGCTTGGATTTCTCTTTGTCTTCTTTTGAGTGCCTTTCGTGTTAGGGTGATTCCTATCAGTTTCCACAAGCTATTTTTATTTCCACTAAGTAGCGTTAGGTTTCGCTTTCCTTGGGTATTGGCTATATTTGAGAAAGATTTTTATTGTTCTAGTAGATTGGAGGAAATCTGTGAACAACCGTGGGAGATTGTATTGGAACACAGTGATATTTTTTTATGTTTTCTCCTTTAAGTTATTTTTGAATTTCTCTTCCATTATGTACTAAATTTTCATTCTAAGGCCATAATGTAGTTGGCATTAATTGTTATATTATCTTTAGATTCCGATATTTGAAGGATGTTAATAAGTCATTGTTTGATTATTGTACATAAAGCAATTGAATACTTGATAACCATTCAGATCGATTCATCATTAATTAGGAAAATTCAAAAGATGACTGAGTTAGTTAGGATAGAAAATCAGACCACAAATTATATGTAAAATAGAAATATATTTGCATGGTTTGTGTGATCATTATAATATCATGTTCTTGAATGCGTTCCTTTGAATTGAATTCAACATAGAAATATAGTTAGGTAATTTGAAGGAATATAATTAATACACTTTGAAAAATAATATTAGTTAATTCTGAATATTGATTGATATTCTAGAATAATGAATTGGTTTGATGATATAATAGTTAATCTAATGAATTCATGTGCCTTAGATTCTCCCATTACCATCTTTACTAGAGAAAGTGTTAGTTTAGTTATTTCAAGTTTGATCTTATAAATAACAATCATTAGAACCTGTGTTTTCTTTCAACTCAAGTTAGAATTAATTTTATTGAAAGGAATTTTAATTTCTAATATTTGTGGGACGACCTTGTTACTATAAACGAGATGTAGTACACTGGCTAGTGTTCTGAATTAGGTATCAAGTTTTTGAAATCATTGTCGTGGATTAGTGAATTGACATTTTTTTCTTTTGATTATAATTCTGATTTGATTTTATTTTTGCTTTTATTCTCTCAAGTGTGCATATTATGGATAAATTGTTTAAGTAGTGTATATGAAGAAATCGTGCTGTTGACTTAATACCATTTGATCCTGAAATTGAGCATACTTGCAGGCAAAATCGAGCTAATAAGAGGGCTGAAGCAATGGCTAATAACGGAGAAAATCAAGTACATGATGATGGGCTAAATAACAAGTTACAACCACTGGCTCCCTTGGGAGCCAATAACCAAGCCCATCCTCAACTAAGGGATTTACAAATGCCCACCATTGCTACCAATCCGTTGTGTATTAGGCTAGATAATGTAGCAAGGAATTATGAGCTAAAAAATTTCCATCTTTATCTACTTCCAACTTTTAATGGATTAGGAGTAGATGATGCTTTGGGATTTCTGCGAGACTTCTATACTACAGTGCAAACATTCCCCTTAAATAATCTATCCGAAAAAGAAGTTAGGCTAAGATGTTTTCCATATTGTTTGAAGGGGGATGCTAGACAATGGCTACTAGGTTGACCAGAAGGTTCAATGAGAACTTAGGATAAGGTCCATGAGACATTCATGTTCAAATATTATCCATCTCAGACAACCATAGATTATAGAAACAAGATGAGTTCCTTTACTCAAAGGGAAATGGGAGCATTTCATGAAGCATGGGATAGGTTTAAACTTCTAGTAACTCAGTGTCCTCACCATGGTTTCTCTCTTCCATTGACTACTCAGTTTTTCTATGAAAGACTAACTCTTATGTGCCAGACTTTAGTAGATACTACTACAGGTGGATATCCTGGAGATAAGAATGCCCAAGAATTGCAGAGCATCTATGAGAATTTAGCTCGAAATTCTCAACAAAAAGAAGTGAGAGGTCGAAGAGCTGTAATTCATTAAATCAACACTTAACCTGATCTTGCTTCAAAGCTAACAGAGCTGACTAACCAAGTTAGCCTTTTGATAACTCGAAAAGGCATTAGCAATAGAAAGGTATGTGCAATGTGTGGAATGCAAGGTCAGACAAATAATTTTTGTATGAATATAGCTGCCCACCCTTTTATACTGGAGGAAGAAAATTGCATAGGAGTTCAAAGGCCGGACCAAACCAGAGGAATGATCCATTCTCAAACACGTACAATTCTAGGTGGAGGAATCACCCGAACTTTACTTGGAGGGATCAGAATACCTAAAGGCAAGGAGCACTTCCTAGTTTCTAACAGAATAGGGCACCATTCCAGCAGACATAGGAATACTATCCACAACAACCACTTCCTACTCAATAAACGAAGCCACAGAATGAGAAGGCTAACATACAATACCTGTTCAAGCTGGAGGCAAAGATAGATTAAGTGGCTCAAACCAATCAAGCTTCTATCCATAATTTGGAAGTCTAAATGGGTCAATTTGTAGGTGCTATGAAGGAAATAGCTCAGGAGAAGTTACCCAATGATACAGAAAAAAAATCCTAAAAGTAACTCAATACTGTAACTCTTCGAGGTAGTAAGCAACTCCAAGAAGTGGATAGTAGAAAAAAAAATAATTCAAAGGATAGAAAGGAAGGGGAAGCAGTAAAATATCTGAGGAGGATGATTCTAAAGAGGGAGACTCTAAACCTTACACACCTCCTAAACATTATGTTTCCCCAATTCCATTTCCTTAGAGACTCAAGAAGCAAAATATGGACAAGCTTTGCTAAGTTTTTTGAAGTTTTTAAAAATTTTCATATTAACATTACATTTGTAAAAGCATTAGAGTAGATGTCGAGCTATGCAAATTTCTTGAAAAATATTCTCACGCACAAGCGCAAGCTTGAAGATGATGAAACGATAATATTAACTGAAGAGTGCTCTGCTGTTCTATAAAGGAAGTTACCTCAGAAGATGAAAGATCCATGGAGTTTTACTATTCCTTATATTATTGGGCAAATGCAATTTAATAAGGCATTGTGTGATTTGGGTTCAAGTACAAACCTAATGTCTTTGTCTATCTTCAAGAAGTTAGTTATTGGGGAGATAAAACTAACTAACATATCTTCAAAACTAGCAAATAGGGTATTAATTTATCATTAGGGTATAATTGAAGATGTCTCGGTAAAAGTGGATAAATTTATATTTCCTATTAATTTTGTTGTTTTAGATATAGAGGAAGATGGGGAGATACCCCTTATTTTAAGAAGACCTTTCCTAGCTCTAGGGCGAACCTTAATAGATATTTAATAAGGTAATATTTTCCTTCGAGTTCATAAGAAAGAGGTTACTTTCATGATTACAAAGCTATGAAATATCCTACAGAATGTGATTCTTGTTACTTCATTTCTTCTATTTCTCCTATTATTCAAGAGATGGTAAATCAGAACGTATCTAATAATCTTCTGGATCTTTTCTTGTAGGAAGGAAATAGGGAATTAGAGGCAGTCAAGGAAATGAAGGAGTATGTCCTGTATCTTGATGCAATTCCTTCTTATCCTTTATATACAAGGTGGTAATACGAAGAATTGGGAAAGAATTTGGAGAGACCCATGCTATCTATAGAGAAGCCACCTAGACTTGAACTCAAACCTCTTCCATCTCATCAGATATATGCATTATTGGATGAAACATCTGACTTACCCATGATAATTGTTGCATCTTTGACAGGTACTCAGAGAAAAAACTGATGAGAGTTTTACGGGCTCACAAAAAAGCATTGGGTGGACCATAGCTGATATTCAAGGCATCAGTCCTACAATTTGTATGCACCAAATCAACTTGGAATACAATTTCAAGCCCAAAGTTCAACCTCAAAAGTGTTTAAATCCTAATATGAAGGAGGTTGTCAAGGCTGAGATCTTGAAACTTCCTGCAGCAGGTATTATTTATCCTATCTTTGATTCTACATAGGTGAGTCCTGTTCAAGTAGTTCCTAAGAAAGGGGGGTTCACTGTAGTCCAAAATAAAAATAATGAATTGATCCACACTAGGACCATTATCAAGTGGAGAGTTTGTATTGACTATAGACAATTGAATTCCTCCACAAGAACGGACCATTTTCCTCTCCCATTTATTTACTAGATGTTAGAAAGGTTAGCAGGACAAAAAATTTTATTGTTTTTTAGATGGGTACACAAGGTACAATCAGATTGTTATTGCTTCTGAGGAGTAGGAAAAGAGCACTTTTACATATCCATATGATACTTTTGCATATAGGAGAATGCCTTTTAGATTATGTAATGACCCTGCTACTTTTCAAATATGCATGATAATAACATTTTCTATTATATTGAAAAATGCTTTGAAGTGTTTATGGATGATTTCTCTGTGTTTGGTAACTCTTTTGTTCACTGTCTAGATAATATAACATTGATTTTGAAATATTGTGAAGAGACCAACCTGGTTCTTAATTGGGAAAAATGTCATTTCATGGTAAGAGAAGGGATAGTACTTAGGCATTGAGGTAGACCATGCAAAAATCGAAGTGATTGAGAGATTGCCTCCCCTAGTGACAGTCAAGGATGTTTGGAGTTTTCTGATCCATGCAGGGTTATACAAACGTTTCATAAAAGACTTTTCTCTCATCTCTTATCCCTTATGTGACTTACTAATTAAAGATGTTTCATTTAACTTTGATGAAAATTATTTAAAGGCTTTCCAAATATTGAAGGAGAACCTCGTCTCAGCACCTATTGTGACTGCACTGGATTGGAGCTTGCCATTTGAGATCATGTGTAATGCTAGTGATGTAGTAGTTGGAGCAGTTTTAGGCCAAAGACGAGTCATTTACAATGCTAGTCGTATCTTGAATGCTACCCAACAACATTATGCTACAATAGAAAAGAAGTTATTGGCTGCAGTCTTTGTATGTGACAAGTTTAGGTCTTACCTAATAGGTTCAAATGTTATTATTTACACTAATCATGCTGCATTAAAGTATCTTTTTGCAAAACATAATGCTAAACCTCGGCTTATTAGATGGATTTTGTTATTACAAGAGTTTAATTTAGAAATTCGAGATAAAAAGAGTTCAGAAAATGTAGTTGTTGATCATCTTTCTAGGATGACTCAAGTCCATAAAATTATCCCTATTAACGAATCTTTTCCTGAAGAGCATCTCTCTACATTAATAACATCCACCATTTCTTGGTATGCAAACTTTGCAAATTACCTAGCTAGTAACATTCTTCCTCATAAGTTAAATTTTTAACAAAAAGAAAGAATTTCTTTCTAATGTTAAGCATTATTTTTGGGACGATCCTTTTTTGTATAAAATATGTGCTGATAATGTGATTCAGAGATGTATTCCTGAGTTCGCAGAATATGACATCCTTTAGCAATGCCGTAATAGAGAGGTTGGAGGACATTTTGGTCCTACAAAAATATCAGCAGCTAAGTGAAGATAAAATTGCAAGCCAAACATAGCCAAAAAACCAGCCACGTGAACAACAAAATCACAGCACACCTGCGTGAAGAAGAAGAAAGGGGGGGGAATATTTTCTTTTACCTCTTCTTGTTGATCTCACACTCGGCTGAACTGGAATATACGGAACTGGGGTAGGCACGCTCGTAGAAGCCTCTGGTGCAATCCCTGCAAGCCTTCTACTTCGTCTTTGCATGTAGATGAACGCCTAACTTTCGATCTTCCAGTATATGGCCTACTTAATTTCGTTTGGTGAACAACTTAGGGGCTAAAGAATATTTTCTGGAGAGGGAGAAAAAAAACGTCTGGTATCTTTCACAGAGAGGAAGCGCCGGGGGAAAAAATACCGTCTATTCCTTATCTCCTGTTTAACCTAAATAAAACCATAGGTTAAATTGGATTGGGCCATTGGACTCTTAGTTTAACCTTTTGGGCTTAATTAATTATTCTAACTAAAACCAAATAATTGGCACAATTAATAAGTAATTAAATTTTCTAGCCCAAATAAACTAGTCCAATTAATTAAGCCTATATTAGTTTAGTCCCAAGTTAATCTTTAATTATTCAAACTGGGCCAAAGCCCTGAATAATTAATTAACCCACCAAACTAATTTAATTAATTCTCTTTCTCCATGGACCTTTATTTTATTCTAGCCCAATAATTAAATCAGGCTACTTAAATAAAATAAATTCCATTTAAATTAAGATCAATTCTTTAGCCCATATTTAATTAGGACTCACGGTCTATACTGGGGACCAAAAGACACACCGCCTTGGCTACTAAAATGACCAAAATACCCTTGCCATAAAAATAGCTGTATTTTGCATTTTAAATATTTCCTAATATCACCATAAGAAAATATTGACCCCAAGGACAATGCTGCGTTAGAAAAGTCTCCGACCTACAGGTGAAATGACTAAAATACCCCTCTACACATTGTCGTACATTTAGAGAGGAAGAAGCGTACTAACACCTCTCTAAATGACATCTACCATCCTTAGGCTTCTAGTCCAATGATCCACGACTTCCTAGAGTGTTTCCGCTTTCTAAGGGAGCTACCCTGAAGCAAACATCCAAGTCATGTTTCCCAGGACCCTGGTTAATTTAGACCATTCGGACAACCACAAGGGGCGATATAGCGCATAAACTATCTTGTATAAGTCAGTCTTAACTAACTAGTCACACATGCCCAACATACAAGTATATTGGCCCTACGATAGAACCTCAACTATAGCAAATCAAAGTATATGCTTCCAGCTTCGCCATACCACCAACTCATACTCAAGTCGTAGAGTACTAGTCCACGCTGTAGCGGTAGTAGTCTAGGTTTCTACCATATAGTACTTTGAGAAACCACTACTACAGGTCATGTTCTACGTATTCAAAATACGCTTATGTTATGAAGTGAGTGGACTACTCACTGGCTAAAGGTAAGCCATTCCCCATTTGGAATTTATAACATAATAACCTAAACATGATGAGGTCCCCAGTCTCATCAATAGGCTAAGAACAAATGTTTATGTGTTAAATAACCCATGATCCATACCTTACTGTGAAAGACCACCATTCACATGGTTCACTTATTTAAACACAATGTGTCTGTTCCAAACGAAAATCGTGCACAAACAATCTCTGAAAATAAATTCTTTTATTAAAATATTCGATTTTACATCAGAAACCTAGTCTAAGAGGGCATACAATCCAACAATCTCCCACTTGCACTCTAAGACTAGGTAAGTCCATAGGTTCCCACCCCTATGGCATCTAAGTGTCTCTTGAAGACTCTCTCAGCCAAAGGCTTGGTGAATGGATCTGCTAGATTGTTATCTGAGGTAATATGCTCCACCATGACTTCCCGTCTCTGGATAAAATCCCGGATGAGGTGGTACTTCTTCTCGATGTGTTTCCCCTTCTTGTGGTTTCGAGGTTCCTTAGATTGCGATACTGCTCCAGTGTTGTCACAATACATCACAACCGGCCTATCCATATGTGGTACGACTCCAAGTTCTGAAAGGAACTTCCGGAGCCAAACTGCTTCCTTGGACGCTTCCGAAGCTGCCACATACTCAACTTCCATGGTTGAGATAGCAATACAAGATTGCTTGATACTCCTCCATGAAATTGCTCCTCCAGACAAGGTGAAGACATATCCACTAGTGGATTTTCTCTCATCCTTATCCGTCTGGAAGTCTGAGTCTGTGTATCCTGTAGGAACCAAATCAACAGCCCTGTAAACCAGCATATAATCTCTTGTTCCCTTGAGGTACTTGAGAATATGCTTTACAGCTTGCCAATGAACCTCCCGTGGGTTTGACTGATATCTGCTAACTAAGCCCACGGCAAAGCAGATATCTGGCCTAGTACATAGCATGGCGTACATGAGACTTCCCACAGCCGAAGCGTAGGGAATCCTACTCATTCTGTCCTCTTCTTCTTGAGACTTAGGACAGTCCTTCGAAGAAAATGACAACCCATGTCTGCAAGGGATTAGAGATCCCTTACATGAGTCCATGCTGTACTTGGCCAGCATCTTGTCAATGTATGTCGCTTGGGATAATCCTAACATTCTCTGCTTCCTATTTCTAAGAAGCCTAATCCCGAGAATGTAGCTGGCTTCTCCCAAGTCCTTCATACTGAATTGACTAGACAGCCAAACCTTTGTAGATGACAATGTCCCTACATCATTTCCAATGAGTAGAATGCCATCCACATAGAGGACAAGAAAAACCACATTAATGCCTTCAAGTTTCCTGTACACGCATGGTTCATCTTCGTTTTGAATAAAACCATAAGACTTTACGATCTCATCAAAACGAATGTTCCATGCTCTCGATGCCTGCTTAAGTCCATAAATGGACTTCTTAAGCTTGCAAACCATGTGTTCCTGGCCTTCAGCAATGAAGCCTTCCGGTTGGGACATATAGATGTCTTCGCTAAGATGGCCATTCAAGAATGCCGTCTTGACATCCATTTGCCATATCTCGTAATCATAGTGACAGGCGATGGCAAGAAGGATGCGGATGGATTTAAGCATGGCTACCGGGGAAAAGGTTTCCTCATAGTCGATACCTTCTTTCTGAGTATACCATTTCGCCACAAGCCTAGCTTTGAAGGTTTCCACCTTCCCATCCTCTCCTCTCTTCCTCTTGTATACCCACTTGCACCCAATGGGTTTTATTCCTTCAGGTGAAGCTACAAGATCCCAAACCTGATTGAGGTACATAGACTCAATCTCGGCTTTCATTGCTTTATGCCACAGATTTGCATCGTCATCAGCAATAGCCTCCTCGTATCTAGCGGGGTCTTGTTCCTGATGGTCGAAGACCATCTCAAAGGCTTCTCTAGTCCATCTATCCGGAACCCTAGACACTCTCCCACTACGACGAGGCTCCATTTGCACAGGCTCTTGAGGCTGTGCCTCTTCTTGTTCCAAAATCGGGTCAGAAGAAGTTGATTCCATAGATAACTTCTCCTGCAGTTCCAACCTCATTGAACCTTTAGTGGAAGTACTTTGATCATCTTCCAAGTATCTAGTATTGGTACTGACTAGTACCTTCTGCTCCTTAGGATGATAAAAGTAGCCTCCTTTTGTCCCTTTTGGATACTCAACAAAATAGCATAATTCTGATCTTGGTTCCAACTTGTCTCCCTTGATCAGTACATAAGCTGGACACCCCCAAATCCTGAGATGATTCAGACTTGGTTTACGCCCAGTCCACTTCTCATAGGGAGTCCTAGGTACTGACTTGGAATGCACCAAGTTCAGAATATATGCCGCTGTTTCCAGGGCATATCCCCAGAAGGATACTGGAAGAGTAGCATGAGATATCATGCTTCGGACCATTTCCATCAACGTCCTGTTCCTTCTCTCAACTACTCCATTCTACTGGGGGGTTCCCGACGCAGAGAGCTGGGATACTATCCCATGATGTACCATGTAGTCCTTGAATTCACCTAGGAGGTACTCTCCACCACGATCCGATCGTAAGATTTTGATTAATTTACCTGTCCGACGCTCCACTTCAGCCTTAAACTCTTTGAACTTGTCAAAAGAGTCAGACTTGCGTCTCATCAGGTAAATGTAACCATACCTCGTACAATCATCCGTGAACGTGATGAAGTACTCAAAACCTCCTCTAGCTGGTGTAGACAAAGGACCACACACATCAGTGTGAACAAGACTCAAAACCTCCTTCAAACTCTCTGCAAGTTGGCTGGAAAATGGCAGCCGAAAACTGCCCAGAAATTCCAGCCTTGTGAAAATTTTGTGCAGTAATTTTCCACCTTTGTTTCCTAATTCTACCTTAGCCAAAACTCCATCATTCTTCTGCACAAACCACCCTTAAACCTCCAATAACTGAACTCCATTGTCCTCCCCCAAGCTTCTGCATGAAAATCCAGTCATGGCTACCTAAAAGATTTGCAAAAAATTTCTGCAATCATGCCTTGATTTGGATACCAAAATTCCAGCCACCATGATTTAACAACTTTCCATAAAATATATCTTAAAAAACTAGACCTTCCCTTTACCATTACACTCCTTATTTTCGGCCACCCTTAGCCTCCCTCAACCAGCATTCCTCTAGCCGAAACACTGCCCAACAATTCGGCCATGGCAGACTTCCAAAAGCTCTCCAATAATCAAAGATATTCTTGAATATTTAGTTTCTAAATTTGCTTCCTAAAAATATTTTTCAAGAATTTCAACAACTAGCCATTCCTTTTCTTTTCCAAACCAGAGAATTATCTTCCTAAACCCTACAACCAATTCGACCAGCCCTAATCCTCTAGAATTTCGGCAGCTGCAAATCAAAACCTCTCAATTCCCTTCAACTTTCAAGAACACATAGCACACCAAGAACACCTACTCCTTCCTTTCATCTAATATCTCTCCAAATCACTTCAAACCACTGCTAAAAACTCCAGAATTCATCTACTCACTACCGTGAGTCCATCCACACCATTCTTAACATCAAACTCCAAAATCTAACCTGCTAGTTTAGATAAAAAATTAGAAATTTTGTGAAGACTTAAGAACACCTTTAAGGTAGGTTTGTTCTAACAACTTCATCTTCTCCATTCTTGATTTCTAATGAATATATATATATGAATAAACATGCTAATGGACCCTCTCTCTCTCTCTCTCTTGGTCGAATGACTTCTTCACCAACGGCCATGCTTTCTTCATCTTCCTTGGACGAATTTAGACCTCTAGGAGTTGAGATCCATTCGAAACTCCTTCAAGGTATTCATCAATCAAGTAAGCCTTTTCAACCCTTCTTGTAAATTCTAGATTCATGTCTCTAGGACGTTATTGGTGGGAGATGGATTATGAATAGGATTTGAGCATGTGTTGTTGTGATGAGTTGAGATTGAAGCATGAATGAATGTGTGTATATGATGGAGATGGGATTGATGCATGTGATGATCTATCTTGGATGATATTATGATGTTTTAGGGTTTAATGCATGTTTCCATGTTCTGAGTGATGTATGTGATCAAGCATGCTAGAGATTATGTCATCTATGATGAATATGATTTATATTCTTGGTTGATTATTAAAGCCATGGTTATATTTATGCTAGAAAAGGTTAGATCATGTCTTGATATCGTTAGATCTATGCTTATATGCATGATTTGGATGATTTGATGAATTGAAGGATTGTAAGTGTTCATGATTGTGGTTAGCAATAGAACTATGGTCATGATCTAGTTGTCCCTAACCTAATTTTATTTCTTCAATAAAATATTTAATATTATGATTTTTGGCTAGTAATTTCGAAAACCTTAGGAGAGGTAGATTTGGGATATTATATATATAATAAGGATATTTTAGTCAAATAAATAATAGCTTTTCCTAGAAAAATAAAATATATAGATATTACATATAAAATGATAATATCAAATAAAGCCTTTTATGAAAATAATCATAATAAGTAAAATATTTACTATTAAAATTTAATTATTATCTTTTAACCAAAACCTACTAAAATTTATTTAGTATCTTTCAATCAAGACTCATTAAAATTTATTTTCAACTAATTTTAATTATCAATTATTTTCTAGCAATTAATTATTAATAAATTATTATTTTACCTAGTATCACCTAGGACTTTTCATCAAATAAACTCTAAATTTTTCTTAGCAAGATTTAAACCTTCAACTTATAGTACTTATTTCCCAAAACACTAATTATTTTAAATATTAAATTAGCCTTGGCTTATAAACCTTTTCATTTATTATTTGGACTTAAAACTTAGGACACTAGGATTATGGTAGTAGTGAGTTTGGTCAGTTTTAAATTGAGGAAGCAGATTTTGGCTTGAGTTTGACTGTGGTTTGTATTTACTCCATGCGAGGTTAGATCAGCTATTGGAGACCTTTTGTTGTGATGAAGAATCAGGTAAGCTCCTGCATAAAACCTATTTGATGAAAAATATTTTTTTTTATGGCAAGCCAAATGTAGAGTGCATGGTTACTCATTTCTGTAAAGGCAATTGAGGAATATTTCCATTCTCATTTCAGACAAATAAATTATTTGCAAATCAAGGGGTGGTTTTACTTAAAACCTAAAACTCTTTCTAAAACCAGTTTTGCCCCAAACTTTGAAAAACCTTAATTGCCATTTTCATGTGGAACTATGTTTTGTTCATTTTTCCCAAGTGGGATATGTTACGTTGAGTACTCAATATGGGTAGGCTAGTAGTACTAGTTTTGAAGAGCAAGAATGAGTCTTCTGGCAGGAGGCCACTTCCAGAAGATAAGCTCAACTTAGAGAAACGTCAGTACTACTTAGTCATGCCGATCCGAGCTAGCAGTTTTTATTTCACTCAAGTGACTGTGTTATGCCGGAATGGACACCCGATTTTTGTTTGGGTATAGAGAAGGAGGAGTATCTTGCCCGGTAGGCCGATCACTTACCTTTTGTCAGTCTGCACAAAATGCGGCATTCTGACCGGTAGTATGCACAAAGTGTGGCATACTGACCATGTGGACATGGGGCCCAACGTGTGGTAACCTATGACCACCCTTTTTGAGTGATTGATTTTATTGTGTACTTGTATGGTTTCAAAAAGTGGAAAACACCACTTTTGCTTTTGATTAGTGTTTATTGCTTGCCAATATTTTTCTTATAAAGATTTTACACTTTACATCCACGAACTGTTTTCACTGAATACCCAAATCACACATGGACTTACTGAGATTTCTGTCTCATCACCTTTTACCATGATTTCAGGTCGATCCTGCTGTGGGGATGAGTAGCTAGATATTGCCTGCTTTGGAAGATTTTCTAATAATTTATTTTGTGTAATGCTTTGGGGAGATGAGAGTGGATAAATTTTATTATGGATTTATTTTTGGTATTCTTGGGTTTATTCTTGGATTTATTCTTGGGTTGTAATAAATTTAAGTTAAGATATTATTTTTATTCCGCTATTTTGATTGTGTGACCTAGTTATAAAGACCCCTTGTCCTTTAGATGGGGCGACATGCTCGGCCCTGGCGAGCCTAGGTAGCAGGGTGTTACAGTGTTGGCTGCACATGCTAGTCTTAGTGCAAAGAATGGAGGCTATTTAGGTTATTAAGCTGGCCAAAAAATGGATTATAATGGTAGAGAAATTTCTGGTTAATTACTTGCTACAAAAGTGCTTTAATGGTGAAAGAAAAATTTGGAATTATTTGAAGTTCAAATGAGTTTTGGATAGAGTAATTTTAGGAGCTTTTTGAGGTGTGATCATGGAGTCCAAGCACTCAAGGTAAGTGTGGAGGTCAATGATGTTCAGTCCATGGTTGAACAAGGTCCAATTTTCAGAGGTTTGCAGGGTGTTTTTCGGCCTTGGCATTGAGATACTAAGTTGGAAATTTTTCTGGTTTCAACTATTCAAGAGCTTCGAATATTGATGATTTTTGGTGCAGAATTTCCTGCATTTATTGGTCCGATTTGCAGTTGTTTTTCTGGGTTGTTTGAGGGTTTTTAAGGGTTGTTTTCCAGCCTTCTTTCTAGTGAAAAACAGAGGATGTTCCAGCTGATTTGATGACCAAAGACAGCTTCATTTCTAGTTTCAAAAGCAGCAAATTGCTACAGAAATTTTTCTGGTTTTACAAAGTTTGTGCAGTCCGGAAAATGCACAGAATTTTTAGCCTTCAAGCTCACATGAAACGACCAATTTTTTGGCAGCAAATGGGTAGGATTGTTGACTGAATTTTTTAAAGGCCATTCTAAAAAATTTTTGGATTTTCCTTCACTAAAACCATGAACAAAAATGAAGGTATAACCATGGTGATTTATTTCTCTTGGGAGCCCATCCTAATTCCTCTCCTATTTTCAGCCATTCCTCTATCCCTCAAGATTGTTTTTTTCTAATTTCAAGGCTAAAGAATTATCATAGAATTTTTGGAATTAAAAGAAGAGATTGATGGATTATGGACAATTTAAATTATGAAGATGTTAGGATAAGGCTAGAGGTAATAAAGGATCAAGAATTTCTCTAGAATTCTTTTTAGGACATGATCATATGATTAAGACATTCTCTTCATGTCTCCCTTAAGACAACATTCCTATCTTTAAGGAATGTAAGAAAACAAAAAATTCAAACATAGTTAAGATAATCATGAATAAAACTTAAGTGATGTGATTTGAACTCATGACCTTAGAGATTTATTCACAAAGCTCTAATCACTTAACTACACTAACTCTTATTCTTATTTTCTCACCCAAATATTCTTCTTATCTAAACCTCAAGCCATCTTTCTATTTTGACCTCAAGTAAAATTACTGTTTTACCCTTCCTACATGATAAGCATAAATAAGCCATTTAACCTATACCCTACAATTCTAAAGCACATAAAATCATTCAAAAAGTATATTTTTATGCAGAAGGATATGATATGCATCCCAATCGCCTTACTCTAAGGTTGACTTTAGGTGGGGTTTCACATTATGGGCATATAGGACTGCATATAAGACTCCAATAGGCATGACCCTATATCGTCTAGTTTTTGGAAAAACTTGCCACTTACTGGTTGAATTGGAACATAGAGCTTTTTAGGCTATAAAGTGTTAAATTGTGATTTGAAAGCTGCAGATGAAACTCGAGCATTGGAATTAACTAAGCTGGAGGAACTTCACATGGAAGCCTATGAAAATGCTCGAATCTACAAGGAAAGGACAAAAAGGCTGCATGGCCAGAAAATTTAGAGGGCGTGAGTTCGAAGTTGGATATTAAGTTTTACTGTATAACTCGCGACTTAGACTGTTCCTAGGCAAGCTGAGATCTAGATAGTCTGCCCTACTCACTATAACTAGTGTGTACTTTTATGGTGCAGTTAAGCTTTCTGATGGATCTACAAGAACATTTAAGGCCACAGACTTAAGCACTATTTTGGTGATGGCTTTGAGAGGAATAAAGTAAGTTACAATCTTCAAACATCTCATTAACAAGGCATAGGTAAGGCGTCTTTAAATAAAAAGTTGTTGACGCTACTCCATAAGAAAGGCCACTCTTTCTTGGTTTGTATCCTAATGTACGTTTTGTGACTTCACGTTAGATAACAATTTTTGAATAACCTTAGAGGGGGGGTGAATAAGATTTTTGACAAGCAAAAAAAAAAAAAAAAAACTTGTCTAAAAAGCAAAATAATGATGATCACCAAGTTGCTTGGACGGACTTTATGGAAATATAGAAAGTTATCCAAGAACTCATAGATGTATATCCAGATTAGGCAAAGAAAGAAACTTAAAGCAGTAAATGAAAATCGAAGAGAAAAGAGACATGGAATGTATAGTGGTTCGATCTACCAAGATCTACGTCCACTACCTTAAGTTCGCACTTAAGGATTTTCAACCAGATTTTATTTACTTCACTTAATGAAATCACACAATACCACATAGAAGAGAGGATCACCACACAAGATTTTCCAAAACCTCTCAATCACACAATCACATCAAGCATCACCCTTACTAGGTTTTACACCACAACCTTGAACATTAACCAACACAAGGCTCACCCCAATGGGTTTTACACCATAACCTTGCACTACAACAAAGATTTGAATATCAATAGAACGGTAAAGAGCTCACTTATTTGAGTAAATGTTCACTCGATACAAAGCACAAATACTTTTACCTTTGATACAAAATGAATTCCCTTTGAAGCTTTGATAAAAGGAGATTTTTTAAAATATTGAGCAATAGTGTTTCTAAGAAGAATGTTTCAAAAATCCTATCTCTAATCTTGCTTTAGAGGATATTTATAGAGCTAAAAAGTGAAGTGCCAATGGTCATAAAGAAATGGCTATAATTTTCTGTTTAAACTTATCTGTATTTTGGACTCAGGTTTTGGACGACGATGCATCCAAAAGGTAAGTCCAAAATGGCGCTTTTTCAGACAGAAATATTTCAACACAGTTAACAAGATTTTGGATGAATCTTTTGGATTCTAACTATTCAATCCAAAATTATGATATTTTCAAAAACTTTAAAATCTTCTCCTTTGATACTTCAAGATAAAGTTAAATAAATCAAACGATAAAGAGACATAGGAATTAATAGATATGCTTTAATAATACTTCCTAGTCTAAATTCTTCATAAAGGACTTCTTGATATGCCAACTCCACATACTTTGTTCTTCTCTTTTGATCTTCCATTCTTGAATTCAATCATGAAAGAGTTGCCAAATAATCTTATCCGAATACCTTAGAAGAATAGAGGTAAAACATGTCCTATCATAATAGATTAACAAGTTAGTTCATATCAATATTTGTCATAAGTCAAAATATAGAAAAAAGCCCCTAGGGCTAACAATTTTGTAATTCACATCTCTCTATGCTATTATTTATTTATTATTTCCTTTCTTTTTCTCCTTCATTTTATTATGTTCGTAGCTTGAGTATTTTCCTTTCTCCTAATTTTCCTAGGTGAGCTCGCCTAACTGCCTTGTGGCAACTGAGACGCCAACACCAGAACTGCATGTTTTAGCCCCGAAATGAGTTCAAACCCGTCGTTGGAATCGTTGCATTTCACAGATTCTTTGCCAGAAAATTTTAGGTGTCGGGTTCATCAAATCAGACGTGGGTTCCTTGGATCAGGCACGCATATTCACCAACACGAAATTTCAGGCACCTGATTTCCTTAATTCTAGTGTCGGATTTAGTGGGCATTTAAAGCTTACTTGTGTTCCTTTATCAGAACACCCAGCCAACGTCGAAATCCTCTAGTCAGTTGCGAGAACCATACTCGAGCTAATTCTGACGCCGGAATTCTAACCAAGCTCCGGATTGTGGCAATCGTGATCTTTATATCTATTCAGGTGCTGGTTTCAAGGCTATTCAGGCTAACACAAACTATCCAGAGGTAGAAAACTTCCAATGCCTAACTGAGCTCAAGTAAGCACGGGATTCAACTCGCTTCTTCAATCAGGCGTAGAACTTTGTCACTCCGTCACCCAAATTCAACCAGGCACTAGCTCTCCATTTCTTACTTATTCATTGCCAGAACTAAGCCCAGCAATTCACCGCCATCAATGCCACTGTTCCTCTGCCGATTGTTGCAATTGTTGGTGCTCACCTTCAACCCATTACACATAGATGACTTTAGTGTAATGACATTTCCTTCTTCTCTGGTAAATTTGCTCATTTTAACTCTCTTGGCCTTGTTGGGTATTTAACTCTATGCACCTATTTTCTGAGTTTGCCCTTGAGATTGTGAAGCATGCATTGTGTACCCTATGTTTAGGGTTATCTTTGAATGTTTTTGTGTTGTCCATTTATTTAGTGTGAATTTTTTAATCTTACGATATACCTGTGGTAGTCGGGGTGATATTGGTGACATTACTGTGTTTGACTTTGGTATGATTCTGGGCTAGGTTTAACACTAGTGTGCGAGAACTTTGGTAAGGGTAATGTAGTCCCAATTATGTTTCTCATTTATATTTTGCTAGTGTTGTTTGACTTGGTGGCCTTGTGGTAATTTTGGATGATTTAGGGGAGTTTCTCTTTAGCTAGTGCACTGCTCACTTTGTTCAAGTGTCTCTTCTGCTTTATAAAGTCATTGCCATGGCTAGTGGGGCTGGAGCTAGGTGTAAATGCTAACAATAGACACAATAAACCATCTTCCTCTGTCCCACCTGTCACTCTGTTTCTTGTCAACCTCTTTTACCCCAGTTTCCAAATAAGGCCAGTAGGGACTGGTATGAGAGTGCTAATGTTGCAAGATGATCATTGAGAAAACCATCCATTCTGAGGTCGATGCTTCTTTCCATTTGCTTGCTCCTTTCCATCATTTAGGGTGGGAACTAATCCTCCATCTTCCTCCTTACTTTTATCCTAATCTTGTTCGTTAATTCTATGCCAACATTAAGAATAGGGGTATAAGGGTTATCGAGATTCACTCTAGTGTTAAGGGTGTTCTAAGTACAGTTTCACGTTCTACTCTAGTACTCTATTTCAATATGCCGATACGAGAAATGCCATTTATTTTGGTATCGATAAGGTGTATACCAATTTGAGTTTTAGTCTTCTTTAAACTCTTGACTGTTTAGGTGCTAAGGTCACTCCATGCCTATTCAATCCTGAGCAGGCTTCTATTCATGCTCATAGACTCAGTCTCACTAATAGGGGCAAAATTTATCTATATTTTCCTAGTTATTTAAGGGTGTTTTGTGATACATTTATTGTAATAACTAGGCACATACCTTCATATTTGATATTTTACCATTGGAAAGATATTTTGGAATTTTATTACAGAAAATATTGAAAAAATGACAAAACCATCGCCATTGCAGTGCACAGCTGGCGCTGGCCTTGCGGAGCATAGCCAATGCCAGCCCCATTCTAGAAGGGATTGAAAATCAAGAAAAACTTGAGCAACATTAGGCCTACAACGCACGATCGGTGCAGGTTGTAACCTTCCAAGTCGACGCTAATGCTGACTCCACTTTGGCCAATGTTTGCGAGCTTTTCAATATGTACGGATTTGGTTGTTTCCCAAGAGTTTTGGTATTTTTCATTCTCTACTTGGTCCAGCACTCTTAGGGTACAAATTTTAGCCTTTTAGAAGCCTATTTAAACAAGAAAAACACAAGACAAATGTGTGATTTGATGGATCCAAGCTAGCTACTTATTATTCAAAGACAAAATCACCACTCAAAGGGACATTGTTTAAAGGAGGTTTTCAAGAGAAGAATAAGAGATTTTCTATGAGTTCTTTCTTTTACTTTTGTTTTCTTTTTCTAGAATAATAATGTAATTAATGTTTTTTTTGCAATTGGATATTATTTTGGAGATTATGATTTTGAGTTAATTGGGAGTTTTGATCAATCTATTATTGTTATTGGTATTTGGATACTTGCTATTATTGGTTATTGATGTGTTTTCTTCTAATTGACTTTGGAAACGATGTTGGAAGTTCATTGCATTGATTTCATTTTTATTAGATCTTAATGGAATTAGGAAACAAGTTAAGATTAAAGAACTTAAGCAATCAAAGATTGGTTGATTTCACCTAGAGCATAGGGTCATTGGCTAATTTCATGTTTATAAGGTATGAGTTTAATGCAGCTTTTGGTTGCTTTGGTTTGATTGAGAAATCCACTAAATTAACCAAGAGATAGTGATTTCATGAATTGGGAAAAAAGTGGAATCTACCTAAGTAAGTTTATGACTTGAGAAACGATTGAATTTTATTTAAGTTCCTTCATGATGCCAGCATGACAATTGATTGTGATAAATGTTACGTGATTCAATATTATGTTTTCAAGATAATTGTCTAGTTACATGAAATTGCATCCTTGAGTTATATATATATTTTTATCTTTATTTTTTTTCCTTTTTATTCTCTTCTTAATATATTGGTTAAATAATAAAGATTTGGGTAAAGTAAGGTGGGAGCCTAAGTTCTCATGGATTCGATACTTGCTAGTCCCTATACGATAGGTATATTTGCTCGTATGTGTGGCTTTAGTGGTTGAAATTTTAATTAAAACTTGATTAATTGTGTAATTTGTTGGTAATATTTTCTACACTAAAAAACATGTATCAAGTTTTTGGCACTGTTGCCGGGAATGGGCACTATCGAAAACATTCGAATCTTGTTGATTTAGTCTTTATTGTATTTGTAAATATCGCTAACTTTTGTTTCTAGGTAGCTTGTGAATATTTCTCGTTTGTGTGTTTTTCTTTTCTTTGTTTTTCTATTATTTTTTTATTTTTATTTTTATTTTTTATTTGATTTTTTTTCTTTGAGTGCAAGATTCAATGTAATAACCTGCATTTTAACCTTCAATTGCCTACTACTTGTAATAGGATGAGACTTTGTATCAATGTTCAGAACAAAAGATGATCGATGTAATAAAACGAATATTTTGGTATAATAGTATTTTGTCGAGACCTAGATGTAATTATTGGATTTATTCTACCCGTACTCTAAATCTTCGGAAGGCTACTACTATTAAAATAATAATAATTTGAGGGTATGCTGAGAAGAAAAATTGATCAGTACAATGAAACACACGTTTTGATGTGAATTATGTTACTCGGGTTATCGGGGGGCATTTTGGTCATTTTGATTGCGCCCACGACTTTAACCCCAAATTTGACCAAACTGAGAAGGAATTGAAGAATTTAACTATTACCAATGGATTCAGTGGAATTTTTGGAGTTGAATGATAAAGTAAAATATTTTTCCATTTCGGACTCGATTTTCGTCATTTCTAAGAAAAAATTGAAAATGCGGTAAAAAGTTTGGGCGTGTGGCATTTTTTGATTGGTAGCTTTGGACATGTGTCAATTTATGAGAGGTTTCATGAACAATTCATGCAAGATGCATGGAATTAAATAATTACAAAATAACTAGAAGAATGATGTGTATTTTTATGATTGGAACACATTATTTGTGGGCCATTTAATTAAGAATGATGTGCAATTTAATTGTCCAATATTTGGACCATGAAAAGGTGGTAGAATGGCTGAAAATTAGCTAAGAATTTGGCAGCCTCAATAGAGTAAAGAAGAAGACATTTTGAGGAGGAAAATTAAGGATAATGGTGTGTAAATTTTCAATTGGAACACTCCTATACATTAGCCACCATACAATTAATTGATTTAAAATTCTCTTGGCCAAAATTTGATGAGAAATGGCGGTGGGAAGGCTTTTTCATAGCCTTAATTTTGGCAGCCACAAGGAAGGAAAAAACAATGGGAAAAGAAATCAAAAAAATTAGCAAAAAGAGAGAGAAAAGTTACTAGTCTGTGTTCTTGGTGTAGTGTGTGAGTTCTTGAGAAGTTCTTGGACTAAATCAGACCAAATAGCCTTATATACAAGCTAAAACCTCATCTTACTAGAATTAATGTTGTTGCTGGGTGAATGATGATTATTTTGATATGAATTTTAACATGAAAACATGATTTTTCATGTCTTGATTTTGGATAAAAAGTTAGGGTTTGTGAACTTTGTGTATGAACCTTGTGTATGCTTATATGTGCCAACTACCTAGGAGGTTTATGGATGATGTTTTGTGTGAAAAAGAACTGAATATTTATGGTAGTTTGAAGGATTGCTTTTGGTTGATGAGACGATGACCAAAGTAGAATAAAAATGGAAGTTACTTGGTTGGAAAAATGAATTATACTAGCTTTTGATTAGAAGAGGCGAATTTGTGTTGAATAAGCATGACTCTTGTGTGTTACTGGAATTTTAAAATTACAAAATCAAATATTATTTGAAGGAAAATTGAATGAATTAATGTTCCCAAGGTGTTAAAGGTTAAAGGAAAACAAAAGATAGCGTTAATAGTAGAGTTGAAGCAAAACTACTGGGGCTGTTTTTACCCTGTATTATTTCACAAGAACAAAGACTCTAAAAAGAGCTTATATAAAAGTAAATTTAAGAGTCTTATGGTCATTTTGGTATATCATAGAGCCAAATCGGAGTTGTGGATTGAAAGTTATGTTCAAAACAAAATCATGTGTCAAGCAGTGAAATTCAAAAAAAATAGTTCGAAAATGGATGAACTTAAGGATGATTAATTGTGTGATTTCGGGTGATATGAATGAGAAACATGGATTTCATCCCTTGCATATTAAGGGAGGAAGGATATGGAAAAATAAAAATGAAAGAATTAAACAAACGACGAAAAAACGATATGAACGAAAGTTGAATGTTTTCCTTAACCGTCGACTAAACGTCGGTTGGACGTCAACCCCGTTGACCAAGCGTCGGCTATTTTTCGACCAAACACGACTAAACCTAAAAATGATGTTTGATGTAGGTTTGTCGGTAAAAGGCCAACGATACTTTGAAAACGATGAAAACGATGGTCGAACGGCTATGAACGGGAAAAGTTCATTAGGACACGAGGTGAGTCCTTTTAATTTCTAAAATCTTTTGAAAGCTAGTGTGCTTCACTTTTTCGTGAAATGCTATGTTTTATACTATTTTGAATATCCTTGAATATATTTAAAGTTATCTGAGCAAGATTTATTTTATACCATTTTGGGCTCGAATGCACATGATAATTGGCTTGAAAACCTTAACGAATGCTTAAAGCATGAATTTTGTGAATTTGGTCCTTTTTTTATTAAACACTTGAAATTTTTTTAAAATGGTAATTTTTGGAATTGGGTATTCACAAATTGACTAGAATACCCTTATTGGAACATTTTATGGGAACATATTTGAAAACTTTGAATTTAATGCTCTTTAGGATTAGAATTCTGAATTTCTTGAAATAAGTTCTTTTTTAAATCAAGTATTTGAAAAATGACCCAAATGTCTTTATTGGAATGTTTTTATAAAAACTTTTGCAATCGGGTATTTGGTAAATGACCGAAATGTCCTTTGGAACTTTTGTAAACACTTTTCAACTCGGGTAAGGGTGAAATGACCCGAATGCCTTGGGAAAGTCTTTTTGGAATCAAATATGGGTAAAATGACCCAAATGCCCTTGAGAAAGACTTTTGTGATCAAGTACGGGCAAAATGACCCGAATACTCTTGGAAACTTGTTTTAATGCGTGAAAACAACTTTTTATCCTGTTTCGACACGGTTTTGGAAAATGATCTCTTGATATGAAATTAGCTTCTGAAAAACGATATTTTGATCCTAGAAAAATCACAATCTTGCCTTTTCCTCAGAGCACAGCCGGCGGCGCCGCCTTAGCTCTCGGAGCCGGCGCCAGTTGTGTTCTGTCTCTCCTCTTGTTTGTCGATTTCTTTTCTTGATTTCCACACCATGTTGTCCAGAATGCAGTCGGTACCAGTTCCACTCTGTTTTGATATGTTTCACCAAATTTTTATCTTTTCGAAGTTTGTGTCAACAGTGCATGGCCGGCGCCGGTTCCGATGCCCTGTCCGGCCCCGCCTCTCTTCTGTTTTACGACGTTTTTGCTTCGTTTTACCCCAAAAATCTGTAATAATGAATAAAATACCTTTCCAAGGGTAAAAACTCAAATATGATGGAATATGACTAGTTATTGAACAAAATATATCACAAAAATACCTCAAATAACTAGAAAAAATATGACTAATTTAGCCCCTATCATATTCCCTCACACTTAGCTCTTTGCTTGTCCTCAAGAAAAGTGTCAAAGACAAGTAAGAAAACACATGGTTTAATCAATCACTCAATCAATTTCAAAACAATATCCTCAATGCTTTCTTCATTCAAGAACATAAAACACATGTTACTACATTTTTCACAACAAATGCAAGACTTGTGTAAGTGAATAATGACTTAGTCGAACCATCACAATACTTAATAATATTCTCAAACCATTGGAAAGAATTTAGCTCAAAAAGAATATGCATTTCATAAGCTTATTTTTCATATACTCTCTCTACTAATCCGAGACATATCATGATTCTACTTAGGTCAAGTAGGACTTTCAAGCTTGTAATGCAAGGCTAACGGCTTGTAATGTAGCTTAGCAAACGAAGGATATAGGAAAATCAAATAGCAAAAAAGTTGAGAGTTTGCAAGAAAAAGATAAACACGAATCAATAATTTTCAACTCTTCTTGCTCGCCTATTCCAAACATCGATCAAACCCATAACCTTGTTTAGCAATTACAATTCCACTCAAGCAAATCCTGCATTTTCACTCTTTTTCTTTTCTTTATCTCATCTTTTCCTTCAGCACCTCTTCTCTATTTTCCACAAGATCACTCATATTTTTCAACAATGGTGTCAAGTCTTTGATATGAACTCAACTTTTACAGCTCAACCACCATTCCTCTTGCAATCTTTCTTTTCTCTTTCTTTCAATTTTCTTTTCTTTCACTACTGCTATTCTTTTCATTCCCTCTCATCCTTTTTACTTTTCAGCAGCTTTTTGTTTTCTTTTCTTATTTTCAATCCCTCTTTTCTCTTTCTTTTCTTTTCCTTCTTTTCTTTTTCCAACTCAACACAACGATTGATGCATGACTAAAAGTAGTGAGTCATGATCTTTCTCCAAGTATTCTTCTTCAACATTCTTCTACATATACTTTTATCCATCAAGAGCATAAAGACTTGGAAAAATTATTCAAACTCTCAGAAACAAGCAATGGACAAACTATGATAACGGGTTTTGAAGAAAGAAATCAACAATTTAGGCTCAAAATAGGCACCAGGGATAATATAAAAATAGGTAGGTTTGAAAAGCTCAAACTATCCAAAGAAGGCCTATTACCGTCATCCCTAAGTTAAATCATGACTGACTTTCTTATTTTAGTCTCAAGAGGTATTCAAGTAAGTTCTAGAATGCTCCATGAATTTTAGTAGAAAAATAGGTTTAAGAACAATGCAAAACATTTGATTAAAAACTACTTCGTCCAAGTGCATGCAAACAGTGATGCATAAGCCTTAAATGATCTAGAACATATGCACTATAATCCATCCTAAAAACATGCATTAAAAATACAGCTTGAAATCTCAAAGAAAATCAAAATAATTTTTGAAAATTTTGCTCACACAAAAAGGATAAAGTATATGCATAGAAAAATTGTTAATCAAATCACTCCCCCACACTTAAACTAGACATTGTCCTCAATGGACAACTAAATAGAACAAGGAATAAACAATGCCATAGGACCAAAAATATAAAGGAGAAAAAAGAAGAAAGAAAATACTTCCATACTTTGTGCTCAAAATAAAATTGATAAAACTTGGACAAAGTATATCACCAAAACATTCCCCCACACTTAAATTGGACAATGCCCTCATTGGCAAAAAATAAACACAAAAAAGCATCTCCAAAAGGACCAAAAATAATAAAGGGGTAGAAAGTTTAGGTAAAACTTCCCAAGTGCAATAATGCTCCAATAGATATCCAAACATGAGGTAAAGAAAGGGCTTGTCCAAGAAGACTTTATTCCTGTAAAACAAAACACAAATAAAAGCACAAGGAAAATAATAATAAAACAAAAACCTACCTAAATAAAAGAAAACAAACTAAAGAAAAAGACACAAATAAAAAATAAAAAATAAAAACTTTTCACACTCATCATGCTTCCTCATCAAATCTTTTGAAAAGAAATT
Organism: Voacanga thouarsii; assembly: GCA_026120185.1. Lineage (NCBI taxonomy): Eukaryota > Viridiplantae > Streptophyta > Magnoliopsida > Gentianales > Apocynaceae > Voacanga > Voacanga thouarsii. The sequence continues at coordinate 1,609,626 of JANUWF010001774.1, forward strand.
AGAGCTCAAAATAGAATATAGGCATGATGAATGTAGAATGGAGAGAGGTTTTTGAAAAATAGAAGGTTTATGACAATAATTTTTTCTCACTAACGCAAAACACATAAACCTCTTTCTCTAACATTTCTTTAGACGCACAAATATTGTTGTCAACATATAAGTGCACATAGTTTCTAAAGAATGCATCAAGCTTGAAATCACCTTTTAACCCTTCAAAAGAATGTTCATAATTAAAACTCCCCTTTAAACTTAGTATTTGAGTACTTAAAGATGAAATCAAGAAATCTTTACTTTTCGATGCTTCTACAAATACCAAGTTACCTCCCTAAAATTAGGGTGAAGAGTAGAATTCGTCAACATCCTCAAAGGGTTTCTTAGAATGAACGATAAATCCAATTTCTTGAGGCATGTTAAACTCCATACATCATCATTGGGACCATTGTTCTACAAGAAGTGAGAAGAACCTATGAAATTATGTGACAAAGAGAGATTAGAAGTATTAGCACGTAGAGTAGAATTGAATACCTCCCTTTCCACATTGGACAATTGGTCCTCATATCCTCTTTCCTTTCTTTGGAGATTCTCTTGTACAAGCATATGGGCCTTTATGGCATCCTTAACCAACTTGGCTAGTTGTGTTCTTTGATAGCTCAATCGTTGGGATACTTCTTTATGCCACTTAATGAAGAAATTTGAATTGGCGACAAAAGAATGCATTGAGGCTTCAAGTGATATCTCACAAAAAGCATCAATCCAAGATTGCAACTTTGCCAAATTCTCATCATTGTAGCTCCTTTAATCATGTGCCCAAAAGTAGTTGTCCATGATGATGCCAATCTCGCGCTCAAAGAAAAACAAAAATCAAATCAAAAATAAAAACAAAGAAAAATAAAACAAAAGTTAAAAACAAATAATATAAAAATAAAGAAAAGAAAAATGCATGCATTCTCAAACTATTTAAATATAAAAGTTAGTGATATTTACAGTACAACAGGAAGGATGCTAGTCAATTAAGTCAAAGTTAGTAAATTAGATTACAAGAGACAACAGATACAAAAGATGGCACCTTTTTGCAAAAAGAACAAGTGTACAAATTTATATATTTACATATTCACATGGTGAAATCAACAAAATCTAAGCTTTCATGACATTACTCCCCGGCAATGACGCCAAAAATTTGATGTGAAATCAAGTTTTTCAAAAACACCTCTATGATGAAATAGAAAAATATCCTAATCCCCGGCAACGGCGCCAAAAACTTGATGTGTTTAGATTTTGGTATAAAAATCATATTAAAACTAAGCACATTCCCAATCAAGTTTACATTAAAAAGTTAACCCCAAATTACACATATAAGCAAACATACTCATCATTAACATAGCATAGGATTTAAACGAGTGTCGATCCTCAAGGAACTAGTATATATTAATCCCTTTTCTTTCATTGTTTAACCGACTCAATAAAGGAAAAAAGAAATAAAATAAAATAAAAGACAATAAAATATATACATGTCAAGAATAGAGAAATATGTGACTCAAGCTATTGTTTAGACAAACATGATCTTAAAGTACCCAATCTTTATCATAATTAATTATTCTCTTGGCATCATGAAGGATTAAGATAGATTCACTTCTTTTTCAATCCATGAAATTACTACCTTCTAGATAAATTAGAATCACTTGGTCTCTTCTCAACTAACTCATCCAAAAGATACATTAAATACAATCCTTGATTAAATTCCCTTGGTCTCGGCAAATTTAAAACATGAAATTAACCAATGAATCCTTAGTCTCGGCAAACATCAATTAACCTTTAATTACCTAGTTCTCATCAATTAACCTCTTTAGTCTCGGCGAGTTAAGAGACAACAAATATGGAATTAATACATTGAAACCATCACTAACCCCTTTGGTCTCAGTGAATTAATGGAAAGAACCAACAAAGTAATCCCGTAATAAGCACAAGTAATTAAATACCATGGAGAACAATCAATTAATCAAAGATCAAATAACTCTAAATATCATGAATATCTAAACAAAGTTGAATTACAATAAAACAATTAACATATCATTGTCAAGAAAAAGAAAACAAAGTAAAAGAAAGCACCCATAGACAAGCTTCCTTCCTCTTCCTTTGAAGACCTTCTTGCACAACCCTCTTTGAATTGAAGAATTCCTCCTTTGATTGAGTGATTTTCTGTGATAATAAATGAATTCTCCTTTTTCTCCCTTGTGTTTTCCATCTATTTATAGGCTTGGGAAATGTCTAAACTTGTTGGTGTAATGTTCTTGGCCGAGTAGAAGTTGGAAGATACTAAAACTTCACAAATTACCAAAAATCGCGTAGAAAAATCACAATCCCGCCTTTTCCTCAGAGCACAGCTGGCACCGCCTTGGCTCTCGGAGCCGGCGCTGGTTGTGTTCTGTCTCTCTACTCGTTCACTGATTTTTTTTTTATTTGACACCATGTTATCTAGAATGCAGCTGGCGCCGCCTTGGCTACTGGAGCCGGTGCCGGTTCCACTCTATCCCTATCTGTTTCACCAATTTTTTATTACCTCGAAGTTTGTGTCAACAGTGCATGGCCGGCGCTGATTCCGATGCCCTGTCCGGTGCCACCTCTCTTCTGTTTTGCGATGTTTTTGCTTTGTTTTACCCCAAAAATCTATAATAATAAACAAAATACCTTTCCAAGAGTAAAATCTCAAATATGAAGGAATATGACTATTTATTGAACAAAATGTATCAAAAAAGAGTCTCAAATAACTAGAAAAAATATAACTAATTTAGCCCCTATCAAGAGGATGTAGGGAACAGTTGCCCAATGTGATGGGGAAAATTTTTTATTCTATTCTATGCCTTCATATTTCTAATTTTTCTTTATCACATGAATTTTTACTTACCCTCAACTCACGGAGCCTAATGATGCCATTGATGATGTGTTGAATTTACCATACCTTAAGGAATTGGATATTTCAATACTACATCATATGAAGTCCTTAGAGGATGCTAACAAATTCTACCCTTCACCCCCATTCAAATGGAGATAACTTAGTTTTTGTAGACTATAGATTGAAAAGTATGGATTTTTTGATCCCATATTTGAGAATTCAATTGCTATGTTTGAAGGGAAATTTTAATTGTGACAAATCTTTTGAAAAGATAAGTGGTGATTCTAATGTTTATACACTTTTTAGATATAATTTACATCTTTGTGTTGGGAACTTGATTGTATGTCTAAAAAGGTGTTACGGAACGGGGGTCATGCATTTACATTCATTGCAATCGATATTTTTCATGAATCTTCTATTTTTCAAAACCCTCTCTTATTTCTACTTTCATCATGCCTACCTTTTTTAATGTGCATTCATGTCTTTTACAAATGTTTGACGAGGAAGCATGATGAGTGGAAAGAGTTATATCTTCTTTTTTTTTATTTTATTGTTAGGTGTCTTTTTCCTCTTCCAAAAAAGAAAAATATTTTCTAGTTAAAGTATGGGGGAGTGAGATATTGTGTTTCTTCTTAGAAGTTTTTTAGTCTTTATTGTGTTTTAGTTTTGGTGTGCTTTATTTTGGTTATTCTTTTCCTTGTTCTTTTAGGAGTGATTTATTTTACTGGTAGGAATAAATACTTCTTGGACAAGTCCTTCTCTCTATTCCAAGTTTTGACACCAATTGGAGTGTTATTGTACTTGAAAAGTATTGCTTAACCTTCTATCTCCCTTATTATTTTTTGGTCCCTTTGGAGATGTTTTTGTATGTTAATTTTTTGCCAATGAGGACATTGTCTAGTTTAAGTGTGGGGGAGTGGTTTAGTAATATTCTTTGTCCAAGTTTTTATCAATTATCTTGGTGTTTTCTTGGCATCAAACAATTTTTGTTGAAATTTTTGAAATTTTAAAAATTTGACAAATTTGAAAGGTTGAAGATTTGGAGCTAAATTGAGCTTATTTATTTATAATGGAGCTGTGATTTTATTTTTAACTTTTGGATATTGATTTGCCATTCATTATGATTAGATTTTTATTTAAAAAGAAAACTTGTGTATTAAGTTGGATTTTGCTAAGTCTTGAGAATTTAAGTTAACCTTGGTTATATATGGTATTTGAGTTTTCTTTTATTCCTTGAGTTTGAATGTGGATGATATGATGAAGTATGAGAAGAGTTGTTAATTAATTCTTATATTATAGATTTAAAATTTTCTTGACTTTGAGTCGTGAATAAGGAATGAGAGAAAAAAATTTTCTGAGTGAAAAAGAAAGAATGTGAATTGAAAAAAAAAAATTGCTTTCAATTGTTGAGAGAGAGAGAGAGAAGGAGAGAGAGAGAGAGAGCTTTTGCAGAAAAGGGGGGCCAATACAGTGAGTGGAAGAGAAGAAACAAAGAAGCATCACACTCTCTTGAGACTATCTCAAAGGCAAGAAGGTAAGAAAAAAAGGCATGAAAAAAATTACTGAAAAATAATAATAACTATAAGGGGGGCCAATACGGTGTGTGAAGAAAAATCCATTCACTTGAGGCTATTAATTCTCTAAGTCATTGAAAATATTTTGAGAGGAAAAAGAGAGTAGAGTGTTTTTCTTATTTCATTAACTTGAGTAGTGCAAATTTGAGTTTATAATGCTTGAAGTGGTTAAATAGCTTGACTTGTATGATTCATGTTATCTATGTTTTTGCTTGAAGAGTAGGATAATTTTCCTGTACAAGATATAAGCTTATTTAACTTGACTTTGATGGCTTTGGGATTATTTGATATAATACATGAGTTTGAAATGTTTTAAAAGGTTTGAATGAATGACAAGTTTGTCTTTGAAGTTGGAAGAATATTATATCTTTATTATGGATGAATTTGCTAAGGATAAGTTGAAAAGTTATTTTGTCTTAAGTCATTTGCTTAGTGTTTAATTCTTGTTTGCTTGAAAATAAACAAAAGTTCAAGTGTGGGAATATGTGATAGGGACAAAATTCATTTATATTTTTCTAGTTATTTAAGGGTGTTTTGTGTTACATTTGTTGTAATAACTAGGCATATACCTTGATATTTGATATTTTACCCTTGAAAAGGTGTTTTGGAATTTTATTGTAGAAAACATTGAAAAAACAACAAAATCGTTGTCGTTGCAGTGAACGGCCAGTGCCGGCCGTGCGGAGCACTATTGGCGATGACCCCATTCTGGAAGGTACGTCGGGCCGACAGAGCATGGTCGGCACTTGCCGTAACCTCCAAGCCAACGCCAACTCCACTCTGCCCTATGTCAGTAGACTTTTCTAATTATATGCGAATTTTGTAATTTTCGAAAAGTTTTGGTATTTTCCAATCTCTACTCGGCCCAGGGCTCTTAGGGAATGAATTTTAGCCTCTTAGAAGCCTATTTAAACAAGAAGAAAAAAAACAAGATAAATGTGTGACTTGATGCATCCAAGCTAGCTACTTATTATTCAAAGACAAAATCACCACTTAAAGGGGTATTGTTCAAATGAGGTTTTCAAAAGAAGAGGAAGGGTTTGTTTATGAATTCTTTCTTTTACCTTTGTTTTCTTTTTCTAGAATAATGATGTAATTAATGTTTTGATTGTAATTAGATATTATTTTAGAGATTATGATTTTGAATTAATTGAGATGTTTGATCAATTTGTTTTTATCCTTGATATTTGATTACATGTTATCATTGGTTATTGATGCGTTTTCTTCTAATTGACTAAGGAAATGATGTTAGAAGTTCATTTCATTTATTTCATTTTTGTTAGATCTTAATGGACTTGAAAAACGAAGTTAAGATTAAAGAACTTAAATAATCAAATATTGGTTAAATTCACCTAAAGCATAGGGTCATTGGCTAATTTCAAATTTATAAGGTATGAATTTAATGTATCTTTTTGTTACTTTGGTTTGATTGGAAAATCTACTAAATTAATCAAGGGATAATGATTCTATGGATTAGGAAAGAAGTGGAATCTACATAAGTAATTTAATAACTTGGGAAATGATTGAATTTTTCTTAAGTTCCTTCATAATGTCAGGATAACAATTGATTATGATAAATACTAAGTGATTCAATATTATATTTTCAAGATAATTGTCTAGTTACATGAAATTGCATCCTTGATATATATATATATATATATATCTTTAATTATTTTTTTTCTCTTCTTATTTTATTGGCTAAACAGTAAAGATTTGGGTAAAGTAAGGTGGGAGTCTAAGTTCTCATGGATTCGATACTTGCTAGTCCCTATACTATACGATGGGTATACTTTCTCATATGTGTGGTTTTAGTGATTAGCATTTTAATTAAAACTTGATTAATTGTATAATTTTTTCGTAGTATTTTTTACACTAAAAAACGTGCATCACGCACACATCACCTCCTTGCCTACATTATCAGCTTTAATGTTATGCCACGTGCAAGTAGTCTCAATGAGATTCAGAATTGTGATGTCTATGTGTTTTATAAGCTAATTAATGGTATGGGAGAGTCACCTGTACCTCTTAGCAGTGTGATTGTGAAGGAAATACTAGCATCTGTTGGGGATATGCCCTAGAGTCAATTTGTACTTATACAATTGTCATTATGTTTTATATAATAATATGAGGCTTTCCTTTCCATGAATAGTGAGTTTTGTTTTGTTGGTCATCAAGTACGTGACTTGATAGTAAAACCATACAATGAATACAATGACTATTCTAAAGCTGTCCCTGATCGATTATTATTATTGGAATAATAATAAATTAAGATTAGTATGTTTGTGACTTGATGGCTATGTTTTACTGGCCATGGATATTTGTGATATCGAGTCAAGACATAAATAAATGTTAGAGAACATTGTATTGGACATGACCCACTGTGAGAGTACTTCATGGAATATGTCATAAGTACTTTCTAGCCATAATAATATTGAAAGTCCTTCGACCTAAATTCATCATAGTTTCTTACTTGATAAATTCTATATTTTGACATTGTCTAAAGTTGTCTTTAACCAGATAATAAATTAGACTACTGTTGGATATAAAATAAATCAAGGAGAGGAATATGATTGATTGTGAAGGAATTTGTCCCTCTCAATTATGGGAGAGATATCCATGGGCCCCTTGATAAGTTAGACTGTTAAAAATGCATGGCCGTGCTCAAATATATCAATCTAAGATATTGATATCATTTGTTTGAACAGTCTACTATGAAATCAAGAAATAATTGATTAAGCTTAATAAGGATGACATGCTCCGTGCCTTATGCTTAATCTGGATATCGTGTGACAAAGGGACTAAATATAAAATTATGGTTTGGTTCAAAGAGATCACCGATCTTCATTTAACCTGGATAGTTATAATGTTTTGCTAGAAACCGCTTATAACTTGTGGGCCGTTTAAATACGATTTAGGCACGCTGCCAGTGTTAAATGAACCTATAGGGTCACACAATAAGCGAACTTGTTAAGTTATTTTTCTGGTGACCAGGTTCGATGAATCTGGATGATATCCAGATTATAAGAATCTGACTCGGTAAAATAATTAGTTAAAATTACCGAGATAATGGCAGAATCTTATCATATCAGTTTTAATTTAATTTGAATTTAAATTAGAATATGATAAGATATGATTAGGGTTGGACTCTAAGAGGTTCGAGGGTTTTTTAAGAAAACCCTAGCCGTCTTTCGATAGTCTAATTTTTCGGTTGAGAACATTCGTGCCATTCTCTACCAGAGAAAGGAAAAAAAAACCTCTCAAACCCTAGGCGCTAGCACTCCCCGGGTATCGAGTGAGTTCGCGGTGTGTATCCGTAGAGGACGTTCGCATACTGCAGCGTCTGGTGATTGTTCGGGTCGAACGTACAACAGCGCAACCAGAATCGAAGGATATCGATTACAGCAACCAGAGGTAACTCTTAATCGTTTACATCTTCTTAATCGTTTACTTGGGTCCTCGGGAGGGATTCGTAGATGTTTTCCGCGTTTAGGAGTCCACGAATCCCAACAGCATCTGCTAGTGTTGCGAGTCATTCCAAAGCCTTATGTTTTCTTAGACTCCTTTCCCATGTTTTTTAGTCATGCAATGTTGAGATCACAGGAGAGCTTAAAGAGGACACCATTTTATCTGATGCTTTGAGTATGTCTAGTATCACTAACCTAGCTACACATGATCTACCACTAGTGTGTGAAAGTATAAGGGGCAACCGGTTCCTTCAGGTGCCCTAACCCTTTATGCGCCATCACCTTCTATCGCCCCTTCTCCTTCTACAGCCACCACCACCCTCTATTGCTGCCACTACCCCTATTCCTCAACCTTCTATGGCTCCTTCTACTAGATCCCCATCATTACCTACTGATCTTTCTGTTCCTTTGAGGCATGTGTAGGCTTTAATTTTGCAGCTCTAATAAATTGTCACGTGATTGCATTACCAAGAACACATGCTTACCCTCCTTTACTAGCACACCTTCCCTGGTGAGCCTCTTAGTGGCCCCCCTCGTGCTTCTAGTGATGATGATGCTAACTTGCCTAGTGTTGAGGATTCAGCTGACGATGATGAGGAGTCCAGCATGTAGGTTAACACGGCAAAAAATAGAAACACACAGTAGCATGTTAAAAACAGAGCAAACGTAGAGTAGCGGAAGAGCTTTTTTTTTTTTCTTACCTCTGTGCTTTATCATTGGTCTAGGGGGTGTCAGCGATCCTATCTGAACCACTACTGGTTATATGATCCACTCTTCAAGTTGTTGTCCTGCAAGCCGTCTGCTCCGTCTGGGCATCAACGCAATGCTTTGGGTCTTTCGGAATATAACCCGTGCTTGAAAGCTTGGCGAAGGCTAAGGATGAAGAGGATGATCTTTTATGTCTCTGTTCTTGCTATTGAATAGCATAGAGATCACAATCTACTAAGAGAGAAGAAGAACGACTAGAGGGGAAAGCAAAAGATGTTTTGTGAAGAAACTCCTCTTGTTCTCTTGAATCCAAATACCTTAATAATAGGTTATTACCCGAGCATTAAAAAACAAACAGATATGGTAGAATCAAAGAAGCCCTAAGGCCCATGTCATGTTAAGCCATTAGCCAGGCCTATGGGCCTATGACCCAATTCATTGGATTAAGCCTTTAATTCAATATAATTATTTCTGGACTAATACAAGCCCAATAATTAAATTAATTAAATAATCTAAATGATCTAATATAAACCTCAAGCCTTTACCCAATTTATTGGGTTAAGCCTTTAATTCAATTTAATTATTCCTAGACTAATACAAGTTTAATAATTAAATTAATTAAATAACCCAAATAGGCCAATATATAATTCTCCCTTTTTTGACATTTTATTTTATTCTAGCTTAATAAATAAACCAGGCTACTCAAAAAAAAATAAAATAAAATCCATTTTATACTAGACCAATCCCTCAATCTAAAACCATTAGGACTTATGGGCTATTCAAAGGACAAAAAGACACATCGCCTTGGCTACTAAAAATGACCAAAATACCATTAGTATAGAAATTGCTGTATTTTATATTTTAAATATTTTCTAATAGCACTATAAGAAAATATTGATCCCAAGGACAATACTGCGTTTGCAAAGTCTTCGACCTACAGGTATAATGACTAAAATACCCCTCTATACATCACCGTACATTTAGAGAGGAAGAAGTGTACTAACACATCTCTAAATGGCATTTACCATCCTTAGGCTTCTAGTCTAATGATCTACTACTTTCTGGATTGTTTCCGCTTTTCAAGAGAGCTACCCTAAAGCAAACATCCAAGTCATGTTTCCCAGGGCCCTGGATATTGAGATCATTTAGACAACCACAAGGGGCGATATAGTATAGAAGCTATCTTGTACAAGTCTATCTTAACTAATTAGTCACACATACCCAACATGTGAGTATATTGGTCCTACGATAGAACCTCAACTATAGCATATCAAAGTACATGCTTCCAGTTTTGTCAGACCACCAACTCATACTCAAATCGTAGAGTACTAGTCCACACTGTAGCAGTAGTAGTTTAGGTTTCTACCATATAGTACTTTAAGAAACCACTACTACAGGTCCTGTTCTACGTATTCGAAATACGCTTATGTCATGAAGTGAGTGGACTACTCACTGGCTAAAGGTAAGCCATTCTCCATTTGAAATTCACAACATAATAACCTAGACATGATGAGATTCTCATTCTCATCAATCAGTTAAAAACGAACGTTTATGTGTTAAACAACCCGTGATTCATACCTTACTGTGAAAGATCACCATTCACATAGACCACTTACTTAAACACAATGAGTCTTTTTCAAACGAAATTGTGCAAAAATAAAAATGTAAATTTACAAACAATTTCTGAAAATAAATTCTTTTATTAAAACATTCGATATTTACATCAGAAAGCTAGTATAAGAGGGCATATTTCCCAACACTTACAACTTTATTAATTTTTTAAGTGTAAAAGTATGACTTTGTCTCTAATCTTTTATTTTAGCCTCATTTGACCTTTTGGAACTCAAAAGTTCATTAATGGATAATGCCTTTTAATCTCATTCTGTTTACTTAACTGATTAAAATTTCTCTCCATCTAATTAAGATTTCTTTCCATCTTATGCCCAAAGTATGTTACACTTATAATTTGTTCTATAGCAATCTTATGTTATTGTTACGCACAAGTTAGACATACAGTTCTTCATTGATTTGACTAGACAGATGAGCAATTCTAAGGTAAGAAAACCCTCCAATTGCATCTTTAGAATCCCGTAAGTGATAAGTGATCATTCCCCATGAGTGATGGGTTATCATTCCATATGGGTAATAGGTGATTACCCTCATAGTTAGTGTTGTTGATTAATTGTTATGAGGTTATTTGTGTTTTGTGTGTTTTTTACAATGAATGTTATGTGAATTAAGGTGGCTTTGTGCCTGGAAAACGTTCAATTTATAAGGGAAATTTTGTCATTTTTTTTTAAATTGAGATGGCTTAATGCCAAGAAATTCTTATTGTTTCTTACCTAATGTATTTCCATATGTTCTATTCTTGTTTTAGCACGTGACCAACACTTAATCCACATAATCCTTCATCTTAATATCTCAAAATTTCCTTAATTTCAGTCATGAAGAAATCAGAAATTCTATCTTTACAAAACAACAAAAACGGCAACCATGAATGAATTAATACTCATTCATTTTTCTTCACAAATACTACTTCTCTTCTTCATTTTTCTCTTATATTCTTTTCTTCTATGATTACAGCCATAATCAATCTTTCATAATTCCTTCAAAACACTATTATACAACACAAAAATTCAATACAAAGCAGTCTACAAAGTTACCACCATGTAGTATTAGCAAACGTTCTCTGCTTTAGTTGCCTCTCAATCTTTGTAGCCATATAAACCTGAGGTATTTGTTCACATAGTTAATACTGCTGTCAAAACAAAATTCTAAAGTCAATATACTTTTGCATCATTCTTACTCTGATATAGTGGTTAAATACTTTACATGGGTGTATTTCAACTGCAAGAAAAATTAATATTAGTTGAAAATGAATTTAAACTTAAAAAATGCAAGTCTAAAGAAAGAATGTGATGCCAATGGAGGAGAATATGATGTTTTGTGAGAAAATAACAATTCTTAAAAATTGAAAATCACTTTGATTGATTTTTTTTTTCCAATTGAGTTGAGAAATCCTTTTCTAGAAAAATTGCTATATAAGTACACCCATGGCAAATCTCTCTCATGGATGGAGGTATCCTTTTGCTTTCATAACCATCCAATACTACCTTATGTAGCCTCATATATCTACTTCAATAGTATAAATATTTAACTAATAGGGATGCAAAGGAATTTGAGCCCTTCACCTATGGAACTTCACATTAACAAGTCATCTAGGCTTTTAAAATTAAAAAATAGATAACACCTACATAGTTTTGAATGCAAATTAAAGTTTTGGAACCAAAATCCTACTCAAGACTATTGGAAAAATCATGCAACAAGTAAATTACTCACAAATTTACTCTTTTCTCTCAAATTCCTCACAAATTTTCCCAAGCTTCCTTGTGTAGAGCACTTTATTATCATGATTAATTGTTATGAGATTATTTATGTTTTGTGTGTTTTATACAATAGATGCTGGGTTAATTAAGGTGGCTTTGTGCCTGGAAAACGTTCAAGTTATAAGGGAAACTCTGTCAATTTTTTTTTAAAAAAATTAGAATACACAACTTGATGGTTGATAGAATTTTTACGATATCATTATTCAATCATTCTTCCATAATTCATAACAAGTATATTAGGGTCCTTGACCTCTAGAATCACCAAGGTTTTTCATTTGAATCATACAAGTGCTAATAAGCTATATGATTATGGCCTAAATATAGATGGATGATTGTAGTTGGATGTACAGAACAGACGTACAGGGGATTAAAGGTATTATATCTAAGTTTGAACAAGGGGTCAAGCGATTCATTGCGTATTGCTTGTCAATTGGTCCAGCCTCAGTTATAAGGTATCCATGTGGAAGGTGTAAAAACAAAGTGTACCTTTCTCCTGATGAAGTGGAACTTCACTTATACAGATTTGGCTTTGTTGCTAATTATCGAAGATGAACTCGTCATAGTGAGGGTCTTAACTCGTCACTATTTGATTTTGCTATAAGTACAACTACAGTCGAGTCAGGTTTTGATAATCGATTTTGAGATATGGTGATTGATGCAGTGGGACATTACTTTTCAACTGAACCTTCATCTTTTGAGAATGTTGAGGAACCACCTAACCCAGATGCGCAAAAATTTTATGACATGCTAAGAGCTTCAGAAACTCTTATATGGGATGGATGCAAGAATCACAATACGTTATCAGTTGTTTCTCGACTTTTGAATATTAAATCTGAAAACAACGTATCAGAGAAATGCTTTAACCAGGTGATGCAATTGATCAATGAGGTATTATCAAGTAGCAATAAGCTTCTGGATGACTTCTATCAAACAAAGAAATTAGTATACAATCTAGGGCTACCTGTTCAGAAGACAGATGTCCACCCAAATAGATGCATACTCTATTGGAAGGCCGATAGAGATAGAAAGGACTACAAATTCTATGGTCATGGCAGATATATGTCGAAGAAGAAAATTGCAAAGGACAAACAACAGAAAGACATACCTTTCAAAAAGATGTATTACTTCCTATTTACACCCAGATTGTAGAGACTATTTACATCCTCCACAACAGCAAAGCACATGAGATGGAATGCAGATAGTCAACTAGAAAAGGATGTTATGAGCCATCCATGCGATGGTGAAGCTTGGAAACACTTCAATCGTAGTCATTCTGAATTTGCAGCTGAAGTTTGGAATGTGTGTCTTCGGTTATGCGCAGATAGATTTTCACCATTTGGAATGTCGGGGAAACATTACTCTTGTTGGCTTGTTATTATTACTCCATATAATTTGCCTCATTCGATATGCATGAGGGATCTATTTATGTTTTTGATAGTCATTATCCCGGGACCTAGGAATCCAAAGCGTAAAATCATTGTCTATCTACAACCTTTGGTAGATGAATTAAGGATGATATGGTTTAGTGGAGTCTCGACATATGATATTTCAAAGACAACAGAACTTCTATCTACGAGCAACACTTTTTTGGCTAATAAATGACTTCCCGACATATAGGATGCTAAGTGGTTGGAGCACAGCTAACAAATTAGCATGTCTGTATTGCATGGAGCAGACAAAATCATTTCACTTGTAAAATGGAGGTAAACAATCTTAGTTTGACTACCACCGGCGCTTCTTACCTTTAGATCATCCATACAAAAGAGACGCTAGGTCTTTTAGAAAGGATAAAGGTTGTGAGACAGTACACCCTATACAACGCATTTCTGGAAATGGTATGTGGAATAGAGTGTACCATTTACCAAAAATAACCGAGACAGTAGTGGAGTTTGGTAGGGATGATGGTAGAAGCATCTACTATAATTGGGCCAAAAGGAGTATCTTTTGGGATTTGCCATATTGGAGAACATATTTAATTCGTCATAACATAGATATAATGCACAATAAAAAAAAAATTTGTGTTCGATAATGTCTTTAACATAGTCATGAATTGAAAGGGAAAAACAAAGGACAATGTAAAGGCACGACGTGATCTAGAGGTATACTGTGATATACCTGAATTATATGTAACTGGATTAGGTGACGGGAGGGCATCAATGCCAAAGGTTAAATACTCTATTACACCCGAACAGCAAAAACTTCTATTTGAGTGGGTTAGAGATTTGCGACTTCCGGATGGATATGCTTCGACTTTAAGTAGGTGTGTTGATTTGAATGAGCTCAAAATGTTGGGTATGAAAAGCCATGACTACTGTGTGTTTATAAAAAGGTTGTTTCTAACTACATTTAAAGAATTACTCCCGGTGTCAATTTGGAACGTTTTAACTGATGTCATTCTCTTTTTTTTGCGACTTATGTTCTCCTAAATTTTTCACAACCCACAAGAAGTAGTTGAAAGATAATATTGTATTACTCATCTATAAATTGGAGAAGATCTTCCTACCCAACTTCTTTGATGTGATAGAGCACCTTATGGTCTACTTGCCATATGCGGCCAGGGTTGGTGGCCCTATTCAATGTAGATGGATGTATCCATTCGAGAGGTAAAATATTGTGTATTATTATATCCATATATACATCCACTATGTGAATCGGTTTTGACCGTAAAAAATATATTAGGTTCTTATATCATTTGAAGACTAAAGTTAAAAATAAGGCGAGAGTCGAGGGATCAATTTGCAATGCTTATTTAGTTGAAGACGCATCTACATTCTTCTCCTATTATTTTGAGCCGCATGTGTAGACTCGACATACAACTATGGCTCGAAATGATGAAGGTGTTCTCGATACAAACTTAAGTGATAGTGTGTTGTCTATATGCACCGTTCCCAGGAGGGTTTTGGGAAATATTCAGAATAGATATCTTACTCTAAACGAAGTTAAGGTTGCCACAAATTACATATACCTAAACTATGAAGAAGTTCAACCATACATTACGTAAGTATACTTATTGCACATTTTTCGATTTTTTTACGTCAATACTTAGAACAAGTATCATTATGTGTTCGTTTTGGTCATTTTAGGAAAATAAAAAATGACTTGTAGTTTGAATGTGTCGAGTATAATAGACTCTGAAGTTGATAGGAGAATAGAGTTGGAGTTTGCTGGATGGTTTAGGACTTATGTGAGTTGAGCAAATCTAAAATGGGACTTATAATTAAATTACATTGATAATGAAGGTGAATATTAACACTTTATTTTTGCTAGGTTCATGATCCACAAAATCAAGTGACTGATCAAAAGTTAAAAAGCTTGGCCTGGGATCCTTTGAGATAAGTGAAATACTTCCATGGCTATTTCATAAATGGCTTTAAGTTCCATACACTTGATCGGTCAGTTGGAAAAAAAAATAATTAACAGCGAAGTTTGTGTTAAAGGTGACGGAGATAGTGGCAACGATTATTATGGAGTATTGAAGGAGATTGTCGAACTTCAATTCCCTAGGACTCCCTGTTTAAAAGTTGTCCTATTCAAGTGTGATTGGTTTGATCCAACGCTAAATCGGGGGGTTAAAATTCATCCTCATTACAAACTTGTTGAGATTAATTGCAAGAGAAATAACCTAAAATATGATCCATTTGTGTTAGCTCAACAAGCAATTCAAGTGTATTTCATATCCTACCTAGGGAGCAAAAGACCAAAATTGGATTGGGTAGCTGTTTGTAAATCGAAAGCTCGACATGTTATTGATGTACTCGTTGTCGAGGCACCATATCAGGAGGAAGTAGATCACACGATGACAATCAATCTGTGTGTTGAGGATGACAACTTTGGAAGGTTAGCAGATGAGTCCGGTATTGGAAAGACAGTCAATGTTATGGATTCAGGCTTAATGATGGAGGAAGCACAACCAAACAATGAAAACGATGACGAGGAAGAAGAATGGGAGATAGGATCCTCTACAGACGATGATGTGGAAGGCTACTTATCTGATGATGATGGAAGTACATAGACTAGGATCAAGTTTAACTAATGTATAGAAACAATAATTAGTTCTGTTATCGTTACATTACAAGTGGTTTACTTTACTTTATACTTTTAAATTTATTATTTTTTTCTTCTCGCAAAATATGACTATTTTTATATTTTTAAATAATTCCAGTCACATATGGCTTTCAAAGCCTCACCCAGTGATCAGTCAGTGACTCGTGAGTCATCAAGGGTGGATGAGATACTGTCCCTAAGCATAGCTCCACGTATACCTGCTCCATAGCCGTTACCCCCAAATGAGGACCGATCAGAGTAAGTCCCTAGCCCGATCCTAGGTTTTTCAGGATCCACAGTTGGTGCTCTCCGTACTGAGGATACGTGACTAATGATTGAGCCAATTGGTGACTCGTAGGTTGACTACATAATTGTTCATTATACACTTATCTTGCCTCTCTAAATTATAATTTTGTCTTATATTATATATCTATTTTCTCAAAACAGGTTTACACATTCTGTTCAATGTGTGAGAGAGATAGTTGAGATTTTTAGGCGACACTACACTGGAGCCTATGCTACCTTCTCACAAGTTCCGATTGATGTTCGGAACATGTGGTTTAATCTTTAGAGCGTGAGTTCCATATGTTACTTATAATTTAACTTGTTATTATAATAATAAACAATTTGTAGTATTTTTAATATGTTTTCTTACTTTTAATTACTTGTAATGGCTTTGATTTTGCAATCTTTCTTCTATTGGTGCCCCGAGCATGCCGCACAAATCTAGGCTAATTGGGAGAAGAAGTGTAAGGCTAAACTTTCAGACATATTGTCGAAGGTTCGGAAGAAGCATAGGAGTAGTTACCCCAAGTGGATTTTCTCGGACCATTGGGTTGCTTTATTGGAGCATTAGGTGTCCAATTAGTGGTAGCATATCTCTTCTACTGCTAAGTAGAATAGATCCACTAGTGAGGCATCACACACAGGAGGATCCATTTCTTTTACTGAGCATGAGGAGCGGATGGTAAGTATAAAATTTTTTACTATTCGATATACCTATTATTTTACACTTAGACCATCATAAAAATTAACATCTAGTCGTTTATTGTTACAATGATAACGGAAACAGTTAGGCCAGACTTCAGCTACATCGACCTCTTCAGACGCACCCATATGTTTCAGGACGGGCCGAGGAAGGGCCAATATGTCAGTGATCAATCACATCATACGCTAGTAAGAATACACAATCTGAAATGTTTTTAAGTTTAATATTATTTATATTTTGATCACTAATTTTTGAATATTTTATGCGTGTTTCCTTATCCCAAATTCAACAGGATACTATCCCTGCTATTATTGAGCATCATACGCAGTCGGGTTCTCAAACAGATTCTACGAGTACAATCGCACCAACTAGGGTGCCCGACGAGAAGACATTATTCGTCGAGGTGGATGACAGAATGTGCAAGAAAGGGTAAGTATACGGATTG
Organism: Voacanga thouarsii; assembly: GCA_026120185.1. Taxonomy (NCBI): domain Eukaryota; kingdom Viridiplantae; phylum Streptophyta; class Magnoliopsida; order Gentianales; family Apocynaceae; genus Voacanga; species Voacanga thouarsii. The sequence continues at coordinate 1,627,125 of JANUWF010001774.1, forward strand.
GGCTCTGAGTCTTCGAGGGTGAGATAGAGGTTACAGCAGCCATCTACATATGAGTCATTGGCTTCTTCTGCCTCGTTTGATGTGAGCCAATTACAGAGAGAGTTACATACAGAGAGAAAGAGACAGGAGAGGGTTGAGCATCAGGTACAGATATATCAGACTCACAGCTAGAGCTTGACTGAGTACTTGACGCTTATGTCTCAGAATTTAAATCTACCTCCGCCACAGCCGATGCCAGCTGTTCAGGAAGACGATGCTGAGGATGAGGAGGGCTTCATCATTAGTCCTCCGGACTCACATCTTGATCATCAGTTAGGCCCTTCCGATCGATCCCCGCCCTCTCCGTCAGCTCCAACATCCACACCAGTTGCTGCTTTATAGTTAGGACATTTAGACAACATTTTTATGTATTATTCATATTTGTCATTATCATATTTATTAATTATACTATTTGATGGGTTTTTTTAATTTAATTGAATATTGGAATTACTTTGACAAATGAATTTTCTTCCAATACAGGGTATTTTTTTAAAATATTTTAATTTTTTTTAAATTATAGAATATTAGCAAGGAATTAGAAGGGGATAAGAGAGAAAAAATAAACTCCGTCGCTAATCCCTCGCTAAAAGTAAGGGATTAAAGGGGGATTAGAAGTGGATGTTCTGTCTACTTAATTAGCGAGGGATTAGCCACGATACAAAATAGAGAAAATCAATCCGTAGCTAATCCCAAGCTAATTTGCGAGGGATTAGTGACGGAAATTTTAAACCATTAATTTAGAAAGGAAATTCCGTAGCTAATCCCTCGCTAATTCCCTCGTTAGAGACAGAATAATTTGCAAGGGATTAGAGACGGAATAATTCCCTAGTTACAGACATTTTACATTTATTAAATATTAAGATAAATCCATCACTAATCCCTTTCTATTCAGAAATGGATTTGTGATAGATTTTAAAAATCCCTCGTAGATCCATTTTAAAAATCATTGCTGAAGGTCATTGACTGCTAACTAATTCCCTCGCAAATCCGTCGCTACTTGCGACGGAAATTTTAATCCGTCGCAAATATCTGCCTTTGTTTGGAAAAATTTAACGGGGGATTTTTCCCTTGCTAATTTAGTTTAGCGATGGATTTGCGAGGGAATTGTCCCTCGCTAATTCTCTGTTTTCTTGTAGTGATAGGTACTTGTAAAGATATATTTTTATGCCTAATTTTACGTTTCTTTTAACCTATAAATTTTGGGGATTGAAGAACGTGATTGCTGGAATTGTTGTGGGGTGAAAAATGGTCGAAATGCATAATTTTTTTTCAAAAATCGACGAACTCCAGAACAGACCCGGCGCCATGTGGCTCGATCAGACCAGGCACCAAGTCCACTTTGTCCAGTCAAAATTTTTTGGAAAAATATAACAGACTAGGCGCCAGGTAGGCCAAATGGACTAAGCGCCAGGTCCATTTTGCCCAGAGGCGAATACGGGCAATTCTGTCCTAGAAAAGGGAGAACACTACTGAAGTCTGTACCTCAATTTTTCCTTGATGTAATCATATTTTGAAATCATTGTATGAGGTTAATTTTCTACAATAGTTTTATTTATCTATGGATGAATAATTTGCATAAAATTAAGTAGTAAATGATTGAACCACCTTAGAATTAAACAAGATCATTAATTTTTAAATTCATGATGTTTAATCTATTGTTTGGTCACTTAGGAATAAATGAATAGTTTGAGCATGAAAAAGTTTACTTTTGTTATCATACTTATTTCATTTTTGTAATCAAATGCGCAAGTTCTTATGAGACCAAAATCTCACTAGATAGAATAATTTTTTGATAAAACATTTTAATCTAAAAACTTTAAAAATAAAGGAGTTCATGGTTTATTCTCTTAGAGGGTTTAATCCTTGACATAGAGAATAATGTTGAACTTAAGGTTATTTAATCACGTTTTACTTGGTCATTAACTTAGAATAGTAAAATAAATTTATAGTTTATTCTCTTAAAAGATTTAATCCTTAACATAGAGAATAATATTGAATTTTAGTTTTCTTTACTAAAGTTAATGAAACTATAAGATTGTAGAAAACGTTTTTGGGCCTAAAACTCTATTTTCAATAAAAGATTAAGTGGGAGGGTTCCAACGACCCCATGGCTTCCATCATAAGTCTTATTAGAGATAGTGGATTTTCTCGTGTCATTCTGACATGACCCCCTATAGGATGGATTTCCATAAGTATCTAGAACTAATGAAAGAGTAAAATTAAAAGCCTAAGGTATTTGGTAGGATGGACCAACCTACGTTGGAGGTTTTTAGCACTAGATTGCCCGTAGGTAGTGTGAATCAATGGCCACCATCCTATCAGTTGAACTTTTTCTAGACTATTACCTATTTAGGAAGTTTTGATTTGTGATGGTTATACACTTAACTTAGAATTCTATTAATCTTCCTACGAAGCTCTGTTAGTTTTTCTAATAGCCAAACAATTTATATTATTGATAATGGTTTTAAGAGTTATCTATTATCAAAGAAATAATACAAAGAAATATGAATTTTTATTTCTTACAAACTAAATGAATGTTTTTTCATAATATTTCAGAAATATCTGGTTTCATTCCATTGTCAATCATTCTCAAGAAGAATAAGTTGACAGGCCTAAATTATGTGGACTGGAAGAGGAACTTGAACATAGTACTCACTGCCGAGGAGTACAAGTATGTTCTTATGGATCTATATCCTGAGATTAGAGAAAAATCCACTGATTAGGTGACGGGTAAATTTTGGGTATATAAAATCATCAATTTTAAATTCATCTCTTAATCAAGTTTTAATTAAAACATTGATCCCAAAATACACCTGTAAGCAAGTATACTCATCGCAAGCATAGTATAAAGAATTAACAAGTATCGATCCTCAAAGGAACAAGTAAGCTCTAATCACTTTTCATTCATTATTTAACCGACCAAAATAAAGCGAGAAAATAATTTTAAAAAATAAAGAAATATATACTACTCAATGATGTAATTTTATGCAATTTAGATAATTATTCTAGAAAACATGACAATGAACCAATTAGCAATTCTCTCAATTAATTATCAGTTTGGCATCATGAAGGAAGACACAATAAAATTCAATCGTTTGTCAAGTCAAGAATTTATTTAGGTAAATTTCACTTCGTTTGTCAATCCATTTAATACTATATTTTGATTCATATTAACAGATTTGTCAATCAAGCTAACATAACCAAAATATGCATTAAGCTCATCATTCGTATCTTGATTCAATTAGCTGATTTGTCAATCAAGTCACCCTGACCAAAACATGCATGAATCTCAATTCCTTAAAAACATGAAATTAGTTAATAACCCTATATCAAAACGAAATTAACTTAACCTTTGATTATTTAGTTCTAAAATCCTAACCTCATCGTTCAAATTCATTAAGATTTAACAAATACGAAATTAATGCAATGAAACTCCTAACATTGTTGTGTCGAAGTCAATTAGAAGAACTCGCATCAATAACCAATGAAATCAAGTAATCAAATACCAAAGATAACAAAGAATTGATCAAATAACTAAATTAACGCAAAATCATAAATCCCAAAATAATGTTAAATTACAATAAAAGCATTGAATACATCACTGCTAAAAGAAACGAAGACAAAAAAAAAAAAGAAGAAAGCACTCATAGACAAGCCTATTTCTTCTTCCTTGAAGACTCTCTTGAACAATCATCCATGATATGGGTGAACTCTTCCTTCAATGAGAGAATCAGAATTTCTGCCCCTTTAATTCATCTTTCTATGTTGTATATCTCAAACCCTTATGTTCTCTTGTGCTTTTATAGGCCTCTTGGATGCTAATTTCATAACTAATGAAGTTTTGGTCAAGTAGGAGTAGGAAAATACCAAAATCATTAGATAAGCCCTAATTCCGCTTACAAAATTTTCACCTCCAGAGCATACATAATGCCGGGTATCTTCGACCCGCCTGGTTCCAAGTGCACTCTATTCTCCCCCTGTTTTTGCTCTATTTTTTGCCGCTTCTCATTGATAGACAGAATGGACCCGGTACCAGATGCACTTGCCAGACCTGATGCCAGGTCTATTCCAGATATCCCCTAAACTTGCTCAATTTCTACTGCTAGGGCAGAATGGACCCGGTGCCTGGTCCACTGGCTGGGCCTGGTGCCAGTTACATTCTAATTCTATGCACTTTCTACTCAATTTTAACTTAAATCTACACATATTTGTCAAAAACGCCTTTTACAAGTAAAATTTAAATAGAAAGAAATATGCCTAGTTATTACAATAAATGTATCTTAAAACACTCTCAAATAACTAGAAAAATAAATGGTGATTTTAACCCCTATCATCAGAAGTGAGAGGCCAAGAAGGCATGGAAAAAAGTTGACGAAATGGCTAAATGCGATATGTTGGCTTCTATGTTTAGTATGCTCCAATCTAAGCATGAGCACATGGCCACTGCGTTTGATATGGATTTGTCATTGCATACCATGTTTGCTGACAAGAGTTGGCCTGCAAGGCAGGAAGCTCTTAGGGCAATCACGAGCACTAGGATGGCTGAGGGGGCATCAATTCGAGAGTATCTGCTCAAGATAATTGCCTACTTCGAGAAGGCCAAGGTCCTAGGGTCAACAATAGATCCTGAGAGCCAAATTGACATGGTTCTTAAATGTCTGCCTGATTTATATTCTTAGTTCAAGTTGAATTACAACATGAATAAGTTGGATATGAATCTCACAGAGCTTATGAAAGAGCTCCAGGCGGCAGAGAAAATCATGAAACTCGTGTCAAAGGTTTTAGTTTTTCGTTCTACTTCTTTTTCTAGAATTAAGGCAAAGCCTAAGAAATTCAAGAAAAGGAAGGTCCAGAACAACGCAGGGGCCCAGCCCAAAGCATCCGATCAGGCCAAGCCCAATGGGAAGCCCAAAGGTAAATGCTTTAATTATGGCAAGAAGGGGCATTGGAAGAAAGATTGTCCAGGCTTCTTATCCAAGTATACTTCAGGTATTGCTCTATACCTAGAGTCTATTTTGATGGTTGGATCAACATCTTCCAGGATAGTTGATTCTGGAGCCATTGACCATGTCTGTAACTCTTTGTAGGGGTTCAGAAGGACAAGGAGACTCAGCAAAGGTGATCATGGACTTCAAGTAGGCAATGGAGCAAGAATATGGGTTGAAGCAGTGGGAGATCTTGAGCTTATTTTTTTATTGTAATAGGAAGTTAATTTTAAAAGATATTTTATATGTTTCTTGTTTTAAATAGAATTTAATTTCAATTTCTAAATTGATGAATCAAGGATAATTTAGTTCTTTCCATTCTGGTGTTTCCATTAGTAGAAATGGTAATTTAATTTGTACGCAAAACATGTATGCAAAATCTCTTTTATATACATCTTATTAGAAATCAAGTAAATAATATTCAAATTGAACCTGATAATAAAAAGAGAAAGGTTATATCAAATTACTCATATTTGTGACATCTAAGATTGGGATATATAAATCCCAATCAAATTCAGAGGCTAATCCATGGTGAGCCTTTAGGTTCATTGAGATTGGAAGAATGGCCTCAGTATGAATCTTGCATTAAAGGTAAAATGACAAAAAAGTCCTATACCAAAAAGGCAGATAGAGCCATGAAAATACTAGCACTAGTTCATACGGAAATTTGTGGTCCGATGACTACACCAGCTAGGGGAGGCTACAAGTACTTTATCATTTTCATAGAAGAACACACTCATTTTGGTTATATTTATCTAATGAGACATAAGTTTCACTCTTTTAATAAATTCAAGGAGTTTAAGACTAAAATAGAGTGTCAAATAGGTAATTTAATTAAAACTTTGAGATCCGATCGTGGTGGAGAGTACCTCCTCGGTAAGCTTAAGGATTACTTGATACATCATGGCATAGTATCTCAGTTTACTGTGCTTGGGACTCCCCAGCAGAATGGAGTAGCTGAGAGAAGAAATAGAACTTTGATGGAAATAGTCAGAAACATAATGAGTCATGCATCTCTTCCTATTTCTTTTTGGGGATATGCCTTTGAAACAGTGGCATGTATTTTAAACTTAGTGCCTTCCAAATCAGTACGTAGGACACGCTATGAAATATGGATTGGACGAAAGCCCAATTTAAACAATCTCAAGATATGGGGTTGTGAAACTCCACCTAAAACCTATCATAGAGTAAGGGGGATGGGATGTATATCATGTCATCATGCATAAAATATATCTTTTGAATGATTTTGTCTGCCTTAGAATTGTGATTTATAGGTTATATGATTTATTTGTGCTTGTTGAGTAGAAAGGGTAATTTTGCTTGAGGTCAAAATAGGAAGATGGTTTGAGGTTTAGATAAGAAGAATATTGGTTGAGAAAATAAGAGCAAAAATTAATGTGGTTAGAGCTTTGTGGTTTAATCTCTAAGATCTTGAGTTCAAATCAAATTACTTAAGTTTTATTCATATTTATCATCGCCATGTTTGAATTTTTGTTTTCCTTACATTCCTTAAAGATAAGAATGTTTTCTTAAGAAAGACACAATGGCAATGTCTTAACCATGTGGTTTTATCCTAAAAAGAATTCTAGAAGAATTCTTGTCTACATTAATTTTGCTAGCCTTGTCCTAATATCTTTGAAATTTAAACTACTCTTGATTCTTTAATTCATTTTTAATCATAAAAATTCTGAGATAATTCTCTGGCTTGGAATTTTGAAAATCCTAGCTCTTGTGGGATAGAAGTGGCCAAAAATGAGGAAGGATAATAGGTAGAGGTTGCAAGCAAAACACCATAGCTATTTCTTTAAGAACATCATCTTTCTCTTGTTCTTGTCTGGGTAAAAAATCTGGAAAATTTTCCAGATTTCCTTCAAGGCTGGTTTCAAAAATTGCAGCAAGCTTTCCTACCTAATTCTTGCAATAAAACCAACCATCTTGTGTGAGGATGAAGGCTGGAATTCCTTGAATTTTCGTAGCTTTACAAACAATGTCAAACCAGAATTTTTTTCCAGAAAACTAGCAACATTACACGTGAACTTGAAGCCATCCATTAGAACATATGAATAGCTGGAACTTTTTCTGTTTTTCTTCAAAATGATGGCTGGAAAACCACCATTAATGGATCTTCAAACACCCTTAAATTCCAGCTAAAGAATAGTTCCAAAGTGGACCAAAAATTCTGCACCAAGACCGTTTCCATTTCAAGTGTTCAAGAGCTTCAATTCCAGAAATTTTTGTCCACCTTTGCCTGTGAAACCCCAGTCAAAATCAACTTTAGAGTAAGGGGGTTAGGATACATATCATATTTTATTGCATGTTTAAATATATTTTTATATGATTTTATGTGCTTTGGATTTATGTTTTATTGTCTTGAAAGCTTGATTGTGAGTATTGAGTGAGAAGGGCAAAATGGTAATTTTTGCTTAAGGTGAAAATGTGGAGATAGCTTGAGGATTAAATAGGAAAAATATTTTAGTGAAAAAATAAAAACAAGAGTTGTTGTTGTTTAATGGATAGAGCTTTGGAATTAATTCTTGAGGTCTTGAGTTCAAATTCCATCATTAGAGCTATAGCATGATTGAATTTTATTTTTGCTTGGGAAGTGATATTTTTGGCCTTAGGTGCTTTAGAATAGGGTAGAGGTGTTATCCTAAGGGAGGCATGATAGGAGTATCCTAATCCTACTCTTTTACCCTACACAAAATTCCTAAAGGGAATTCATTTCCTCTTGATCCTTAATTTTTCCTATTTCTCAATTCATTAGTTTGTTCAATTTGTTCAAGCCAGTTTTATTCTAGAAAAATTCAAGCAATGTGCTGTGGCTTTGGAGGTTCAAAATATCTTAGTGAAAGACATCTTACGGACCGAAACCATGGAAGAGGGGGAAAGATTCCAAGTGAATTAATTTCCCTAGTGAACTTTCTAAAACTTCACTCTAGCTAGGTTCATTTTCTTTCATGTATTGAACTGACATTTTTCCAGCTTCTTGTGCCTTTAAGGTGTCGAAATTCTTAGCCATTATTCCCTCCAAAATGCTGCCAGAAAATAGCCCTTTTGATTAACTTGAAGCCTGAATTTTCCTGGCCATTTTCGGACTGCACAAAGGCTATGCAAAACCAGAAAAATCCCTGGGCAAATTCGCAGCTTTGGAGGTCCGAAACCAAGCTGTTTTCTTTCAGTTTTTGCTCAGCATCTTAGCCACATTTTTCCTCCATAAAGAAGGCTGGAAACCAGACTTGAAAGACCTCTGAAATGGCCTTCAAATCCTCTGCAAATCGGCTGGAAAATGGCAGCTAAAACTGCCCAGAAAAATTCCAGCCCTTGTGAAAATCTTGTGCATAATTTTTTTGCCAGCTTGTTTCCTAATTCAGCCCTAGCCGAAACTCCACCCTTAAATAGCCATGAACTGAACTCCATTGTCCTCCCCAAGCTTCTGCATGAAAATCCAATCATGGCTACCCTAAAAGATTTCCAAAAAAATTACTGCAATCATACCTTGATTGGATACCAAAATTCCAACCACCATAATTTAGCAACCTTCCATAAAATATCCCTCAAACAACCAGACCTTTCCTTCACCATTATACTTCTCATTTTTTGCCACCCTTAGCCTCCTTCAACCAGCTTTCATCCAGCCGAAATACTGCACAAGCAGTCGGCCATGGCAGCTTCCCAAAAGCTCTCCAATAATCAAAGATATTCTTGTTATATTTAGTTTTCAAATTTACTTCCCAAAAATATTCTTTAAGGATTTCAACAACTAATAAGACTCCGCTTCATCATGAAGTTCAAGATAAAGGAGGGAGAGGTGTGACCATGCAAAGACAAGGGCCGGCAACGAAGATGGACGAAACTAGACCAAAAAGGAGGCCTTCAGATGACAGTTGGTGTCAGCTCCAAGCAGCCAAACCGGCGTCGGCTCCATTCTGTCCACAATGGCTGTGTTCGGGCAATTCAACCGCCCAAGACAGAACACAGCCGGCGCCCATTGTGATGTCCAAACCGGTGCCGACTGCACTTTGGGCACCCGCCGACAGCCCTGCTTTTTAATGCTTTTCTCTGGCTTTCTTCATTTTTAATTGCTTGTAAAGACTTATTATGACCCAAAAACTATAATAGAACATCAGGATTTACTTAGCTAGGGTTATGATAGTATAAATAGAACCTTAGTCATTTGAAAATAGAACACACAACATTTTGAAATCTGATTGAGAGAGAATCTTGAGAGGCCAAGCCTCCTTGTTCATATTGTTCAAGACCAAGCTTAAGGGTTAGTTCTCCTTTTGTAAGAGTCTATAAATCTTTTGGATAATCCAATGTTGTTTTCTTTGAATGGGTCTTAGTTGCTTTGTTCTTCTAAGGTTTGTTTGAAATTCAATAGTTGGGTGCCTATTTTCACTATTCTATTTGTTCTTGCTTGCCTTTGTTGCTTCAAGGATATTAGGGTGAGAATATAGTAGAACTTTCTACTCATCTTAAGGGTTTTTAAGGCTTTGTTATTCAAGGGTTTGAAAGAGTGAAGTTAGTTAGGTGACTTTCTCCTTTGTTACAAGAAGAAATCTCTGTTTTGGGTTCCATTTGCTTGATTGAACACACAGCCACCAAAAACATCCATAACACCAAGAAAAGCCACACAAGAGTCGTATCAAAGAGTTTGGTATCAGAGCAAGGAAAATCTTAATTCCCATCAAAGCTTGAAAACAAGAAAATGAGCCCCACAATGTGAAGAAAAAGAAAAACAGGGCAAATCCCGTAATTGAAAAATATACTTCAAAAAGGTCATTGAATCTTTGTTATATCTTGAATTTTCTGTTGGGAAATTACTCTTTGATGTTGTTATAATCCTTGGGAACAAATTTGTCTTGTGTTTGTGGTGAAACTTGTCTTGAATATGGTTGAAAAATTCTGATTGCTCTTGAGTGACGAGTTGTAGCCAAGGTGTTTGATAAATGTTCCATGAGAGTGTTTTTTGCTATAGTTGGGAACTTTGATTCTTGATTTTTATTCCTTGGGTTTTTATGACTTGTTATATCACTCTAATATTGAATTTCATGATCATTGAACTCAATTTCTCCATTGCACACTAGTGACCATCTTGTTCTTCATCATCCTCGTTTTAATTGTTCTTGTCTCTTTGTTTTTTTATAATTATTGTTTGTTTCTTACTTAGAATTGTTTCTTGTGCACTTAGTACTTGTTCTTGAGTTGATTGAATCCACCTTTTCTTGAATTCTTGACCTAAAACTTGATTGTTTGAGGTGCCCAACAAGTGTTTGTTGAAATTCCCCTAAGACCCCCAAATTGGAAAATTCTCTTAATTTGTGTGACTCACTTAACTGGACTAAATCTTCAGCTATTGGGGAGAATTGGGATCGAACAAGCAGGCTTGAGTGTTGAGAAAAAGGCAAGAAGGTAAGCCTATTATTAAAGAAGCCTAATAGAGCAAACACGAGCAAGGAGTGATCAATCTTGAGAGCCTTTCACACAAGGAAGTGAGTGAGGATCTATTTTTCTTCTAATCTTTTAGTTTTGCAGGTATAAGTCAATATTCCATCACCATGGCCCATGAACAAGAGATCTCTAGGTCTAACGCAAGTGGACCTAGTAGACCTCAAGAAGAACCTACTGATGCTAGGGGATTGTGAGAGGACTTACAAGCCATGATGAGGACTATGCAAAGCGAATTTCAAAATCTGACAAGGAAGTTGATAAACCATCTTGGCCAAGCTTCTACCATTGCACAAAGGAGGGGCCAAGAACGATTTGAAGCACCTAGCCCTAGAATGAGGGACGGTGATGCCCACACTCCTCCATTACATGCCCAACGAAGGGAAGAATAGGACGAACATTCAATTGGGGGATTCCAACAAGCTCCTATGAGAGGAGGAAGACATGGCTTGAGAGGAGGGGGAAGAAGGGGCCAAGAAAGGAATGGTGGGGACAACCCAATAGGGCTAGAAAGAGAGTATGAGGGAGTTGAAGAATGGTATAAGGGGGAGCACATTGCAGCCTTTGAGGAACAACATAGAGGAAGGGGCCATAGAAGAGGTAGGAGAGAAGAAAATAGTGAGAAGAGGGAGCATGAGTGCAGAAGTTGTCCAAGTTTGCTACAACAACTAAATGGGAAGGAAGAGTCGCAAAGAAAAATGGGAGAATACCAAGCTTCTACAAGCATAGTACAAAAAAGCAGTAGTAGATGATTAACTTTTGAGATTTGTTGTAGTACAAAGCACACAATGTTTGACTGTCCAAATAAATGGGCATATGAAAGATTTTATGAGGTGTACATTTGCAAAAGGGAGAGACAAATTGATAAGCAAAAAGCTAGACTTGAGGCCAAAGTGGCCAAGAAAAATATTGTAGATGTTGAGGACCCAAGAAGGACAAGAAGTGAAGAAACAATTGAGAGGGTTTAACAAAATGAATTACGTGGCTTTGAAAATGAGGAGAAGCTAGAATGGGAAGCCAAAGACCAAGAAATGCTCAATCAAAATGAAGAAGTAGTGCATGAAGTAGTTAAGGAAAATGTTGATGAGCTTGATGAGGAGCTTAGTAATGATGAAAAAGAAGATGTAGATCTATTGAGTTCAACAAATAGGGTGACTAAGGAATATTATAACATTTTATTCTTTCTAGAGGATGAGTTAAACCCATTAGAAATGTTAGAGGAGAATGTGCAAGAAGAAGTTGAGCAAAAGAGTATGGAATTTGTTGAAAAGCCAAATAATTCAAAAATTGAGATAAAGAATGAACAAATACGTGCTATAGATGAAGGTTCCCAAAGTGCTTCAAGTACTCATGAAGTGGAAGAAAGCTCGCATCCACAAGAGGAGAGAAAGAGAAGTTGGCTAGAGGTGGTGCAAAAGCAAATAAAAATGAGTGAGACTAGTAAGAATGAAGAATCCAGTTCAACTTCACAAAATGACATCAAATCTAGTGAAGGAGATAGAGTGGGTAGAAGAGATGGGAATACACTTGAGAAATGCTCTCTTAGTTTGGAGAGGATTACATTCCTTGGGTATAATGTGAGTGCCAAAAGGATTGAGGTTGAAGAAGGACAGGTGAAAGCCATCCAAGATTGGGCAACTCCTACCACCATTACCCAAGTCCCTAGTGAGGTGAACAAAGATCAAAGAATCATGAAAGAGCAAGAAAAGAAGAAGGGGGCGCAAGATGTTAATCCAAAACAAGAAATTAAGAGAAGAGAAAAAGAGAGGCAAGAAAAAGAGTTTGGTATGAGTGAGCAAGGTCAAGAGAGGGGAGGTAAACGAAGAGTGAATTTCTTTGAAAAAAAAAAAGTGAGGTCATTGAGGCTAAAGAAGTCAATGATCCGGATATTCTTTTTTTATGCAATTGTTCTTACGTTTCTACTAATGATTTCTCACTGTCTTTGCCTAATACCATTGCAGCTATGCCTCAAGTATTTGAAGTTGTTGTTCTAAAAGAAGAGGTCAACCGAACACTTACCAACTCTTACAGGCCATAATCAAGGAAAACTTGACTAAATGGGAGGAATGCTGGCCACAATTTGAGTTTGTTTGCAAAATGGCTTTTCATTCTACCACTCTTTATTCCTCTTTTGAAATTATGAATGGTTTTAGTCCCTTAACTCCTTTTGAATTGATGCCCTTACCTATAGGTGAACGGATGATCCTTGATAGAGCTAAGAAGGTGGCAGTGGTAAAGGCACTCCATGAAGAAGAAGGCAAAGATTCGGAGACGAATTCTTTTCAAGAAGGGGGATATGATGAGACTCTGTTTCATCATGAAGTTCAAGATAAAAGAGTGGGAGGTGTGACCTGTTGGGGATATGCCCTAGAGTCAATTTGTACTTATACTATTGTCATTATATTTTATATAATAATATGAGGCTTTCCTTTCCATGAATAGTGAGTTTTGTTTTGTTGGTCATCAAGTACGTGACTTGATAGTAAAACCCTACAATGAATACAATGACTATTCTAAAACTGTCCCTGATCGATTATTATTATATAGAATAATAATAAATTAAGATTAGTATGTTTGTTACTTGATGGCTATGTTTTACTGGCCATGGATATTTGTGATATCGAGTCAAGACATAAATAAATGTTAGAGAACATTGTATTGGACATGACCCACTGTGAGAGTACTTCATGGAATATGTCATAAGTACTTTCTAACCATAATAATATTGAAATTCCTTCGACCTAAATTCATCATAGTTTCCTACTTGATAAATTCAATATTTTGACATTGTCTAAAGTTGTCTTTAACCAGATAATAAATTAGACTACTGTTGGATATAGAATAAATCAAGGAGAGGAATATGATTGATTGTGAAGGAATTTGTCCCTCTCAGTTATGGGAGAGATATCCATGGGCCCCTTGATAAGTTAGACTGTTAAAAAATGCATGGCTGTGCTCAAATATATCAATCTAAGATATTGATATCATTTGTTTGAACAGTCTACTATGAAATCAAGAAATAATTTATTAAGCTTAATAAGGATGACATGCTCCGTGCCTTATGCTTAATCTGGATATCGTGTGACAAAAGGACTAAATATAAAATTATGGTTTGGTTCAAAGAGATCACCGATCTTCATTTAACTTGAATAGTTATAATATTTTGCTAGAACCCGCTTATAACTTGTGGGCCATTTAAATATGATTTAGGCACACTGCCAGTGTTAAATGAACCTATAGGGTCACATAATAAGTGAACTTGTTAGGTTATTTTTCTGGTGACCAGGTTCGATGAATCTGGAAATATGTCTAAGTTAATCGTACTTAGAAAAATTTACCAGATACAATGAATCTGGAAATATGTCCACATTCGATGTATCTGGATGATGTCCAGATTATAAGAACCTGACTCGGTAAATTAATTAGTTAAATTACTGAGATAATAGCAGAATCTTATCATATCAGTTTTAATTTAATTTGAATTTAAATTAGAATATGATAAGATATTATTAGGGTTGGACTCTAAGAGGTTCGGAGGTTTTTGAGAAAACCCTAGCCGTCTTTTCAATAGTCCAATTTTTCGGTTGAGAACATTAGTGCCATTCTCTACCAGAAAAGAAAAAAAAACCTCTCAAACCCTAGGCGCTAGCACTCCCCGGGTATCGAGTGAGTTCGCGGTGTGTATCCGATAGAGGACGTTCGCATACTGCAGCGTCTGATGATTGTTCGAGTTGAACGTACAACAGTGCAATCAGAATTGAAGGATTTCGATTACAGCAACCAGAGGTAATTCTTAAACCTTAGATCTTCTTAATCGTTTACTTGGGTCCTCGGGAGGGATTCGTGGATGTTTTCCGCGTTTAGGAGTCCACGAATTCTAACATGACCGTGCAAAGATAAGGGCCGGCAACGAAGATGGACGAAATTAGACCAAAAAGGATGCCTCCAGAGGACAGCCAGCGCCGGCTCTATGTAGCCAAACCGGCGCTGGCTCCATTCTGTCCACAATGGCTGTGTTCGGGCAATTCAACTGCCGAAGACAGAACATAACCGGCGCTGGCTGTGATGTCCAAACCGGCGTCAGCTGCACTCTGGAACCCCAACTAACAGTTCGTTGTGTGTTATTCGTCAGTGTTTTTTATTGTAGTTGTGGATTATTTTGAATAGTGCATAGTATGGCCCGTTTTTTCCCAATGTGATTGGCTGGTTACATTATGGTTGTTTTAAGTTGTAATTTTTAAATACAGCATGCGTGTCGTTTTTCATTGTTGTAAAATTGTACTGCTTTCCTAGAATATGAATTATTTTAATTTTACTATCCAATGTAAAAGAAAACGGCAGCCGACATTTACAACCAAGGAAGAGTATGCTCAAGGCATTAGAGAATGCTTAAAGAGTTCATATACCTAGATTGACCACCTTGATCTTCACTTTACTCGTGATGATCAACATAGGTTATGGGCCATGCTATGTCACTTTTATTTATGTCTTGCATGTATATTTGATATGTTTATTTCCTGCTTACTACAATCAAATTTAAAAAAAAAATTTAAGTGTTAAATGCTTTCCAAAATCAAACACTTGTTATTACTTGGATCATCATATGGTCATTCCTACCAAAGTAGGATGCTTTTGATTATCTGAGTGAGATAAGATGGAAAATAGTTTTCCATATATTTGATATGGTTTGACTTAACTAGGCTATCAAAATGGTTTTGGGCCCAGGGCATTTTATGAGATAATTTTAGCCGGGACATTTGATGTCTATCTCATTTAAAATTAGAGTTTTATTTGATTATAAGATTAATGCCAAAGCTTACTTATGATTAAAATAAAATATTTTTCCCCACTACGAAACATCAAAATGTTGAAGTTTCAAAAAGTTTAAATGCTTTTAGTGGGAGTTTTTCGTTAGAGTCTCAAAAATTAATTACTTTGCATATTTTTGTATGTA
This sequence comes from Voacanga thouarsii, assembly GCA_026120185.1. Taxonomy (NCBI): domain Eukaryota; kingdom Viridiplantae; phylum Streptophyta; class Magnoliopsida; order Gentianales; family Apocynaceae; genus Voacanga; species Voacanga thouarsii. The sequence continues at coordinate 1,642,551 of JANUWF010001774.1, forward strand.
GATAATGGCAACAAACAGTTGGAATAATTCATTGCGATCTGTGCTTGAGAAAGACAAGCTTACTGGGACTAACTTTCTTGATTGGGCACGAAACTTAAGAATTGTTCTTAAGCAAGAAAAAAGGCTCTATGTTCTTGAAAATCCTATTCCCCCTGCTCCAGCAAATAACGCTTCAAAAGCTGAAAAAGATGCTTATAGTAAGCACAAAGATGACTCCAACAATGTTACTTGCCTCATGCTAGAAACCATGAACTCTGAACTTCAAAAACAGTTTGAAGAAGCAGAGGCATATGACATGATTGTGCATCTCAAGGAAATATTCCAAGAGCAAGCACGACAAGAGAGATTTGAAACTCACAAGGCGTTAAATGCATGTAAGATGGTTTCTAGCACCTCGGTAAGTGCTCATGTCCTTAAAATGAAGGGCTATCTAGATCATCTTGATAAGCTTGATGCTCCTGTTAATCATGACATGGCCACGGATTTGATCTTGGGCTCTTTACCTGCTGAGTATGACCTGTTTGTCATGAATTTTAACATGCATAATATGGAGAAATCCATTACTGAATTGCATGGGATGCTAAAACAAGCTGAACTGAACATTAAGAAGAATACTTCTAGTGTTTTAATGGTTCAAAAAGGGAAAGGCAAAAAAAAACAACCAAAAGGGCAAGGTCATGGCTAGTAAGGGTAAGGACAAGGCAAAGTCCAAGTTCAAGCCCAAACCTAAGGCCAAGACACCAAAGGAGGAAGCTTGCCACCATTGTGGAGAACAGGGACAGTGGTTAAGAAATTTCAAGCTCTATTTGGAAGCAAAGAAAAAGAAGGACAGTGAGACTGCCGCTTCAGGTATTTATGTTATTGAAATTAATTTTATCTACTTCTTGATTCATGGGTATTGGATACCGGTTGTGGATCTCACATTTGTGTTAATGTGCAGGGTCTAAAAAGGAGTAGAGCCTTGGCAAAAGGCAAGGTGGACCTACGAGTTGCGAATGGAGCAAAAGTTGTTGCAGTAGCTGTAGGAACTTTTGAATTAATTTTACCCAGTGGGCTTGTTTTAGAACTGAACAATTGTTTTTATGTTATGTTCCTGCTATGAGTAGGAATATTATTTCAGTTTCTTGTTTGGATTTAGAAGGTTTTGAATTTGTTATTAGGAATAACATTTGCTCCATTAATAAAAACGGCATTTTTTATGGAGATGCTTCATTATCGAATGGGCTTTATATTCTAAATCTTCATAGATCTTCAGACATGTCTATCTATAATATAAATACTAAGAGATTGAAATCCAATGATTTAAATCAGACTTACTTTTGGCATTGTCGTTTGGGCCATATAAATGAGAAACGCATAACAAAACTTCATAATGATGGGCTTCTAAAATCGTTTGATTTAGAATCTTACAAAACATGTTATTCTTGTTTATTAGGCAAAACGACTAAAGCGCCTTTCAAGAGACAAAATGAAAGGGCAACTGATTTATTGGGCCTAATACATACTGATGTATGTGGACCAATGAATTCATTTGCTAGAGGAGGATTTCAGTATTTCATTACATTTACAGATGATTTCAGCAGATATGGCTACCTATATCTGATGAAACAAAAATCTGAATCGTTCCAGAAATTCAAAGAATTTCAAAATGAAATACAAAATCAACTTGGTAAAAGTATCAAAACACTTTGATCGGATCGAGGTGGTGAATACTTAAGTCACGAGTTTGATGAGCATCTTAAAAATTGTGGAATTATTTCCCAATTAACTCCACCAGGAACACCTCAATGGAATGGTGTATCTGAACGAAGAAATCGGACTTTATTAGATATGGTTCGATCAATGATGAGTCAAACTGATCTTCCAATCTCCTTTTGGGGTTATGCCTTGGAGACTGCTGCATTCATACTAAATCGAGTTCCATCTAAATCGGTTCAGAAAACGCCATATGAGATATGGACTGGGAGACAACCTAGTTTGTTATTTTTGAAGATTTGGGGTTGTGAAGTTTATGTAAAGCGTTTATTATCTGATAAACTTGAACCTAAATCGGATAAATGCATATTTGTAGGGTATCCTAAAGAAACTAAAGGATATCAATTTTATCTCCCAAAAGAAAATAGAGTAATTGTTGCTCGAAATGGATTCTTTCTTGAAAATGAATTTTTTTCCAAAAGAATCAGTGGGAGTAAAATACATCTTGATGAGATTCAAGGACCACAATTAGTGCTTGAACCTTATCAAGATGAGATTCAAGAGCCACAATTAGTGCCTGAACCAAATAATGAATCTCGATTAGATGGCTCACAAGTCCAAGATGAGCCTACATCTATAGAACAAGGACCTCGAAGATCTGATAGGGTTCGTCAACAACCTGAGAGATATGAATTTCTCATCACTGACGATCACAATGTGGAGCTTATGGTTAATGATGAGCCCACTTCCTATCAAGAAGCCATTAAGAGTTCTAACTCTGGAAACTGGTTAGAGGCTATGAAGTTTGAGATGCAATCCATGTATGATAACCAAGTTTGGACTTTGGTTAACCCACCTAAAGGTTCAAAAACCATTGGGTGTAAGTGGGTTTTCAAAAAGAAAATAGACATGGAGGGAAATGTGCATACTTACAAAGCACGACTGGTAGCAAAAGGTTATAGACAAACTCATAGTATAGACTATGATGAAACCTTTTCACCAGTTATAATGCTTACATCTATCAGAATTCTTCTTGCCATAGCAGCATATTATGACTATGAAATTTGTCAAATGGATGTCAAAACCGCGTTTCTTAATGGAAACTTACTCGAAGATGTGTACATGACACAACCTGAGGGTTTTGATGATCCTTTGAATTCTAATAAAGTGTGCAAGCTTCAAAGATCCATTTATGGATTGAAGCAAGCATCTCGAAACTGGAATCTTCATTTTGATGAAGCAATTAAAGAGTTTAACTTTATCAAAAATGAAGATGAGCCTTGTGTCTATAAGAAAACAAGTGGGAATGCAATAGTCTTTTTGGTACTTTATGTTGATGATATCTTACTCATTGAAAATGACATCCCAACTCTACAAAGTGTAAAGACATGGTTGGAAAATTGTTTCTCAATGAAAGACTTAGGTGAAGCTGCCTATATTCTAGGTATAAGGATCTATAGAGATAGATCTAGAAAGCTAATTGGACTAAGTCAAAGTACATACGTTGACAAGGTACTGAAAAGGTTCAGTATGCAAGACTCAAAGAGAGGATTCTTGCCAATGTCACATGGCATTAAGCTCAGCAAAACTCAAAGTCCTTCTACGAAGGATGAAGAAGTGCGCATGAACAAGATACCATACGCTTCCGCTATAGGGTCTATCATGTATGCCATGTTATGTACTCGACCCGATGTATCATATGCATTAAGCATGACGAGCAGGTTCCAGTCAAATCCTGGAAAGGCATACTGGACTGCTGTTTCAAATCCTGGAGAGGCATACTGGACTGCCGTCACGAACATACTGAAGTACTTAAAAAGAACTAAAGATATGTTCTTAGTTTATGGAGGATAAGAAGGCAAGCTAGTTGTAAATGGTTACACCGATGCTAGTTTTCAGTCCGACATAGATGATTATAGATCGCAATCAGGTTTTCTATTTTGTTTGAATGGAGGTGTTGTAAGCTGGAAAAGTTTAAAGCAAGATACCGTGGCCGATTCTACTACAGAAGCTGAGTATGTAGCTGCCTCAACTGCAGCTAAAGAAGCAGTTTGGATTAAAAAGTTCATTACAGAACTAGATGTAGTTCCTAGTATTGTGAACCCAGTGGATCTCTATTGTGATAACAATGGAGCCATTGCACAAGCTAAGGAACCAAGATCACATCAGCGATCTAAACATATACTTAGACGTTTTCATCTCATTCGATAAATTGTTGATAGAGGAGATGTCAATGTATGCTAGGTACCAACTGATAACAATGTTGCAGATCCACTGACAAAGCCTCTCCCATCGGCTAAACATGATAGTCATACCAGATCAATGGGATTACGGCTTATGCCAAATTGGTCTTAGTGCAAGTGGGAGACTGTTGGGGATATGCCCTAGAGTCAATTTGTACTTATACTATTGCCATTATATTTTATATAATCATATGAGGCTTTCCTTTCCATGAATAGTGAGTTTCGTTTTGTTGGTCATCAAGTACGTGACTTGATAGTAAAACCCTATAATAAATACAATGACTATTCTAAAACTGTCCCTGATCGATTATTATTGTATGGAATAATAATAAATTAAGATTAGTATGTTTGTTACTTGATGGCTATGTTTTACTGGCCATGGATATTTGTGATATCGAGTCAAGACATAAATAAATGTTAGAGAACATTGTATTGGACATGACCCACTGTGAGAATACTTCATGGAATATGTCATAAGTACTTTCTAACCATAATAATATTGAAAGTCCTTCGACCTAAATTCATCATAGTTTCCTACTTGATAAATTCTATATTTTGACATTGTCTAAAGTTGTCTTTAACCAGATAATAAATTAGACTACTGTTGGATATAGAATAAATCAAGGAGAGAAATATGATTGATTGTGAAGGAATTTGTCCCTCTCAGTTATGGGAGAGATATCCATGGGCCCCTTGATAAGTTAGACTGTTAAAAAATGCATGGCCGTACTCAAATATATCAATCTAAGATATTGATATCATTTGTTTGAACAGTCTACTATGAAATCAAGAAATAATTGATTAAACTTAATAAGGATGACATGCTCCGTGCCTTATGCTTAATCTGGATATCGTGTGACAAAAGGACTAAATATAAAATTATGGTTTCGTTCAAAGAGATCACCGATCTTCATTTAACCTGGATAGTTATAATGTTTTGCTACAAACCGCTTATAACTTGTGGGCCATTTAAATATGATTTAAGCACACTGCCAGTGTTAAATGAACCTATAGGGTCACACAATAAGCGAATTTGTTAGGTTATTTTTCTGGTGACCAGATTCGATGAATCTGGAAATATGTCTAAGTTAATCGTACTTAGAAAAATTTACCAGATACAATGAATCTGGAAATATGTCCACATTCGATGTATCTGGATGATGTCCAGATTATAAGAATCTGACTCGGTAAATTGATTAGTTAAATTATCGAGATAATGGCAGAATCTTATCATATCAGTTTTAATTTAATTTGAATTTAAATTAGAATATGATAAGATATTATTAGGGTTGGACTCTAAGAGGTTCGGGGGTTTTTGAGAAAACCCTAGCCGTCTTTTCAATAGTCCAATTTTTCGGTTGAGAACATTAGTGCCATTCTCTACCAGAAAAGAAAAAAAAAACCTCTCAAACCCTAGGCGCTAGCACTCCCCGGGTATCGAGTGAGTTCGCGGTGTGTATCCGATAGAGGACGTTCGCATACTGCAGCGTCTGATGATTGTTCGAGTTGAACGTACAACAGCGCAATCAGAATCGAAGGATTTTGATTACAGCAACCAGAGGTAATTCTTAAACCTTAGATCTTCTTAATCGTTTACTTGGGTCCTTGGGAGGGATTCGTGGATGTTTTCCGCGTTTAGGAGTCTACGAATTCTAACATGACCGTGCAAAGATAAGGGCCAGCAACTAAGATGGACGAAACTAGACCAAAAAGGAGGCCTCCAGAGGACAGCCAGCCCCGGCTCTAAGTAGCCAAATCGGCGCTGGCTCCATTCTGTCCTCAATGGCTGTGTTCGGGCAATTCAACAGCCGAAGACAGAACATAACCGGCGCTGGCTGTGATGTCCAAACCGGCGTCAGCTGCACTCTGGGCACTTGCCGACAGCCCCGCTTTTTAATGCTTTTCTCCGACTTTCTTCATTTTTAATTGCTTGTAAAGACTTATTATGACCCAAAAACTGTAATAGAACATCAGGGTTTACTTAGCTAGAGTTATGATAGTATAAATAGAACCTTAGTCATTTGAAAACAGAACACACAACATTTTGAAATCAGATTGAGAGAGAATCTTGAGAGGCCAAGCCTCCTTGTTCATCTTGTTCAAGACCAAGCTTAAGGGTTAGTCCTCTTTTTGTAAGAGTCTATAAATCTTTTGGATAATCCAATATTGTTTTCTTTGAATGGGTCTTAGTTGTTTTGTTCTTCTAAGGTTTTTTTGAAATTCAATAGTTGGGTGCCTATTTTCTCTATTCTATTTGTTCTTGCTTGCCTTTGTTGCTTTAAGGATATTTGGTGAGAATATAGTAGAACTTTCTACTCATATTGACGGTCTTTGAGGCTTTGTTCTTCAAGGGTTTGAAAGAGTGTAGTTAGTTAGGTGACTTTCTCCATTGTCACAAGAAGAAATCTCTGTTTTGGGTTCCATTTGCTTGACTGAACACACAGCCACCAAAAACACCCACAACACCAAGAAAAGCCACACAAGAGTCGTATCAACAACTAGCCTTTCCTTTTCTCTTCCAAACTAGAAAATCATCTACCAAAACCCTACAAGCAGTCAGCCAACCCTAATCCCTTCAAAAATTCGGCCAGCCTTGAACAAAACCTCTCTACTCTTTTCAACCTTCAAGAACACATAGCACACCAAGAACACATACTCCTTCCTTTCGCCTAATACCTCTCCAAATCACTTCAAACTTCTTCTAAAAATTTCAGATTTCATCTATACACTACCGGGAGTCCATCCATACCAATTTTAACATCAAACTCTACAATCCAACTTGCTCTTTTGGATAAAAAACCAGAAATTTTGTGAAGGCTCAAGAATACCTTCAAGGTAGGTTTGTTCAAACAACTTCATCTTCTCTAATATTTTATCTCTAATGAATATACATATGAATAAGCATGCTAATAGACTCTCTCCTTCTCTTTTCTCTCTCTCTCTCTCTCTCTCTCTCTCTCTCTCTCTCTCTCTCTCTCTCTCTCTCTCTCTCTCTTGGTCGAACCACTCTCCCTCTTGGCCGAATGATTTCATCAACCATGGCCATGCTTTCTTCATCTTCCTTGGACTGATTTAGACATCTAGGAGTTGAGATCCATTTGAAACTCCTTCAAGGTATTCACCAATCAAGTAAGCCTTTTTAACCCTCCTTTTAAATTCTAGATTCATGTCTCTAGGATGATATGAGTAGAAGATGGATTGTGAATAGGGCTTGAACATGTATTGTTGTGATGAGTTGAGATTGAAGCATTAATAAATGTGTGTTTATGATGGAGATGAGATCTATGCATGAGTTGATTATCTTGGTTGATTGTATGGTGTTTTTAGGGTTTAATGCATGCCTCCATGTCATAGGTAGTATTTGTGATCAAGTATGCTAGAGATTATGTCTCCTTTGGTGAATATGATTTATATTCATGTTGGATTATTGAAGCCATGATTATATTTATGCTAGTAAAGGTTAGATCATGTCTTGATAAATTTAGATCTATGCTATTATGCATGATTCGGATGATTTGATGAATTGAAGGGGTACATATGTTCATGATTGTAGTTAGTAATAGAAATATGATCATGATCTAGTTGTCTCAAAGCTAATTTTATTTCATCAATAAAATATTTACTATTATAATTTTTCTAGTAAATTCGAAAAAACCCTAGGAAGGTAGATTTGGACTATTATATATATAATAAGGATATTTTAGTCAATTAAATAGTGGTTTTGAAAGAAATAAAATATATAGGTATTATATGATCAAATAAAGCCTTTTATGGCAATAATCATAATAAGTAAAATATTTATTATTAAAATTTAATTATTATCTTTTAATCAAAACCTATTAAAATTTATTTATTATTTTTCAAGAAAGACTCATTAAAATCTATTTTCAACTAATTTTAGTTATCAATTATTTTCTAACAACTAAATTATTTATAAATCATTATTTTACCTAATATCACCTAGGACTCTTCATCAAATAAACTCTAAATTTTTCTTAGCAAGATTTAAACCTTCAACTTATTAGTACCTTTTTCTCAGAACACTAATTATTTAAATATCAAACTAGACTTTGCTTATAAACCCATTTTATTTATTATTTGGCCTTAAAGCTTGGGACACTAGGATCACGGTAGTAGTGAATTGAACTAGTCTTATTTGTGAAAGTAGATTTTGGCTTGAGATTGATTGTGGTTTATATTTACCCCAGGCGGGGTTAGGACAACTGTTGAAGACCTTTATTTTGTTCAAGCTAAGGATCAGGTAAGCTCCTGCATAAAACCTGATTGAGGTAAAATGTTTATTATGGTAAGCCAAATGTAGAGTGCATGGACACTCAGTTCTACAAAGGCAATTGAGGATTAACTTCTTTCTTATGTCAGACAAATAAACTATTTGAAAATCAATAAGCAGATTTACTCAAACTCAAAACTGATTTTGACAAAGACTCTGGAAACTCTTAGTTGCCATTTTCATGTGGAATGGTGTTTTGTTCATTTTCTCCCAAGTGGGAAACGTCGTTTAGTACTCAATAAGGGTGAACTGCTAGGGCTAGTCTTTGAAGGGTTAGGGTAAGTCTCTCAGTAAGTGGCCACCTCTGATGAGTGAGTCCTTCCCGAATAAGATGTCAGTCCAGTAAGTCGTGCCAGTTCGAGCTAGCAGTTTATTTTTCAGTCAAGTGACTGTGTTTTGCCGGAATGGACACCCAGTTGTTATTTAGGTATAGAGAAGGAGGAGTATCTTGCCCGGTAGGCCAATCACCTATCTTTTGTCAGTCTGCACAAAGTGTCGGTATTCTGACCGGTTATGGGGCCTAATGTGTGGTAACCCATGACCACCTTTCTAAGTGATTGATTTTATTGATTATGTATGGTTGGAAAAGCCAAAACACCACTCTTGATTTTGACTAATGTTTATTGCTTGCCAGTGTTCTCTTATAAAGGTTTTATACTTTGCATTCACGAACTATTTCCACTGGACACTCAAAGCACACACGGACTTACTGAGATTTCTGTCTCACCACCATATTTATCATGATTTCAGGTCGATCCTGCTGTGAAGATGAGTAGCTAGATATTGCTTGCCTTGGAAGACTTTCTAATAAATTTATTTTGTGTAATGCTTTAGGGAGATGAGAATGGATAAATTTTATTATGGATTTGTTTATGATATTCTTGAATTTATTCTTGGGTTGTAATAAATTTTAAGTTAAAGTATTATTTTTATTCTATTATTTTATTTGTGTGACCTAGTTATAAAGACCCCTTGTCTTTCGGATGGGGCGACATCCCCGGCCCTGGCAGGCCTAGGTAGCGGGGTGTTACATTGCCTCTTCATACTAAGGCCAAAATTCTTCAACAAGCTTCACCAAATTTCAGCCCTTGTACAGCCATGAACTGAACATCTTGGCATTCCCACTGACCTTGAGTAATAGGACTCCATTATCATACCTCAAAGCTCTCCTATCTTCACTCTATCCAAACTTGTTTAAACTTCAAATTAAAATTCCAGATTTGGTTTCATTAAAACACTCCTTTAGCTAGTTGATAAAACCAGAAAAATCCTCTACCATTCCATAACTATTTTCGTCCAACCTTAGTCTAAAACAACTCTCCATCCTTTGGTTGAAACATAACTAGTTCAGCCATATACCATTGAAGGACAAGAAACCTTCCAAGAGCAAACACATTACCCAATACTATACCTCAAACAACTCCACTTTTCTATCAATTTGAATTTTTTTTAAAAAATCTGAAACTCTCTCTTGCATTCTTGGATAACCAAAAGCTTTCCCTAGGCTAATCCATTCGGCCATCACACTCACAAACACACATGAAATTCATCTCCTCTCAAACTCAATCAAAAACACCAAGAACACACACTTCACATTTTCAAGCCTAATCTACTCCTAAACACCTCCAATCACTCCCAAACACTCTAAACCATTAATATTCAACCTATATTATTCATTGCGGTACTTTATAACACCAAAACACACAAAGTTGAATTTTCGAACAGATCAACCACCCTTTTTTGTTAAAGATTCGAAGAATACCAAAAAGGTAAAATAAGAACAATTTTCTTGTTCTTCTTCTTTTATTCAACTTTTATTCTTCTCATCTACTCTCATTCATTCCTCTCTCACTTTTTACCTCTCTCTTGGCCAAAATGTTGATGACCAACTATGGACTATTTTCGGATCACTAAAAAGCCATCAAGCACTCGTGGATCTTCACTAAGCAAGGCGAATCCTTCATCAAACAAGCATCAATTACTTTCTCAAAATCAAGATTCTTAGATGTTGATAGATTGATTGAATAAAGTAGGGGTTGAGAATATGTATGTGGGTGAAGGGGATGGAGTTAAGACATGAGAATTGGAATGAATATTGTGCCTTATGGATTTTTCTTTAGAATTACTATATGTTTATTATGATTAAAGATATTTATGAATGTTTTGATGCATGTTAGACATTATGCCACCATTGTTCGTTAGGCCTTCATGATAGTATTTTCCAATGAAGCCATAGATAATATTATGCCTAGTAAAAGACCATCCATGAGGTAGGATATGTTAATTCAAGTCTATGTTCTTCGATAGAGTAGCATGTTATTTATTGTATCCTTGTATGTATGAGTCTGTTCATGAATCTTCTCTAGTGATAAAGAAATTATTGTAATAACTATTTTTATTAATTTATGAATTATTCTTACTATCATTATTATTATTAATTTAATTAGTACTATCATTTAATTTAATCTGCAAAATTCGGAAGGACATTGTGTAGGTTCGAAATAGAAGATTATTTAAAATATTATTATTTTATTAGTCAAATAAATAAAATCTTTTGATTTAATATAAATAATAAGATATTAGAATTAATTAATATCAAATGACTTTGTAAATCATATTATTATTATTATTATTATTATTATTATTATTATTATTATTATTATTATTATTATTATTATTATTATTATTATTATTACTAGTTAGTCTTATTAAAACTTTTATCTACACCCATAAATATTATTTATATTAAAATTTATCTATTATTAATTTTATTTTTTACGTTCTATTTATTATTTATTCATTAAAAATTAAGTATAATTTATTTATTATTAATTTTATTGGTTATTTATTATGTATTAATTATTAATAAAAATTAAGTATAATTTCTTATCTATTATAATACTATTTAGATATTATTTATCACCAATATTATTTAGGATTTATTATTATCCATTATTTAATACTAATTTTATTTATTAGCAATATTACTCATTATTTATTATTTGAAATTATAATTTATTATTATTTATTTATTACACCCATTTATTTTAACTTATCAAGCTAATTTTATTTTATAAAATACTTTATCAGCTAGTATTAAAGCTTAAGACATTGCTATCATAGTTAGGTATTGTTGTGGATAGTTGAATTACAAATTATTTTTTTAAGGCAAATATGGTCTGGATATTATCTTATACCTTGTGTTTACCCCAGGTAGGGTTAGGTTGACCTGAATTACCTTGGAAGACTTTTGAACTCAAGAAGTGCAAAGAATCAGGTAAATTTCTGCATGAACTGTGATAGGGTTTAAATTAGTCATATTTTTTCTAGTTATTTGAGACTATTTTGTGATACATTTTGTTCAATAACTAGTCATATTCTTTCATATTTGAGATTTTACCCTTGGAAAGATATTTGTGCATTATTTCAGATTTTATGAGTAAAATAAGACAAAAACGTTACAAAACAGAATAGAGGCAGTGTTGGATAGGCCAAAGGAACCGGCGCCAGCCACGTGCTATTGGTACGCACTTCGAAACAATGAAAAACCAATGAAACGGAGTGGAACAGAACCGAACTGTCGTCGGTTAGGAGGCTGGAATTGGTGTCAGCTGCACTCTAGAAAAGATTGCGTGAAAATCAAGAAAAATTGACGAACAACTGGAGAAACAGAACACAACCAGCGCCGGCCTTAGTCAGGACAGGCGCCACCGGCTGTGACCTGATGCTGAGGCAGTGTCTCGATTTTCATGCGGGATTTTTGGCAAGTTGCAGAGTTTTAGCATCTTCCTACTTCTAGTCGGCTAAGAACCCTAGAGGAACAAAATTAGGCACTTCTAGAGCCTATAAATAAAGAAAAAAACACAAGAGAAATGGGGGAATTCATAGATCATAACAGAATATTACTCAAATCAAATGAGGAATTCTACCAAATCAAGGAGGATTGTGTAAGAAGGTCTTCAGAGGAAGAAGAAGGAGGCTTGTATATGAGTGCTTTCTTTTACTTTGTTTTCTTTTTCTTGAAAAATGATGTATTAATTGTTTTATTGTAATTCAACATTGTTTTCGGTATTCATGATTTTTAGAGTACTTTGATCTTTTGATTAATTGGTTGTTATTCTTGGTATTTAATTACTTGTGCTTATTACGAGATTAGTTGGTTGTTTCTTTCCATTAACTTACTGGACCAAGGGGGTTAATGGTGGTTTTAATTCATTAATTTCATATTCGTTGTCGATTAACTTCCTGGACCAAGGGGGTTAATTGATGAGAATTAGTAATTAAAGGTTAATTGATATCTGCCGAAACCAATGATTCATTGATTAATTTCATGTTTGAAGTTTGCCGAGACCAAGGAAATTTAATCAAGGACTGTGTTTAATGCATCTTTTGGGTGAATTAGTTGAGATGAGACCAAGTAATACTAATTTATCTAGAAGATAGTGATTTCATGGATTGACCAAAGAAGTGAATCTATCTTAATCCTTCATGATGCCAAGAGAATAATTAATTATGATAATGATTTAGTACTTTAAGATCATGTTTGTCAAAATAATGGTTTGAATTACATAATTCTCCATCCTTGACATGTATATATTCTTTTATTTTATTTTTATTCTTTTTCACTTTATTGAGTCGGTTAAACAATGAAAGAAAAGTGATTAATGCATACTTTTTCCTGGAGGATCGACACTCGTTTGAACCCTATGCTATGTTAATGATGAGTACGCTTGCTCATATGTGTAATTTGGGGTTAACATTTTAATTTAAACTTGATTGGGAATGTGCTTATTTTTATATAATTTTTATACCCAAATCCATACGCATCAAGTTTTTGGCGCCGTTGCCGGGGAACAATATCATGAAAGTTTGGATTTCATTGATTTAACCATGTTTATATGTCTATATGTAAATATATAAATTTGTACAATTTTTCTTTTTGCAAAAAGGTGCCATATTTTGTTATTTGTATAAGTTCACTATATATTGTAAATAGGTAGATACATGTTCATAATAATTAACTTGTTTTTGTATATTTGTATATATTGTATATTTAGTTATTTAATTTTACTAACCTAATGTTAATATGGAATATAAGTAATCTTTGTATTTTGAATTAGATGATTTTTACGTCTATAATTTTGAGTCAATACTAACTCTTCTTATTTTTAGGTTTGGACTTTTGCTAACACGATATTTTAGACGAACTATTTTATTTTATTATTTGTTTCTTTATTTACAATTTTTAATCTTAGTTTAATATTTAATATTTAATTTATGAATTCGTGGTCATGCATTCAATTAGGATAGTTTTTAGTTGTCAAAAAAAAAAAAAAAAAGAGCCTTAGTGTATTGATGATAGATTGGTAAAATTACAAGCTCATAGTGATGTTTTTAGTGAGACGTCATTAGAAGTATTAGTGAATTCTTTTATTTCCAATACAAATTCATCTGTTTAGTGGCATGAAGAAGCTTCCCAACGATTGTGCGATCAATGGAAACAATTCGTTAAGTTTGTTGAGGAGACTCATGAGTTCATGCTTGCCCGTACAATTAACCATGAAAAAAAAAAAAAAAGAGAGAGGCTATGAGAGACAATTACATGATGTGGCAAGAGAGGTATTTGATTCTACTCTATGTGCTATTAATTCTAATATCTCTTTGTCACATAATTTCTTTGGTTCCTCTCTTTTCTTGGAGAATATGGGTCCAAATAATGATGTGTTGATTTTATCATGCCTCAAAGAGTTGGATCTTTCAACACTATATCATAAAAAGTCCTTGAAGGATGGTGGTAATTTCTACCCTTCACCCCATTCAATGGGAGGTAACTTAGTTGTTGTAGATGTGTCGAAAAATAAGGATTTCTTGATCCCATCTTTAAGAACTCAATTGCTAAATTCTAAGGAGAATTTCAATTATAACAAATCTTTTGAAGGGTTAATTGGTGATTTCAAAGTTGATGCATCCGTTAGATACCATATGAATTCATATGTTGAAAAAGATATTTATGTGTCTAAAGGAATGTTAGAGAATGAGGTTTATGTGTTTTGCTTTGCTGAGACAAATCATTTTCATGAACCTTCCATTTTTCAAAATCCTCCATTCTTTCTACATTCATTATGCCTACTTGGAGCCTTAATCTCTTTTCCAAATGGATTGATGAGGAAGCATGATGAGTGTCAAGAGTTTTTGTTGTATTTTTATTTTTTTATTTTAGTCTTTTTCTTTAGTTTGTTTTTTTTTTTATTTAGGTATGTTTCTACTTTATTATTATTTTCCCTGTGCTTTTACTTGTATTTTGTTTTATAGGAATAAAGTCCTCGTGGACAAGCCCTGCTCTTTACCTCAAGTTTGGCTATCTATTGGAGCATTATTGCACTTGGAAAGTATTACTTAAACTTTCTACCCTATTATTATTTTTGGTCCCTTTGGAGATGCTTTCTTGTATTTATTTTTTACCAATAAGGACATTGTCCAACTTAAGTGTGGGGGAGTGGGTTGGTAATATACTTTGTCCAAGTTTTTTATCAATTATCTTGGTATTTTCGTAGTATTGAGCTATTTTTGAATATTTTGAAATTGAGAAATAATTTTATTTTGAGCACAAAGTATGGAAGTATTTTCTTTCTCCCCATTTCCCTGTTATTTTTGGTCCCGTGGCACTATTTCCTTGCTCTACTTATTTGGCCATTGAAGACAATGTCCAGTTTAAATGTAGGGAAGTGATTAGAATGAGAATTCTTCTATGCTTCATCCCTATGATTTATTCTTCTTGAACCTTGTGAGCAAAATTTTCAAAATTTTTCTGAGTTTGTGAGCTGTCAAGATGTATTTTTAATGCATGTCTTTGTGATAGATCATAAAGCATATGTTCTATATCATTTAAGGCTTATGCATGACTTTTTGCACGCATTTGGACTAAGTAGTTCTTGATCAAATGCTTTACATTGTTCTTAAACCTATTTTTTCACTAAAATTCATTGAGCATTCTAGAACTTACTTGAATACCCCTCGAGGAAAAATAAGAAAGACATTCATGATTTAACTTAGGGACGACGGTAATAGGTCTTCTTTGGATAATTTGAGCTTATCAAGCCTACCTATTTTATATTATCCCTAGTGCCCATTTTGAGCCTAAATGGTAAATTTCTTTCTTAAAACCCGTTAGCATACTTTGTCTATTACTTCTTGCTGAGAGTTTGAATAATTCTTTCAAATCTTTGATTGCTCTTGATGGATAAAAGTATATGTAGGAGAATGTTGAGAGAAAATACTTGTGGAAAGATCATGACATGTTACTTTCAGTCATGCATCAATAGTTGTGTTGAGTTGGGAAAGGAGAAAAGAAAGGGAAGAAAAAGAAAAAGAAAGATTGAAAGCAAAAAGAAAACAAAAAGCTGCTAGAAAAGATGGAAAGAGAAAAAGTGAGAAAGAAACAACAGCAGCATTTGAAAAAAGAAGAGGAAAAAGAAAGAAAAATTGAAAGAGAAAGAAAAGAAAGATCACAAGAAGAATGGTGGTTGAGCTGTAGGTATTTTTGAAAAATTTGAGTTCACATCAAGTTCTTGACACCATTGCTGAAAATTTTAATGATCTTGTGAAAAAGAAATTATTGATAAGTTGAGAATGGTTGATGAAAATGCAGGATTTGCTTAAACTATATTATAATTGCTATACAAGGTTTTGGGTTTTGATTGGTTTTGGAATAGGAAAGTAAGAGAAGTTTGGAATTTCGTGATATATTTTGTTTATCCTTTTCTTGCGAACTCTCATTTTCTTTGATATTTGATTCTCCTATATCCTTTATTTGACAAGTTACATTACAAGCCCTTTAGCCTTACATTATAAGCTTGAAAGTCCTACTTAACATAAGTAGAATCATGGTATATCTCGAATTATTGGAGAGAGTGTATGAAAAATAAGCTTATTGAATGCATATTCTTTTTTTTAAAACTAAATTCTTTTCAATGGTTTGAGAATGATGTTAAGTGTTGAGATGGTTCTACTAGTCAATCTTCACTTACACAAGTCTTGCATTTGTTATAAAAGATGTAGTAGCATATATTTTGTTGTCTTGCATGAAGAAAGCATTGGAATACTATTTTGAAACAGATTGAGTGATTTTATCAACACTTGTGTTTTACCTACTTGTCTTTGATGCTTTGCTTGAGGACAAGCAAAGAGTTAAGTGTGGGAAAATTAATAGGGCTTAAATTAGTCATACTTTTTCTAGTTATTTAAGACTATTTTGTGATACATTTTGTTCAATAACTAGTCATATTCCTTCATATTTGAGATTTTACCCTTAGAAATGTATTTTGTGTATTATTTCAGATTTTAGGGATAAAATAAGACAAAAACATCACAAAATAGAACAGAGGCAATGTAACACCCCTCTACCTAGGCCCGCCGGGGCCGGGGATGTCGCCCCATCCAAAGGACAAGGGGTCTTTATAACGAGGTCACACAAATAAAATAGCGGAATAAAAATAATAAAAATAATACTTCAACTTAAGATTTATTACAACCCAAGAATAAATTCACAAATTCCCAAAAGGAAACAAATCCATAAATAAAATTATCCACTCTCGTCTCCCCAAAGCAATACATAAAATCAAAAGACACATTCTCTTCCAAGGCAGATATTACTAGCTACTCGACCCCATAGCAGGATCCACCTGAAATCATGATAAAAAGGTGATGAGAAAAAAATCTCAATAAGTCCGTGTGTGCTTTGGGTGTTTAGTGAAAACAGTTCGTGGATGCAAAGTGTAAAACCTTTATAAGAGAAATATTGGCAAGCATCAAACATTAGTCAAAAGTAAGAGTGGCGTTTTGGCTTATCTAGCCATACATAATTTATAAGATCAATCACTCGAAAGAAAGGATTATGGGTTACTCGACCCCATAGCAGGATCCACCTGAAATCATGATAAAAAGGTGATGAGAAAAAAATCTCAATAAGTCCGTGTGTGCTTTGGGTGTTTAGTGAAAACAGTTCGTGGATGCAAAGTGTAAAACCTTTATAAGAGAAATATTGGCAAGCATCAAACATTAGTCAAAAGTAAGAGTGGCGTTTTGGCTTATCTAGCCATACATAATTTATAAGATCAATCACTCGAAAGAAAGGATTATGGGTTACCACACGTTGGGCCCCATAACCGGTCAGAATGCCGACACTTTGTGCAGACTGACAAAAGGTAGGTGATCGGCCTACCGGGCAAGATACTCCTCCTTCTCTATACCCAAACAACAACTGGGTGTCCATTCCGGCAAAACACAGTCACTTGACTGAAATAAAACAAACTGCTAGCTCAGACTGGCCTGACTAAGTAGTACTGACGTTTCTCTAAGTTGAGCTTATCTTCTGGAGGTGGCCTCCTGCCAGAAGACTCACTCTTGCTCTTCAAAACTAGTACTAATAGCCTACCCCCGTTGAGTACTCAACGTAACGTATCCCACTTGGGGAAAAATGAACAAAATATAGTTCCACTTGAAAATGGCAATTAAGGTTTTCCAAAGTTTGGGGCAAAACTGGTTTTAGAAACAATTTTAGGTTTTGAGTAAAACGGCCCCTTGATTTACAAATAATTTATTTGTCTGAAATGAGAATGGAAATAATCCTCAATTGCCTTTACAGAAATGAGTGACCATGCACTCTACATTTGGCTTGCCACAAAAAGAATTATTTTTCATCAAACAGGTTTTATGCAAGAGCTTACCTGATCCTTGCTCACAACAAAGGTCTCAAATTGCTGACCTTACCCACATAGGGTAAATACAAACCACAATCAAACTCAAGCCAAAAACTCACTTTCTCAAATAAAACTAACTCAAGTTACTACAGTCATATCCCTAGTGTCCCAAGCTTTAAGGCTCAATAATAAATAAAAGGGTTTATAAAATAATTCTAGTTTAAAATAACTAGAGTTTGGGAAATAGGTACAAAAAGTTGAAGGTTTAAATCTTGCTAAAAATAAATTATGGTTTATTTGAAAAAGGGTCCAAGATAGTATTAGGTAAAATAATGATTTATTAATAATTTAGTTGTTAAAAATAATTGATAGCTAAAATTTGTTGAAAATAAATTTAATGAGTCTTGCTTGAAAAATAATAATCAAATCCTTAATGGGTTTTGATTAAAAGATAATAATTAAATTTTTAGTAATAAATATTTTATTAATTATAATTATTTCCATAAAAGGCTTTAATTGATTTTATCATTTTAAATAATATATATATATATATATAAATATAAATATTTCCAGCAAAAACTATTATTTATTTGACTAGAATATCACTATTTTATATAAAAGACCAAATCCACATTTTCCCATGGTTTTCAAAATTTTACTAGAAAAATCATATTATTAAATATTTTATTAATGAAATAAAGATTAGCTTAGGGACAACTAGATCATGAATATATTTCTATGGCTAACCACAAACATGAACATATACAACCCTTCAATTCATCAAATCATCCAAATCATGCATACAAGCATAGATCTCAATTTATCAAAATATGATCTAACCCTTACTAGTATAAATATGATCATGGCTTCAATAGTCCAACATGAATATAAATCCTATTCACCAAAGGTGACATAATCTCTAACATACTTCATCACAAATACTACCTATGACATGCATCAACCTCAAATCATCATATAATCATCCAAGACAATCCTTCCATGCATAAATCCCATCTCCTTCTCAATCATACATATATTCATACTTCAATCTCAACAATATATATACTCATCCCCTCGCCCTCCACCTTCTAACAACATCATCGTAGAGACATGAATCTAGGGTTTAAAAGAAAGGTTGAAGGGACAAAGTTAGGTTTAATGAATGCTTTGAAGGAGTTTAGAGTAGATCTCAACTCCTAGATGTCTAACTTTGTCCATGGGAGATGGCGAAAGCATGTTCATGGGAGAAAAAGTCATTCGGCCAAGAGAGGGAAGAGAGAGAGAGAAAGAAATCATTAGTATGTTTATTCGCATAGGTTCTTATTAGAGATCAAGGTTAGAGAAGATGAAGTTGCTAGAATAAGTTTACCTTGATGGTGTTCTTGACCTTAACAGAAATTTCTAGTTTTGATCCGAAGTAGCAAGATGTTTGGAGGAGCTTGATGTTAATAATGGTGTTGATGGATTCACAGCAATGTGTAGATCAAATCTGGAAGTTTTTGAGTGGATTTGAGATGGTTTGGAGGGGTATTAGGTGTAGAGAAGAAATAGGTGTTCTTGGTGTAGTGTGTGTGTTCTTGATGGTTGCTGAAAATCGCGAGAGATAGAGAGAAGGGAAAGCTGCCGAATTTTCTGTGAGGAATAGGGCTGGCTGATTTTCAGTAGGGTTTGGGAAGTTGATTCTGTGATTTGGAAGGGAAAAGGAAAGGTTAGTTGTTACAATCTTTGAAGAATATTTTTAGGGAGTGAATTTGGAAAGTAAATATCCTAAGAATATCTTGATTGTTTGGACAGCTTTAGAGTCTGTCATGGCTGACTGTTTGAGCAGAATTTCGTGGGATTAATGCTAGCTTATGGAGGCTTATGGTGGCCAAAAGTAAGGTGCACAATGATGAAGAAGAAGCCTGGTCAATTGAGCAAAATATTATGGAAGGTTGCTAAATAAGATGGCTGGAATTTTGGAAAGTAATCAAGCTAAATTACAGGGATTTGTTGGAGAGATTTTCGGACAGCCATTGATGGAATTTCGTGCAAAAGTTTAAGGGGATCAATGGAGCTCTGTTGATGGAGGTTTAAGGAAGGTTTTGACAGATTAGGGTTGGTGTTTCAGCTGGAAGAGGAAGAGGAAACAAGCTAGACAAATTTCTGCCCAGAAATTTCGCTGCACAGTGATTTTTCTGGCAGATTTTCGTCTGCTACTTCCAGCCATTTTGCAGTGAGCTGGAAGGGGGGTTTTAGGGGTATTTAAGGCTGGTTTCCATCCTTCTTCATGGAGGAAAAACATAGCTAAGGTGCTGCACAAAATTTGGAAGAAATCAGCTTAGTTTTGGACTTCCAAAGTAGCGATTTGCCCAGAATTTTTCACTGGTTTTGCACAGCTTTTGTGCAGTCCAAAAATGGCAGAAATAATTTATGTTTTAAGCTGATCTTAAGGCCATTTTTCTGGCAGCATTTGGAAGGAAATGTGAGCTAAGGAGTTCGACATTTGAAGGTACAACAAGTTGGAAAATTTCAGCTCATGCCATGAAGGAAGAGGAACTAATTTGAAGTGAAATTTCAGCAAGCTCACTAGAGATATTTTCCTTATGGAATTCCTCACAACTCTTCCATATTTTCAGACCATAGGAAGCCTTTCACCAAGACATTTTGATCCTAAAAGCCCTCAGCACTTTACTGAATTTTTTGGAAAGAAAAAGGCTAGAACACCTTGATCAAACTAATGAGTTGAGCATTGAGAAAAATTAAAGAACAAGGAAGAATGAATTTCCCTTCAAGAATTTCGAGTAGAGTAAAGAGTGAAATGAGAATTCTCCTAACATGTCTCTCCTAGGACATTATCACCACCTTGTTCTAGGCTCTTAAGGCCGAAACTAATCCTCCCTAAGCAAAAATAAAATTTAATCTAACTAAAGCTTCTATGATGGAATTTGAACCCTAGACCTCAATAATCTATTCCAAAGCTCTAACCACTAAACCACAACAACTCTTGTTGCTATTTCTACTAGAAAAATTATTTTCTATTCAATCCACAGGCTATCTCCCTATTTTTACCTCGGGCAAAAATTATCATTTTGCCCCTCTCACACAATACTCACCAACAAGACTTCAAGACAATAAAACTCGAATCCAAAACACATAAAAATTCATATGAGAATATATTTAACCATGAAATAAATTATGATATGCCTCCCAACCCCCTTACTCTAAGGTTGATTTCGACTGGGGTTTCACAGGCAGCACCGGACAGGCCAAAGGAACCGGCGACGGCCACGTGTTGCTGGCCTGCCACAGTTTTAATGAATGCAACTACTGAAACTTGTTCCAGCAACCCGTTTCGAGAAATGATTTTAAATGTTGTAGGGCCTGAGTTTGTGGTTCCTAGGCTATCTGAAAATTCTATTGAAGAACCTCCAAATGCAAAAGCACATAAATTCTATAACATGTTGTGAGCTACTGATACTCCAATATCTAGAGGGTGTTCGACCCACTCACAACTTTCACTTGTCTCTCGGATGTTAAATATCAAGTCCGAAAATAATATGTCTGAGAGATGTTTCAACCAAGTGGTTCAGCTCATGAAGGATGTCATCCCAGGCTTTGATAAAATACCTAATGATTTCTATGAGTTTAAGAAATTAGTATCTGATCTTGGTTTACCTGTTCAGAAGATAGATGTATACTCGAGTAGATGTATGCTGTATTGGAAAGATGATCTTACCCGTAGAGAATGTAAGTTTTGTGGTCATCCACGGTACATGCAAAGGAGGGATCTAGGGAGTAGCAGATAGAAGAAGATATCTATTAAGAAAATGTATTATTTTCCAATAACATCTCTATTGCAGCGGTTGTATGCTTCTAAAATGACTGCATCACACATGAGATGGCATGCGCAGAGCAATAAGGAGGATGGATACATGAGCCCTCCTCGTGATGGTGAGGCCTAGAAATAGTTTGATAAGAGTCTCCCTGAATTCTCAAAGGGGGTATGAAATATAAGGCTTGGAATGCGCACATATGGGTTTGCTCTATTCGGGATGTCTGAAAAACAGTATTCATACTAGCCAGTTATACATACTCCATATAATCTTCCCCCATGGATGTACATGAAGGATCCAGTAATGTTCTTGACTGTCATTATTCCGAGCCTAAAGAACCCTAAACACAAAGTTAATATTTATATACAACTATTGATGGATGAACTAAGCTATGGTTTGATGGTATCCCCACATATGACACATCTAGGAAATAAAATTTTCATCTATGGGCTGCACTTTTGTGGACGAAAAATGATTTTCCAGCTTATGGAATGTTAAGTGGGCAGAGCATTGCAAATAGATTTGCATGTTCATACTGCATGGAGCGTACCAAATCTTTTCAGCTGCAGTTCAAGGGTAAAACTTCTTGGTTCAATTGTTATCTCCGCTTCTTGCCACTGTATCATCCATTTAGGATGGATACACGATCATTCAGAAGGGATAAAGGTCAAGAAACCTCACTGCCGGCGTCACGTCTAACAGGGGACCAAGTGTCGAAAAAGTGTACCGTTTTCCAAGAATAATAGATTCAGGATGCAAATTGGAGCGAACAATGGTAGAAGTGTAAATCATAATTAGGTGAAGAGGAGCATTTTTTGGGACTTGCCTTACTGGCACACTCTACTAATGCCCCATAACATAGATATCATGCATAATGAAAAAAAAAGTGTTTAACAATATTTTTAATATTGTTATGGATATGAAGGGAAAAACAAAAGATAATTTAAAGGCACGACATGATCCAGAGATGTATTGCCATAGGTCTGAACTTCATGTTTATGGAGTAGGCGAAGGAAAGGTGTCCGTGTAAAAAATATTTTATTCATTGAGTGCAGAGGCTAAGCACTCGCTGCTTGAATGAGTGAAGGAGTTGCAACTTCCATATGGATATGCTTCAAACTTATCAAAATGTGTTGATTTGAACGAGTTGAAGATGTCTGGTATGAAAAGTCATGGCTGCCATGTGTTTATGGAACGGTTACTTCCAATTGCTTTAAGGGAATTTCTTCCTATCAATGTTTGGAACGTGTTGACAGAATTGAGTCTCTTTTATAGGGATTTATGCTCACCTAAATTGTCAGTGGCTCACATGAAAAAAATTAGAGAATGAAATTCCTTGTTCATATATAAACTAGAAAAATTATTTTCCCCTAGTTTCTTCAATGTAATGGAGCATCTAGTAGTTTACTTGCCTTATGAAGCTCTTGTATATGGTCCAACCCAATATAGATGGATGTATCCCTTTGCAAGGTACGTAAGCATTCAATGTGCTAGATATTGATGTTACAGTTCATGTCCAGTAATATAGTTTGCAAAATTGTGATCAAATTTGTCATGTTTCAAAATAATAGGCTCTTGCATTATTTAAATATCAAAGTGAAAAATAAGGCGAGAGTAGAAGAATAAATTTGTAGTGCATAACTAATCGAAGAAGCATCAACGTCCTTTTCCTACTACTTTGAGCCACATGTTCAAACAAGACATACATAAGTCGCACACAATGTAGATGAAGTAACTAAGCACGTGCATGAACAATCTTTGCCCTCAATATGCAATGTTGCAGGAAGGGCATTTGGGAAAAAACAAACTCGATTCCTGACATCCGAGGAATTCCGTGCTACCACAAATTACATTTTGATGAACTACAATGAGGTTCAACCATATATTAGGATTTTTTCTGCAATGTTACGCTCCCATCACATATGTCTTACAGAGTTAGAAGTCGAGAGAAGGATCGAGAATGAATTTACTGGATGGTTAAAAGATTATGTAAGTTCTTAAAGATTTCGATTGCCAAGAAAGTGTGATTTTAATGAGAACTTACGAAATACAACTTTCTTGTAGGTGCGTGACCCAGCTGATGGAGTGACAAATAAATGTTTACAATACCTTTCGTGGGGACCCTCGAGAGAGGTGAAATCGTTTCAAGAATACATAATTAATAGTTATTGATTTCACACAAGTGACCATGAAGAATATAGAAAAAGTGTTGACTGCGGAGTTTGTGTTAAAGGCACCGAGAACGAGTATGGCAGTGTTGATTATTATGAGGTCTTAACGAAGGTTCTTGAACTTCAATTTCCTGGTCAAACAATCCAGAAAGTTGTGCTTTTTAAGTGTGATTGGTTTGACGTTACATCAAATCACGGATTGAGGGTACACCCTCAATATAAGTTAGTTGATATTGACCATAAGAGGCGTTATCCTAAATATGACCCTTTTGTATTAGCCCAGCAAGCACATCAAGTATACTTTACTACATATCCTTCATGTAAAAGGCAAAAATCTGAATGGATAACAGTCTGCAAAACTAAAGCATGTCAGGTGTTTGATGCACGTATTGTTGACAGGGTTTATCAAGAAGAAGTTGATGACAATGCTGTAATGACTATATCTTTGGTGGTCGATCTTGGGCCCCAAACACACGTAGAAGGCATAAATAAGATGTTGGATATTCAGAAAGAGATATTAGATCGGGATCGAGACTTGCACGAGGATGAGGATGATGACAAGAGTAATTGGGAGACAAATTCTAAGACAGAAGTTGATTCGTAGGAGTACAGTTCAGATAACGACACAAGAGAATAGTATAGACTAAATAGTTAGTAATTTTTTTTAACGTGTTTTTGTCATCTTATTTACTTATTATACTCTGGAGCACAAGCTATAAACTTTTTTAACTTTTTAAGTATTAGAATATGTTACAAATTTCTTTACACTACAATACATAATTGAAACAATTTTCTTCTTCTACCTAGATATGTCTTCTAGAGATCAACTGCCTACTGATGACTCACAGTGTACTCAGTCACAAGACCAAACGCCCTCACCCACACATACTCCTCGGATACCACCTGCCGAGTAGGACAGAGAGTCCCCTGCAGTTCCATCATCCTTAGCGTCGCATCATCCTACATCACAGGCACAGGAATAGTCCTATATTGCTCCTCGGATATTAAATGAGTCCAATTGCTACAAACTTTTTTGCATTACTTTTGAACATTTGCTAGTTCCGACAGATGTGTACGGGAAGATCACATCCATTTTTCAGAGGTACTTCGATGGGCCTTACACGTTATATGCTAATGTCCCGATGAGTGTGAAGAACATCTGGTTTGGTGAGTTTGAGTTAAGTTACTAAGTATTATATAAATTATTCTACATTACTTTTTTTCCCTTCATATATATATTTAAGCATTTCTTTAGAACTAACAACTTGGATATATGTTTTAAAATTTTCTTTTTTTGTAGAAACTATTTCATTGGGTTGATGAGCATAGTGCTAAGATCTGATCCAACTAGGAGCATAAGTGTCGAACCTGCTTTTCTGACTGAAGGCAAAGAAAAACAGGGGAGCATGCTTCACGGGAAAAAAGCAGAGAGAAAAAAAAACACAAGCCTTAATGGCCACACGGAAGCGTTAAGATCATACCTTTGCGCGCTTTAAACCTACTAGATTGAGTAGGAGTGGATTGAACGATAGGAATAGCTTCGCCTTGCCCACTTGAAGAAGCTTCCAATTGATAACCCACTAGCCTCCTACTTCGCCTTGTTTGCATGAACCCCAAGCTTTTCAACTCTCAGAATATGCCACTGCCCAACATCTAATCGGTGAACACAACAGTGAAGAAGAATGGTCTTAAATCTCCTTAGTTCTCTTGCTATTAGTTAGCAAAGAAACAAGAACAAGAGGCTGCACAAAACTCACGAAAGAGAGAGCTTTTGTCAACAGAGAGACCTCTGGGAGTCCTACATGAGGCTAGAGAGAAAAGCTAGGGAAAATTAGGGTTTTCTATCTACCAGAGTCTT
Organism: Voacanga thouarsii; assembly: GCA_026120185.1. Lineage (NCBI taxonomy): Eukaryota > Viridiplantae > Streptophyta > Magnoliopsida > Gentianales > Apocynaceae > Voacanga > Voacanga thouarsii. The sequence continues at coordinate 1,668,322 of JANUWF010001774.1, forward strand.
GTTTTATTGTTAGCCAAAACTAGGTCTCCAATATCTGATAAACATATCCCCGGGATATCATATTTCAAACACCCAAATGTTATCCTGAGAATAAGTTTGGCTTAACCCTAAACTCATCTGAACCGTATCTATGAAAAAACCCTACGGTCCAAGTTATTGGGCCGAAATAATATTTATTATTTTTTTGGACCCAAAAGGCCCAAAATAATAAACATTAATTATTTATTTTCTGGACTTATAGAAATAATCCAATAAATAATTAATGAGCTCAAATGAACCAAAATAATTAATCTTTAATTATTTATTTTCTGGGCTTATATAAATAACTCAATAAATAATTAATCATTAATTATTTCCCCTTAGTTTAAGCCCAGGTTAATTTCTTAATTATTCAAACTGGACCTAGACCCTGAATAATTAATTAACCAAATAAACCAGAAAATTAATTTCTCTCAACTCCTAATTTTATTTTTTTTATTTATTTATTTTATTCCAGTCTAATAATAAATTAAACATCCTGAATAAAATAAAATAAAATAAAATAAAATAAAATAAAATCCTCTTGAATTGAGACTAATTCCTCAACCCAAAACTAATCAGGACTTACGGGCTATTCCGAGGACCAAAAAGACACATCGCATTGGCAGTTAAAATGACCAAAATACCCCTGCTATATAAATAGTTGTATTTTGCATTTTAAATATTTCCTAATATCACCATAAGGAAATATTGACCCCTAGGATAATGCTGCATTAGCAAAGTCTCTGACCTACAGGTGAAATGACTAAAATACCCCTCTACACATCGTCGTACATTTAGAAAGGAAGAAGTGTACTAACACCCCTCTAAATGACATCTACCATCCTTAGGCTTCTAATCCAATGATCCACGACTTCCTGGAGTGTTTTCGCTTTCCAAGGGAGCTACCCTAAAGCAAACATCCAAGTCATGTTTCCCAGGGCCCTGGACATTTTTAGACTATTCGGACAACCACAAGGGGCGATATAGTGTAGAAACTATCTTGTACAAGTCTGTCTTAACTAACTAGTCACATATACCCAATATACAAGTATGTTGGTTCTACTATAGAACCTCAACTATAGCATATCAAAGCATATGCTTCCAGCTTCGTCAGACCACCAACTCATACTCAAGTCGTAGAGCATTAGTCCACGCTGTAGCAGTAGTAGTCTAGGTTTCTATCATATAGTACTTTTAAAAATCACTACTACAGGTCCTGTCCTACGAATTCGTAATACGCTTATGTCATGAAGTGAGTGGACTACTCACTGGCTAAAGGTAAGTCATTCCCTATTTGAAATTCATAACATAATAACCTAAACATGATGAGATTCCTATTCTCATCAATAGGTTAAGGACAAATGTTTATGTGTTAAATAACCCATGATCCATACCTCACTGTGAAAGACTACCATTCACATGGATCACTTATTTAAACACAATGGGTATGTTCCAAACGAAAATTGTGCACAAACAAAAAATATATTCACAAACAATTTTTGAAAATAAATTCTTTTGTTAAAATATTTTATTTTACATCAGAAACCTAGTCTAAGAGGGTATACAATCCAACACTGACACCCTCTCGAGGATGCGGAGGACGACCCCAACTGGGCAAACTCCCTCCTGGATCAACTTTCAACACTAGGAGGCAATGCCCACACAAGAGTTTCAACGAGTTTCCTCCACTACTCGGAGGAAAATGGATTAGGGCACCTCCACTCATACTGGAGGCTCTGTGTCATTTACAGTTCACGAGGAGAATATGGTAAATTACATCGATTATTTACACATTTTGAAATTTTACATCTCAAGATTAATTTTTCGGGTTACTATTCTTATGAATTAAATTTTAAATTGCAGCGGTAGAAGATAGGCGATGACTTCAGCCACATCGAGTAGTATAAGAGGCTACACACATTTCAGAGTAGGGAGAAACAAGGCCAACATGTTAGCGAGCGCCCTCGCAAGATATTGGTAATTATTAATAATTTTCAGTACTTTAAATTACTTTTTGATAATTTACCTTTTACGGAATAAAATAATGTTGATTGAATTTTAGGAGGATGTGACGGCTGAGAGGGAGTGTCTTACTCAAGTATCTTCTACCTCATCTGCTAGTGTTACGTCTTCAGTCGTCCCTAACGAGATGTCATTATTTCTCAAGGCAGCAGGTGAGTACAATCAAGGACGTGTGTTTAGACTGGGTTTCGAGGCTTTGAGAGTTAGACAGTAGCTCGACTAGGGTTCTTTACCATCCACACCTTCTACACCTGCTAACATAGAGGGCATAGTAGAAAGAAGGGTTAAGGAGAGGATGCATGCTATGAGAGATGAGTTGAAGAAGGATTTCAAGAAAAAGGTGGATCATATACAGCATCACTTCGATGGATTTATGAGCTTGATGTCAGAAATATTTAGGATAGTGCTTCCACCATTTATGCCCATTTCAAAAGACGATGATGTGGACAAGATGGGAGGTAGCTTTATTCTTCCACTAGATCCCCATCTTTCAAGGCATTCTAGACCTCCTTCTCCTCCCCCACCTCCATCAACTGGCGCCACTACTCCCGTAGTGTGGGATTTTATTAAAGACGTAACCTTCTATATTACATTTATTTTACATTATATATTTGTGTTGAATAAATATATTTATTCTTTTATTGAGATTATTATTATTTTTTGCATTTTAATAAGAACAATTTGCATTTTATTGTGATGGAGCATTTGTGTGGTATATATTGTTTGAAATATAATACACGGGGTTCAAGATAAATACAAAATGGGCTTTGAAATATGAAAAAACATTAGCGATGGTTTAACACCAATAATTAGTTACGGCATCCCTACGGGACAAAGGCTTTTATTTTAACTATCGCTAAACCATAGCAACTTAGCTAGAGTTTATTTCATCGCTACACCGTCTCTAGGCATTCAAGGACGTAGCAACAACTTGATATTGTTAATATTATAGAATTCAAAATTAATCCATTGCCAAACTGTCCCCAATACAGTAATGATTTAGTGACAGGTATAACTAAACCATTGGCAAACTGTTGCAACTTTAGCAATGGTTTGCCGACGGTGTAAATAAATTTATAATTACAAGGAATTCTAATTTATTTTTTGCCTTCATTATTCAGTCTATGATATGAAATTTGACTGATTGCTGGCTGGTGATGTTCCATCGCAAAGTCATCGCTACTGCCGACAGCTTTTCTATCCCGTCACAAGTATTTTATTTAGCGATTGGGATTTCAGCTACCGTTGTACCCGTCATTAGACCGTCGCTAAGATTAGTTGGCGATAGCATAGCAATGGAAATAGTCGTCACTGATATCCTATGTTTCTTGTAATGACAAATCATAACTTTTCACGAAAGATCATAATGTTTCTTATGATTATAACTTGTTATTATGATCAGTCATAGTTCCACGAATTATAACTTTCAATTAAGGTTATCACTTTCTATTAATAATCAGCTAAAGGTCATAAATTTCCACTAATGCTTAGACATCTTTAATGTCACAACAAAATAAAGAACATGAATATTATAGGAAATTTGACTTGGTACATAGCACACTATCTCTTTTAACCTTTTGTTGACAAACTATCTCCAATACATAATCTATTCATGAAATTATCCCAAAGAAACTCAATTTGTTAAATTAAAAAACCCACAACCGTGCTTCGAAGATCTTCGAGATTTCTTCAGCAAGATCAGCCCAACACAAATAATGCTAAACCCCAAATTCTGAACCTAGAAGAATGCAGGTCTCTTAATCAGATCTTATGCCTTTTAGCTCAATTCGAAAGGGTTTCTTGAACAAATCTAAATAACAAAGGGCAAAGTTTCAAAGATGACGAAGGATGCCAATGTTAGGCTGAAGAGTTCTATGAAATAGAGAACGGAGAGAAGGAGATCAACAAAGTTGGATGGCGTAAGCAATGATTCTCAGTGTCTTCAACGCTCTCCTAGGTTTTCCAAGGAAAATAAGATTAAAGGCATTTCTCGTGAAGGGTGTGAGCAAGAGGATTTGAGTAAAATAAAAAGGTTTGATGATCTGCAGAGAAAGTTTGATAGTGGAAAAGGCGGAATAAAGAGGAAAGTGCAACTGGCAGTGGAAATGGGGTTATCAATAGCATTATAGATGAAGTAGATGAAGAAACCATTGAGCCAAAAGCAGAACACCAGTAAAAGTAGAAAGGAAAAACTTCTAAGTTTATTTCTCATCAAGCTAAAAACAATGTATCTGAAAGTGTATATATACATCAACCAGGAATTGGAAAACTACTCTAAATTGAATTGAAATCAAATAAATAACAGTTGTTAACTAAACAGAATGTTGGCGCCAAAAATGAAAATCAACCAGAATCAAACATAAATGAGTTGGATAGAATTGATGTGCTAGCAACTGATCTAGAGTTAGTTGCTGATGTGTCTGCTGAGTTGGACACTTCTTCTAAGTTGGACAGTGCTATATCTGATATGTCTTGATCTTGAACTTGAGTTTTAATAGCCCCCCGCAAGCTGGATATGGGAAGAACACCTAGATGAGACAACAAAAGAGAGAAAAAAGCAGGAGGAAGAGCCTTTGTGAAAATGTTAGCTAATTGCTGAGTAGAAGAGGCTGGCAAAAGCTTGATTCATCCAGCTTGGAATTGGTCTCGGATGAAATGACAATCCAACTCAATATGCTTTGTTCTCTCATGAAAAATAGGATTCTCAACAAGATAAACTGCAATTTTTATTATCACAGAATATAGGCACTGGTAAAGGATAATGAAAGCCAAGCTCATGAAAGAAATGTAAGATCCATTGCAATTTACATACAGACTGAGCCAAAGCTCTATATTTTGCTTCTGCAGAACTACGAGCAACAACAATTTGCTTTTTAGATTTCCAAGATATAAGAGCTGATCCAAAATAAATGCAAAAAACTAATAACTGATCTTCTAGAATCAATGCAACCAACCCAATCAGAATCAGCATAAACTTGAAGAAGAAATGAATTGTCTGCTGGAAAATGCAAACCAAAATCAAGAGACCTTTTGAGATATCAAAAAATTCTGTACACAGCTTGCATTTGCAAAATAGTGGGAGTATTCAAAAACTGACTTAACTGCTGAACTGCAAAGGTAATATTAGGACTGCTATGTGTCAAGTATAGAAGTTTACCCACCATACTCCTATAAAAAGAAACATCATAAAAAAAAAATAAAAAAAAAACCTCTAAATCTCCAACAGCAAATTTTTGTTTACTATCTAAAGGAATGGAAACATGTTTACAGCCAAGATAGCCATAGGTTTGCAGCATGTCCAGTGTATACTTCTTTTGAGACAAAGTGATACCTGCTGAAGTTCTATGAACTCCAAAACTAAGGAAGTAAGGTAGGTCTCCCAAATCCTTGATTTTAAATTGGGAATGTAACTAATCTTTAACAGTAGTAATGGCATGAAGCTGATTAATGAGAACAAGTATGTCATCAACATAGACTAAGAGAGCAAGAAACACATCATTGCATTCTAGAAAAATAGACTATAGTCACTTTTAGACTGATGAAAACCAAGAGAGAGTAAGTATCTAGTAAGCTTAGCATTCCACTTCTAACTTGCTTGTTTAAGCCCATACAAAGACTTGTCCAACTTACAAACCACATTCATAGCAGTAGAGATAAAACCAGGTGGCAAATCCATATATACATCTTCTGATAAGTCACCATGCAAGAAAGCATTATCAATGTCTAACTGATGAATATGCCAATTAGATTTAGCTGCAAGAGCTATTAATAATCTAATGGTAGTAATTTTTGCAAGTGGATCACAAGTATCTAGAAAATCCACCCCCTTTTGCTGTGTGTATCATTTAGCCACAAGTCTAGCTTTATACCTATCAATTGACCCATCAGCTTTGTATTTAATCCTATAGACCCATTTACAACCAACTGGCTTCTTTCCTGGTGGTAACTCAACTAAATGCCATGTTTTTTTTGCTTCAAGAGTTGAAATTTCAACTTGCATGGCTGCACACCATTCTTTAGATTTCACAACCTCAAAATAATGTTTAGGTTCAATATGTAGAGAAGCATTACAAAGAAAGGAAGAACAAACAAGAGAAGAACCTAGGAAATGTGGAGTAGTTTAATCTTAAAACAAACATAGTTAGACAAATAAGTGGGTGTAGTGATGGTTCTAGTAGATCTGCGAGGATGCATTTGAGAATTAGACAAGGAAGGTAAAGCAGAAGTAGAATACTGTATAGGTGTACTAGCAGGAGGAGTAATCTAGGAAGAATAAGGTAAAGGCAATACAGGATCATTTACAGGTATAGCAGGTAAACTGTGCTTCTGTAGGAAAGGAAAATGGGATTCAACAAAAGAAACATTTCTAGTCATGAAAATTTCTCTACAGAAGTAATCGAGTAAAAGAAAACCTTTGGTGGAAGAAGAATATCCAAGAAAAACATAAGGCCTACTTCTTGGATCAAATTTAGTTCTATGAGATAGTTGAGTACAAGCATAACCAAAGTCCCAACTTTAAGAGCACAGTAATTTGGAGGTTTCTGATATAGTTTCTCAAAAGGTGTTTGTTGGTTTAGCACAGGAGTAGGAGTAAGATTTATTAGATACATAGCATGTTTGACACAATATCCCCAATATGCAAGAGGTATTTGAGACTGAAATCTAAGTGCTCTTGCTACATTGAGAATATATTGTTGTTTCCTTTCTGCAATGCCATTTTTTTCAGGAGTATAAGGACATGAAGTCTGATGAATAATACCTTTGGTATGATAAAAATCTGTAAGTTTGAATTCAAGACCATTATCAGACCTTAGCACCTTAATTCTTTTGTCAAACTGAGTCTCAACATAAGCAGTGAAATTTTGTATTAACTGTTGAACCTCTGATTTGTGTTTTATCAAGAAAACTCAAGAGAATCTATTAAAATCATCAACTACTGTAAGAAAATATCTATGACCGTGAATTGTATGAACATTGAAGGGTCCCCAAATATCCATATGAACTAAATCAAAAATAGATTTCACAGTACCATGATGTAAAGGAAATGACATTTTATGTTGCTTAGCTACAGAACAAATAGGACAAAACACTGTTTCATTAGGAACGGTAACAGAGGAATCAAATTTGTGAATTTCTGCTAACTGTTTTAAAGATAAATGGCCAAGTCTAAAATGCTACAACAAAGATTTATTCTAGAAATCACCACTTGGTAGTACACAAGCTATATGAACGGAAGAAGTTGGCTGATGAAAAACGCAGTGATAAAGACCTCCAGAAAGTCTAGCTGATCCAATCACCTTGCCAAGATGAGGATCCTGGATAAGACAGCAGTCATTTTTAAAAGTTGTGACACAATTCAATTGATTAAGAAGCTGGCTAACAGATATCAAATTAAAAGAGAATTGAGAAATATAAAGGACTTGATGCAGAACCATGAAGGAGCTAGCTGAACAATTCCTACACATGACACATTTACTATATCTCTAGTGGGTAACTTAACAGAAGTATTGCTAGCAATATGATACTCAGAGAAATAATCCAAACAAGAACAAATATGGTCTGTTGCCCCTGAATCTAAGATCTAAATGGAAGAGTTTATACCTGTATTTTGAGCACCAAGGGAAGATTTAGAAAATCTGAAATAAGGCTGGCTTGATTAACAGAATGAACAGGTTCTAATTCAACATTTGCTTTGGAATTGGAAGAGAATTGATTGGATTGAATCAAGTGTAGAAATTGTTGATACTGCTCTTGAGTTACATACTTTGATGACTGTGAATTCTTTTGAACAAGTGCACATTCTGCAGCTGGATTCACAGTACTAGAAGAACTTTGAAAAGTGTTAATATCAGCAACAACATTTACTTGAAGCATAAAACCAGGACTCCCTGAATTCTTATTTTTGTTTTTGTAACTGGTTGGAAAACCATGTTTCCTATAACATCTCTCAACTATATGCCTTTGCAATCCACAAAAGGTACACTGTATTTTTTCTATTCAAACTATTCCCTCTTCTATAACCTTGATTTCCTACATATTGAGCATTTCCTCCATTTGTATTACCCACTACATTCAATAGTTGTTCATTTTTGGATGTACTTGCAGTCGGCAAGGGTGATTCAACAATAATATTTCTTGTAGCAAAATCTTGAGAATTAACGGAATCTGAATGTGTGGCACTATAGTTAAGTGACCTTTCATGTGTAGAAACCATAGAAAAGGCTTGATTCACAGTTGGAAAAGGTTGAGTCAACAAAACTTAAGACTTAATTCCATTAAACTCATCTTTCAATCCTTTGATAAACCTAATGGCAAAATCTGCATCACTATTGGCCTTAACATCAGGCAATGGTAGACAATTACACTTCGGATCACAATGACAGATGGGAAGAGGTCTCAAATTCAACAATTCCTCCCATGATGTCTTTAGATTTGTATAATACTCATTCATAGATAATGTTCCTTGTCTTAGGTTATATATATCCTCCTAAAGATTAGAAATTCTGAACAAATCTCCTTGTGAAAATTGTTCACATAAGTCATTCCAAACTATCCAAATGACACTTTGAGCTATAGAGGAAGACACTGAATTTAAAATCCAGGACAGAACCATATTGTCACATTGTTCCCAAACTCCATAAGAATTGTGTGCACAGTTCGGTGATTTGATTGTGCCATTTACAAATCCTAATTTATTTTTAGAAATCAAGGCCATCCTCATGGATCTACACCATTGATGGTAATTTTGCTCATTTAAAGCAGGTTGAACCAAATCAGTGAAGGATTTTCATTCGGATGCAAGTAAAATGGACTAGAAACTGTTATCTCTTGATTAGCCATAGCCAGAGATTACAACAACACAACTACTCTCACAAGATCACAACCAGAAATCACAACAACACAACCAAAATTTCAACAACACAACTAGAATTTCAACAAACCACAAATTCTCCCAATTTCACAACCAGAAAACGAAGAACAACATATGGCTGATTAAAGAGAATTGATGATTACCTCATGAATTTGACAGAAACAAAGATGCTTCTTCATCATGATGGTTAACAATGTTGGTTATCACCGAAGAACATTCATCACTTTGATACCATGAAGAAACCACTAAGCCAAAAGCAGAACACCAGTAAAAGCAGAAAGGAAAAACTTCTATGTTTATTTCTCATCAATCTAAAAATAATGTATCTGAAAGTGTATATATACATCAACTTGGAATTGAAAAACTACTCTAAACTGAATTGAAATCAAATAAATAACAGTTGTTTACTAAACAAAATGTTGGCGCCAAAAATGAAAATCAACCGGGATCAAACATAAATGAGTTGGACAGAATTGATCTGCTAGCAACTGATCTGGAGTTAGTTGCTGATGTGTCTGATGAGTTGGACACTTCTGCTGAGTTAGATAATGCTACATCTGATATGTCTTGATCTTGAACTTGAGTTTTAACAGTAGAGCTAATAAAACTAAAAAGAAGGTTAAAGCAAAGGTCAATTCGTCCAAGCAATATTTGTACACTCTTGAAAAGAGGGTGACCCGAGCCTAGTTGTGGTGCTGAACGTGAAGATATTCAGAAAGGTGGAAATGTAAAGGGCTTATTTTGTAGCAAAGCTAACACCTCCCTTCTAGAAGAAAGTTTCCAAAATGGTACTGTTCTGCAAATTTATCACTATAATTGAAAGGTTCAATTGTAGCGGCAAGGTGAAGAATAAGGGGAAAATAGGAATAGAGGGAGAAGAAAAGAAAGAAAGAAAAAAGATAATAATATATTTTAATTAAAAATATGAAATGATTAAAATATTATTAAATTTTAATAAATTTGTCACATGACCTTGATCAACTAATAGAAGTGTTGAAAGCAGATGTGGTAAGAAATACATATATAATAATACAAATGGGGAGAGATTTTGGTCTCAACATTACAAAAAGTAAATATCAGCTGCAATCTAAAGAAAGTCTTTTCACCTTGAATATGGGCGTCAAACAAATATAGTGAAGAAGAAATGCAGAATAAGTATTGCTTACCAAGAAAATTCCCTTGGAATTCAACAAAGCCTAAGGCTACATAGCAGTACAAAGGAAACTGCAAATTCAACATGGTGTATTCAGATTACTAAGTCAAAGAAACCAAAGTTGTCTTACAGTATATTAAAACCAGGAAGCATGACTTTTTGTTTGAAACTACACTTTTAACATATCAAAATGCTAAGAAAGGTATCTACTCCAACGACGTATAAGGACATTCCCAAACCTCGTAATCCCTACATTTGCAAGTTCAACTTTGAACCATATTTTAGTAAAGGCTGAAATGGAAAAGCCAATTCTACCCGTAACATCTGACGCATGTATATCAAGATGCTTCCATTAAAAAAAATGATCAAAACTATACAAAAATAATAGTTAGGAGGTCTAAAATATTTTTTTAAAACAAAAAAGGAACCTAAATCTCTAAAATATAAAAGTTAAGGATTGAATCAGCAAATTTTTCAAGCATATTTACAAAGTTTATATGAGTTTCACAAATTAATAATCTAATTGTTAAATTTTCTATAAAAATTAAAGAAGTAAATTTTAATCACATAAGATATAATTTGTCATTTTATCAGTATTTAAATAATGTTACATTGTGAGGTTTGCTTAATTTCAAATATGTAAGTATCAAATTAAAGATATATCAATTCATTTTACATGTATCATATCAAAGACTAAAACAAAAAGAAAAAAAATGATAATAAGATAATTATACTAACCACTTTATAAGATCAATTAAAAGCAAAATTAGAATATCAACAATGCAGATTAATTAAAATTAGCAAGTATTCCATGATTAATTATTATTTTTTTAGTTTTTGTTGAATAATAAATTTTTTTTAAGATTCTGCTTCAAAATTTTCTTAAATTTGAGATAGATTTGTGCTGGATTACTTTATCAATTTTCTTTTTTTTTAAATTTTTATTAAGTAATAAATTTTCTTAAAGAATCCATCCATTTTTTTCCCTACCGTATCTATCCCTAATTCCACTCAAAGTTGGGAATAATTCATTTATTAATTTCTTTTTAAATTTTTTATTAACTAACCGTCTTTAATTTGAAACAAATTCCTCTATAAGAAATTTGCATGCCAAATACATCCCAAATTTGGGATGCAGTTGGAACGAATTTTTTAATTAATTTACTTTCAATTTTATTAAATAATACATATATATAGTGGGCGCGCACACACACACACATATATATATATATATATATATATATATATGTATATGATTCGAATTTGTTCCAAATTTTAATTAAATTTGGGATAGATTTGCAATTAATACTTTATTTATTTATTATTTTTAAAAATAAAAATTTCAAAAATTCATCTTAAATCCATCTAAAATCTTATCAAATTTCGAAGTGGATTTTTTAATTATTTTATTATTTAAAAAAAATTAGCATATGACTAACGGAACCCTAAAAAAGACTTAAATCGTACAAGAAAATAGTCAAGGTCTTAAAAAGTTTTAAAAAAAACTTAAATCTCTAAAACATAAAAGTTAAAGGATCAAATAGATTAATTTTTAAATTTCAAAATAATTTAAAAATTATTAAGATTATTTGTCCTTTAATTAAAATTAGGACTCTGAGCATGTCAGGCTCCGATGTAGAGGGGCGAAGAGAGACATGAAGGGAAAGGTAAAAATTGGTAGAGAGAGGGCGAGAAAGGGTGAACCACGATTCGAATATTGTCCGTTTCGAACGCAACAAACTTATTCCCATATTCCATACATAAATGAACGACTCTTCACCTAACATTACAAAGAGTGAAGATTTTGCAAAGCTTTGGTCGCCAAAGGGTATAGGATCTTCACGAATATTTCAGAGGTTGAATCCGACACCTAAGATTCGCTCTGAGCACCGTTTAGTTTTCAATTCTCGAACAGCGTGTGTGCCTCTATAATCAGAATTGAGAAGACACCAAAATTGAGCATCAGAATCTTATACGATTCCACCGAAAAACAATTTCATTACACAGAAGACACCAAAAATTTTTAATCTTAAATCAGACATGTTCTCTTCCTCGAATAAACCAATTAATTTGACTATGACGATCTTATTAGTTGATTTTTTTCAACTTTTTACCAATCGAGAGAATTTTTATTAAGAGTAAATAATGTTAAAAATTTCAAAACCATTTTGAAATATAACTTTTACTCCTCACCTAACATTACAGAGGATGGGAGTGAAAATTTTGCAAATCTTTTGGTCGCCAAGATGGCAAAGGATCTTCACGAATATTTTAGAAGTTGAATCCGACACCTAAGATTTGCTCTGAGCACCTTTTAGTTTTCAATTCCTGAAGAGCGTTTGTGCCCGTAAACTCTGCAATCGCCATTAAAAAAAAAAAAGGAAATGTAGGACGACAAAATACGTACTTTTTTTTTTTTTGTTCTCATAATATGAACTTGTGTAAATCAATTAAAGATTTGCAAAATAAAATATTTTATAACTTACTTTATCTAAAATGCCCAATCCTTAGGAGATTAGGGAGCATAATGTTTCGAGAGAGAAAGAGACAAATGAGGTTAAATAAAATACACAGGTAATATTGACAAAATATCATTAATATTTATTAAAAACTTATATTTTGAGCGAAGAAATTAATTTTACAAAAATTTAAGTTTTATTGCGGAAGGAATTTTTACCTTTTTAAATTAAAATTTTAATTTAATTAAAATAATTTTATTTTTTAAAACTTATCATATACTTATAATATATTATTTCTTTCTTTTTAATTTTATTTTAAACCTCATCTAATTATATATTTTTAATAATTTTTTATTATATTCACATAAATTCATCACAATTAAATTTTTATCGACTTACACTCTTATATTATAATGCATGGCTGGTGAGGCAATGGACTATGCGCGTGAACTAGACTTTCGCTATGCAACAACTTCGCGAAGTGACTTCAGACTACGCGAATGGATCTATAGCTATGCTAGGAAACCACACGAAACTGAAATTACCCAGCTGACAGGATAGTGTACTACCCACCTACCCGTAAAATAAAAAAATAAAAAAAAACCTCAGACTATTATGAATTATTAGAATCTTTATTAATTAGTGGAGGCTCCACTAATTATGGATTTATGTGAATTATTAGAAGATTTTTATGGATGTCTACCATTTAGTGGAGACACCACTAATTAAAATTAGTGGAAGATGATGCATGCCATGATGTAATCCACTAATTAGAACTCTATAAATAGAGCTATTCTCTAAGCTTGTAATATACCATTATTTTGTGAAAGAAAGATTAGTGAAAGAAAGATTAGAGAAAATTGTGAGAGAAAAGAAAGAGAAAAATTCTTGTGCAAAGAATAGTTAGAATTTTCTTAGTGTGTAGTGTGTAGATTTTATTCTAACACTACCCTAATTTTATAACACGTTATCAGCACGAGTCTCTGCCGTTATTAAAGTTAGAAGACAGGTACGCATTTATTGATCTCGCTAAATTCGAATTTGTAGCCCTTGATATTTCTGAAAAAAAAAAATTTATATGTCATACAGAAATGCATCTAAATGCTAAAAAAAAGGAGATCCATATGTCATGTGGATAAAAAGAAAGATTTGACCACCTGAAGATGGTCGTACTACCCACTGTACGGTATGAATGGTTTCACCTGAAGTTGCAAGATTGTAAAACTGTGAATTCCGTGATGTATAAAATTACATCTTAGTTAAAAATTTTACGGAGAAAAAGTTATTGATGAAGTTATATTGGAGAAGACATTCTCCACTTTTCACGTTCTACAGTAACAATATCGAGAAAAAAGGTATCCAAAATTGACAGCTTTAACATGAGTTATTATTGAGAAATCATGAAGCCAGACTAACTGGCTCAACAGCACTCCCAGAAGTGAATGCTATTGGCTCCAGCAGAAGTCATCGTTATAGTCGTAGTTGTGGCAGTGGTCGTGGTTATGGTCATGGACACACTCGATATTTCCCTTATCACAGAGAAATACTGGCCACCTAAAGTGGAACAGAAAAGATAATAAGGGAAAAAGATATTTCCATTAATAATAAGCATCACATCTTTTATTCATATCACTAGTGTTTATATGAACTTGAGGATACATGTTTATAATTGCTCTTTTGTAATTGAGTTGACAAATGTAAGATGAAGGTTTGTAATTGTTCCTTTTCAATATTTACATTAGAGGAAGACAAACAATTAGTAATTATGGACTTCAACTCCTCTTTTTCGACATCCTCCTCCTTTTCTTTCCCCTTTGAGCCAGCATCGAGACTAGCAGCAGAATTAGCCGTAAAATTACTGCGAAATGAATCTTGAGATTTTATGATCTCCTTAAGTTTATTATAATTAAATTTCTTATTATATTTGGCCTTGAAGCATGCTTGTCTCAACTTCTGTGTTTGGTCCTCTAACTGCGTATTAGGACTTTCTTCCACCAACTGTTTTTCACATTCCAGTATCGCAATGGCTTCTTTCAACTTCTTTTCAACCATATATCCTCCTTCTTCTTTATTTTGCATCTCCTGTAAATCGAAGTGATATCATCGGTTATTTATTTATAAATCTTTCATAGTTTTATACTTGTAAATTATAAGTATGTATGAGAGAGAACCTAAACATTCTTGATTATGGTCTCCAAGCTCACCAATTTCCTGTGAGGCCATCGACGAATTCCTAACTCCCTACATCTTTTCTTGAGACGGGTTATGCCAATATTCAGTTCTTTGGCTGTGCTCTTGATTGGTAGGTAAAAGTATTGCGAAATTGTTTCTCTTGATAGTGTCTGGGAGTTATTGCCCTTCTTCTCTCTCTGCCTCTTAATAATCTTCTTCTCCCCAGGAATTTTGTCTGCAATAATATCTTGAACTTCGATATTATGCATTTCATGATTACTTACTCCGTCTTCATTGCCAAGACCACTCATTATTTCTCCTAGAAAAAGAAAATAATATCAGTAAAGGTAATACCATTCAAAATTCATGTTTAAATGTATAATAACCTGGAAACATATTCTGGCTTTGTTCAAAATCCATTAGAGAGTAGAAAGGATCATGCACAAGCATATCCTCATTCAAAGGAATAGCATCAAGAGGAACAGTATCAAAAGCAGTCTCTTGTAGGGGCAGATCAACTTGGTCCAAAGCAGTATATTCAAAACTTTCACTGATTTACATAAAAAACAAACCAAAAGAGAGTTTAATTTCATTATCAAGCATACTAAAAACAAATGGAAGCCCTCAAAGGTATCTCACCTGAAATTAGGAGGAAGCGGTTGGTTTGGAAAAGAAAACATATCAAAATCTTCTGCGTTCGAATTAGGCAGAAGCGGTTGGTTTGAAAAGGAAAATACATCAAAATCTGCTGCAGAAACCGAGTCAAAATTTGACCATGTCTCAAATGAATTACGAGTCTCCATATCTGCTTTGTGATTTTTGTTTTTGATGTTTACTAATGACTCGATGATCGAGATATATATCGATACATATATATATATATATATATATATATATATCTGTATGAAGAAGAAGAAGAGGTAGATGGTAGGTAGAGGGTCGGAGGAGAAGAAAAGATAAGAGAGGAAGAGGAAAAGTCGGTACCGGGAAGAGTGAAAAAAAAATGAGATATTTTTCTTGGCATTTCCTGCTTGTCATCATTTTCTTATATTTCTTTTCTTATTCTCTTGTGAAATCATTATTCCCTAAATTAGGGGGAGAACAGAAACAGTACAAGAAAATCTTGATTGGACAACATCATTAAATTATCTTGATCCGCATACAAGCGCGTGTGAACTTGACATTTAAAAGATAATTCATTTGCAAAGTATTGCAAATCAAATGCCAGACGCTTTTGTTGACTCCAGAAGAGTAATAAAATCGCATATGCCAGTTATAAATGCTCTTATTCTAATTGAAGTTCCAACAGAACAAAAGATTTGACATATAGTTGCTGAGCCAAAAGTATGCCAGAAGCATGGCCGACCTCTTGGTTCTAAAGATAAAAATCCTCGAAAGAAAAGAGGATTAAATGATCCAGAAGATCATATTGAAGAAAAGAATGATAAAGACCAAGAGAGAACTGATGACAAAGAACCAGAAGTTGATGAAAGTAACACTGAAATTTCTATCAATTATACCACTTCCGGTAGAAGTTGGAATCGGATAGAAACTGTTATTGATAATATATTTGCATACAATATATCTCTTGATGTTACACAGGATAATGATGATCCTGAACCAATATCAATTGATGAATGTCGGCATAGAAAAGATTGGCTGCAATGGAAAGATGCGATTCAATCGGAGTTAAATGCACTGACAAAATGTGAAGTCTTCGGACCTGCAGTCCGAACACCAGAAGGTGTAAAACCTGTTGGCTACAAATGGATATTTGTGCGAAAGCGCAATGAAAAGAGTGAAATCGTTCGATATAAAGCGCGATTAGTAGCCCAAGATTTTTCACAAAGATCAGGTATTGACTATGATGAAACTTATTCTCCTGTTGTTGATGCTATTACACTCCGATATATTATCAGTTTGACAGTACATGAAAAGATAGATATGCGCCTATTAGATGTTGTCACTGCTTACTTGTATGGAAATTTAGAAAATGATGTTTACATGAAAATCCCCGAAGTATTTCATATGCCTTGAAGCATATAAACATTATCCTCGTGAAAATTACTCCATCAAGTTGCAGAAATCATTATATGGCCTGAAGCAATTTGAGCGCATGTGGTTTTCACGTCTTAGTGAATATTTATTGAAAGCGGGATTTAAAAATGACCAGGTATGTCCATGTGTTTTTATTAAGAAATCTGGTTCTAAATTTGTGATATTAGCTATATATGTTGATGATATTAATCTTATTGGAACTCCTGAAGAGCTCCAATAAACAATTGATTATTTAAAAAGAGAATTCGAAATCAAGGATTTTGGTAAAACCAAATTTTGCCTTGGTTTACAAATTGAACATCTGGAGAGTGGAACATTTATTCATCAATCAACATATACAGCAAAAGTGCTAAAAAGATTTTACATGGACAAAGCACATCCATTGAATATTCCAATGATCGTCCGATCATTAAATGTGGATAAAGATCCTTTCCGACCTTAAGAAAATGATGAAGAACTCCTTGGTCCTGAAGTACCATATCTCAGTGCAATTGGTGCATTGATGTATCTTGCTAATAATACAAGACCTGATATTGCTTTTGCTGTCAATTTATTAGCAAGATTTAGTTCTTCACCAACACGACGACATTGGAATGGAATTAAACAAGTCCTTCGATATCTCCAAGGTACAATTGATCTCGGATTATTTTATTCAAATAAAACCAGTCCAACATTGATAGGTTATGCAGATGCTGGTTATTTATCTGATCCACATAAAGCACGTTCTCAAACAGGCTATCTATTTACATGTGGAAATACTGCTATATCATGGCGTTCTACGAAACAATCTATAGCAGCTACTTCTTCAAATCATGCTGAAATTATAACCATTCATGAAGCAAGTCGAGAATGTGTATGACTAAGATCCATGATTCATTATATCCGAGAAAGTTGTGGATTATCATCAATCAAAGGTATTCCAACTCCTCTTTATGAAGACAATGTAGCTTGTATAGCTCAATTACGAGGAGAATATATTAAAGGAGATTGGACAAAACATATTTCACCAAAATTCTTCTTTACTCATGAACTCCAGAAGAAAGGTGAAATTGATGTGCTACAAATTCAGTCATGTGATAACCTCGCAGATATTTTCACGAAGACTTTACCGACTGCAACATTTGAAAAGTTGAGATATAAAATTGGTATGCGTCGGTTTAAAGATTTAAAGGAATCATCTCATCAGGGAGAGTAATAAATAGACATATAGAATAGTGTACTCTTTTTCCTTCACTAGATTTTTTTTTCCCACTGGGTTTTTATCTAGTAAGGTTTTAATGAGGCATATTCTTTATGTAATGGATGGACATCCAAGGGGGAGTATTATGAATTATTGGAATCTTTATTAATTAGTGGAGGCTCCACTAATTATGGATTTATGTGAATTATTAGAAGATTTTTATGGATGTCCACCATTTAGTGGAGACACCACTAATTAAGATTAGTGGAAGATGATGTATGCCATGATGTAATCCACTAATTAGAGCTCTATAAATAGAGCTATTCTCTAAGCTTGTAATACACCATTATTTTGTGAAAGAAAGATTAGAGAAAATTGTGAGAGAAAAGAAAGAGAAAAATTCTTGTGTAAAGAATAGTTAGAATTTTCTTAGTGTGTAGTGTGTAGATTTTATTCTAACACTACCCTAATTTTATAACACAGACACATATATAGACACTCACGCAGCCCTTTCTCATTTGACAAAGTCATTACTCAATCTGTGTCACTATATATATATATATATATATATATATATATATATAATATTCATTCCGTCTTAATCAAATTGACCTATTTATTATTTTAAACTATCTTAAAAGAATTAACACTTTTCTTAAAATAAAAATTTTTAATATATTATATATTATAAAATAATTAATGTACTATATATATATATATATATATATATATATATCACTACAAGAAAAATAGATTTTTTGCAATTAGATTATTTACATCGGATGAATTTTGGTTACAAATAAGTACTCAATTGGGTCTAAATGAATATCCATTGCAAATATAATGAACTTTTAATGTCATGCAATAAAAATTAATCAATTGCAACCGAAGTATGTAATTGCATAAACTATCTTTATTTATGACCAAAATAATAACCTTTTGCAATAAAAAAATGGTGGGATTATAATTTTGAATATTAATATTTTATTTCATAATTTAATTTATAAAACTTTTAAAAAAATAAAATTAATAATATTTATTAACTCACTGATATAAAAATAAATATTAATTAAGTGATGTAATTATCTATTTATTTTTGGAAAAAAAAGAATACCATCCATATATATTTAAAAGGTTTCAAAGAGATTTTTACCCCCCAAAAAATGTTTTAAAATATTAATTTTTTAAAATGTGATTCCCGAAAATGTTTACAAATTTACTCAACAAATTGCGATGGCTTATCTATATATATAAAAAAAAAAAAGCTTAAAAAGAACAATTACATTAAAAGAAGTCTTCAATCTAATAACTAAAATAAAAAAAAACTAAAAAGGACTAAAACATACTTGCAGAAGAAAAAACAAAAAATAACTTAAAAAAAAAACTGAACACATAGTGTTGGTTTGCTCTTACGGTCTGAAATCAGAGTCGCCGGTCCCAAACCTCACTCTGTTAAAGCGAATTCAAGCCGTGCTGGGGATTTTTTTTGCTTGACCGTGGCTATGGTATCTGTGTCTTCCAAAATCCATATTTGTGGCTACCCATTTCACAATTTCACGGCATTTTGTTTTGTTTTTTTTTTATTGCACCTCAATTTTCTACAAGGGAAATCAAGTTACCTAAATCTATTGTGATTCTTCTTCCCATTCTTCTTCAGATTCTTTCTTCAATGTTTTGAAGGTGTTCGATCATCATCAACATCACCTATTTTTCAAGGTTTTGTTTCTATATTTCTATTCTCTATTCTGTTGTTCACGTTTTTTGATTGTCTATTTTGGGGCTAAAATACATATGTTTTGATTTGTAATGAGTGTATGAATTGTTAATAGGCATATTGCCCTTGAACCCATTTGCCACACTTCTAATTAATCTTCTTGGTATGGTGCCACACAATAGTTGGATAGTTGTGTTTGTTGCTTTTTTCTTGAGGGGTAGGGGTGGCAGATGGGATTTGTGATTGCATGATGTTGAGTTATTAATATGAATTTTGGTCTTCTTTGGCATCTGTTACTGAGGTTCTATTCATCAGATCAGATATTACAGCAACTGCCTAAAATTGCTTAAATCATTTTCTTCAGACACTATGATATGCGTCTTCTTTAGCTTCTGTTACTGAGGCTCTATGGCATTTATCGAGTTATCAAACTTTTTCCGACAATTGTGCTCTAAGGTGAACACAAAAGGTCAACTGGAGTATGTGCATGATTGAATTGCTCTTACAATGTGTCATCTTGAGAGAATATTTCCTCCAGCTTTTTTTTTTATGTAATGGAATATTTACCCATTCATTTAGCTAAAAAAGCTCTTCTTGGAGATGCATTACAGTTTAGATGGATGTATCTAATTGAGAGGTATGTTAAATTCTTTAATTGTCTTTCTATGTCTTTTTTTTTTTTTATTGGATATAAAGCATGACATTAAATTATAGGTACTTGCTTACTCTAAAGAAATATGAATTTTTATTCAAGATACTTGCGTGATGTAGAAACAAAGTTCAATTGCCAACAAATGAATAGTAATCAATGTATCACTATAGGCCTATTCTTGGACGATGTGAGAGGTTCACTTTAGACCGTATCACATGGGTTCAGGTACACAGATACATTCTTGTAAACACAGATGTTGTTGCTTCTTATTGAGAGCAAGTATCAATTTTTTTTTTTTTAAACGAATGCTGATTTTAAAAAGATTTGCATAACACCTTAATTTTATGATTACAATTCTATCCATCATTCACTTGTCTGAATTAGTCAAGGAACATCCTCGTGGTGGGAGAAATTATATAGAAAAAATTCATAATGACACATTCCATGAATAGTTCAAGAATTACGTAAGCATTTTGAGATTAAATTTCAAGACCTCTTATTTTAATTATTTATTAATATTTATTTTAAAAGCATCTAAACTTCAGTCTTGCATTACTTTTGAACATAGATTGTAGAGTTACAAAACATGTCAGATGTTCAAATAGATGAACATATTAAGATTCTTGCAAGAGGGGCCCCATCCAAATGCTAAAAGACACAAAGCATGTATTGTCAATGGTTTTCAATTTCGTACCAAGGCTCATGAGACAACAAGAACAACTCAAAATAGTGGAGTGATATTAAGAGCTAGTACAGTAAGTTTTGCCAAAAAACTAGAGATAATAATCCTCGTACGGGACAAGTTATTTATTATGGGGTCTTACAAGATATCTTGAAGATTAGGTACTCAAATGATGTTCAATATGTGATGTTCAGATGTGACTAGATCAATAATGAGAGAGGAATAATGCAAGATGAGTTCCAATTCACTTTGATTAATTTTAAGCATTTCGTGTACAAAAAGAATAGCTTAGCTGATGAGCCTTTTATTCTATCTACTCAAGCAGAGCAAGTTTGGTATGTAGCTGACCCAGTTGATCCAAACTGAAATGTTGTTGTCAAGATGAATATGGGAGATAATTTTGACATTTATTTAATTTTTCAAGATGGTAGTCCATGTTTACAGCAACAGTTAGATGATCGACCAGTTACTCGAGATGAAGACGTGGCTTGAGTCAAACAAGGAGTAGAATCAATTTCAGTTGATGTACCTCCTTATGCTAGTAACGAAGGCACAGAAATTGGCATTGATGAAGAAAGAGACATAGATTGATTTGACATTTACCAGCCACTTAATCTTTATTATATTATGTTTGAATTTGATGACATCGACTTTTGTTAAATCTTATATGAGTTTTTTTCGTTTTTTTTTTTTTTTGGTTTGGTTTTTAATGATCATGAAATGCTTAAATTTCTTATATCGTTATTTTTTTTTTTATCTTTTTACTCATATTTTCATCTTTTTACAATGTTGCTAAATTTAAACTACAGGTTTTAGAAGTTGAGTTGCTCGCAGTGTTTGAACTAATTCAATCCATTTTGTATTGAAACAATTCTCAGGTATGAATTCTATCTTTTGCACTTCTATTTCAACATTGCTCATATTATTTTTTGTTAAGAAGCTAACAATGTTATTTTTCCTTTTTGCAAGTATAGTTTGATAGGTATTTGAATTTCATAGCAATTAGAAGTCGAGCTTTTAATTGCCTACTTTATGTTTCCAATGTTATTTTGACCTGTTTACCTTTTTGTTTATGATTGAGTTAACCATAAATGCATTGTATTTTCAGTGATAATGACGGGCAAGAGGTAATCACCGGCTACCACTATGGCTGATGTCATTGCAAATCATGACGTTCATGAACAACCTCTTGTTGAACGAAATTCACAACCACTTCAACCTATACCACCAATATCCCAACCTTCGCCTATTGTGTTTCGCCACTCTCAGCCATTCCAACCGCTAGGCAAAAACACACAATTATTGCATCTACAATTCCAACCTTTACTTTCAACCAGTAGACAACCATAACCCAGCCAAAGCTATTCACAATCTATATCACAAGATCATCTAAATGGAGAGATTCATTGTCATCCTACAAACCCACAATATCAATCATAGCCTCATGGACATCTTTCTTTTAATACTATTCAAAATACTACTTCCACGGTAAGTGTTGTCAAAAAACTAAAAAGAGGTCCTTTCCAAATGCCACCGAAATTGGGCACTGGAAAAAGGTTGGAAGTCCACGTTCAAGGGAAAGAAACTGTTGGCAAACATAGAAAAAATGTGAAAAGTGCCATTGGAACTGTAGCAAAAAATGGTTACAAACTTCCACTTACATTCCTGACTTGGAAAGATGTGCCAACTAGCATAATTAATGAGCTTTGGAAAGAAATTCTGGTATCTAATTTATTAATTTTTCCCTTTTTGTCCTTTCTTCAAGATATATATTTTTCCTCTTTTTGTCTTGTCTAGTACAGCTGCTTTGTTCTTCTAATTTTTTTTTTTTTTGGTTTCCTTTTTAATGTAGGATAATACTACTCTTGTTAAGGATTCATATGAAGTTGTTATGGAAGATGTTTCAAATCGATGAAAAGAATTTTAACTGCCACATTAAGAGTAAAAATTTTGAACCGAACAAGGAGAATGAGGAACTTCTTCAACACTGTCCAGATGATAGAGTTGAGGAAATTCAATGGCGGACTATAGTTAAATATTGGAAACATGAACATATACAAGTTGTAAATTGCGAAGTTTTTCCATCCTTTTTATATTTAGTTTTAGAAAGTCAAACAATCTAGTTTTGGTTTTTGTAGCAAATCTTGGAACAAAACAAACAAAATAGAGAAAAGTATCATTTTAGGCACATGATGGGGAGAACAAGTCACTATGAAGTCATCCAAGACGTAAAATGTATAATGGTATGTTTTGAGAACTTTAACAAAAATGTTAAATATATGTTCCTCAAATTATCACAAATGTTAAAAGAATGACTTGAACCATCAAGGCTCGATATGTGGATAAGGACTCGTATACCTAAAGAGGGGATGTCCCTTGATGATGACACAAGAGAACTGTTTGTAAGTAGAGAGAAATATTGTTCTCTAGAGATATACTTTTTGTAATTATTGATTGATCAATTTTCTCGAATGTTAATCTCGTCATGTTTTGATGGGATTTTTTTTTAATTTTCTAATAGCATGCAATATCATATTGCTTAGACCAAGTTCCTGAGATTGAACAAACCAAGGAGTTGAAGGACCAAATTCACAATGAATTTTTGGGAGAAGATAGTCGTGGATATATACGTTGTGTGGGCAAATCTTCACGGATCAAAACTTGTAATCGAAGCCAACAAGCATCTATTATTATGTGTAACATTACAGATGTTTAGTGCCTGCACATTGTACAAAAAGTAAGAGAAGACCTACGAAAGGAGGCATGAACTGAGGTAAACAAAGCACTAAAGTCCTTAATGAGTAACGTCCTCACTGCAGCACAAGTTGATCAATCGACAAGACTAAGATGGAATCTTGATCTACACATATTCAAAAAAATTAATTGTAAAGGCATTATTTAATATTTTATAGTTTTTTAAAATATATTTCTAATACATTTTGACAGCTTGGAGTTGCATCTAGTGGATATGAAATGAACAATTTTGATTCTACTACCAGTTATGATAGTCAAGTAGATAGTGAATTTCTCGTCAACCTAGGAGTGCTTGATACAGGTAATTAATGATTTTTGCAAACTTTGTGTTAAATGTAAAGCTTATATATCAATACATATACATTTTATTTTTCGATTGCTATATCATTTTTTCTAAAGTGGATATGTTCTAATAAATTGTGGGACTAGCCAGTGGGTTGTCATGTGACCTAGTAGCTTAAAAGCATAATCAAATTTCCCTTGCAAATAATGACATGTATAGTATTTGAAGCAAAAGACAATTTTGTAAATTTTGAAATTATTTTGAACTATTTTTTGAGCTACTAAGTTGAACTTGATTTCTATTTCTTCTTGCAGGATGTGAAACATAAAATGAGAACATGATTAGCATAATTGCAACCCCATAATTGCAAAGATATACCAAGGTGATTGTGAAACCCCAGCTAAAATCAACCTTAGAATAAGGGGGTTGGGATGCATATTATATTTTTTTGCATACATAAATATATTTTTGTATAATTTTATGTGCTTTAGATATGTGATTTGTAGTCTCGATAGCTTAATTGTGGTTATAAAGTAAAAAGGACAAAATGGTAATTTTTGCTTGAGGTGAAAATAGGGAGATAGTTTGAGGATTAAATAAGAAAAATATTTGGGAGAGAAAATAACAACAAGAGTTGTTGTGGCTTAGTGGTTAGAGCTTTGGAATAAATCTTTAAGGTCTTGAGTTCAAATTCCATCAATTGAGTTTTAACATGATTAAATTTTATTTTTGTTTAGGAAGGCTATTTTCGGCCCTTACATGTCCTAGGGAGGAGTAGGAATGTTGTCCTAGGGGAGACATGAAAGGAATGTCCTAATCCTACTCTTGTGCCCTACAAAAATTTCTAAGGGGTTCATACCCTTCTTGATCTCTAGCTTTCCTTACTTCTTAATTCATTAGATTGTTTAATTTATCTAAACTAATTTTGTTTCCAGAAAATTCTAGCAAAGTTCTGTGGCTTTGAAGGTTCAAAAATGTCAAAGTGTGAGGTATCTTCTTGACCGAAAATGGGGAGGAGTTGTGGAAGGTTCCCAAGAGAATTAATCTCTATGGTTGAACTTTTAAAACTCTAACCTAATTGTGTTCATCTTCTTCATGTAGTAATCTGGAATTTTTTTAGCTTCTTGATCAATCCAATTGTCGAAAATTTCAGCCATCTTTTCCTCTCAAATGCTGCCAGGAAAATGGACATTTTGCTCAGCTTGAAGGCTGAAAATTCCAACTAAAACTGGACTGCTCAAGAGCTGTGCAAACCAGGAAAAAAATCCTGGGTAGTTCATAGCTCAACAGCCCGAAAAACCAAACTGTTTTTTCCAATTTTTCAACCAGTAATTCAACCTTGTTTTTCTTCCATAAAGAAGGATAGAAACTAGCCTTAAAGGACCTCTCAACATCCCTTCAAACCTGCAGCAAACCGGATGAATCATGGCAGAAAATTCTGCCTAGAAATTTTCAGCAAACTTGCAAAAAAACTGATCAGATTTCCAGCTTTGTTCTTTCTTCACCCATATCCGAAACTTCCTCCATTTTTCTATGCAAACTCATCTTGAACAGCCATGAACTGAGCTTCATCATCTTCTCCAGTATTCTTCTCGAAAATCAGTCCATGGCTGCTCCTAAAATCTCTCCATCAATCACTCCAATCAAGCCATTAATTGAAGTCCAAAATTCCAGCAAAATATTCAACAAACTACCATAGTTTACCCATCAAACAACCAGAAAATTCCTTCACCATTGCACACCATATTTCGGCTATCCTTAAGCTCCTTCGAATAGCTTTCATCTCAGTAAAAATCCCAGCCAAACAGCTGGCCATTGAAACTTCCAAAGAACCTCCATCATTAAAGATTTACTTATCATATTTGCTACCACAAAATATTCCATAAATTGTTCTTTTTGAATTTCAAGCATGCAGCTTTCCTTTCCCTCCCAAATCTGAAAATCCAATTACCGAAACCCTCCAAACAATTCGGCCACCCTTTCCCCACAGAATTTCGGCCAGCCTTCATCCAATCTCTCCATTCTCTCCAAACCGCCAAGAACACCAAGAACACCGACTACCATTTTCACGCCTAAGGCCACCCAAAACTACTCCAATCTTCTCCAAAAACTCTAGATTATATCTATTCATTCTCGTGAATCCATTCCTGCAATTTTTAACATCAAACTTGGAAATCAAAGTCTCACTTTTGGATAAAAAACCAGAATTTTCTTGAAAGCCCAAGAACACCTTCAAGGTAAGCATGAACAATTATCTCCATCTTCGATCTTGATGAGTATATACTAATGAACTCCTCTCTCTCTCTCTCTCTCTCTCTCTCTCTCTCTCTCTCTCTCTCGGCCGAATGGTTACTTCCACCATGGCCATTTTTCTTCTTCTCCTTAGATGGATCAAGCCTTCCTAGTGAGGGGATTCTCTTGGATTGACTTCAAGGTAGTCATCATTCAAGTAAGCCTATTCAACATTCTCTTTAAATCTTAGATTCATATCTCTAGGATGTTTTGGAAAAGGATGGTTTATGAATAAAGTTTGAGCATGTGTTTTGTGATGGAGTTGGGATTGAAGTATGAGAATGGATGTGTTTTGCGATGGGGTTGGGGTAGATGCATGTGGATGATTGGTTTTAGTTGAATTTTATGGCTTTTAGGGTTTTGTTGCATGCTCTTCATGTCGTGAGTAGTATGATTAAATAAGCATGTTAAAGATTGTGTCACCTTTGATGAATAGGATTTTATGATTATGTATGCTTGTTAAAGCCATGAATATGATTGTGTTAGTGGAGTTTGGATTATGTGATGATGGATTGGATCTATGCTTTTATTCATGATTTGGATGTTTTGTTGATTGGTGTAGAGTATATGTTTATGATTATGGTTAGCGATAGGAAATATGATCACGACCTTGTTGTCCCTAAACTAATTTTATTCCATTAATAAGATGTTTATTACTATAATTTCTTCTAGTGATTTCGAAAACCCTAGGGAAATATAGATTTGGACTTATATAAAATAATGATATTTTAGTCAAATAAATAATGACTTTTACTAAAGAAATAAAATATATAGATATTATATAAAATAAAATATATAGAAAATAATAATATTGAACAAAGCCTTTTATATAAATATTCATAATAAGTAAAATATTAATTTTGTAAGTCTTATATTCATAAATACTATTAAAAGTTATTTATTATCTTTCAATCAAAATCCATTAAAATTTA
This sequence comes from Voacanga thouarsii, assembly GCA_026120185.1. Taxonomy (NCBI): domain Eukaryota; kingdom Viridiplantae; phylum Streptophyta; class Magnoliopsida; order Gentianales; family Apocynaceae; genus Voacanga; species Voacanga thouarsii. The sequence goes on from JANUWF010001774.1 coordinate 1,695,567, forward strand.
CTTACAACTAATCTTAGTTACCAATTATTTTCTAACAATTAATTATTAATAGATTATTATTTTAAATAATTCCATCTAGGTCCTGGGACCTTTCATCAAATAAATCCTAATTATTTATGGCAAGATTTAAACATTCAATTTATTAGTACCTATTTTCCAAACCCTAGTTATTTCAATATCAAGTTAGATTTATTTTATAAACCTTTTTATTTATTATCTAGCTTTAAAACTTGGGACATTAGGGTCATGATTGTAGTAAGTTACGCTAGAATTTTTTGTGAAAGTAAATTTTGACTTGAGTTTAATTATAGCTTATGTTTACCCTAGGTGGAGTTAGGTCAGCTTTTGGAGATCTTTATTTTATCTCAAGTAAAGGATCAGGTAAACTCCTACATAAAACTTGTTTGATGCAAAATGGTTATTATGGCAAGCCAAATAAGGAGTGCGTGGACACTCACTTCTGTAAAGGTAATTGAAGATTGTCTCATTTCTCATTTCAGTCAAACAAATTATTTGAAAATCAATGAGCAGTTTTACTCAAACTCTAAAACTCTTTCTAAAATCAGCTTTATTCCAAACTTTGGAAATCCTCAATTGCCATATTCAAGTGGAACTTTGTTTTATTCAATTTTCTCCCAAGTGGGATAAATTACGTTAAGTACTCAATAAGGGTGAACTGCTAGGACTAGTCTTTGAAGGGTTATGGTACGTCTCTCAGTAGGTGGCCACCTCTGAAGGGTAAGTCCTTCCTGGATAAGATGTCAGTTTAGTAGGTTGTGCCGGTCCGAGATAGCAAGTTTCAGTCAGGTGGACTGTGTGTTGCCGTAATGGACAACCGATTTTGTTTGGGTGTAGAGAATGAGGAGTATCTTATCCGGTAGGCCGATCACCTACTTTTTGTTAGTCTGCACAAAGTGTGGCATTCTGATCGTTGTATGGTTATGGGGCCTAACGTGTGGTAACCCATGACCACCCTTTTTGAGTAGTTGATTTTATTGTATGTGTATGGTTGGAAAGGCCAAAACGCCACTCTTAATTTTGACTATTGTTTATTGCTTGCCAGTATTTCTCTTATGAAGTTCTTACACTTTGCATCCATGAACTGTTTTCACTGAACACTCAAAGCACATATGGACTTACTGAGATTTTTATCTCATCACCCTTTTTACTATGATTTTAGGTTGATCCTACTGTAGGGATGAGTAGCTAGTTGTTGCCTGCCTTGGAAGATATTTTGAAATTTATTTTTTGTAATGCTTTGGAAGTTTAGAGTGAACAATTTTTATTTTGGATTTATTTATGAATTTTGGGTGGTAATAAGTTTCAAATTTTAAAGTATTGTTTTATCTTTGTTGTGTGTCCTAGTTATAAAGACCCCTTGTCCTTTGGACGGGGTGACATCCTCGGCCCTGTTGGGCCTAGGTAACGGGGTGTTACAGTGATGGTGTTGACATGGGCGAACTCCTAAGATTGAGGAGTTTGACTAAGTTTTTGTTGTTTATTTGTTTGGGTTTTCTTATCTTACTCTTAGCAAGAACAATTATGGTTTTAATTTTTAAAAGTGGATTTATTTTGTCTTAACATTATTAGACTTTAGAACTAATACTTTATTAAAAGCCAGATTTTGGATTTCTATTTATAAGTAGCCGGTTGCTACTGATGTTTAAATCCTATTATAAACCGGGGATGCTTGCGTCGAGTATAATGTTTATGGAATATAGTATTGGCCTTTTCCATTAATTTGAGCTTCTTTAATATTATTAGGGTGCTACTAGTTTTTCAACAGAGGATAGTTCAATGTTTTGCTTCTTTTCTATTTTCTATGGATATTATGGACTGGGGATGCTTGCTTCTTTTCAGTAGAGGATAGTTCATTATGCCATTACTAGTATAAGTAGGCATAATGGCTGATACTGCTGCACAAAGCCTACCAATTTATTTTGTAACCATTGAATATTCTGCAACCATTGAATACTATGACGGTGATATGTGGGGGAAAAATATTCTGTAACCATTGAATACAATCTTTTCAATTTGTTTTCGTAATATTTTTTGGCTGATGTTCGATTTTTTTTTTTTTTTTTTTTTTTTGCAGAAGCAATGATTGATTTAAGGAAGAGTGCGATTGATAAAGAAAGTTCTCTATGATATGATCTTCCTATTTTACATTTATTCTCAACTTTTGGTTGTTAATGGTTGGATTTAGTAATGAATCGGATGCCTCGAAAACTAAGTGTCATAGTTTTAATGAATAAAAGATAACATGTACTTGTGCCTATTTTGCAAAGTATTGGATGGGCATGGAGCTATGTGCTTAGAACATGGATTGGCATGGTTCCAAGCAGGACAAAGACTATGTGCCTAGAACATAGATTGCATGGTTTTGCAAAGTTTCATTTCCTTGTAGAAAAGCATATCATTTCTCAAAGACTATTCCAAGCAGGACAAAGTATTTAAAACTCATCTCATGACTATGATGCTCTTCAGTTTACTTGCATCCTAATGTTTGCTGTCACTGTTTACATAAGGCGATCTTGTGGCATTTTTTTTTTTTTTTTTTTTGCAGTCAACTATTACCACATGTGGTAGATGTCACATGACTTCTAACAGAGTATTTCAAGACATGTGCTCTTCCAGAGCTAAATGTTAAGGTTTACTCAATTGTGAAAATTTTGCTGATGTCCACGGGGGTTGGTATTTCTCAAATACTTAAAGAAAGTGAATTGATTGCTTATGTTTATCCACTGAGGCTTTGAATGAAATGCTAGTTTTCTGCTTTACACAATCTGCAAATGTTCATAATAGCCAACTATGGATGTTCTTTACATGAGATCTATGCTTATGCAAATACTTTTGTTGGAAGCTTCTCATCTCTTTACATGAGTCCTGCCCAGAGTCTGCTAGTACCGTTCTGTTGCAAGGCTAACAAAGACAAAAAAGCTAAAAATTAGGATAAAGTGAGGTTCCATGATCAACAAGGCCTCAAGGCTAGTTTTAGTTCGATCTTAGCCATGTCGGGTGGAAAATAGGTGTTGGTTAGGACTTACACTGAATGGCCATTTAAAACTAGCTAAGTTAGTTTGTTAATTCATTTTTGTCCTGTTGTCTTGTATTTTGAAGATGGTAGATTTCTGTGCAACCCTAAGTTAGATTTGCATGTTCCATCTATACAATCTATTTTCAGCTTAAGTTACAAAATATCAATTTTGCTTTAAAGATTTTTCCATTATGACCTTGTTTAGGCACTATACCTATGTACTTACCCTTATATCAAAAGCCCTTTTGAATATGTCAATACATATCTATTATGCTTCTATGTTTATTTTGTGAGCTGGCATAGAAACTTATATCAAATCGTTAAGCTAATATCTAAAAATGGAATGGAAAAAAGGTTGTTAGAATTGGTTACAAAAAACATAGTGGGCTTGCAGTAACTCTTCTCTTTTTTCCTTTTATCACTTATTGGTTTCTTTTTTGGTAGTATTGATTGTTGTGTATGTTTTGTAGAAGCTTTACTTGCAGTTCTCTAATGCATTTACATTGTGCCAGTATGCCATTTCTATAATGAGCTACCACTATTTGATAATAGAACTGTGTAGCAGAGCCTTGGTGCTTTTTTAAACAGAATTCTCTACTGATGACATTGATGAAACTTTTTAGTTTCTTGACAATGAATGTCTCTCATAATTGGTTTTTTTTTTTTTTTTGGGGGGGGGCAGGGATTGCAATATATCTTATCCAGGAGATTATTATCAATGCATTTATCGATTTGGATGCTCATGATCAACAGAGCACAGATTCTGGTGCATACTCAAAGGCCTCAGAGCAACCAATCCAACAACCCTCACGCAGGAAAAGGAAGCATCCAAGTACAACTGGATTTCTTGGAGACCAACCTGATCAAGGTGGTCTGGAAGTGGATAGATCCCAAAATTTAACTCCAATTGCTATTAGGATTGCTGCACTGGAGGCACTTGAAGCTCATTTAACTATGGTATTTTTCTATTTATTACCAGAATCCATATCTTCATCCTGCATCTATTTCAGTGTTTATTTGATTCTTTAGCTGCTCAAATAGCTTGAGCAAAGATTTTGGGGGAGGGGCTAATTGGGACCTTATAAGGTGAGAAAATGGTTATAACTCTTCTACAACCATTGTGTCATAAGTTAGTGCCCTCTGCCAGAAGTTCAAGTGCTGCCAAACAATTGTTATGTTGCTAATCAAAGCCTCTCATTTGTCTCTTAATAATTTTCCTTCCTTATAAATATTTTATTTCTATTATAACAATTGATTCATCTTATTTTCTCTCTTCTAAACCTGCATTTGAAGATTGTTAGATAGCTGAAATAAAAAAGACAAACTTTCTGTGTATCCATCCCAACTCTGCATACAAAGTCTCTTGTTGCTGGTGAAGCCTAATACAATAAGGTCGAATTAGCATCATGTACTATAAAAGCTTATTTTTTTAAGTATTTTATTCAAGGGCAAAACATTATTTTCAATTCTGCTGTGAATCAATGACATTTCTTCTTCTTTTGTTTTGTGGTGAAAGAAGCCAATAGAGTTGTTAGAGATATGATATGGTTTATAGGAGAATTCCTCAGCATATTAAGTAGCGGCCATCCATGAATTTTTCATCCAGACTTAACAATGAATCTAGGGATTCTGATGTGATCAGCTTCTTTCCACACAATCAAACTAGAACCCTGGTATCACCACCTGACACAGAGAGAGAGAGAGAGAGAGTTGCTTTTCATTTTTAAAACAGCTTGTGTTCGATATTACATGTGCACTCTTCCTGGACCTGCTTATGCCTTCATGTAGTATGAAAGATTGGCATATATTTGGTTCATAGGCTTGTAAAAACAGTATGTGTTGCTACTCCTCTAAGATATGTGGAGCTCAAAATCAACAGTTCGATGTAAGTTGCTAGAATGAAGTGTAAAACTACTTATTTATGACCATATAGCTATAGTTCAATTTGTAGTTTTTCAGCAGAGGATAGTTCAATGTTTTGCTTTTTTTCTATTTCCCATGGGTATTACAGTCTAGGGATGCTTGATTCTTTTCAGCAAAGGATAGTTCATTGTGCCATTACCAATATAAGTACGCATAATGACTGATATTGCAGCACAACAAAGAAATTATCCCCACGCCACCTCAACTTTTACCTTTGCTTTTTGGGTATTCATGAAGATCATTAGCACTTCACCTTACTTTTTGAAAAGATAAAACCGAAAAAGAAATTTTGCTTCATTCAAGAAATTTGTGCTGTGGTGAATGTTAGGCAGATTATGATATTTCCAATATTATTTATCCTTCCAATGACTATGGAGTGAATACTTTATAGTTGATAACTAATGTAATGGAAATAGGAAGAATTCTTGGAAATTTCTATCTGGAATTCTAATTTCCATTGATATTGATCGTTGTAACAAGTTTCCAAATTTTTAAAATTTCATTAAATAGATTAATAAAAAAAAACTTAATCCTAAAAATAAGTGATTTTGTAATCCTATAACTCTTCTCTCCACCATATTACACCGAAAAAACAAACCCTATTTTTAGCACAAGAGGCTCTTTCTCATTCATTCTTTCTCTCAACAAAGTGCGACCTATAATGCAAGGTTAATATGATCTTTCACAATCTTTCTTCTATTAAATCTCTACCATCTCAATAGTCATTGAAGGTATTCTTCTCTCTCTCTCTCTCTCTCTCTCTCTCTCTCTCTCTCTCTCTCTCTCTCTTAAGTTTAATTATTTTTTTGAAATGTTTTTTTCCTATTTGTTTGAATCTTTTCTTCTCCTTTGGAATTGATGTTGAATGAAATATGGAAACTTTGTCATGTTCCTCAATATTTAATACATGATCAAAAGCTGTGAAATCATGAGGGGACTTCACTTTTCCAATAAATTTCAAAGTTTTGGAGAGCTTCCTTTGACTTGGTCTGTGAATTCCAAAGCCAACATGTACTATGCAAAGCCATAAAATAGGTAATAAAATTGAAGCAACCCATGAAACATAACTATTGGTCCGTTGCATAGCTATGATTACATTGTTTATGAAGCAATCCATTCTCATCTAACTAGACAAGATGGTGGAGATTTTTGGACTTTGACTGGATGTTAGCCTGCTTTTCCTAATGTATGTTGAATTACATAGATATATTAGAGGTTTCCTATTAGCTTTGGTTCTCTGAACTTACTGCTATTGGACATATTGTATTTGCATATTGTTTTTAATTGTCATTATACCATATTGTATTTGCTGCTATTGGACTTAATCGTCACTTATAGCAATGTTTTTTTTTTGGCCCTTCTAAATTATTAATTGGATCTTGAAAATAGAATTTTATTTTTATATTAAACTCTGCAATAAAAAAATTTAAAAAAATTTGCATAAAAATTAATAACACAAATTTTCAAAAAATTAAAAATAGATAAAATCAGATCCTGAAATATCTGATTAAGTAGAATTATTTTAATTTATACCTGCGTTCGTGCTATGCATGGAAAGAAAAAAAAAAGAAGTTTTCAGAAAGATATATATATAAAGCCCAACGACATGAAAAATAGTGAAGAGAGAAATAATGGTCGATATTATTCTTTTATAATAATTAAAAAATTAAAACATAATTTCCAAATTATGAATTAGATATTCAATTCATAAATTATTTATGAACAAATGTGATCCTTTCAATGTTGTCAGCACGAGTGCTTCTGATTTCTAGTCGTTTTCTTGCCCTAGTGGTCAAGAAATCTATAGGTCCACTTTTGAGTCTGGGCTTCGAGTGAAAGGAAAATTGAAGATTTTCCTTATCTCAAGTACCAATAGAACCCAAGAAAGAAATGAACCAAATTGATCAAGGTTGATAGTCATGGGGTTAGGTCTGGTGTTGTTGCCAAGGCCAAATCCTTTCAAACCTATTTTCAAATTAATAGCTCCATAAAAGAGAATTCAACTACTTATGAACTTTTAATTTCTTTTTTTTCCTTTTAGATCCATTTCTTTCTGTCATACGTTTTTGTTCCCTTGGCATATTAAATATTTATAATTTTACCCCAGCTTATCATGCATCATCTAGCTATAAATCTAACACTATGATGTTGATTGGTTTCTTTATGTGAAAGTTTAAGCAGCTGATCACATCAAAACAAAGAAGCATTTTGGTGATTGGTATTTGATTACTTCTAGTAATACTACTCCTTCCAATATTCAAATTGAGAACAATAGTTGCCACCAACAAAATGTAAGTTCAAAACTTCTACTGGCTTAATTATTTTTATTTTATTTTATTTTTGCTTATTTTTAATTTGAAATAGATTTGTTAATTTATTCTAACAATTAATTATTCATTTAAGAAATTCTTATATAAGCAAACGTCGAAGAGATTGTGATGTCACTAGTCAAGAAGTAATTGTATCAGACGCGAACGAAATTAAATGCTTCACATTCTGATAGTGATGAGACTCAACCACCTAGTGACGGAGAATTCACTAATACCTAACCGCAAGACGCTAAAATTAGTAGTGAAGTTTATGATGATGTGGAAATTAGAGGTACAAAATATTATATTATCTTTATAAATTAATGTTTTCTATCAAAATTATTTTTTCATTTTACAAATGAACAAGGGATTGTAATGAAACCTGAAGGAGTTATACATGCTAAAGATGTATGGACATTGCTTGACAATCACAGGCTTGTGGTTCATTTTAATGAGTTAGGACAACTAGTTAAAAAGGGTGGTGGAATTTTGGATGGGTGGTTGGGTAATGTTGCAAGCAAAAAAGAGTATTGTTCAATTGAATGGTCAGATTGGAGAAAAATGCCTAGGATTGATAAGGAGAAGTTGATGAAATTGACTAAGGTATTAATTATATATATTTGGTTTTATTTTCCTATTTTTTTTAACTTCTTATTTGTTTTCACTTTGTATGCTTAATATTTTTAGAGAAATACTTCGATATCCCTAATCAAGTTGAAGTACAAAAGTGGGTGCTTTAATCAATTGCACGCAAGTGGAAGGATTTCAAATTTGATTTAAAGCATAAGTATTTCTCTTCTCAGAAGACTCGAGAAGAAATAGGGAATTTAATTCTAGATGATGTTTTTCCAAATCAATGGAAGATTCTTGTACAATATTGTTTCTCAGAGAAAGCTCACATAACATGAAATATTGTCTTATAAACTAATTCTAATTATATTTTAAAATAAAATTTTGCCTAATTTTTCTTTTACAATTTGAATTTTTTTTTCTATTTCATAATTTGGTCAGAATCTTTCAAAAAAGGGTAAAGTAGCGTGAGGTTATCACAAAACATATCACACTAGCGAATCAAAGAGTTTTGGAAGAGGGAGACATGAATATGTTAGTCCAAATTTAAATTTAATACGTTTAGTACTTTTTTGTGTAATTCCCGCATAAATTGTAATGGATTTTATGTATTTTGTAATAGTTTTTAATTTTTAATACATTTTATAACAGGAGATGAATCATGAAAAAAAGTCAGGGTAGATTGAGTTTTACAAAATTAGTCACACAAGAAATGATGGAAAATTCATATACGAACAATACAAAGCTATAGTGGTAGTTTTCTTTTGCATTATTTAAACTAAACTTTTAGTTGTACCTTGTTTGAAGAAATTTAAGGTTATTACTATTTTTTATTTTTAATATAATATAGGAGAATGCAACTAATGTAGTTGTAGAACATTTTGCAACACATAAAGATTCTAATGCCAATATAATAGAGGACGAATCACTTAATGAAGTTTTGGGAGAACATCAATATGGTCGAGTTAGAGGATATGGATTAGGAGTTATTCCTTCATAGATTTTTAGACCAAACTCTAAGCCAAAGAATAGAAAATAACATGAAGTTGAAACTCTCCAAAAAGAAACACATGACATGAATTTAAGTTATGAGACGATGATTACAAACATGAAGGAAGGGTATGAAAGGAAGATTACAGACATGTAAAATGATTATGAAAAGAAGATTGATGATATTAAAAAAGAGTTAAACAATATGCGCAGTGATTTATTCAATTTTAGAATATTATTTTTAGAGGTATGTTACTATTAACATGGTCATTCTGTCTACTATTTCTACTTAAATGTTATGGCATGCATTTAATTTTTCAGGCTAATCACAATTTTACTACATCTACATTTACATCTATACAAGGTTGAGCTTATGTAAGTATTTTATTTAGTTAAATAATTTCAATTGTATTTATTTCATTGAGTTTTGTAAAGCTATTAATTTTATGTCAATAAAATTATTTCATTTTTTTGTATATTTACCATTTGATTTGTTTTGTTTTGCAAGGACATTAAAATATAAAAAGTAATGATTTGCAAATATTCATCCACTTTGAAAATGTGAAGAGATTTTTCTGGTTGAGAATTAGTTGAACATTTTGTAATCAAATATTAGTTTACTTGGTTTTTATATGGATATTTGAATTATAAATTTTGAATATTTAAATTATGTTTCATATTTTATGCTTTCCAAAATTTGAAACAAGTAATTGGGCAGCTTTAAAAATATTTTTAAAAAACGAAAAAAATGGTAAAAATTTTATGGAGAACTTGTGTACCAAAAAATGTCACAACAGTAATCATATGTCGTAAATTTTGGGATATTAAAAAAAAGTGATGCTAAATTTTCGAACAATATGAAAAAATTAGTGTTGTTAAAAAGGGACGCTATCATACTTACACGTTGTTACTTTGGGACATTTTTCTGGGATGTTATAAATTATTTCGTTGATACGAAAGGGACAGAAATAGAATTACGTGCCGTCATTCTAAGGACATTTTATGTAAACAAAGTCTTGCCAAATTTGAAGCGCTACACAATCATAGTGTAGCAAAAAAGGGGACTCAAACATAATTTTATGTTGGTAATTTGGAGACACTAATACAAAACGTGTCGTGGGAAAAATATTTCTATATAATACATATTAGTAAATTAGGTGACAGTAGCAAATATAAGCGTCATAATATTAGGTACACTTATATAATAAGCTCAAGAATTATGTGTTGTAAAATTTTAGAACGCATGGAAGCAATGTGAAACCCCAGTTGAAACCAACCTTAGAGTAAGGGGGTTGGGATGCATATCATAATTTATTTCATGGTTAAATATATTCTCATATGAATTTTTATGTGTTTTGGATTCGAGTTTTATTGTCTTGAAGTCTTGTTGGTGAGTATTGTGTGAGAGGGGCAAAATGGTAATTTTTGCCCGGGGTGAAAATAGGGAGATAGCCTGTGGATTGAATAGAAAATAATTTTTCTAGTAGAAATAGCAACAAGAGTTGTTGTGGTGTAGTGGTTAGAGCTTTGGAATTAATTCTTGAGGTCTTGGGTTCAAAGTCCATCATAGAAGCTTTAGCTTGAGTAAATTTTATTTTGCTTGGGAAAGGATGGTTTCGGCCTTAAGAGCCTAGAACAAGGTGGTGATAATGTCCTAGGAGAGAAATGTTAGGAGAATTCTCATTTCACTCTTTACTCTACTCGAAATTCTTGAAGGGAAATTCATTCTTCCTTGTTCTTTAATTTTTCTCAATGCTCAACTCATTGGTTTGATCAAGATGTTCTAGCCTTTTTCTTTCCAGAAAATTCAGTAAAGTATTGAGGTCTTTTAGGATCGAAATGTCTTGGTAAAAGACTCCTTATGGTCTGAAAAATATGGAAGAGTTGTGAGGAATTTCAAGAGGAAAAATCCCTCTAGTAAGCTTGCTGAAATTTTCCTCTAGTTTAGTTCATCATTCTTCATGGAATGAGCTGGAATTTTCCAGCTTGTTGTACCTTCAAAAGGGCGAAATTTCTAGCTAACATTCCCTCCCAAATGCTGCCAGAAAAATGGTCTTTAGGATCAGTTTGAAACCTGAAAGTTTTTGCCCAATTTCGAACTGCTCAAGCTAGAGCAAAACAGGAAAAATTCATGTACGAAAATCAACTTTGAGAGCTCCAAACCAAGCTGTTTTCTCCCAGATTTTGTGCAGCACCTTAGCCATGTTTTTCCTCCATAAAGAAGGCTAAAAACCAGCCTTGAATACCCCTGAAACCCCCCTTCCAGCTCGCTGCAAAATGGATGGAAGTGGCAGACGAAAATCTGCCAGAAAATTCACTGTGCAGCGAAAATTCTGTGCAGATTTTTGTCCAACTTGTTTCCTATCTCTCTTCCAGCCAAAACACCAACCTTAATCTGTCAAAACCTTCATTAAACCTCCATCAACAGAGCTCCATTGATCCACTTGAACTTCTGCACGAAATTCCATTAATGGCTGTCCAAAAATCTCTCAAACAAATCCCTGCAATATAGCTTGATTGGTTTCCAAAATTTCAACCATCTTATTTAGTAACCTTCCATAATATTTTGCTCAATGGACTAGACTTCTTCTTCATCATTGTACACCCTACTTTCGGCCACCATATGCCTTCATAAGTCAGCATTAATCCTACGAAATTCTGCTCAAACAATCAGCCATGGCAGACTTCAAAACTGTCCAAGCAATCAAGATATTCTTAGGATATTTACTTTCCAAATTCACTTCTTAAAAATATTCTTCAAAGATTGTAACAACTAACCTTTCCTTTTCCCTTCCAAATCAGAGAAACAACTTCCTAAACCCTACAGAAATTCGTCCAGCCCCATCTCTCACAGAAAATTCGGCAGCTGCAAATTCCCTCCCTCTCTCTCTCGATTTTCTGCAATCATCAAGAACACACACACTACACCAAGAACGCCTACGTCTTCTCTACACCTAATACCCCTCCAAACCATCTCAAATCCACTCAAAAACTTCCAGATTTGATCTACACATTGCTGTGAATCCATCAACACCATTATTAACATCAAACTCCTCCAAACATCTTGCTACTTCGGATCAAAGCAGAAATTTCTGGACAAGAACATCTTCAAGGTAAATTCACTCTATCAACATCATCCTCTTCAAACTTGATCTCTAATGAAAACCTATATGAATAATCACGCTAATGACTTCTTCTTCTTCTTCTTCTTCTTCTTCTTCTTCTTCTTCTTCTTCTTCTTCTTCTTCTTCTTCTCTCTCTCTCTCTCTCTCTCTCTCTCTCTCTCTCTCACGGACCGAAATTCCCTCTCTTGGCCGAATGGACTCTTCTTCCATGACCATGCTTTCGCCACCTTTCTTGAACAAGATTAGCCATCTAGGAGTTGAGATCTTCTCTAAACTCCTTCAAGTCATTCATCAACCAAGTAAGTCCCTTCAACCTTTCTTTTAAACTCTAGATTCATGTCTCTAGGATGATGATGATAGTAGGTGGATGACGATAGGATTTAAGTATATATATATATTGTTGAGATTGAAGCATGAATGTATGTATGAATATGAAGGAGATGGGATTTATGCATGGATGGATTATCTTAGTCGATTGTATGATGATTTGAGATTTAATGCATGTCTCCATGTCATAGGTAGTATTTGTGATGAAGTATGCTAGAGATTATGTCACCTTTGGTGAATATGATTTATATTCATGTTGGATTATTGAAGCCATGATCTAATTTATGCTAGTAGGGGTTAGATCATGTTTTGATAAATTGAGATCTATGCTTGTATGCATGATTTGGATGATTTGATGAATTGAAGGGTTGTATATGTTCATGATTGTGGTTAGCTATAGGAATATGATCATGATCTAGTTGTCCCTAAGCTAAATTTTGTTTCATTAATAAAATATCTAATAATATGATTTTTCTAGTAAAATTTTGAAAACCATAGGAAAATGTGGATTTGGTCTTTTATATAAAATAGTGATATTCTAGTCAAATAAATAATAGTTTTTGCTGGAAAATATATATATATATATATATTATTTAAAATGATAAAATCAATTAAAGCCTTTTATGGAAATAATTATAATTAATAAAATATTTATTACTAAAAATTTAATTATTATCTTTTAATCAAAACCCATTAAGGATTTGCTTATTATTTTTCAAGCAAGACTCATTAAATTTATTTTTAACAAATTTTAGCTATCAATTATTTTCTAACAACTAAATTATTAATAAATCATTATTTTACCTAATACTACCTTGGACCATTTTTCAAATAAACCATAATTTATTTTTAGCAAGATTTAAACCTTCAACATTTTGTACCTATTTCCCAAACTCTAGTTATTTTAATATCAAACTAGAATTATTTTATAAACCCTTTTATTTATTATTGAGCCTTAAAGCTTGGGACACTAGGGATATGACTGTAGTAAGTTGAATTAGTTTTATTTGAGAAAGTGAGTCTTTGGCTTGAGTTTGATTGTGGTTTGTATTTACTCAATGCGGGTCAGGTCAGCTATTGGAGACCTTTGTTGTGAGCCAGGATCAGGTAAGCTCCTGCATAAAACCTGTTTGATGAAAAATGATTTTTTTTTATGGCAAGCCAAATGTAGAGTGCATGGTCACTCATTTCTGTAAAGGCAATTGAGGATTATTTCCATTCTCATTTCAGACAAATAAATTATTTGCAAATCAAGGGGCGGTTTTACTCAAAACCTAAAACTCTTTCTAAAACCAGTTTTGCCCCAAACTTTAGAAAACCTTAATTGCCATTTTCAAGTGGAACTGTGTTTTGTTCATTTTCTCCCCAAGTGGGATATGTTACGTTGAGTACTCAACAGGGGTAGGCTAGTAGTACTAGTTTTGAAGAGCAAGAGTGAGTCTTCGCAGGAGGCCACCTCCAGAAGATAAGCTCAACTTAGAGAAACGTCAGTACTACTTAGTCAGGCCGGTCCGAGCTAGCAGTTTGTTTTATTTCATTCAAGTGATTGTGTTTTGCCGGAATAGACACCCGGTTGTTGTTTGGGTATAGAGAATGAGGAGTATCTTGCCCGGTAAGCCGATCACATACCTTTTGTCAATCTGCACAAAGTGTTAGGCATTCTGACCGGTTATGGGGCCCAACGTATGGTAACCCATAATCCTTTCTTTCGAGTGGTTGATCTTATAAATTATGTACGGCTAGATAAGCCAAAACGCCACTCTTATTTTTGAACATCATTCATTGTTTGCCAGTATTTCTTTTGTCAGTCTGCACAAAGTGTGACATTTTAACCATTGTATGGTTATGGGGCCCAACGTGTGGTAACCTATGATCACCTTTATGAGTGGTTGATTTTATTGTGCACTTGTATGGTTTCAAAAAGAGGAAAACACCACTCTTGCTTTTGACTAATATTTACTGCTTGCCAATATTTTTCTTATAAAGATTTCACACTTTGCATCCACGAACTGTTTTCACTGAACACCCAAAGTATACACGGACTTACTGAGATTTCTGTCTCATCACATTTTTACCATGATTTCAGGCCGATCCTGCTGTGGGGATGAGTAGCTAGTGTTATCTGCCTTGGAAGAGAATGTGTCTTTTGATTTTATGTATTGCTTTGGGGAGATGAGAGTGGATAATTTTATTTATGGATTTGTTTCTCTTTTGGGAATTCGTGGATTTATTCTTGGGTTGTAATAAATCTTAAGTTGAAGTATTATTTTTATTATTTTTATTCGCTATTTTATTTGTGTGACCTCGTTATAAAGACCCCTTGTCCTTTGGACGGGGCGACATCCACGGCCCCGGCGGGCCTAGGTAGCGGGGTGTTACAAGTAGGGACCCATTTAAAAGTGATGGGAATTAATTAAATATTTATTTAAAAAAATAATTATAAAATTAAATATTGGCAATGGGTAATAATTGTATTTTCGACGAACAAAATCCGTTAAAAAAAACCTATTTGCAACGGCTATGCAATGGAAAAAGAACCGTTGCATTAGTTTGGATAGATTTGAGGTTTCTTGTCAAAAAAAAAAAAGTCGTAAAAAGAGGTATTTTCTGTGAAAAATAGATTATTGCAACGGTACTTATGGTTGCAAAGGCAATTGCAACCCCCTACAATATCAATGAACACTTTTCTGTTGCAATTGATTATTTACGACTAAATTGATCATTTTTCCCGCGAAATTCAATACACACACATACATATACATACACACACACACACACACACACATATATATATATATATATATATATTACTTTTATATGTTTAAATTTGGCATAAAATATTATGAGATTTATATATTTTTATTTTTATTATATTATTATTATATTATAATTTTTACTTTTATATAAAATATAGTGTCAAGTCAAACACTATCAATTTGGATGAGATAAAGAATATATATATATATATATATATATATATATATATATATATTCTTTTGAAGGTGCTCATTAGTGTTTTGTGTCGGTATGTGGCGAGGAGGAAGAATTCTGCGGAATTGGTTTTGAAACTGGCAAGAAGGTAAAAGCAACATGATAGCCATCGATGATTCTTGTAATTTTGGAAATACCGGTAGAGTGAAATAGTGGCGTACCAACATGGGGAAAGAAAAGTGCTGGGGAATCAAGATTTTGTAATTAGCAATGGATTTGCAGGCGGTTTATTTTTTTTAAATTTAAAAATAAATTTACTTTCAATTTTTGAAGGGTCATCACAAATCTATTGCTAATTAGTGATTGCTTTACGATGGCCATAAAAAATTTAAAAATGATTTTTAAATTTTTTATGGCCGTTGCAAAGCGGTCGCTAAATAGCAACGGATTTATGATAGCTCATTTTTTTCAAAATTTTAAAAATATATTTATTTTTAAATTTTGGATAGTCGTTGCAAAGTAACAAGGCATTTGTGACCGCTTATTTTTTAAATTTTAAAAAATAAATTTATTTCAAATTTTATATGGCTATTGCAAAGCCATCGATAATTATCAACGGATTTGTGAGGACACTTTAATTTTTTTATTGTTAATTAAATATTAAAAAAGGTCGTTGCAAAGCTGTCGCTAAATAGTAATGGATTTGCGACAACTTGATTTTTCAAATTTTTAAAAAAAAATTATTTTTAATAGCCGTCGCAAATTAACAAGACATTTGCAATGGCTTATTTTTTAAAATTTAAAAAATAATTTTTTTTGAATTTTATGTGACCGTTGCAAAGCCATCGCTAATTAACAACGAATTTGTGACGACACTTTAATTTTTTATTGTTAATTAAATATTAAAAAAGGCCGTCGTAAAGTCGTCACTAATTAGTGATGGATTTGTGACGACTTCCAATTTAATTAGTACTAATTAATAATTAAAAAAATATCGCAAATCCATCTCTAATTAGTGATGACTAAATGTCCTTTGCTAATTCGTCAGTAATAGCGACGAATTAGCCACCGACTTTAAAAAAATAAATTTATTTTAAAAATTTTTACTCCGGTTGTTGTTTCATAGCAAATTAGTGACGGCTCAAAAGTCGTCGCTAATTATCATTTTTCTTGTAGTGACATGAATTACAGGTTAATTTTTTTTATACATATATACTATGCAAAGTAAATTTACATAGATATTTTTCCATTCAATAAATATTTTTTTCTTAATTTGTTTTGAATGTCTTTTGATAAGAATTCTTAAGAAGTGTCAAAGTTTTTTTTTTTTTTTAAAGGTATACATAAAAGAGACGAGAGATGCAAACCTAATCTAAAATGTATCATTTAGTAACGAATATTCCTAGTTAATTAAGTAGCTACCTTATCTCGGGAAGTGTTAAGATTTCTATGTTAGAGAAAATATTTATAATTAGTTTGAGTTCTATTTACATTCTCTATATGTGCTGTAAAACTGATCAGTTCCTATAGTCTTTAGTTATCAGTCCAAAAGAGATTATCAATAGAAAAATTAGCAGCAAAGGAAAATGAAACACGTTTGATTATTGAACAGAAATTGCGGCTTCCTCCTGTTCATAACATGTAGAGAGCCTACAAAAAACACTCTTTAGAAAAGTTGAATTTATCGAACAAAACTACTTTTTATTCCCTCTCCCCAATGCTTGTTTTGTGCATGGAGTGTCTGTTCTGACTTGGGCTAAGGGAGGTACATTGGAGATGGTTCAAAAGACCATGCCATTTGTGCTTGCTTGAGATTTTTGCCTCTTAACTAACTTAACTTCTTGATTTTCTTCACGAAATCTCTTAGCTGAAAGTGTTTCAGATTTTCCATAAATAAAATTCTTGTACCACATCGCTGAATCCTTTGGGTATCTGGCAAAACTTTCATAATCAACATGAACAATTCCAAAACGACAAATAAAACCCAAATTCCACTCGAAGTTGTCAAAGAATGACCAAGCAAAGTAACCTTTTATATTCACACCATCACTGGAGAAAAAAGAACAGATGAAATAATGTGATTAGTATCTAAACTTAAGTATATATTAGATATGTACTTCGGAGTGTAAAAATGTGTTTTGAATAAATTGGGTCATATGTTTTAAATTTTTTTTTCTATTTAAGATAAATGCATGATATACAAATATTTTGTCTAAAAGTTCAATTAATTGAAAACGTACTTAATAGCATCTCGCACGCTTGAAATATGCTGTTGGAAAAATTCTATCCTATCGGTGTCATGACGAGCTTCTGAAAGCAACATGTTGGTTTTGTTTTCTTCAACCACCCCTGCGTAACAAATGGATAAACTTAGTAGAGTTTAAAGTGCAAACATGGTAATAATTGCCTAATCTGTAAAATTTTATGTAACTTTTTTTTTTTTTTTGTGGAGGCATGAAAGTGATTATAATACTGTGAGTGAATCAAACGATTAGTTAATATTACCATTTTCTGTGACGTAAATAACTGGAACTTGGTAAGTGTCGTTTGTGTAAACCAAGAGTTTGTAGAGTCCAAATGGAACAACATGCTGCCACCCTCCATAGCACTATGTGGAGATAGAAGAGAAGTCAGACGTGACCTTATTAAAATCATTAAAAGAAATACCCTTGAAGTAATAAATTATTCCTTTTTAATTTCCTTTTCCACTATATATGTTTTCATCTAACCCCCCTTCCCCCCCCCCCAAACCAGCTGCGAGATAATTTTATCTCAAGAAAGGAAATTGTTAAAGCAACAATAGAAACCTTTTGCCAAAATAATATTTTCTTTTTACAGATCTTAATATCAATAGGGACTTTTAATCCTCCTAATATTCTTTTTCAGCACAATTTTTTTTCTAATTTTACTAAGAATAAACAATGATAAATATATGATAACAACGCACATATAATAAATTAATAATTATATGGTTTATAATCTTACCACTTTACCGATAGGTATACTATCCCGATTAACTGCAAAATTAAAAAAAACAATAAAAGAAAATTAGATTTAATCAGTATATTTATTTAAAAATATTTCTAAAAACTATTTGTTTAAGAATATGAAACTTTTGTCTAGAGTTTAAAGTAAAAAAGAAAAAAAAATTGTTTTTTTGTTACTTACAAGTAGTAGTATATTGACCATCAGCATTGTAATCTAAACGTTCATAAGTAGATTTAACTGCATTAGTCACATAAGTAGCAGTATAATAATTGATGCCAATAAAATCATAGCAGCCTTTTAATCCTTCGGATTCTTCAGGTGAAAATGTTGGAAGACGTCCTCCTACTAGTTCTCTCATGGATTTTGGGTAATCACCCGTTGTTAATGGCTCCATAAACCTTTAAAAAGAAAGTGAAAATGGGGAATAAATACTTAGAAAGCAAATTTATATTCTTGAAGAAAGCAACAAATGCATTAGGATTTCAAAATTGGAAGAGGAGGTGGAAGCAAAATAGAATATTTCAGAAACATATTTTAGCAAAATAGCATAATTTTAGCTATTTTATAGGAACGAAATGAGCTTACCATCCAAGCATAAAATCAAGAGCCCTTTTCTGAGCATTAATATCAGCCTCGTTGTCACTGAGACGCTCCATCCACATTGAATTAACTACAATTCCAATTTCACCTTCTTGACATTCCTGTTCAAGTGCAGTCAAATCAATTACTCACACTGTGTATACAATGTTAAAAGGCCAAATTCCGAAGAAATTTTCATACAAGATCATGAGTTCGTTTGCAATCCATTTAGCTTCACTTATATAGAAGAAATAAGAACGGAAAGAATTTGATAAAATAGAATAAATTAATATTAAAAATTCAACTTTCAAACACGGTAGAAAGTGCTAAACAAACATATTCTTCTTATCTTTTCCAAGTAAAACAACAAAGTAAAAGCTAAATAGTTATTGAAGATTCAAAAAGAACCTGAAATTTATTCCTATATATTTCCACAGCTGCTTTGTGAGCAAGAAGCATATTATGTGATACCAAATAGGGTTCTGTGCCTGGATCCCCTTTGTCATATCCGCCTCTTCCTGGTGCAAATTCACCAGTTGCATAGCCGTTGACACTAAAGGTGTGAGGCTCATTGAATGTTGTCCAATATTTCACTTTGTCACCAAATTCCCAAAAGCAAAATTCTGCATACTCACAAAAGTCCTCCCTGTTCCATTAATAAAAAAGCAGCATAAAAATCACTTAAATCCATGTATTTTTCCCTGTTCTGTTTAAAGAAAAGATTTAGCGAATTTCTGCCATATAGTATTCCTAGAAAACAGTATGTATCTAACTTTGATGGGGGTACCAATCTAGTTTGAGTCTCTATCAATCTTTTTTTTTTTCCCTTCCCTTCTTCTTCATGTCTTTTTGCCTTATGGGGGCACAGGGAAAGGAACATAGAATAGGATCCATACAGATACTGTATCTCTATTCAATTAGCGATGACAATTTCACCCGCATGAGTCAGGCTTGACTCGACTCATTCCCCGAGCTTGTCTGTAATTTTTTATTTTTAATATTTGTAGCTATATGTACATATTTATATATTATACATATTATGTTAGTGTGTATATATATTTGTGTGTATATATGTATATGTAAATCTATCAAAAATACATGCAGCCACACATTTATAAAATTATATTTAGGAGTATATTTAATATAGTAAATGATCAAACACTCCTTAAGTTTTCTACAAGATAAATAATGACACTTAGTTAGGGATATAAATAGTTTTTTTGAGAAATTAATAACTTCAATTGTTAATTTTTTGTTGGTAGAAATTAATAACAGATTTTATTCTGATTTTTATTTTGCACATCTGTCTAATCCTATGTAAATAAAATTATATTAGGAGTTTTAACTTTTCAAAATAATTCTCTATTTTCATAACTTATTGTATTTTATTACTATTAGTGTTGTACAATATTATATTTTATTTGTTGTTTGGAGTTGTGCTCTAAGTCTTTATTTTTTCTTTGTTGTGAATTTTTAAAATTTAAAATTTTATATTTGGTGAATTTTTCCATAACTTTTTTTCACTTATTTAATTTTTTAGACCCAATTAGAGATTTTTTTTTTTTTCCTTTTGCCTACTTAATCCATCGGGGACGTGCTTCTCCACTTGGAAATAGGCTATAGTCAGAGGTCATTTTGTCCCCAGCGAACAGGAATCCCAGTCTATCTCTCTTGTAGGGACGGCCAGAGAGCGGGGAATATGGGGAGGTTGTCTGGGACTGAAATTTTTAATCCCCGATTTTTGTTAATAGTCATAACATGTCAAATTCTATAAGCACTTTTACAGTCCTCAGAATCAAGATATTATCCTTATTTGTGAACAATTTACAAATCCATTTCAGATGCAAACTCCTCTCTAAAGAGCTTTTTAAGTGTGAGTATCATCCGCAACAACTTATTTCAGTAATAAAAGAGTTATTGCGAAATATTAATCGAGACATAAGTTTTTCCCTTCCCCTTCTATATATATTTTTTTTTAAGTTTGTGTTAATCAATATTGCAACTGATAATCCCTATGGGCATGATTTCGCAGGCATACAAATGTTGGATTACTTACACAATCCGGGAACTCAAGAAGCCACCATACTCGTCTTCAAGGGCTTGGGGACCATCCCAGTGGAAGAGAGTTGCGAATGGTTTGATGCCTGTGCGTACAAGATTAAATAAATTTACGTAATAATGAGAATATAGCAAAGCGGAAGAGCAGCAAATTTAAAGATTTGATTGCTACCATTGGCTAGCAGCTCATCTATAAATTCATGATAGAACTGGACACCCTCTTTATTCACTCCTGCTGATAATCTACCACCTAGTAATTTTCAGCAATAGTCCATATATCGTCAAATGTTGTTGATATATTATATAAATAGTAAGAAGAAAGAACCTTATATTTCACAGAAAGCAAAAGAACTTCTGTCCAAAACGAATTTCCAAAAAATCCTCCATCTTTAAAAGAAATTTTCTGCGTTGAAAAAAAGGAAAAATTAATGGCCCAACTTAAGGAAGAACCTGGCAATAATCTTGACCATGAAATTGAGAATCTATATGCTTCCAGGCCTGCCTGCTTCATAATCTTAACATCTTCCTGCAACAAAACTCACATAAAGCACATCAAAATGTTTTATTCTGAAATTTAAATCTCACAATTCCTCGAATGACCAATTAATTGAGTAAGAAGGTTTTGTAGTTCTCTCTCTCTCTCTCTCTCTGTGAACACCTGGGAAACTTTTTGATGAATTTAATAAAATGAAATTGACTAATATGGAAAGAAAAACAAATCTGAACACTAAAAAAGTTTAATCTAGTACACTAGCCATTTGAACTTTTGAAATGTACCAATTGAGGTGTTGAACACTACCTTATACATATGGTAACAGTTGATGGCTTTGTCTCCATTTGATCTGTCAGCTATCTTGCCTGTTCCATACAGAATGAATAAATTATCAAAATCTGAAATGTTCGGAATATGTTGATATTATCCATTAAATTTAAATAACGAATAAAAGCTCAATTTTCATCAACTTCACAAATAATTTTGCTAAGAAGCAGGCTGTCCCATTGGGATCCAAAGGAAGAGACAAGGGAGGAGAGTCGATCGGGCAAAAGAATTCCTTGAATGGAGAAGGCGGCGGCAGATCTAACTTTAGCCGAGTAAAATGGCTGCCTCCTTCACTGCTATGAGCTATTACACTAAACATTTCGAAATCAGATTTGGCCAGGAGATTTGTAAGATTTCTTGATTTCACGTTTCTTCTAAACGCATTGGATAGATCAAAAGTGGTCATGGCAGTGTTAATAAAGCTGAATTTTGCTAATCTCGTTGATGACTAGCACTATTATTAGTTGGAATGAAAAGAAATATTTGAAGAAAAAAAAGTACATTTAAACAGAAATAAAAAAAAAAAATCGTATTTAGGTAGAGTTACCAAGACATCGCTTAGTATATCGTGTGCACGTATAGGTGTGTGACCATTGGTCCGGCTGTAACTCAGCCGAGTCAACTCAGACGGAGGAGACTTTGAACTAACGGGATAGCATTTTTAGTTGCATGATGTTGTATTTATGTGTGAGAGAGAAAGAAAGACCTGGTGTTCGCTGGGTGAAAGTATCCCATATACTTGGACCTCGATTGGCTTCGTTAGCTGCTCCCTCACACTAGCATACATGCAAATGCAGACACTAAGTAGCAGATCATTTCACCCTAGTAATGCTACAGAAACAAGAAAACTTAAAAAGATTTATTTCACGAAATGGCAAAACGTTGATCTACGCGAGCTTTGAACCAAAAATTTTCTGAGTTTTAGTTTAAGAAATCATCTAACAGTCTAATTTGCTAGTGACCATTTGCAAAAGTTTCACACTTTGCATTTTCCCAAAGACTTTCATTTGCTGTGTTCTTCAAAGTTAATTCTGAAGTTGGTCAAATATCTTTCAAAATGTACCTGGTAGGAAGATCCTCCAGCACCAAAGATAAAATCTTCAGGAAATTCTCGACGATGGACTATCTTACTTGCTGGTATACTAGGTTGAGAATTCTTGTTGTCTGCTGCTGCAGTTGGCCTTGGAGCAATAGTAGCAACAAGAGGGTTGCGAGTGGCTTCCATAGCTGTTGATTAGAAATGTATCTACTGTCTAGTTCCAAGCTTCATATATGCAGGGCCACACCCAACTTAGGGATATATAGGACTTAAGATGCTTGGCCACGCGCATGTGGGCATACATGTGTGTCGTTAAACGTGCGTGTGGTGAACTACAAATATTTCTATTTTCATGCAAATTATATATATATATATATATATATATATATATATGTCTACTGTTTAGTACTAATCTTCTTATATACTCCTCCATCCCATAATATAAGTCATTAAATATTATTTTTATTATTCTAAATTATAAGTCGTTTGAGACTTTCTAAGAAGATTTTAAAATTATTCTTACATTTTTATCCTTATTTCTTATTTTTTCTCTCTTTCTTTCTCTCTCATATCTTCTTTTATTTCTAAGACATTTAAATAAAGATATTTAAGGAAGAAAAAAATATAAAATTATCTTATTTTTAGAAATTTTAATATATATGAAATTAAATTAAATAATTTATATTATAGGACGGAGGGAATATAAGATTTAAAATAAGAATTAAGATGTTTGGCCTTACATGTCACAGGAAAAATCTCGATATATGCAACTTTGAACAATGTGGATAAAAATACAATATATACGCAATGATGGTCAAATATTTATATGCAATGCTAATACATCAGAATAGGTCACATGTTATCATCCCACTTATTTATAGGAGACAAAAATGCCACACATATTTGACTACCACAGTATTCAAATCAATTATAATATTCCCTTCATTTAAATAAATTTGTTCATAAAATTTTTTTATTTTATTTTAAAATAAATATTCATGTATATATTTTTAAAGTTAATAATTAATTTTTTTATTTTACTCGATTTTTTTAAATAAACTAAATAATATTTCAAAATTCTTTTTTTTTTTTGACTTTTTGAAAATTTTTACCAACTAATAATTGTGGTGTTTTTAATATGAATAAAGTAATAACTTTATCTAAATTGTAGTATTACTTTCAACACTTTTAATCTATGTGTAAATGATTTAATGAACAATTATTTTGAAATAGAAAAAATATGGAACGGTAATTTTGCAAATCAATGAGAATATTATTAAATGAGGTTGATTTTTATTCTGTCGACGCCTAACTTTCATTTACTTTCCCGTCTTCCGCTAAATAATTTACAAACATTCTCTGTGATTTAAATATAAAAATTGTCCTCAAATAATATTCAAAATGAATTACAATTCCTCCCATTTGAAATTGAATTATCGACCACACTTTTATTCTGAAATCTCAAGAAAAAGAATGTCAACTCTTATAAATGAAAACATTTTTCTCATAAACTACCACAACAGGCCTCATCGATTTAAGGAATTCAAATCCCACTAATTCATAGGTCTCACTACTAATTTATGTAATTAATAAACATAATGTAGTAACTATCCTATCAAAAGTTTAGGCCAATCGTTTAAAAGCTGTACTTTATTTGGTCATTCATGAGAGCCAATATACTTTCATTTTAAAAATAGTCAAACCATAGATAATATCATCAGAGGCTTTGGAGCTTTCTATTCCTTCCATGTATCTTCCTCTAAGGATGAACCTTATTATGCCATTAAGCTAGACATGACCAAGTTTTTGATAGTCTGACTGCGATTACTTGGAAGTTCTTCTTGCTAACAACACCCCCCACCCCCCACCCTTTTTTTTTTTTTGTTTTTTGGGTCACACTTATTATGATGCGACCGTCTTTGTCAATAGTTTCTTAACATCTAAAATTCATCCATTTAGAGGGAT
The DNA here is from genome assembly GCA_026120185.1 of Voacanga thouarsii. Lineage (NCBI taxonomy): Eukaryota > Viridiplantae > Streptophyta > Magnoliopsida > Gentianales > Apocynaceae > Voacanga > Voacanga thouarsii. Next base: position 1,720,228 of record JANUWF010001774.1, read on the forward strand.
TCGATAAGATGGCCCACTATCTTTTTTCTCTTGATTAGACGGGAACATCACCAAGGAGCAATTGAAGGGTGCAATATGCACCCCTTGGTCATTCTGTTGCTCACTTACTCTTTATTGGCGACTCCATTCCTTTTTTTTTTTTTTTTTGGTGCAAATTTAATCGTTTTAGTTTGTCCTAGATTACCCACATTTTGCAAGACTATTATAGTCAGTCTATCCCCTTTTTTTTTTTTTTGCAAATTTAATCGTTTTAGTTTGTCCTAGATTACCCACATTTTGCAAGACTATTATAGTCAGTCTATAAACTTCAATAAATGTACCACGTTCTTTAGTAAGAATGTTCCTTCCCATATAAAATAGATGACTGATGCTATTTTAGGTATTTGAGCGGGTCTAGTAGGAGGTAAATATTTGAGTCTTCCTTTTATGATTGATAGGACAAAATCTGATGTATTCCACTTTGTAAAGGAAAGAATTCGGAAGAAGGTCAATGAATAAAAAGAAAAACTTCTTTCTGGAGTAGATAAAGTTACTTATCAAAAGTGTCATCTAAACAATTTCAATACATCACTGTTAGAATGTATGGCCACTAAGATTATATTTCTAATGTAATTTCGATTAAATTAATAAAAGTTTTATTTTCATAAATTGTTTGTATTTCCGTATTTCAATTTATGCACAATATCATTGGAAAAGACTCATTGTATTTAAGTAAGTAATCTGTGTGAATGGAGGTCTTTTACAGTAAGATATGAATTATAGGTTACTTAATATATAAATTGTTATTCTTAACTGGATAATGAGAATGAGAATCTTATCATGATAAGGTTATTATGTTATGAATTCTAAGTGGGGAATGGCTTACCTTTAACCAGTGAATAGTCCTCTCACTTCATAATATAACTGTATTTCGAATACGTAGAACTGAACTTGTAATAGTAGTTTCTAAAAGCACTATATGGTAGAAACTCAGACTACTACTATTACAACTTGGATTTATACCATACGACTTGAGTATGAGTTGGTGGTTTGGCGAAATTGGAAGTGTATATTTTAATATATTATAGTTGAAGTTTTATTATAGGACTAATATACTTGTATGTGGGGATATATGTGACTAGTTAATTAAGACAAACTTGTACAAGATAGCTTTTACGTTATATCGCCTTTTATGACTGATCGAATGATCTAATAATCCAGGGCCATGGGGAACATGACTTGGATGGTTTACTTTAGGGTAGTTCCCATAAAAAGCAGAATCATTCTAGGAAGTCATGAATAATTGGATTAGAAGTCTAAGGATGGCAAGTGTCATTTAGAAATGTGTTAATACACTCTTTCTCTATTAATATACGACGTTACGTAGAGAAGTATATTTGTCATAACACTTATAGGTCAGGGACATTGCTTACGTAGCATTGTCCTTGAGGTCAATATTTTCTTATGATAATATTAGGAAATATTTAAAATGCAAAATACAACTATTTCTATAACAGACGTATTTTTGTCATTTTAGTAGTCAAGGCGACATGTCTTTTGGTCATCGGAATAACCTATAAGTCCTAATAGGTTTGGGATGAGGAATTGGTCTTGAATAAAATAAATTTTATTTTATTCAGTTACTGTGATTTATTTATTGGGTTAGAATAAAATAAAGAGACAAAAGAGAGAATTAATGAATTAGTTTAGTGGGTTAATTAATTGTTCAAGGCTTGAGCTCGGTTTGAATAATTAAAATTAATGTTAACCCTAAGGGCATTTTCCTGTATTTTGATTTATGACAAACATTAATGTTGACTAACACGTGTAATCTATATGTGATAAGACATGTTTGACCTCAATTCTTCCAATGCGCGCTAGCAGGACTGTTAAGTAGCTCTTAGGTAATGGAATTCAAAAGTGGTTAATCAAGTATAACTTTAACTTAAGAGATTGCATACCATGAAGGCCTTGTGAAGAATTATAAATTAGGAATTGCGATTAAGGTATTATTTGTGAATTCCTATATCTTTACCTTATGTTCAATTTGTTTTACCTTGAAGCAGCTACAAATGATTTAAAAAAGAAGGTATTTCTAAATCTAGAATTTATAAATTCTTGATTGTGTAGTTTTGGATGGACCACTGAATCTAAAACACTCATGCAATGATTTGTAGCATTTTTGAAAATATATCTCTTTGAATACAGTGGCGTTTTGGACTCACCTTTTTGGATGCACATCCTTCAATTCTGTGAATCAAAAAACCTGAAAATCCTAACATAAGTACCTAGGCATTACTAGCCATTGAGACTTCGATTTTAGCTCCTATAAAAGCTTCAAAAGCTCGATTTTCAAGCAGATTTTTGCACTAACTCATTCAAAAACGCTCATACATTTTATAATACAAAAATCTCCCTTTTTATTTGTACTTCAAAATAAGATTAAATTATTCTAAAGGTAAAATGATATTTGTACTTAGTGCTTCATATTTGCTCAATCTGTGAGCTATTTGTGCTTAGTAAGTTGTGTTGAAATCCTTAAGTGTGTATTTAAGGTAGTGGATGTAGATCATTTAAGGATCGAACCACTATAAATCTTTGGGTCTATTCTTGTGCATTTTGTTTGAAATTTTTTATTGTATTTTCGCTAGTCATCAGATCTTAAATACTCTATCTTTTTCTCTGTAATCATTTATCCAATTAAGACTCTAGAATTTTGTAGTAAGTCTGTCTGTGATATCTCAACTGCCTATCTTCTTACCATTTAGTACTGATTCAAAAGATTCCTAATTGCACTCTTAAAGCTACGAAGCAAATCTGCCTTTTTGAACACACATTTTGTTCGCCATTTTTCAAAAGATATCAAAAATATTTTTTAAAAAATTTTCATTTTTTTGCCATAAACCTTATTCACCCCAAGGTTCAATAATTGGTATCAAAGATGGTCTACATTATCTTTAGTTTAACTGCATTATAGAAAAGATCCAGATGGCAAACACATCTTCACTGCCTTACATTGAAGGGTCTTCAACAAGTAGATCTCATCTGTTCAATAGAAGCAACTGTTGGGTATCTTTCGCGTATCATATACGGCGCATCGAAAGAATAAGAACGAGATACTATCCCAAGATCCGTATATGTGTGAAAAACAAGACATATATATAGAAAACAAAGATAACAACTTTTACCTTTCTTTGTTTGTGTGGAAAACAAAACTATCATTCTTCAAGTATGATAATTGTGGCGCGATCCAGCAATCCTCTTGAAGAATCACCACGGGAGTTGAATATCCAACCACTATAATCACAGTGTGTGATTATCTCTAATAGAAATCCACACGGAGGATTACACTCAAGCACCAAGATTTTCTGTGCTAGAAGAAAACAACAATGGTGGTTGGGGTTTTTCTTGTTAAACAAAAACCAGAGAAAGAAGAAGAAGAAGAAAGGTTGTGTTCTCCTTGAAAAAACTCACGAAAGAGAGAGTGTGAAGAGAACAAAAGATCATATCTTTATCCTCTTCTGTGCCCTTTGGTTTTATGTTGTTTTGTTTCATGTGTGCCTCTTGGGTCACCCAAAAAACCTCAACAATAAAACCATTTGAGAATTCCAAACAAACAATTGCAATTGGAATCCATCAAATTCTCAGACTTACAAATTGGCCCATAATTATAATTTGGTCACATCAATTTCTCTTTCTCGCAATAAATCCCACTATGTTATCAAATAACATCTTGTGTATATATTCCTCTTTTGTGTGTGACCTATTAGGTTTCCCGGTCAATTGGTAGTGAACATGAATTAATCAAAATGTCTTTGAGATTAATAATCCTTAATTAATTAGAATTAATCCTATTAATTCTAATCAGGATTGGTTTATTAATTCATCAATTAATAAACTTATATTCCTAGATCATGAGCGGTATCTAGCAACACATCATGACCACCCAAGAGTCTAGGAAGTCAAGTGGCTTAACATGAACCCTTCAATAACAAACTACAGTGCAATTAACTTCTTTCACCATACAATATCTCATTCGGTCTAGAGTACGGAATTAGTGTCAACTCCCTCCAGAATATATATTAATTCTGGCCCGAATATAATTATACTTGTACCAGGAACTCACTATTCTATATGTTTATCAATTAGAACTGTTTCCAATGCACATACGCCTTGGCCAAGGACTTCTTGAGTAGTAATTCCTACAAGTGACTATGAGATATTCGCCCCTACTATTAGGAGTGGTGAATCTTTTATTGACCCTCTCAACTACTTTCGTTTACCTTACAATGTACCCAATATCCATCTCATAGGCGGCCCTCGATTGAGCTCCAGGATTGGAATCAAAGCATAATGCTCAACAAACAAAGTACTTTGGAGATCTCAAGTCTAAAGATACTTGCACGTTTACTATATTGAGATTATATTACTAGCACTAAATAGTTATCCATGTGATTATCTCACAGCTAGGTCATCTAATGAACTTATTCCACTAACAAGCATCCACGCATTAACTTTGAGTATCTCAATACTCACGAATATGAGAACCACCGCCTGATCAAATCAGGAAGTCTTAACACATGCTAGTTTTAATACATTAATGATGTCATGTCTCATTAATACTATAACCAGAGACTATTTAAGTACTAACACTATATAGTGTAGTAGGAATCTCATATCATGATCTCTATTATGAATTCCTTAACACAGTGTTGTACTAGGGACTTTATCTAACAATTTTATTACACAAAAGTAATCAAAAGAAACTGTAAGATAAATAATGCCTTTTATAAAATAAAATGTGTCATATACAACGTACAAGTGATTGCCTCTGGGGTACAACACTAACAATCCCCCACTTACACTAGAGCCAATCATTCATATATCTAATACCGAATGACTCAACATGGCACTCATGTTTCTTTTGGGATAGTACTTTTGTAAGCGGGTCAGCTATGTTCTCATCCGTAGAAACTCTCTATATCTTTACATCATTCCTATCTATGAAGATAGATCTCCCAGATCAAATGATAGCGTCGCAGTACATGTTTGGATTATTGGTGAGACCGTGGCTCTTTTGCTTATGCAATAGCTCTGTTGTTGTCACAATACAAAGTTATTGGATCAACAATGCTAGGAACCACACCCAGTTCCATCACGAACTTCTTGATCCAAACAGTCTCCTTAGCTGCTTCAGAAGCAGCTATGTATTCAACTTTTGTCGTAGAGTTGGCAATAGTCTCTTGTTTGGAACTCTTTCAACTTATTGCCCCTCCACACAACGTAAACATGTAGCCGGATTGTGATTTAAAATAATCTTTGTCAGATTGAAAGATGATATCAGTATACCCGTTTATTTTTAAATCGCATTCTCCATATATTAAGAACATATCCTTAGTCCTTCTTAAATACTTAAGGATATTCTTTACAGCCGCCCAATGACCCTCACCAGGGTCAGATTGGTATCTGCTCGCAAAACTAAGAGTACAAAATACATCAGGCCTAGTACATATCATAGTGTAGATAATAGATCCAATTGTCGAAGCATATGGAATCATACTCATGTAATCTCTTTCAACTTGTGTCTTGAGAGATATCGACTTTGAAAGGCTTACACCATGTGACATGGGTAAGAATCCCCTTTTGGATTGATCTATGCTAAACCTCTTTAGCACTTTATCTATGTATGTAGACTGTGAAAGACCTAGTAATCTTTTAGATCTATCTCTATAGATCCTTATTCTAAGAATATAAGTTGCTTCTTCAAGGTCTTTCATGGAGAATTGTTTAGACATCCAAATTTTAACCGTTTGCAAGACAGGTATATCGTTTCTTATTAGCAATATGTCATCTACATAAAACAATAAGAAAACGATTGCGCACCCACTAACCTTCTTGTATGCACAAGGCTCATCCATGTTTTGAATGAAACCAAACTCTTTGATTGCTTCACCAAAATGGATGTTCCAACTCCTAAAAGCTTGCTTAAGTCCATAAATGGACCTTTGCAACTTACACACCTTTGTATCATCACTAGATGTGAAATCCTCAAGTTGTGTTATATAAACTTCCTCAGTCAGATTTCCATTTAGGAAAACTGTTTTCACATCCATTTGCCAAATTTCATAATCGTAATGAGTTGCAATGGCTAGGAGTATCCTGATGGATTTTAATATGGCTATTGGCGAGAAAGTTTCGTCATAGTCAATACTATGTTTTTTACGACATCCCTTCGCCACTAGTCGTGCTTTATAGGTAACTACGTTACCATCCATGTCCGTTTTCTTCTTGAAAACCCACCTGCACCGAATATGTTTAATTCCTTTGGGTAGATCAACCAAAGTCCATACTTGATTATCGTACATGGAATCCATCTCTGACTTGATAGCCTCAAGCCATTTGACAGATTCTGAACTGTTTAGAACATCCTTGTAAGTAGTAGGCTCATCTTCATTTATAAGCAATACGTCATTGTAGTCACTGATGAGAAATTTACATCTCTCAGGTGCTACACGTATCCTACTAGACCTACGAGGTTCTTGTGTAGTAGAAAGTTCATTTATTCTCTTAATATATGAGAGATTAGACGGTTGATCCTTGTTTGTTTGATCTTCTTGAACTTCACTAAGTTCAATTCTACTCCCACTGTCCCATTTGAGCATGTGCTTTATCTTTAAGAAGACGATATGCTTCAAAACAAACACTTTATTTTTAGAGGGTAAGTAGAAGTAATATTCAAAAGATTCTTTTGGATATTCCACAAACAAACACTTGTCAGATTTACTATCAAGTTTGTCTGACTGTGGCTTTTTGACAAAGACAGGACAACCCCATACTCGCAAGTGAGATAATTTTGGTTTCTTATCAAAGAACATTTCAAATGGAGTAGAATCAACCGATTTTATCGGAACCCTGTTTAATATATAAATAGAAGTCTCTAATGCATACCCCCAAAACAATTTTGGTAGGTCTACAAAGGCCATCATGGTCCGTACCATGTCTAAAAGGGTTCGATTCTTTCTCTCAGGTACACCGTTATGTTGAGGTGTATGTGGTGGAGTCCATTGAGATAATACCCCATTATCTCTCAGATAACTCAGAAACTCCTGGCTCAAGTATTCTCCTCCTCGATCAGATCTTAGAGTCTTAATATTTTTACCAAGTTATTTTTCTATTTCATTCTTGAAGTATTTGAACCTTTCAAAGGCCTCAGATTTGTATTTCATTAAATTCAAATACCCGTATCGTGAGAAGTTATCGATAAAGGTTATGAAATAGTTGTAACCTCCTCTTGCTTGTACTATCATTGGGCCACATACATCAGAATATATGAGTTCCAATAACTCCTTGGCCCGTTCTCCTTTTCCTAGAAAAGGAGTTTTAGTCATTTTACCTAATAAACAAGACTCGCATGTGCCACATGATTTATAATCAAATGACCCTAAGTCACCAAGCTTGTGTAACTTAGAAATACGATTTTCATTTACATGGTCTAAACGACAATGCCATAAGTAAGAGGTGTTAGAGTTATTTATTCTAGGTTTCTTATTGTTTATATTGAGAATTGGATTATCCAAGTCTAGAACATATAAACTATTAACCATAATTGCTAAACCATAATGAATATCATTCAATGAAAAAAGAACAACATTTATTCTTAAATATCAAATAAAATCCATTTAGTCTAAACACGCAATTGATATAATATTTTTCATTAAAACTAGTACATAGTAACAGTTTTATAATTCTAGAATTAATCCCGAAGGCAGGTTCAGCTCATATGTCTCCACAACAAGTGTAGCAACTTTTGCCCCATTTGCAATACGTAGGTCCACGTCACCTTCCTTTAACCTTCTACTGCTCTTTAGTCCCTGCAAGTTATTGCATAAATGAAATTCACATCCGGTATCTAATACACATATCTCATTTTTAAAGGCAGTATTTAGCTCAATCATAAACATACCCGAAGTAGAAGTAGAAGTGCTTATAAGCTTCTCCTTCTGCTTCTTATCCTTAATGGTCTCCAAGTAAGCCTTGCAGTTACGTCTCCAATGGCCTATCTTGCCACAATGATGGCATGGGCCCTTGGTAGCTACTTCCTTCTTCTTCACACCACTATTGGGCTTAATGGGAGTCTTCTTCTTCTTTTTTTGAACTTTCTTCTTTGAAGAAGAAGATTCTACCATTAAAACTGCATTGGAATCCTTCTTCATGGAGAACTTCGCAGTTTTGAGAAGATTAATCAACTCAAGAATAGTGGACTTAATCTTGTTTATCTGATAGTTAATCACAAATTGTGAAAAACTATTAGGTAAAGATTGTGAAATTAAGTCAACACTTAATTCATGGTCCATCGTGAACTCAAGAGATCCAAGCTTCTCTATTAAGCCCAGCATCTTCAGCCCATGAGTGACCACAGAAGAACCCTCCGCCATTTTGTAACGGAATAGTTGCTTCGAGATCTCGTATCTCTCAGTTCTAGCTTGTGTATCAAACAGCTCTCGAAGATATAGTATAATCGATTAAGCATCCATATGCTCGTACTGTTTTTGCAACTTGGGAGTCATGGATGCCAGCATAATAAACGATGTTGTATCACTATCCTCCTTGTACTTTTTGTGAACAGCATGCTCATCAACATGAGCATCTTAAGCTGGTGGTGGCGGAATAGGAGCATCTAGCACGTAGAACAATTTTTCTGACTTGAGAACGATTCTCAAATTTCTATACCAGTTGAAGTAGTTTGATTTAGTTAACTTGTTAGTTTCCAAGATATTACGTAGGTTTAAGTTTGTTGACATGATGCAAGTGTCCTAGATGTAAAGATAGAGAGTATTAGCTACTTGTATATGCACATAAATGCAAATAATTAGGACTTTAATTAAATGTATTTTTACTCCACTATTTTACTCAAACCAATAGCCCCCACTACTGATTTGAGAAAGCCCATTGGAAGCTTTCCTAGTGGACCGGTATCCAAATTCCTCAAGAATAACCTTGGGTTTTCCCAATAAACCACCCTTAAGTTTATTGGTAGGTATCTGATACCAATTACATCGTATGTAACTACCGGATCGTTGGGAGATTAACAACTTTTAATTTTAAAGCCTTTTGGGTTGCTCCAACTTTTCCTCTAAATTTCTTTATGCTTGAGTTTGCCCAATCGGGATAAAGAATTTAGTTAAACTCGACCCATTAATCAGGAATTTAATTTCATAACTTGAACATGCCCATTGTCAAGTAGGCTTGGGTTTGCCCAACAACCTGGTCTCGACAAAAGACTCTTGTTCTTACTATATTAACGGAATGAATTAGGTTTAATATTAATTGAGGGATTTCTTCCTTTTAGTGATTTCAACAAATGACATGCATAATAATTAATAAATCACAAAATTGATAATCATAGTAATAAAGCGATTACATGGTATGGTTATAGACTTTAGCTTAAATTAATTTCTTTGAGCCATAAAAGAAATTAATACAGTTAACCCTATGTGTTCATGCATGATTTAAGTAGAAGGTTTTACCTTCTCACCTTGTCTTGGTTGTCATCTCCAAAATAACATAATTCTACTCCTATCTAACCTATGTAATCTAATTACATTATTTCCTAAAGAGAGAAAATCTCGAGTTACATTCAAGGGGAGTTATATGAGAAGAGAATTACATATGAATTTGAGAGAAGGCAGGACACGCAGGTCCGATTTCATGCATACCAAAACTGTAAAATGCATGAACAAGTATAATTGGTTCTAGTCCATAACCATCCACCATGCCATTAATTATACTTAAACAAAATAAACATATAACTTTCATTTTTTCAAAATCACTATTTTGGAAAAATAAAACAGATTCTAAAATTAATATTTTAGAAAACTACATCAATTGTTTGTCTCAAAATTAAGTTTGAGAAATGCTATTGGGTCCCGTCACGCAACGATAACGGCAGTCCCGCAAAATTAAGTTTTTTTTTTTTGTTTAGAAAACAGAGCCGAACCGATTTGGAAGCCAGAGCCGATGCCGGTCGCGTTCTGGCTTTGACAAAAGTTTTCTCCAAAAACGATTTCTGAACATCGTGAACATAACAGAACAGAACCGGCACTGGTTTGGAAGCCAGAGCCAGCTCCGGCTATGGTCTGTATTAATGAAAACAGTTTTCCCTAGAAACGTTTTGTGAACTTCGCGAAACAGCACACAATTGGCACCGATTAGGGAGCCGAAGCCGAAGCCGGCTACAATCTGCTGTATGAAAATTTTTCGGAAATAATTTCTAGAATCGTTATCTTTTGCAATAGATATGCTGTAACTATTACACAATCATATTGTGCACAGACCTAACTCACAATGTTTGAAACGATTTCGACTTGAATGAAACAATTTTCACAGTGAACACATGCATGAAACAACTTTCACGCAAGGAAACAATATACTGTAAACCACACATAGCATGTCTCTGATACCACTGTTGGATATCTCTCACGTATCATATATAGCGCAGTGGAAAAATAAGAATGAGATACCATCCCAGGATCCGCATATGTATAGAAAACAAGATATATATATATATATATATATATATATATATATATATATATATAACAAAGAAATAAAGATAACAACTTTTATTTTTCTTTGTTTGTGTGGAAAACAAAACTTTCCTTCTTCAAGTATAATAATTGTGGCACGATCCAGCAATCCTCTTGAAGAATCACTACAGGAGTTGAATATCCAACCACTATAATCACAGTGTATGATTATCTCTAACAGAAATCCACACCAAGGATTACACTCAAGCACCAAGGTTTTCTGTGCTAGAAGAAAACAACAATGATGGCTGGGGTTTTTCTTGTTAAACAAAAATTAGAGAAAGAAGAAGAAGAAGAAGGGTTGTGTTCTCCTTGAAGAAACTCACGAAAGAGAGAGAGTGCAGAGAACAAAAGATCATATCTTTATCCTCTCGTGTGCCTTTTGGTTTTATGTTGTTTTGTTTCATGTGTGACTCTTGGGTCACCGAAAAACCTCAACAATAAAATTATCTGAGAATTCTAAACAAACAATTGCAATTGGAACCCATCAAATTCTCAGACTTACAAATTGGCCCATAATTATAATTTGGCTACATCAACTTCTCTTTCTCGCAATAAACCCCACTATGTTATCAAATAACATCTTAAGTATATATTCCTCTTTTGTGTGTGACCTATTAGGTTTCCTGGTCAATTGGTAGTGAACATGAATTAATCAAAACGTCTTTGAGATTAATAATCCTTAATTAATTAGAATCAATCCTATTAATTCTAATCAGGATTGGTTTATTAATTCATCAATTAATAAACCTATATTCCTAGATCATGAGCGGTATCTAGCAACACATCATGACCACCCAAGAGTCCAGGAAGTCAAGTGGCTTGACATGAACCCTTCAATGACAAACTACAGTGCAATTAACTTCTTTCACCATACAATATCTCATTCAATCTAGAGTACGAAATTAGTGCCAACTCCCTCCAGAATATATATTAATTCTGGCCCAAATATAATTATACTTGTACCAGGAACTCACTATTCTATATGTTTATCAATTAGAACTGTTTCCAATGCACATACGCCTTGGCCAAGGACTTCTTGAGTAGTAATTCCTACAAGTGACTGTGAGATATTCGCCCCTACTATTAGGAGTAGTGAATCTTTTATTGACCCTCTCAACTACTTTCGTTTACCTCACAATGTACCCAATATCCATCTCATAGGCGACCCTCGATTGAGCTCCAGAGATTGGAATCAAATCACAATACTCAACAAACAAAGTACTTTGGAGATCTCAAGTTTAAGGTTACTTTCACGTTTGCTATATTGAGATTATATCACTGGTACTAAATAGTTATCCATGTGATTATCTCATAGCTAGGTCATCCAATGAACTTGTTCCACTAACAAGCATCCACGTATTAACTTTGAGTATCTCAATACTCACGGATATGAGAATCTCCGCCTGATCAAATTAGGATGTTTTAACACATGCTAATTTTAACGCATTAATGATGTCCTGTCTCAATAATACTATGACTAGGGACTATTTAAGTACTAACACTATACTGTGTAGTAGGAATCTCTTATCATGATCTCTATCATGAATTCCTTAATACAGTGTTGTACTAGGAACTTTATTTAATAGTTTTATTACACAAAAGTAATCAAAAGAATCTGTAAGATAAATAATGCCTTTTATAAAATAAAATATGTCATACATAACGTACAAGTGATTACCTCTAGGGCACAACACTAATAGAAACTACACATTCTTAAAAAAATAGAATAATGTTATATGTCTGCTTAATAAATTTTGAGCTATGGAATCTAATTGAAAAGGGACCATTCGTTCCAACTAAAGTAGTTGAAGGTGAAATAGTGCCTAAAAGAAGTGAAGAATACAATTAGTGATAACAATGCTAAAATGACATTAAATTATCAGGCAACGAGCATTCTATTCTGTGCTCTCGATTCAAATGAATATAACCGAGTGAGTGGTTGTGATTCTGCTCATGACATATGAAATTTACTTAAAGTCGCCCATAAATGGACTAATCAAGTAAATGAATCAAAATTAGGACTTTTAATCCTAGATTATGAGCTATTCACTATGAAACTAAGTGAGAACATAACTGATATGTTCACTAAATTCACAAACATCATGAATGGACTAAAGGTATATGGGAAAATCTATTCCCTCGGTGAGCAAAACAGAAAGCTACTTGATGCTTTGCCAAAAGTTGGCAACCAAAAACCTTGGTTGTAAAGGAATCCAAAAATTTGAATAGCTTACCTAATGAAGAGCTAATCGGATCCCTCTTGATGCATGAAATGAAACTTAAAAAATTTCAAGAGTATGATGATGATGACAAAGGCAAACGAGGAACTGCTTTAAAAGCAGTTGATGAAGAAGCAAACAGTGATCAAACTGATAGTGACGATGGTACTGATTTGGATACAGAGGAATTGGCTTTGGTTTCTAGAAAATTTAGAAAAATATTCAAAAAAAGCCACTTCAAAAGGGGTAAGAAGTTTATAAAAAAAAAAAAAGGAACAAACTTTTTCCTTCAAGCCTCATTGTTTTGAGTGTAAAAGCACAAAGCATTTCATTACCGACTGCCCAGTAGCTAAAGAAAAAGAAGCTAATCAATTCAAAAAGAAGAAGAAGGACATAAAGATGAAGAAAGAAAAAGGGCAGATTGGGACTTGGGACCAAGTTGAATCCGAGACTAAAGAAAACTGTGAATCTAAAAATGAAAAAGCAAACATTTGCTTTGCGGCCATGGAAGATAAGGTAAATCCTATTTTTTTCAAATTTGATATTTGAATTGCATGATTCTGATTGTGAGAAGCCTGATGATTCAAATGAGCTGCTTTTTGACATGTTTCATGAACTTAAAAAGCTATCTAGAAGAAACAAGGAAATGAAAATAAAAATTGATTCATTGTTAGATGAGAATGCAAAGCTGTTGAATGAGAATAAAGTGTCACTTGATTCCATTATATACTCAAATGTTGAAAAACATGTTATCCTTGAAGATAAAATTGCGAGCGAAACACAGCGAAAAAACCAACCGAACAACAAAAGAAAAACCACAGCTTCCCTACGTGAAGAAGAAAAAGGGAAAAAAATAATTTTTCCTTGTTATCTCTTCTTGTTCTCAAAATTGGCTGGATTGGAATATGCGGAACTGGGGTAGGCACACTCATGGAAACCTCTGGTGCAATTCCTGCAAGCTTTCTACTCCGTCTTTGCATGTAGGTGAACGCCCAACTCTCGACCTTCTAGTATATGGCCTGCCTAATCTTGTTTGGTGAACAACCTACAAGCTAAGGAATATTTTATGGAAAGAGAGACATCTGTGGGTTTTTTTTTCACAGAGAAGAAGCACTGAAAATAACGTTGTTATTTTCATTCTCCTGTTTAACCTAAATAAAACCCTATGTTAAATTGGACTGGCCTATTGGACTATTAGTTTAGCCTTTTGGGTCAAATTAATTATTCTAATTAGAATCAAACAATTGGCCCAATAAATAATTAATTTTTCAGCCCAAATAAACTAGTTTAATTAATTAGCCTATATTAATTTATTCTCAGGTTAATCCATAATTATTCAAACTGGGCTAAAGCTCTGAATAATTAATTAACCCACAAAACTAATTTAATTAATTCTCTCTCTCCATGGACCTTTATTTTATTCTAACCCAACAATCAAATCAGGTTACTTAAATAAAATAAATTTAATTTAATTTAATTCCTTAGCCTATATTTAATTAGGACTCACGGTCTATATTGGGGACCAAAAGACATATCGCCTTGGCTTCTAAAATGACAAAAATGCCCTTACTATATAAATAGTTGTATTTTACATTTTAAATATTTATTAATCTCACTATAAGGAAATATTGACCCCAAGGACAATGCTGCGTTAGCAAAGTCTCTGACCTACAAGTGTAATGACTAAAATACCCCTCTATATATCGCCGTACATTTAGAGAGGAAGAAGTGTACTAACACCTCTCTAAATGGCATCTACCATCCTTAGGCCTCTAGTCTAATGATCTACAACCTCCTTGATTGTTTCCGCTTTCCAAGAGAGCTACCCTAAAACAAACATTCAAGTCATGTTTCTCAGGGCCCTAGATATTTAGATCATTTAGACAACCACAAGGGGCGATATAGTATAGAAACTATATTGTAAAAGTCTGTCTTAACTAACTAGTCACACATTCCCAACATGCAAGTATATTGGCCATACGATAGAACCTCAACTATAGTATATCAAAGTATATGTTTCTAGCTTCGTCAAACCACCAACTCATACTCAAGTCGTAGAGTACTAGTCCACGTTGTAGCGGTAGTAGTCTAGGTTTCTATCATATAGTACTTTTTGAAACCACTACTACAGGTCTTGTTTTACGTATTCGAAATACGCTTATGTCATGAAGTGAGTGGACTACTCACTGGCTAAAGGTAAGCCATTCCCAATTTGGAATCCATAACATAATAACCTAAACATGATGAGATTATCATTCTCATCAATTGGTTAAGAATAAATATTTATGTGTTAAACAACTCATAATCCATACCTTACTGTGAAAGACCACCATTCACATGGATCACTTATGTAAACAAAATGGGTCTTTTCCAAACGAAATTGAGCACAAACAAAAAGTAAATTTACAAACGATTTCTGAAAATAAATTTTTTATTAAAATATTCGATATTTACATCAGAAACCTAGTCTAAGAGGGCATACTATCCAACAATCCTAACTTCTTTGGATTATATCTCTTGATAACAAATGCTTGTATTACAAAGTACATTCTCTCAAAATTATGGTCTACAATTTTGATGATATGAAAAATAGAGTTCATGACCTGACCACATGTATTGAAAAATTCACAAATGGCAAAAACAATCTAAAAAAATTACTTTGTGCACAACAAGTAGTTGGAAATCGAAATAGTCTCGGTTATAGGCATGAAATCAAAGTTGAAAATTACATATCTTACTTTGTAAAAGCCACTTCTTCATACATGACTCATAGTTGTTGCACATACTGTGAAAAATCTGGACACAAAGCATCAAAATGTCATGTTAGGAAGAAAGTGGAATCCAGTATAAAAACTGTTTGGAAAGTTAAATGAACCATTACTAACTACCATGGACCCAAAAAGGTATGGGTACCAAAAATCACACTTCCATCTTATGTATAGGAACATTCATCGGACAAGAAGAGCTCCATAAAGTGGTTTTTGGATAGTAGATGCTCTAGGCACATAACTGGAAATGCTGGACTGCTAAAAAATATTTAAATTACAAATGATAGATTTGTCACATTTGGAGATAAAAAGAAGGGAAAGATACTTGTCATATGTAATATTGGTAAGGGATCCTCTACTATCAGCAAACAAGTATTGTTAATTGATGAATTAAAGTACAATCTGCTTAGCATAAGTCAATTATGTGAAAATCGTTGCAAAATTATTTTTGAAAAAGATTCTTTCACTATTATGGATAGTTCCAAAAATGGGACAATTTTTGTTGCTAACCGTATTGGAAATGTGTATGTCTTTGATCTTGATAATCTTGTGGCTCATGATATTAGACACCTCTCCGCGAATGATGATGATAGCTACCTTTGGTATAGAAGGTTAGGCTATGTATCTATCGATTTACTAAACAAATTATCCTCAAAGGAGCTTGGTAGAGGACCGCCCAAAATGAGATTTGATAAAAATCGAGTGTGTGATGCTTGCCAATTTGAAAAACAAATCAAAACCTCTTTTAAACCTAAGAAAATGATTTCAACATCTAAACCTTTAGAACTCATATATATGATTTTGTTTGGACCAATGAGAACCACTAAATCTTGGTAGTAAGAGGTATGCTTACGTACTTGTGGACGACTTCTCAATATTCACTTGGACTTTATTTAATTTCTTGCTTAAAAAGATGAAGCTTTCTTTGAATTTTCAAAAATACTCAAACATATCCAAAATTCCCTTGGGTGCAAATTGATTTCAATTAGAAGTGACAATGGTAGAGCATTTTGCAACCATGACTTTACAAAATTCTATGGTGAAAGTGGAGTTTCACACAATTTTTTAGCAGCAAAAACTCCTCAACAAAATGGTGTGGTTGAGTGGAAAAATAGAACTTTGCAAGAGATGGCAAGATCAATGCTTTGTGAAAACTCTATTCTAAAATACTTTTGGACTGAAACTGTGAATACAGCTTACTATATTATCAATCGTGTCATGCTAAGATCTTTTCTAAGGAAAACTCTTTTTGAATTCATACTTGACAAAGTTCCATCTATTTCTTACATCAAAGTTTTTGGCTGCAAATGTTTTGTCCTTAATACTCGAAATAATCTTAGAAGATTTGATTGCAAATCTGATGAGGCTATATTTCTTGGATACTCTTCCAACAAAAATACACATAGAGTGTATAATAAAAGAACTTTATGTGTGGAAGAATTGTAAATATCGTGTTTGATGCATTAAATATATATTCTTCTAGAAAAGATGATGATGATGTAGGAATCACAAAGGAAAAAGGCCGTGAACAGCACAAGGATACATCACTTGATATTCATGCCACAGAAGAGGAATTATAAGAATAAGTTAAAGAAAACAAATAAAGGACTGAAGAGCTCACTAAGTAAGACTTACCAAAAGATTAGAAGTACAAAATTGTCTATCCAAAAGAGCAGATCATTGGCGATCCCAGTAGCGGAGTCAAAACTAGACGGCATTTTGTTGATTATTTTGCTTTACTCTTGAGCATTGAACTAAATTGCATTGATGTGGTTTTGCATGATGATTTTTGGATTATAGCCATGTAAGAAGAATTGAATCAATTTGAAAAAAAAATCAAATTTGGAAGCTTATTCCTAAACCACTTGAACATCCCGTGATTGGTACCAAGTGGTTTTCAGAAACAAAATTGATGAGTATGGTGTTATTATTAGAAACAAAGACAGATTAGTTACCTAAGGATTCAATCAAGAATAGGGTATTGATTATGATGAAACTTTTCCTCCCATTGCTCGATTAGAGTAAATAAGAATGCTACTTGCTTTTACATCTTTCAAAGGTTTTATACTATATTAAATGGATGTTAAAAGTGTCTTTTTAAATGGTTTGGTTGAAGAGGAATTGTATGTAGAGCAACCCCTTGGCTTTATTCATGAACACTTTCCAAATCATGTGTTTAAACATTCTAAAGCCTTTTACAGTTTGAAACAAGTTCCACGAGCATGGTATGAAAGGTTTAGTGGTTTTATTCTTTCAAAATATTTTTTAAGAGGCTTAATTGATACCACATTATTTATCAAATCTGAAAATTCTGAAGATATTTTAATTGTTCAAATATATGTTGATGATATTATTTTTAGAGCTATTAATGATTCCTTATGCAAGACTTTGCCAAGATAATATAGCAAGAGTTTGAGATGAGCATGATGGGAAAACTTAATTTCTTCCTCGGATTACAAATCAAGCAAACCAAAGATGGGATATTTCTAAATCAGGCCATGTATTCCAAGGAACTGCTCAAAAGGTTTGGAATGAATGAAGCAAAAGATATTAGTACACCTATGAGTACATCATTAAAGCTTGATAAAGATGAAAAAGGTAAGAAAGTGGATAAATCAAAATATAGAGGTATAATTGGAAGTCTCTTTTATCTCACTGCCAATCAACCAAACATTATGTTCGTAGTGTGTTTTTGTGTAAGGTTTTTATCATGTCCAAAAGAATCTCATCTATGTGTTGTAAAACGTATCATTAGGTACTTAATTGGAACATATGATTATGGTTTATGGTATCCACAAACTAACTCATTTGATCTTATAGGATAGATGGATGCCGACCATGTCAGTTGCAAATTAAGTTGAGAGAAAAAGCACCTGTGGACAGAGTTTCTTGGACACTCTCTTGTCTCTTGGTACAACAAAAAGTAAGCTTACGTCTCTCTCTTAGCAACCGAAGCAGAGTACATAGCAGCAGGAAGTTGTTGTGCTTTTTTGGATGAAAAATACCTTGCTTGATTTTGGTCTAAATTTTAATTGTGTGCCTATCTTATGTGAGAATACTAGTGCAATTAATCTTACCAAGAATCCTATTCAGCATTCTAGAACTAAGCACATTGAAATTAAGCATCATTTTATTATAGATCATGTGCTTAAGTGTGATGTTTATGTGGAATATAGACCAATTGTTGAATAGCTTGTAGATATATTCACTAAACCACTGGTTGAAGATAGATTTAATCATTTGTGAAAAGGTTTGGGAATTACTAGATTATGTACCTAACAATTTTGCCCAAGGCTTGTTTTGTTCATTTGCACAGAACGTTTGAAGACATGCAATTTCAGATGGTGATTTTGGATGCAGTATCTCGAAAACATGAATCTAAAACTCCCTCAACAAAATATCTCTAAATTTGTTTTTGGAGGACAAGTTTGGACTTAGTCTAAGTCCAAAATAGCAATAGCCCAGAATCGCGTAAAATTCACAATTTTTTTTATTAGATGGACAAGTGCCTGAGTCTAGAACTCTCTTTTTGAATTTTTTAAAATGTTTGTGTTTTTCAAAATAGCTTACCCTATCTTTGATAAAATCTCTTTTGAGTGTACTTGATGGTACCTATCTTCTCAAGTGCCTAGGAAATCACAAAAAGCTTTTCAAAAGCTATTTCTCTATTTTCTTGAAATCTGAAACCGTCCTAAAATCCCTCTATCTCTTTCCTTCTCACATTTTGGATTTTCATCTTCCCCACAGAACTAAAAAAAACCTATATTCTCTTCTCTCAAATTGCCATAGCTAAACTACCTAAATCAGACAAGAGAATTGAACCAAAGATAAAGAAGAACCAGAAAAGTAGAGCAATGGTAAAAACAAAATCAGTTGCTGCTACCCAACTTGCCGCCAAACAAAAAGGGAAAAATATTATTACTGAGGAACCAGCTTCTCAGACAAACTCTTCATAGCAGTTTCCTGTACAGGAAAGTTCCGAGACACAGGTACCCTGATTCTTTTACTCAAAATGTCAATCTGAGTTCAATGACTGGCTGTCCAGAAATAGAATCATCATTATTAGATATTGTGTTGACTTTAAGGCCTTTTTGAATTTTGCTAATATCGTGAATATATTTGAATCACTTAGATGGGGGGCTTTACTAATTGTAGATGAAAAATTGTACACTACATTGGCCTGGGAATTTGATAGGGGCTAAATTAGTCATATTTTTCCTAATTATTTGAGATTCATTTGTAATACATTTTGTTCAATAACTAGTCATATTCCTTCATATTTGAGATTTTACCTTTGAAAATGTATTTTATTCTTTATTTCAGATTTTTAGGGTAAAATGAAATAAAAACATCGCAAAATAGAGGAGAGGCGGCAACGGCTAGGACCCTAAAACCGGCGCTAGCCATGCATTGTTGAAATGAATTTCGATGCAATAGAAAAATTGGTGGAAAAGAACCAAGGCGGCGTCGGCTGTAAAGCTGGAACCGGCGCCGGCTGCAATCTAGAACGCATTGTGCAAAATTCGAAGAAAAATTGGCGAATGAGTGGAGGAACAGAACATAACCGGCGCTGGCTCCAAGAGTCAAGATGGCGCTGGCTGTGCCCTGAAGCTAAGGTGGTGTGTGATTTTTCTACGTGATTTTTGGTAATCTGAGGAGTTTTAGTATCTTCCAAATTCTACTTGGCCAAAAACTTTGTACCTACGAGTTTAGGCACTTTCTAAACCTATAAATAGATGAAAAACACAAGGAAAAATGGGAGAATTCATTGATCATCATAGACAATCACTCAATCAAAGGAGGAATTCTTCAAGTTCAAGGAGAGTTGTACAAAAAGGTCTTCAAATGAAGAAGAAGGAGGCTTGTCTATGAGTGCTTTCTTTTAGTTTGTTTTATTTTTCTTGAACAATGATATGTTAATTGTTTTATTTTAATTTGACATTGTTGTAGATATTCATGATATTTAGAGTATTTGATCTTTTGATTGATTGATTATTTTTCTTGGTATTAAATTACTTGTGCTTATTACGAGGTTAGTTAGTTGGTTCTTCCTATTAACTCACCAAGACCAAGAGGGTTGATGGTAGTTTCGATTGATTAATTTTATATTTGTTGTCAAGTAACTCACTGAGATCAAGGGGGTTAGTTGATGAGGACTGGGTAATTAAAGGTTAATTGATGTTTGCCGAGACCAAGGATTCATTAGTTAATTTCATGTTATAAATTCGCCGAGACCAAGGAAATTTAATCAAGGATTGTGTTTAATGCATCTTTTAGGTGAATTAGTTGAGACGAGACCAAGTGATTCTAATTTTTCTAGAAGATAGTGATTTCATGGATTGAAAAAGAAGTGAGTCTATCTTAATCCTTCATGATGCCAAGAGAATAATTAGTTATGATAATGATTGAGTTCTTTAAGATCATGTTTGTCAAAACAATGGTTTGAGTTACATACTTCTCCATCTTTGACATGTATATATTTTTACTTTATTTTATTTTCCTTTTTCCTTGTTTCTCACTTTATCGAGTCGGTTAAACAATGAAAGAAAATGTGATTAATGTCTACTTATTCCTTGAGGATCGACACTCGATTGAACCCTATGCTCGGTTAATGATGAGTACGCTTGCTCATATGTGTGATTTGTGTTGAATGTTTTAATTTAAACTTGATCGAGAATGTGCTTAGTTTTTGTATGATTTTTATACCCAAGTCCGGACACATCAGAATTTTATTCAAACCTAAGAAAAAGAAGACTGGAAGAAATTGGTGAGAGGTTCATGGTTTAGTGGTATACCTTGTGGGTAGGCTATGTGAATATGGGGTTTGATCATCGAATATTGAACAGAATATTTGGAGTCAGAGACGATGGAATTCAATTTTTTGAAATGAATAATTTTCTAGAGGAATCTGATCTATTTGACCTAGGGAGGCTTGAGGCTAAGTTCACTAGAGGCAAGAGTTTTAAAAACTAAATGATCGCAACTTAAAATGGTTGAATGGAATCGGGAGAATTCTGCACCACATGGTGTCAACAGTGGTGGCACCTAGTTTTGGGTACAAAACTTCGGTGAGTATCATGCAAATGATACTGATGTTGGACCTATAAAAGGGGAGGTAGATTAGTTTGGAATTCTGGCTGTGAAGCTAATGCTTCAATCAAGAAATACCTCAAACAAGGCCCTACCATATGGAAATCTTCTGACCAAGGTCTTTAAACATTTTAATGTGAATCTCAGTACAAGTGCCTTTGGACACACCAAGATCAATGTTTATAGCACGAACTCTTTTGAGAAAATGGGCTTTGTACAGATGGACAATCAATGGATTCTGTTTAGGGATGCTTTAGAAGAAGAAAGGGAAAGCTAATTAATATCAAAGCTGAGGGAAAGAAAGCTGCACCTGGTGCTTTTATTGGAACAAAATGCAAAGCTGAAATCACAAATAAATCCTCAAGTTAAAGTAAGTAGAGGTTTGATTAGAGTGGACTAACTCAAAGCATTCTGAATACTTTGAATATCTTATCTGAAAAATTTGATGGTTTCAGACTTAAGTGAAGATTGAACTACAAAATTTGGAAAATTGATTGAGTGATGTGGAAGGGAAGAAAGTAGAAAAGAGTACTGAAGATGTCTCCAAAGTACAAGGCATTCGACCATAGCAAGAAGATAAGCTTGTCATTCCTTCCCTTGAAAAGGATTCTGGACAACCCATTGCTGCTGAGAAAACTATCGCGGATGAAATTCAAGCTCCACTCGTTGTAGTACCCACAACTAAAACAATTCCATCCCAGCCTGCTAAAAAGATGGCTATTGTACCCTCTGCTGACCCAACTACCCTTACAAAAGACAAGGCAGTTTCACCTGGTAGCTCATCAGGTCGTAGATAGAAATATATTATCGTCAAAAGGAAGTTCAGCAGAATTGCTAGACAACACTCAAAAAAGGGTACAGTGCTAAGCCTGAGACCATCCACATTCCATGATTGGCATATGACGACTGCTGACTACTGATTTATTTTACAACATTTTATTCTAATGGACACAATTACCTTTAATTTGTTTTTATTCTTTTTGCACTAGCTTCTCATGAACACTTTTATTTCTTATTTTTGGACTGATATTCATGCTGATCCTATTGCTAATATGTTTACTACCTCAAAGGGGGACTGATATTCTGTATTGTATTCCTGTTTTAACATTCTCCTATTTGATTCCCTATTATTGAAGGGATTCGACCAAGCAAGAGCATACATGCAGCGGAAAATAAAACTGAAATCCCTCCCAAAGATCACATGTTTGTCAATTAAAATAAGTGAGAAAGCAAGTTATGGGATTTACCTGTTGTAGTCTTGATTCAAAAATTTTCTTCGGTTCCTGAACCATTGCGATCAAGATCCCAAATTCCATGCAGCAGAGTTCTTCTATTCCGTGATCAGTTGCTCACGGCGGCCACTGAAGTCCAAGCGAGGACTACCTCTAACATTATCCACACAAAGGCTCAATTACTCACCAAAACCCGCTCAATTCTATGCTTGTAGAATAAGGGACGGCTAGGATTTAAGAGTTGGAGAAGATGAGATTCACAGAGAAACGATTTCTGTGTGTCGTATGTCCTTAGAGGAAACAATTTCCCCTATTTATATTTTTTAAAGATTTGTGCTAATTGCAATTAAGTCCTCCAAGATCAAACTGACTACAACTGAGTCCTTGAAGTTTATATAATCGTAATTAGGCCACATGAATTATAACAAAATTATAATTCACCTATAAATAATTTTCTTCTCACAATTACCCCCATAATATTATCAAATAATATATTGAGTACTCAAACCTTTATTGTGTGTGACCCATTAGGTTTCCTGGTCTATTGGTAGCGAAATATGAATTAATCAAAACGTTTTTGGGATTAATAATCCTTAATAATTTAGAATTAACTTCTTAATTCTAATTATGATTAGTTTATTAATTCTTCAATTAATAAACCCATATTTAGTTTATTAATTTTTCAATTAATAAACCCATATTTAGCAGATCATGAGCGATATCTAGCGACACATCATGACCACCCAAGAGTCCAGGAAGTCAAGTGACTTGACATGAACCCTTCAATAACAAACATCAGTGTAACAAACTCCTTTAACCATACAATATCTCATTCAGTTTGGAGTACGAAATTAGTACTAACTTCGTCTAGAATATAAATTAATTATGGCCCGAATATATTAGTACTTGTTTCAGGAATCTACTACTCAACATGTGAAGGCTTAGAAAGCGAAAAACACAGGGCACGCAGCGGAAGCGAAGATAAAAAAAATTGGAAAAACTAAAGAATAGGGGGTTTCTCGATCAGAGCCGGTGCCGGCTCCAGCAGTCCTAGTCGGCGTCGGTCGTGCTCTGGCGGGACTCCGAGGTTAAAATTCTTTTACCTCTTTCCCTCGTCCTAAGAGTTGGCTGGACCGAAATGTGCGCAACTGGGGTAGGTGTACTGGTGGAAGCCTCTAGTGCGATTCTTATAAACCTCCTACTCCGTCTTTGCATATAGGTAAATGCCAAACTTTTGATCTTCTAGTATATGGCTTGCCTAAATCCGTTTGATGAACAACTCACAGACTAAGGAGCTTTTACGAGAGAGAGAGAGAGAGAGAGAGAGAGAGAGAGAGAGAGAGAGAGAGAGAGAGAGATTTGGCTTTTTCCATAGAGAAGAAGCTGTCTCAAAGAGTGTGTGTTCTGCAACCACGTTGTTTTCCATCCTCCTGTTTAACCTAAATAAAACCCTAGGTTAAATTGGGTTGGGCTATTGGACTCTTAATTTAACCTTTTGGGTTTAATTAGTTATTCTAATTAGAATAACATAAATGGCTCAATTAATAATTAATTTTCAACCCAAATAAACTAGTCCATTTAATAAGTTTATATTAGTTTAGTCCTAGGTTAATCTTTAATTATTCAAACTGGGCCAAAGCCCTGAATAATTAATTAATCCACTAAACTAATTTAATTAATTTTCTCTCTCCATGGACCTTTATTTTATTCTAGCCCAACAATCAAATAAGCTACTTAAATAAAATAAATTCCATTTAATTTAGGATTAATTCCTTAGCCCGTATTTAATTAGGACTCACGGTCTATATTGGGGACTAAATGACATACCACCTTAGTTATTAAAATGACCAAAATGCCCTTGCCATATAAATAGCTGAATTTTGCATTTTAAATATTTTCTAATATCATCATAAGAAAATATTGACCCCAAGAACAATGCTGCGTTAGCAAAGTCTCCGATCTACAATTGTAATGACTAAAATACCCCTCTATACATCGCCGTACATTTAGAAATGAAGAAGTATACTAACACCTCTCTAAATGAAATCTACCATCCATAGGCCTCTAGTCCAATGATCTACGACCTCCTTGATTGTTTTCGCTTTCCAAGGGAGCTACCCTAAAACAAACATTCAAGTCATGTTTCTCAGGGCCCTGGATATTTAGATCATTTAGACAACCATAAGAGGCGATATAGTATAGAAACTATATCGTAAAAGTCTGTCTTAACTAACTAGTCACACATACCCAACATGCAAGTATATTGGCCCTACGATAGAACCTCAACTATAGTATATCAAAGTATATGCTTCTAGCTTCGTCAGACGACCAACTCATACTCAAGTCGTAGAGTACTAGTCCACGTTGTAATGGTAGTAATATAGATTTCTACCATATAGTACTTTTAGAAATCACTACTACAGGTCTTGTTTTATGTATTCAAAATACGCTTATGTCATGAAGTGAGTGGACTACTCACTGGCTAAAGGTAAGCCATTCCCAATTTGGAATCCATAACATAATAACCTAAACATGATGAGAATCACATTCTCATTAATTGGTTAAGAACAAATATTTATGTGTTAAACAACCCATGATCCATACCTTACCGTGAAAGACCATCATTCACAGGATCACTTATTTAAACAAAATGAGTCTTTTCCAAATGAAATTGTGCACAAGTAAAAAGTAAATTCACAAACAATTTATGAAAATAAATCCTTTTATTAAAACATTCAATTTTTACATGAGAAACCTAGTCTAAGAGGGCATATTTCCCAACAGCATGTGCATCAATTGGAACTATTTCCAATACATAATCACCTTGGCTAAGGATTTCTCAAGTAGTGATTCGGATTTCTCAAGTAGTGATTCCTACAAGTAACCGTGAGATATTCGCCCATACTATTAGGAGTGGTGAATTCTTTATTAACCCTCTCAACTACTTTCGCTTACTTCACATTGTACCCAATATCCATCTTATAGGCGGCCATTGATCTGACTTCAAAGATTGGAATAAAAGTACAATGCTCAGCAAATAAAGTACATTGGAGATCTCAAGTCTAAGGATACTTGCATATTTACTGTAACGAGATTCTAGCACTGGTATTAAACAATTATCCATGTAATTATCTCATATCTAGGTCATCCAATGTACTTGTTCTAGTAACAAGTATCTACGTGTTAACTTTGAATATCACAATACTCACGGATGTGAGAACCACCGTTTCATTAAAGTAGGAAGTCTAACACGTGTTAGTCATAACACATTAATGATATCCTATCTCATTAATACTATGGCTAGAGATAATTTAAGTACAAATACTATTCAGTGTAGTATGAATCTCATATCATGATCTCTATCATGATTTTGTTAATACAGTGTTGTTTTACATGAAAGTAAAGAAAATAAATTGAAAGATAAATAATGCCTTGTATTATAAAATAAATGTGTCATATACAAAGTACAAATGATTGCCTCTAGGGCACAACACTAACATCCACAAGGCAGGTTATCCTAATTCAAGATAGATTAGGACTATTCCACCAACTGTGCCTTTTTATTTGTCTTGGATTTTAAATTAAAAATCTAAAATAAAAACTTAGTCTACTATATTTATTATTTTATCTGGACCTTTTTATTTAACTAAAGCCCAAAATAATAAATACATGAATCATAGTTATTTTATTCACGTCTATATATTACGTTAGACTTTTTAGAATTAATTAATTAATTTAGTCCACAAATTATTCATGGACTTAATTAATTATTCTAGCCCAATGGACTTTCTATAATAAAATAAATTATTTCATTCCTCAAATAATCTAAATAATTTGTTTAGTGACTAAAATAGTTATTCCGATTTCTAGAGCTACCTTGGGAACAAAAATATATATTATTCTTGGCTACTAAAATGACCAAAGTACTTTTACTAACAAATAACTTTATTTTATCATTTTAAATATTTCATTTATCACTATATGAAAATATTAACCCCAAAAATAATATTGCAAATGTATTGTCTTCAACCTACAGGTGTAATGACAAAAATACTCTTTTACATTACACTGATCATTAAGATCGAAAAAATGTACTAATATATTTCTCAATGACATCTACAATCATTTGATATTTAATCCAATAAACCATAACTTCTAGCATGTACCCACTTATCTCAGAGAGCTACCTAAATGCATATATACTAAGTCACGTTCTCAGGGCTCGAATTATTTAGATTATCCTGGGCCATCACAAGAGAGTAATATCTTTACTAAGTGAAGCATAGAAGCTCTATTATATAAGTCGATCTTAATTAACTAGAGTCGTACACTCAATGCATAAGGTTAGTAGCCTTGCCTTAGGAATTCATCCATTATACATCAAAGTGTACAAATTCGGCTTTTTCAGACCACACCAACTTATACTCAAGTTTTAGGGTATTCGTCCACACAGTAGTAGTGATAGACTAATCTTTATTTATTTTAGTACTTTTCCAAAGATTACTATCACATGGTTCAATTCTACGTATTATAAATATACTTACTTTATTGGTGTGAGTGGACTACTTACTGGTTAAAGGTAAACCATTTTCCATTTAGAAACCGTAGTGTAATGATCTAAACCTTGATTAAATATCCAACTTTATCAATCGATTAAGAACATTTTTCACTTATATGTTAGTAGTCTATAATCTACACCATATTATGAAAGTATGACTTGATTATGTAGATTACTTACTAATATAATGTACACACATATATAAATAAATAATCATTAATGAATGAAATATTTTATTAATTTCAAAATATAGAAATGCATAGTCTATTTTGAGTATACATTTCAACAATCTCCCACTTACACTAAATAGGCTATAGCAGTCCATATGTGCCTACCTTTATAACAACTAACTATCTTTGGAACACCTTCTCTATTAAAGGCTTGGTAAATGAGTTTGCTAGATTATTTGTAGTGGAAATCTGATCAACTAATATCTTTTGTTTCTGGATGAACTTCCAGATCAGATGATACTTCCTTTCAATATACTTACCTTTTCTATGGCTCTTTAGTTCCTTACATTATGACATAGTTTTAGAATTGTCATAATATATGGTAATAGGTTTGTCAATTTATGGCACAACTCCAAGTTTCGCAAGGAACTTTCAGAGCCAAATTGCTTTTTTAGAAGTCTCTAAAGCTGCCATATACTTAGCTTCTATAGTAAAATTAGTAATGCAAAATTACTTAATACCTCTCTATAAAATAGCCCATCCAGACAAAGTAAGAACATATCCACTAGTAGATTTCCTTTCATCTTTATCCACCTTGAAATCTGAGTCAGTGTAACCGGTAAAAACTAAATTATCAGCTTTGTAGATAAGAACCTTATTCCTTTCAAATACTTGAGGATATACTTTATAGCCTTTCAATGTTCTTCGTTTGATTAATATATGCTAACCATGCCTACGACAAAGCAGATATTTGGCTTGAATAAAGCATAGCATATATGAGACTTCCCACAGCTGAATATAGGGAATCCTACTAATCCTTTCCTTTTCTTCTTGTGTCTTAGGAAATTACTTAGAAGATAAGGTTAATCAATGCCGAAAGGGTTTGATTGCCCCTTTACACTCATCCATGCTAAACTTAGCCAATATTTTATCAATATAGGTAGATTGCAATAAGCCTAATATTCTTTGCTCCCTATCTCTAAGAAGCTTTATACCAAGAATGCAACTAACTTTTCCCATATCTTTTATGCTAAATTGACTTGATAACCATAATTTTACAGATGATAATGTTCTTATATCATTTTTAATAAGTAGAATGTCATCTACATGAAGTACTGTAAATGTCATATCATTCCTATCTGAAGAAAGAAATACACACATGGTTCATCCACACTTTCTATGGAATCATAAGACTTTACAGTCTTAGCAAAACATATGTTCCATGCACATGAATCTTGCTTAAGTCCGTAAATAGACTTCTTAAACTTACAAACTATATGCTCTTGACCTTTTGCAATAAAGCCTTCAGGCTAGATCATGTAGATGTCCTTGCTAATATAACCAATAAGAAAGGCTTTCTTAATATTCATTTGCCATATCTCATAGTCATAATAATATGCGAAGGACAAGAGAATGCAAATGGACTTAAACATGATAACAAGTGAAAAGGTCTCCTTATAATCGATCCATTCTTTTTGAATATAACATTTTGCAACCAACCTTACTTCAAAGGTTTATATCTTTCTATCTGCACATCTCTTTCTATCCATTTACACTCTATGGGTTTAATCTCTTTAGGTGTAGTGACAAGATCCCTGAGTTGATTGCGATACACAAACTTAGTCTTGGCATCTGTTGCTACTTGCCATTTATTTGAATCAATGTCAGTAATGGCCTCATTGTATCTAGTAGAATCTTATTCTTGATGCTTAGAGACTATTTTAAAAGATTTTTTAGTCCATCTATCCGGAACCCTAAATGTCTCCCTACTACGAAGTGGCTTAATTTGTATTGGAACATCTAGCTATGCCTCTTTAGGTTCCTCAACTGGGGTATTAAAAGTTGAAGTGTCACTCAACTTTTTTTTTTTTTTAATTCCAGCTTTCTCGAGACCTTACTGGATACATATTATCCATCCTCCAAGTATCCAGTATAAGTACTCACAAGTACCTTTTGCTTTTTGGGATGATAAAAGTAAGCGCTTCTTGATCCTTTTGGATATCCTACAAAGTAGCATAATTCTAATATTGGGTCTATTTTACTTTTCTTAGTTAATACATAAGTTGGACAACTCCATATCTTGAGATAATTCAACTAGCTTACATCTAGTCTATATCTCATAAAGTCTCTTAGGCACTAATTTAGAAGGTACTATGTTTAGAATATATGTTGTTTCCGGAGTATATTCCAAAAAGAAATAGGAAGAGTTGCATGATTGTTGTGTGTGTAAAAAATATATCTAATGCTCAATCAAGTTTTAAATTAAAATATTAATTTAACTCACATACACACATATACAATTAGGTAAGTATATCCATCACGTAGTATGAAGTATAGTTGGTAAGTATCGAAGATCCTCATGAAAGGGCGTCAACTACCCTTACTTTCACAAAAGTTCTATTGTTCAATCAACTAAAATAAGAAGTAAAATAACTAATTACCAATGAATAAGAAAAAAAGGAGTACCACACAAATACATTAACGCAATTTACAAGGTAAAGTCTAGAAGATCATAGCACAAGATTTAAGTGAGAAAAAAAGATTAGCCATGTAATTAAAGAGAATTCTCCCATAAATACTTAAATATGAAATACGATTTAATCAATTAAGAACAAATTCAAGCATTGGCAAGATTTCTAAAACAATGCAAAATTCACTTTCTCGCAAGTAGTGAATTTTCTACCCTTGGACCCAATCCATAGACATCTCTATCATACAAATTAAATCTAAGTTGCATAAAAATCAAGGAAATTAATGTGCGTGATTGTGCATAAAAAAAAAAAAATCTGAGACAATTGTGCTCTACATACATATAAGTTTAATAATTAAAATTCTAATTAGAATCATACAACACATACATATAGGTAAATGCACCTATCATGTAGTCTAATATTGTTGGTAAGTATCGAAGAATCTTAGGGAACACGACTACTACCCCTACTTTCTTCTATTCTAATTGTTTAGCCAAATATAAATGTAAGGTGTATAACACTAAATACAAAAGGAGAATAGTCATGTTCACAAGAGAGAGTCACAATTTCCTTAAGGAATAAGAAAGAGAAAAGCCCATGTAACAAAAGGAATTCCCCTATGCAATACATAAGAAATGAGCATCTTTTGGACCTATAATTCCTAATTCTAGGCACCAAAGTGAGTCAAGTATCAATCTTATTCTCTTTCAAGTTATGAGATTTCTACTTCTAAATTTGATTATTCAGTATTTCTACCTAACCAACCAAACTTAAGAGTGCTTTAGTTACCATTCACTATTCCAAATTATCTAAAGGCCACAAAATTCCTATCTCTAGGCAATTTCATAAGCCCTTTGGTTATTAGCTCTAATTTCCAACCTCTCTCTCTGGTTAATTGAAATTGACAAATGTTAAATTAGTCAAGTGGGTATCACAACCTTAACACCATCTCTCAAATTCTTTAAAAAAAGAACATTTAATTAAAGTTAATCAATCAAAACCAAACTAAACTAAGATAACTAAATAAGCTCAAATAACCAAATACCAAAGATCAAGAATCATAAACCTAAAGAAAATAATTACAAATACGATTACAAAAAGAAGAAAAAAGAAAACTCATAGACAAGTCTCATTCTTCTTCCACTTGAGATCTTCAGGTAATCTTCCTCCCCCTTTCTTAAATCTTTTAGTCTTCCTCTCTTATTTGTGCTTAAATTCACAAGAACTAGGGTTCTTGAGAAAAACCCTAGTCTTTCCCAGGCTCCCTTCTTTCTCTTTGTATTAAAAGAATTAATATATAGAGCTTTAGCCGTGTGAAAATAGAAAAAATGTGCTACATATTACTTTTCTTACTAGTTGGAACTTCCCTGGGCTGCTTGGTGTTTTAGAAACAAGGCGGCCTAGGGAAGTCCAACTTTCTTAGGCTACTAAGGTTTTGGATTTTTGCTAATTTAGAATGGCTTAGGGAACTTAGACTTCCTTGGGCTGCTACCTTGAAGATATATATATATATATATATATATATATATATATATATATATATATAGTATGTTGAAGTAGGCGGCCTAGGGAACTTAGAATTCCCTAGGCCACCAACTTTCTAGAATACACACAACATAAATGTATACTAGGTGCCTAGGGAACTTGAAGTTCCTTTAGCTGCCTATTGTCTGGACACTTTACAATTGTGAAGACTTCTAGGTGGCCTAGGCCGCCAACTTTCTGGACAAAATGCATACTTTGAAGATCACCTGGCAGCTAGGTTCCCTTGGCCGCCTATTCCCTGGACAAAAATGCAAATATCACTGCCTTGCTTCTTCAATCTCCCAACATCTTCTATTTTCTTCCTTTTTATCTTTAATTAATATTTTTCATTTCCTAGCAAAACAAGATAAAAAGGATATGGTGAATAGTGAATTGCGTAAAAATTTATCTCAATTGAAGTACAAAAATACAAGAAAATGTATATATCCCCATACTTAAACATTTGCTTATTCTCAAGTAAACCATAAAACACCACAAGAAAATGGTTTTTCACAAAACAAAATGAGAATTTTGAAGATGAGTTGGCCAAGATAGTGAAGGTATTATTTCCTATTTGATTTATGAATCAAGTCCAAAACCCAGTTAGCCAAGCCAATTTTTGCATAGACTAATAAATTAGGAAAGAAATGATCAAAGTCATCGAAGTTAAGTCAAACAAATTTATGCTCATTTATGGCATTCCATCTTCATTCTTTAAGTTTTGAAAATGAGTTGTGTGATTCATATAAGTTAGGCCCAACAAGTTAATTCTAAATTCTATGATTTCCCAACCACCATAGTCCAAATAGACAAATGTAAGATTAGTCCAAAATCTCACTTTATTCTCTCAATTCCTTTTCAATTCTTTTCTTTTTCTTGTAGTAAGGTAATACAAAAGCTTAGTAAAGATGTGTAATAAGGATTTTTCATCTTTTGCGTTACCTTACTTCAAAAAGCTTTCTATTTTCTTTCTAGTTTGACATAATAATACAAAGGCCTAGTAAAGATATGAATAAGAATTCTTCAGCTTTTATTACCTTGCTTTATTCTTTCATTTTTTTTATTACCCCGATTCACATTTACTCACCCGGAATAAAGACAAGTTGTGCAATCATAAAACAAAGATTAACTTAAAGTTCCATGCTTATGTTTCTTCATAACCACTATCTCAATTCCTAAGGAATAGTATGGTGTCACTTTTTCTAAAGCCTAAATAAGGTTAATTAAATTTCTCAAGATCTAACCATTTTATTCCGAATGTATAAGTTTACTAAAAAACAAACTCATCCAATAGGTTTTAGATTCAATTCTCATGCCAAAAGGGATACAATAACAATACCATCAAGGCTCAACTAAGTCTAAAAATCCAAAAAATTTGGCCCAATCTACACACAACTCCTCAAAAATTAAGAAAAATTCTATAATCATAAATAAAAAAACTTGAAGAGAGTATTAAATAATCCCTCCCTCACCCTTAAACTAGATAATGTCTTCATTGACAAAAATATAGCAATAAATACATTTAAATCATACTGAAGTAAATAAAAAGGAAACGGGGTTAGCAATAGTCCCCAGGTGATCACAACTTCGTAGAAAAATTTAATTATGTCAGAAGAAGAGAAAAAATAAAACTGCCAAAAAGAAGTTAAATATAGTAAACGTTAAATGTGAGAAATAATAATATACACAATAAAAAATAAATTAATATCAAATATGTACAAAACTGAGTTCAAGGAAAATAAAATAAAAAGGAAAACAAAAGAAGAAATCCCTAAAAACGAAATTAGAAATGGCCTCCTTCTGAAAAAGATAGTCCCGCTCCTCTGTGTGGTTCCTGATTTCTAGATACAGCATCCCAAATATTTTCCAAGTATTGTTATTGCTGGTGCTGCATCTACTAGATGACATCTAAAGAACCTCTAATGGCCCTCTGGTCCATCCAGAGTTGGTCCATCTGATCTCCAAGATGGCTGAAGGACTCATACTACTGTTGCACTACTGCTATTGGCCCATTTTCCATTGCTGGTCATGCTCTATATAACTGTGTTGCTGTGTGAACCAGTTATCATGTTGCAGTTGAGTGGATCTTATTTCACCTTGTTCGGTTCTTAGGTGTGCCACCTCCATCTTCATTTGCACAAGAGTAGTACTTATCTCTACTTGAAAATCCTCTAAACCTGCTTATCTTGGAGCTTAGGACGTCGAAGCTGTTGGGAATTCATATTCTTCTTCTTCTTTTAAATCTTGGGCTTCCCTTGGTGTTAGCCATCTTTTTGCATTTTTATCGCAAGCGTAGCCTATATTCTCTAAAGTTCGATCTAAAATTATGTCATTTATCCTAGTGGGCATAGTTATTTCACTTGAAAATTTGACACCAGCATGAAGAAGCACCCAAGTGATGACTAAGGTAAGCACAAAGGCCTTCGAAAGGTTACCATATGCAGTCACCTCACACATAGATGAGATTAGAAAGGGGAGCTAAGAGTATTGGCTCTGAGTGTAGTATCTTATGAGTACAATACACTTCAATAACTCTTACTTTATTGATAGCACTCACTTTTGGATTGACATTCCACCCTAATAGATAAACTACTAAATGTAATTGTGGGGACAAAACCTTCGTCTGCAACACAATGCCTACGTAGTCTGCTTATATCTCAACCCCAACTTTTCTTTTTAAGTTTTGAACTACCATTGCTCGTTCAAGGTGACATTCTTGTTGAAAGAGTCCACAACAACCCATTCGCCTTCATTTGGAACATTAAGAACATGTGCCAAACCTTGCCTCATGAGATGGATAGGGACCCTCTTGGCTATGCTGTTAATATACGTGAAATGGCCTTATTTCTTATCATGTATATTTGCATAGAATTCCTTCACCAAGTCCGGATAATAGCGGTCCTCGAGTTGAAGGATAGGCCTCCAACTAATCCTGTGGAAAAGTTGAGAAATTTTTAAAGATCTATCTAATTCTTGTTCGATAGTTTTCTCAATGACCATTTTATTGGATACTCTCCAAGCATACAATTGGCGTAGGTTTCATTACCAAAGTAGCTACTAGGATTGGGATTTTCCAATGGAAGGCACATAAGGAGGAGGCTTCACCTTTCTTTCTTTCGGAGGGAATGTTTTTGGTTCGAGGCATTGTGTAACAGAATGTTGTGAAATGTGGACAGGAAAGAAAATGCACAATTTCTAAAAATAGCCTTCAACCGTGAAACTTTTTTCTCAACAAAACTAACTCACAGATAAAACACTTATTCTAGGCCAAAAACTATTACAACAAAAATCACTTTCACCACTTTACGCAAATCAAAGCTCCCACTTCAATACTTCAACAATATCTAACAATTATTAAGAAAACTCCCAAACATAATCTTGAAGTTGAATAAGTAGAAGCTAAAGTGGGAAAATTTGACTTAGTAGCAAGTGAAGGAAATAGGTACAAAGAAGAAGAAGAATGCTACGAGAAGAAATGAAGTGAATTTATGAAAATTGAAGTGAAAAATGAAGGTGTGTTTATATATTTATATGTGCAATGTGTGAATTGAAGTGAGTAAAATGAATATATCATGTGAAGGAAAGACATTAAGCTGTGAAAGAAAGAAAAAAGGGAGAAGCAACCGAATAAATAAAAGGAAGAAATCTACACTGTGATTGAAGAAGAAAGTGAAACAAGAAAAGAGAAGTATAATGTTATACAAAGCTGAAATGGATGAAAACAGCTTGAAGAAGACAAATGAACTAAGTGTGAATATGTGTGACTAGTAACAAAAAAGAGAGGCAAGACAAAAGTTCACTAGAAATCAATCAAAGAGTAAAAAGAAAAGCATATGACTGAAAACAAAAACAACCATTGTGAATGGTGTGTGCAATTGGTGCAACAAAGACAAGAAATGATTGAATGACTACAACTGAACAAAAGAAAAAGAAAGGAAAAAGTGATAACAAAAAAAAATTGACAAGAAGACAAAATTAAATATGTGAGTGTTATGTGCATTCTGTGAGTAAAGAAGGACGAAACATTATACAAGGTATACACTGGGACAAAAGAAGAAAGGAAAATAGTGACAAGACAAAGAAAGTGAAGAAGCTAAAATTAGTCTTTTTGTAAGTGGGGGGGTGTGTTCGATGGATAAAAAAACAAGAGCAAGGTATGGTACATAACAAAATAAGTGAACAAGAAGAATACAAGAAGAAAACAACTGAGTGTGTTTAGTGAAACTAAGATAGCCGAATAAAAAACTGCACAACCGGACAAAATCAATAGGAAAAAGCATGAGAAAATGAAAGACAACTGTAATTGGTGTGTGCAACGGTGAAAAAAAAGGCCAAAGTATGCTACAATTACAAGATGAATAAGAAGACAAGAATATTAAGACAAAAATAAGGTAAATGGATGTAATTGGTGAAGCCAGGACACTAAAATAGGGACAAGATCTGGACAATTAGCAAAAATGAGATAAAATTGCAGCCAACAAATGTGAAAACCAGGACATTAGGCCCCTTAGGGAGGCCCCTAGTGGCCTAGACCAGTCTTTCATGGTCTTGGCGGCCTAGGGAACTTCCCCTAGGCGGCCTAAACTAGTCTTATTATTCAATTTTGGCCATTTTTAATAAAAAAATAAATAGATAAATAAGTATAAATCAATTACAACTAGAAACTTCTATAAAAATAGTAAAATGAAACAAAATTTAATTCTAAGAAGAGGAGTTAAAATACACATCAAATAAAGCATCATAACAGTGTATTAATCTATGCAAATCTTTTTCTAGCACTTCAACAAAAACTATAATTAAATCGTACGAGAATCTGCAAAAACATCCTAGAAGTAGCAAGAAGATAAAATAAAGTAGAATAAAGCAAAATAGAAATTGTCCAAGCCTATTAGCATATAAAGAGAGAAATCACTGCTTTCTATGCTCATCGCGTGGTTTGTTTTTTATGTTACCCGGGAGTGATCCACTTGCCTTTCTGAAGTGAACTTGGAGACCTACCCAATTTGGTTCTCCAAGTTGTGAATGGAGGCTTCTTGATTCCTCATATATGCTTCAACCCCTTAGAGCCTTGTATCTATTGAGGAGACCAATTTGGCAACTAGATCTTCAAAAGAAGGATTCGTAGGATGGGAAGGAGGGGCACAATAAGAGAATGCTTAAGGTTGCACCATTGGGTAGCCTTGAGGAGGAGAAGGGTGCATCAGTTGATTTGAATTGTTCTATGCAAAGTTTGGGTAGTTTCTTTATCCGGGATTGTACGTGTTGCTGTAGGGGTTGTTTGTTTATCTTGTATTCCCAACAAAATCCACTTGCTCTATCAATTGCTCACTAACCCATGTTTTCGCGCTCGTGATTTGGATAGCTTCTTCCACAAAAATGGCACCACATCACTTGAGCTTGGACTTCAGAGGGGGCATGCATCTTCTCCATCTTTTTGGCAAGGCTTTAAATTTAGCCTCCATAGCCATAATGACATCAATATTATGAATTCTTTGTACATGTGCCTTAGCCTTTAGATTGCCCCATGAATAGTTGTTCATAGCTATGTTCTCTATAAGCTCCCTCAACTCCTCGGGGGTCTTAGTAGTTGTAGTGCCCTTGAATTCTACGTCCAAAAGCTGTTTAGTGGCAAAATTAAGACCATTAAGGAAAGTTAGCATTTGGAATCCCAAATCCAACTCATGGTGCAGGCATTTTGTCAAAAGTTCCTTCCATTTTTCCTAGCTATCATAAAAGGGTCTCTCCTTCCAATTGGACAAAAGAAAAGATGTCATTTATCAGCTTTGCGGCCCTAGAGGGAGGGAAGTACTTTTCTAGAAACTTTTCAGCTAATTTGTCCCAAGTAGTGATTAAGCTTGGAGAGAGTGATTTCAGCCATGATTTTACCCTATCTCTCAAAGAGAATAGAAAAAGCCTAAGTCTAATCGCATCCTTGAATACCTCATTTAGCTTTAAGGTGTTACAAATTTTAAGAAAGTGGAAAATATGAGCATTAGGATCCTCTTCTGGGAATCCATGAAATTGCACTGTTTGTTGCACTAAAACTTAATGCACCTGTTTGTGCATATATAAAAAAAAAAAAATCCAAGTCAATTGTGCTACACATACACATAAGTTTTAATAATTAAAATGCCAATTAGAGTCAAACAATACACATATAGGCAAGCGCACCTATGGTGTAATATAGTATTCTTAGAAAATATCAAAGAACTTTAGGGAGCATGACTATTGCCCTTACTTCATTCTTTTCTCATTGTTTAGCCAAATATAAATTAAGGTGTATAACACTAACTACAAAAGGAGAATAGTCTTGTTCTTATACAAGAGAGAGTCATAATTTCTTCAAGAAATAAGAAAGATATAAACCTATTTAACGAAAGGACTTCTCCCATTTAATACCATAGAAATGAGCATCCTTTGGACCTAAAATTCCTAATTCTAGGCACCGGAAAGAGTCAAATATCAATCTCACTCTCCCTTGAGTTATGAGATTTTTATCTTAAATTCAATTAATCGGTAGCTCCACATAACTAACCAAACCTAAGGGTGCTTTAATTACCACTCACTAACCCAACTCATATGAGGCTACAAAATCAATATTTTTTGGTAAGTTCATAAACCCTTTAGTTATTAGCCATAATTCCCAACATCTCTCTCGAGTTAATTGAAAATGACAAATGTTCAACTAGTTAAGTAGGAGTTCTAACCTTAACCCCATCCATCAAATTCATTAAGGAAGAACATTTAAATGAAGTAAATCAATCAAAACCTAATGCATCCAAGATAACCAAATAAGCTCAAATAACCAAATACCAAAGAACAAGAATCATAGATCTAAAGAAAATTCATTATTCTCAAGTACAAAAATAGGGTACAACCCTTCATTACAATTAAAAGTCAAATTAGCATAAGAATTAGAAGGAGAATTACAGAAAGAAGAGAAAAACAAACTCGTAGACAAGCCATCTTCTTCTTCCTCTTGAGATCTTCAATCAATCTCCCTTTCTCTTCCTTGTATCTCTTGGTCTTCTTCTCTTTTATGTGCTCAAACTCACAAAAACAAGGGTTCTTGAGAGAAACGCTAGTCTATTCCAAATTCCACTATTTCTTTTTTTGTTAAAAGAATCAATTAGAGTTTTGGCCGTGTAAAAATAGAAAAAATATGCTATAGATTGCTTTCCTCGCTAGTGGGTGACCTAGGGAAGTTCTTCCCTAGCCTGCCAGGTTTTCTAGAAATAAGGCGGCCTAGAAAAGTTCAACTTCCCTAGGCCCCTAAGGTTCTGTCATTTTTGGCAATTCAGAATAAAACTAGGTAGCTTACGGAACTTAGACTTCCCTAGGGCACCACCCTGAAGCAAATATATATATATATGTGTGTGTGTGTGTGTGTGTGTGTGTTAAACAGGTGACCTAGGGAACTTAGACATCCCTAGGCTGCCAACTTTCTGGAATACACACAACACAAACATATACAAGGCTGCCTAGGGAACTTGAGGTTCCTTTAGCCGCCAATTGTTTGGACACTTTACAATTGTGAAGACTACTAGGCGGCCTTGGCTACCAACTTTTTGGACAAAATGCACACTTTGAAGACCACCTGGCTACAAAGGGAACTTAAGCTGTTCCCTAGACCAAAATGCACACATAGCTGCCTTACTTCTTCAATCTCCCAACTTCTTCTTTTTTCTTCCTTTTTCTTCCCTTTTATCTTTAATTGATATTTTCTATTTCCGAGCAAAATAAAATAAAAAGGATGTGGTAAGTCGTGAATTGCTTAAGAATTTATCTCAATTGAAGCACAAACACTAAAAAATGTATATATGATGAGGTCTCATAAAAAATCCAAATCTAAGACAACAAGTTATTGAATAGTTTTCTCTAGGTAACTCTATAACTTCATCTACCACAAAATTCTCAATCCCCCAAATGCTTTCTCAAGTTCATCAAGGGAAAACAAATCTATTGGATTAACATAAAAGGGAACCCATCTCATACATTATTTCTTAAGTTTAATATAAGAGAATTACCCAATCAACAAATCCAATCAATCAAACCCAAGTGATAGATTACTCAAAATAGAAATTAATAGATCAAATAAATATCTAATATAAGAGTGAAATAAGGTACAACCCTTTAATTACAATTCAAATCAAGTAAATTTAACATCCACAAACTCAAATTACAAAAAGAAGAAAAAGAAAACTCATAGATAATGTTTCTCTTTTGTTTTGCAATCTTCCTTGGGGTACTCCCCTCTTCTCAAATCCTCCCTGATCTTCTTTTTTAGCATTCTCTTGTGTCTTCAAGAGGTTCTTAGAGGTATTTCATACGTAGCTCTCCCTGTATCTACCTACTAAAGCGTATTTATAGGTTGTTTCCTCGAATCCCTAAAAGTTTGTTGAATATGAGGTTATCTGCGATGTTGCACGGCACCATTTGATGGTATTCTACATGTCACCGTGCATTCTTTGATGTTCTTATAATAGTTTTGAAATGATATCATGGCACTTAAATTCATTTTATGCTGTAAATAAGCATGATTGCGTCAAAAGGGTGTTGCACAACATTGTTAAAGCCAAGAAGTCTTGACATTTCTAAATCTTGATGGTGTATAGTGACGTGGAAGGTGATGGGCATGGCACCATAGACTCCCCATATTATGACTTATAATACTCAAGTAGTGCACGACTGTGTGTATAGTGATCTCTATAATGATGTGGAGCTTTAGTTTAGTTCTTTTTCAATCTTTTTCTCCTTAAATCCTTGTCTAATCTTAACCTTTTCAACCTACATAAAACAAGGAGAAAATGGGAGATTAAGTAGCAACCTAGAATGAGATTTAAAGATATTGAAGTATAGTGATATGTAATATCTACATATAATGACCAATTATCAATCCCCAACACTTTAACTTTTGCTTGTCCTTAAATAAAGTATCAAAAATAAAAGCACTCCAAGCAAAATATGTGTCTATCAAGAGTAGATTTTTGGCAACAATGACTGCTATTGGAAAAGATATTCATTTACTATTAAAATAAGAATTCAGTTCAAGATCATTCAACTAGGATAAACTTGTATAAATCCATGTATTTGAATAGATAAAACTAAAGCTGTTTAAACAAGTTTATATCTATTCAACAAGTTTCATCTTATCCCTTAGTTCAAGAATACAAATCAAGTGATTCATATAAGCTGGGAAAGTAAGCTAATTTAAGTTCTCTAATTCTAAAGCTACTGCAATCATAAGTAGTAAACAGAGGATTAGTCTAAAAGCTTACTTTTGCTGGGTAATGTAAATGCCTAGAATAGATGGATAGTAAAGATATTTTAGTTTTTATATTACCCTCATTGGATTCTTATTTTCTTTTAGAGTAAGGTAATGAAAATTCCTAATAGAGATAAAATGAATGATTTTTAGATTTTACATTACCTTGCTTCAATCACTCATTTTCTTACCCCAATCAACATTTACTTGAACCCCGAGTTACGACTAGCAGATGGTCATAGAATATAAATAAGTTAAAATTCTTTAGTTATATTTCATCACAAGTTTCTCATCAATTGCTCGGAAACAAAACGTTACAATATTTACTAAAACATCAATAAGGTTAAGCTAAATTCTCAAGATTTACTATATATCACACAAAATATACACATTTACCTAACATTATCTAGTAAAAAAAAAAAAAAGATCTTATTCCAAATTCCAATGCTATGGGTAAAAGAATAGCCATTCCATAAATAGTCGAAGTATGCCAAAAATTGAAAAAAAATCGCTCAATTTTGCTCAATTTCAATTTCTAAGATATTTTAGATAAAAAATTCACAAGAAAAAACCATAATAAAATCTTGCAAGGAATATCACTCAACCCATCCCTCATATTTTAAGTAGACAATATCCTCATTGGATAAGAATATATGCAATATGGATGTATGCAATGGGATTGAGAATGATAAGGAAGAAAGAGTAATGCAATACTCTCCAATAGAATAGAATCTCAAATTGATCATCAAGAAAGGAAAAGAAGATCATCATTCAAAGAATAATAACTACAGTCATCCAAAAAGAAATAAAATACTGAATAAGTAAAATAAAGAAAGTACTAGAATCAAATGGAATAATAAAATATAATACTTGAAATGTCATAAACATTAACTGAAGTCCTATGCTATGCTCAGAAAGGGCCTCTGCCTTCATGGCGAATTTGGGCAGGGTCTCTCGGTATTACAACTCTATACTGCTACAGGTATTCCCATATTTGGCGTAAAAAAGCATCAATACCATCTTGCTTATTGTTCAGAGTGGCAGCATGTGAGTGATATCCTTTGAGTGTCTTTAAGCTGCTCAAGTTATGCCTCAAAGTCTGAAGATGATTGCTATTATTGTCCCACCAAGTCTAACAAACTAGTAATTATACCCTGTTACTGGATAATCATCTGGCTCTACTGCGCTATTGTGTCTTGGAGTGCATGCATACCATTAGTAAGTATGGCAAAATGCATGCACATCTCTACTTGGAAATCCACTATAGTAGTCGAACATCCAATGTCAGGA
The DNA here is from genome assembly GCA_026120185.1 of Voacanga thouarsii. Lineage (NCBI taxonomy): Eukaryota > Viridiplantae > Streptophyta > Magnoliopsida > Gentianales > Apocynaceae > Voacanga > Voacanga thouarsii. The sequence continues at coordinate 1,762,383 of JANUWF010001774.1, forward strand.
TGCTTAGCTCTAGATAACTTTGCAGATGAGGGCTACTACTGTGGTGGCTGTCTCTGACCAGTCCTCTCTCTAAACTCACTAGGAGTCAACCGTTTCTTATAATTTTTATCATAATTATAGCCACAGTTGACTAATATCCTATTGGTTACTATCTTACTAATAGCAGTAGTAGCAGTCATCTCACCCTCAATTGGCACATAAAAGTGCTGAAGAATTTTGGTTATCACAAGTGGGAAAACGAAGACTTTAGATGGGTGGGTAGAAAAGACAACATCTTGCTTGTAGGAGATGATCAAAGAGCTAGAGGGATAGACTGTATGTGATCAGCATATTCAAAACATAAATATCCACCATCATTCCTTCATTAAACCTACTAGCTCTAGGAGTTATATTGAAAGCAAGCAAGTAGACAACTATTCTGTACTGTGGTGGAAGACAGTCGCATGAAATACTTCTGCTTAGCCAGCTATCTGGTACATCAAGTGTAGCTTAACTTTAGCATCATTAAATTTTCACTCCACATATAATACAACCTTCTCGTTGTATGTGTCAATCTCCACCCAAGATCCCTTATCTCTTATCCTAAGAATTTGAGCCAAAAGCTCCCCAGAAAAATGAATAGGAATGCCCCTCACCATTTTGTCAATATTCCTCAAGTTATTTTATTTTTTTGCCTCAAAATTTTCATAAAGTTCTTTAACCAAATTAGGGTAATAAATACCTTTCAACTCAAGAATAGGCCTCCATCGAACTTTTCTAAATAAAGCATAAATCTTAGACTGATGGTCCAAAACAGGATCCAATGTCATCTTGATAGGGATTAAAATCACTATTATTTTCCTAGTTATTTGAGGCTGTTTTATGATACATTTGTTGTAATGACTAAGTATATTCCTTCCTATTTGACATTTTACTTGTGAAAAGTATTTTTGGCAAATTTGTGCAGCTTTGAGTTAAATTCGAGCAAAAAGCAAACAATTCCATAATGTGCCTGGCGCCATGCCTAGCCAAGGGACCAGGTGCCGAGTCCATTCTAATCAAGTCAAAGGAAACCGAGCCAACTTTCTGGAAAAAAATAGAATAGACCTGGCGCCAGGTTTGACAAGTGGACCAGGAATCGGGTTTATTCTGTTTGGCAAGCAAAAACAGAGCAAAAATCCAGAGGAAGAGTAGATTGTACTTGGCGCTAGGTGGGTCGATGGTACCCGGTGCCAGTCCCGCTTTGGAAGGCAAAAATTCTGGGCACGAATTTGAGAATTTTTCAAAAATTTTGGTGTTTTCTAATTCCTACTTGGCCAAGATCTCTTAAGTTACGAATTTAGTATCTAAAAGGGCTGTAAAAGCAAGAGAAAACATAAGAGAGATGTGTGATAGGGGTTAAAATCACCATTCTTTTCCTAGTTATTTGAGGGTGTTTTAAGATACATTTATTGTAATAACTAGGCGTATTCCTTCATATTTAACATTTTACTTGTAAAATGTATTTTTGGCAAATATATTTAGATTTAAGTTAAAATCGAGCAGAAAGTGTATAGAACCAGAATGTACTTGGTGCTAGGCCCAACCAGTGGACCAGGCTCTGGGTCCATTCTGCTCCAGCAGCAGAAATTAAGCAAGCTTCAGGGGTTTTCCAGAACAGACCTGGCGCTAGGTCTGGCAAGTGTACTTGGCACCGGGTCCATTCTGTCTGTCAAGGAGAGACGGCTAAAAAACAGAACAAAAACAGAGGAAGAACAGAGTACACCTGGCGCTAGGTGGGTCGAAGGTACCCGGAGCTAGATATGCTCTGGAGGCGAAAATCCAGTTCGCAAAATTAGGGTTTATCCAATGATTTTGGTATTTTCCTACTCCTACTCTGTCAAGACTTTCTCAACCACAAAATTGGCATCCAAGAGGCCTATAAAAGCACAAGAGAATATAAGGGTTGGAGATATACAACATAGAGAGGTGAATTAAAGGGTAAAAATTCTAATTCTCTTATTGAATGAGGTGTTCACCAAATCAAGGAGGATTTTTCAAGGGAGTCTTCATAGAAGAAAAAAGAGGCTTGTCTATGTGTGTTTTCTTTTCTCTTTGTCTCCTTTTTTTTAGCAATGATGTATTCAATACTTTTATTGTAATTTAATATTATTTTAGGATTCATGATTTTGGGTTAACTTAGTTATTTGATCAATTCTTTGTCATCTTTGGTATTTGATTACTTGATTTTATTATTTATTGATGCGAGTTTTTCTAATTGACTTTGGTACAACAGTGTTAGGAGCTTTGTTAAATTGATTTCGTATTAAATCTCGATGGATTTGAATGATGAAGTTAGGATTTTAGAACTAAGTGATTAAATGTAAAGTTAATTTCTCCTTTACATAGGGTTATTAGATAATTTCGTGTTTTTAAGGAATTAGGATTCATGTATGTTTTGGTTAGGATGGATTGATTGACAAATCTGCTAATTGAATCAAGATATGAATGATGAGCTTAATGCATGCTTTGTTTATGTTGGTTTGATTGACAAATTTGTTACTATAAATCAAAATATAGAATTTCTTGGATTGACAAACGAAGTGGAATTTACCTAAGTAAATTCATGACTTGACAAACGATTGAATTTTTCTGTATGTTCCTTCATGATGCCAAGATGATAATTAATTGAGAGAATTGTTAATTGGTTCATTGTTATGTTTTCTATGATACTTGTCTAAATTGCATAAACTTACACCCTTGACTTGTATATATTTCTTTTTTTCTTTTTATTCTTTTCTCACTTTATTTGGGTCGATTAAACAATGAAAGAAAAGTGATTAGTGTGTACTTGTTCCTTTTAGGATCGATACTCATTAATTCTCTATACTATGCTTGCGATAAGTAAACTTGCTCATATGTGTATTTTGGGATTAATGTTTTAATTAAAACTTGATTAAGGGATGTATTTAAAATTGATGATTTTATATACCCAAAATTTACGTGTCAATGTGAAGGTGGGTCCAAGAGCATAAATTCAAATCACTCATTGAAGGATGAATTCACCCAATCAAAGAAGATTGTTCAAGGGAGTTTTCAATAATGAAGAAACATGGTTGTCTATGAGTGCTTTCTTTTATCTTTGTTTTCTTTTCCTTAAACAATGATGTATTTATTTTATTTATTGTAACTTAACATTATTTTGAGATTCATAATTTTGTATTAATTTAGTTATTTGATCGATTCTTTATCATCTTTAGTATTTGGTTACTTGTTATCATTGGTTGTTGATGTGAGTTCTTTTAATTGACTTAGGACAATGATGTTAGTAGTTTCATTACATTGATTTTGTATTTGTCTAATCTTAATGGACTTGAGTGATGAAATTAAGATTATAGGACTAAGTAATCAAAGATTAGTTGATTTCATCTCGAGCAAAGGGTTATTAGCTAATTTCATGTTTATAAGGAATTGAGCTTAATGCATGTTTTGGTTATGTTAACTTCATTGGCAAATCTGTTAATATTAATCAAAAGATATAGTTCTATAGATTGGGAAACGAAGTAGAATTTATCTAAGTAGATTCATGACTTGAGAAATGATTGAATTTTACTTTATATTCCTTCATGATGCCAAAATGATAATTAGTTGAGAGAATTGCTAATTGGTTCATTTTCATGTTTTCTAGGATAATTGTTTTAATTGCATATTTCTACATCATTGAGTTGTATATATATATATATATATATATATATATATATATATATATATATATATTTATTATTTTCTCACTTTATTTGTGTCGATTAAACAATAAATGAACAGTGATTAGTGTGTAATTATTTTTTTGAGGATCGATACTCGTTAATTTCTTATCCTATACTTGCGATGAGTATACTTACTTGTATGTGTATTTTGAGATTAATGTTTTAATTAAAACTTGACTAAGGGATGGATTTAAATTTAATGATTTTTATACACCTAAAATTCACATATCAAGTTTTTGGCACTGCTACCGGGGAACAATATCATGAAAGCTTGGATTTTGTTGATTTAATCATGTTTATATGTAAATATGTGAATATGTATATATGTTGTTTCGGTGCTATGTCTTGTTATTTTTAATATTATGTGACTTAATTGACTTTCTTACTTAATGTTATACTTGTAAATACCACTAACTTTTGTGCTTAGGTAGTTTGTGAATATATATCTAATGTGTGTGTTTTTCTTTTCTTTATTTTTTCTATTATTTGCTTTTACCTTTTGTTTTTTCTTTTCTTTATTTTTCTATTTTTTGTTTTTATTTTTATTTTCGATTTGATTTTTGTGCGAAGTTGAGATAATCATGGACAACTATTTTTGGGTACAAATTCAAAGGAGTTACAATGATGATAGATTGGCAAGATTACAAACTTGCATTAATTTTTTAGTGAGACGTCATTAGTAACATTAGTGAATTCTTTTGTGGCCAATACAAATTCGTCGACTGAGGGATACAAAGAATCATCCCAATGAATGAGCTCTAATAAGACACAACTAACAAAGTTGGTTGATGAGATCTTCAATAGGAAATTAAAAATCGCAGACAAATAGTGTACCTCTTGATTTATGGAGTCCATTGATACAATTGATGATGTGTTGAGCTCACAATGCCTCAAGGAGTTGGATCTTTCAATGATATATTATAAGATGGCTTTGGAGAATGGTGGTAATTTCTACCCTTCACCCTAATTTCAGAGAGGTAACTTAGTTTTTGTAGACCATGCCTTGAAATTTAAAGATTTCTTGATCATATCTTTGAGAACTCAAATACTAAGTTTAAAGGAGAATTTTAATTGTGAAAATTCTTTTAAAGGGTTAATTGGTAATTTCGGAGTTGATGCATCCATTAGATACCATAGGCATATTGAAAAAGATATTTGCATGTCTAAAGAAATGTTAGAACATGAGGTTATGTGTTTTGCCTTGCTGAGAAAAAAATGTTTTCATGCACATTACCTTTTTCAAAAACATTATTTCTTTCTACATTCATCATATTTGTCTTTTGCTTTGAGCTTTCATCTCTTTTCCAAAGGTTTTATAAGGAAGAATGATAAGTGAAACGAGTTTGTATCTTTATTTTTGATTTGGGTTTGTTTTAGTTGTTGCGTGTTATTTCTCCCAATTAAGAAAAATATTTTCCATCTTAAGTGTAGGGGAGTGAGTCGTGTCTTTATTTACTTTATTAGGATTCTTATTAGTATTTTTCTTTAGTTTGTTTTCTTTTATTTAGATGTGTTTTTATTTTGTTATTATTTTCCTTGTGTTTTTATTTGTGTTTTGTTTTATTGGTAGGAATAAAGTCCTCTCGAACAGACTCTTCTTTCTATTTCCAGTTTTGATATCTATTGACACTTTATTGCACTTTAGAAGTATTGCTTAAACTTTCTAGCCCTTTATTATTTTTGGTCCCTTTGGAGATACTTTCTTGTGTTTATTTTTTGCCATGAGGATATTGTCCAATTTAAGTGTGGGGGAGTGGTTTGGTGATATTTTTTGTCCAAGTTTTTATTAATTATCTTGGTGTTTTCTTGGTATTGTGCTATTTTGGAAAATTTTGGTTTAAAAGATTTTGATTGAAAAACAACTTTGTTGCAAGTTCCTTGAAAGTTTTGAACAGTTGAAGATTTAAAAGTTTGGAACTTTTGGAGCTAATTTGCAATGGAAGTATTTTCTTTTCTCTATTCTTCCACTTTATTGATTTGGTCTTCTTGGCTTTGCTTTCATTGTTATATCTTTGGCTATTGAGGATAATGCCCAATTTATGTGCGTGTGTGTGGGGGGAGGGGGGGAGAATGAGGTTGAAGAAATATTTTTCCATATCATTTTTGTAAAAATTTCAATGATTTTCATTGTTTTAGCAAGGTTGTAATTCTTTTTCTTACTTCGATATGAGTTTTGTCATTCATTTGGTGGATTTTTATTTTATTTTATTTTATTTTTTTGCAATTAGTTTGTTAGATAGGGTATTTTTCAAGACTTGAGAATAATGATTAATCTTGTTTATGCATTGGTGTTTGAATGTTATTTGACTCATCTAGTTTGAATATGGAAAATATGATGAATGTGGAAAAAGTTTATTAGCTAACTCTTGTATTATAAATTTAAATTTTACTTAGCTTTAAGTTATGATGGAGAATGTGAGTTGATAAAAGATATTTGAGAGGAAATATGGTGAAAAATTGTCAAAAATTCTTGTGAGTTGAAAAATTAAAACAAAATGAGTTGGTTGTTTTCTCTTTAAAGAGGAGAAAAAAAAAAGGCGGGGGGGGGGTTTCTTGATTATAGGGGCCAAATACGGATAGTGCAGAGAAATCCACTTTCTTGAGGCTATGAATTCCCAAGAACAAAGGAAAGGAATATTGTTGAAAAAAAAATGATGAATGATGACTAAAAGGGGGCTAATACGGTGTGTGAAGAGAAATTCATGCACTTGATGCTATCAATTTCCTTAGTCATTGAAAAAAAATAGAGAGAAAAAATTTGGCATGCTTTTATTGCATCAGGACTTGAGGTGAGCAATTTTTGGATTTATAATGTTTGAGTTGGTAGATGGCTTATCTTATGTGATTCATGTTATCTATATTTTAACTTGAAGAGTGAAATAATTTTCTTAGACTATGGTATGAACTTGATTAATTTGACTTTCAGAGTTTTGTGATGTCTTGTCTAATGTTTCAAAGTTTGAATTGTTTTCAAATGGTGTGAATGATAAGAGTTGTATCTAAAGTTTGAAGGGAAGTTATAATTCATAATTCTTGGTATGTTGTAAAAAGATTTTGGAATGAGTAAAGACTTGTGTTTTTTTGATAATTTTCTTGGAGTAAACTGTTTTACTTGAGGATAAGCAAAATTTCAAGTGTGGGGGTATGTGATAGGGGTTAAAATCACTATTATTTTCCTAGTTATTTGAAGTTATTTTGTGATACATTTTTTGTAATAACTAGGCATATTCTTTTCTATTTGACATTTTGCTTGTGAAAAGTATTTTTGGCGAATTTGTGTAGATTTGAGTTAAATTCGAGCAAAACGTAGACAATTTCAGAATGCACCTGGCGCAAGGCCTAGCCAAGGGACTAGGCGCCGGGTCCATTCTGGTCAAGCAGAGGAAATTAAGCCAACTTTCAAGAAAAAACGGAACAGACCTGGCGCCAGGTCTAGCTAGTGGACCAGGCACTGGGTCCATTCTGTTCAACAAGCAAAAATAGAGCAAAAATCTAGAGGAAGAATAGATTGTACCTAGCACTAGGTGGGTCGATAGTACCTGACGCTAGTCCCGCTCTGGAAGGCAAAAATATTGTGCACAAATATGGAAATTTTCAAAATATTTTGATAATTTCTAATTTCTACTCGGCCAAGATCTCTCAAGTAATGAATTTTGCATCCAAAAGGGCTATAAAAGCAAGAGAAAACATAAGAGAGAGATGTGGAGGTGGATCCAAGAGCATAAATTCAAATCACTCATTGAAGGTAGAATTCACCCAATCAAGGAGGATTGTTCAAGAGAGTCTTCAACGGTGAAGAAAGAGGTTTGTCTATGAATACTTTCTTTTATCTTTGTTTTCTTTTCCTTAAACAATGATGTATTCAATATTTTTATTATAATTTAATATTATTTTGAGATTCATAATTTTGTGTTAATTTAGTTATTTAACTGATTATTTATCATCTTTGGTATTTAGTTACTTGTTATCATTGGTTGTTGATGCGAGTTCTTCTAATTGACGTGGGACAATGATGTTAGTAGTTTCATTACATTGATTTCATATGTATCGAATATTAATGGACTTTAGTGATGAGGCTAAGATTATAGGACTAAGTAATCAAAGATTAGTTGATTTCACCTCAACTAAAGGGTTATTAGCTAATTTCATGCTTATAAGGAATTGAGCTTAATGCATGTTTTGGTTATGTTAGCTTGATTGACAAATATGTTAATATTAATCAAATAAAGTAATTCCATGGATTGAGAAACAAAGTGAAATTTATCTCAGTAGATTTATGACTTGAGAAACGATTGAATTTTACTTTATATTCCTTCATGATGCCAAGATGATAATTAGTTAAGAGAATTACTAATTGGTTCATTGTCATATTTTTTAGGATAATTGTTTGAATTGCATATTTCTACATCATTGAGTTGTATATATTTATTTATTTTTTATTTATTATTTTCTCACTTTATTTTGGTCGGTTAAATAATGAACGAAAAGTAATTAGTGTATACTTATTTCTTTGAGGATCGATACTCATTAATTTCCTATACTATGCTTGCAATGAGTATACTTGCTCGTATGTGTATTTTGGGATTAATGTTTTAATTAAAACTTGACTAAGGGATGGATTTAAATTTGATGATTTTTATACACCTAAAATTTACGCATCACTTCTCCACAATTATCTTTCTATTTTCTCACTTTTCAAACTACTCATTATTTTATCACTGACAAATCTAGTAGTAGGGTTAGAAGGATGTTAGTGGGATGATAATACCCCACCTTTCTTTCTCTTGGAAGGGAGTTTGGTAGCAATATGCATTGGAGCCATAGGAAATAAGGTAGGATAGGAAAAGAAAAGAAAGAAAAAAAAGAAGGCTAAATAAGTTAAGGGAATGAAAAGGAATTCACTCAATGCCACATATGCACAACTTCAACTCAATTTCCCTTCAAACTAACCAGTTACACAATTCAAATCAAACTTCTTTACTCAAATGCATAACACCATTCCTTTCATCAATCCTCTTAGAGTTTTCATAAATTAACAAGGATTTACCAATCAAATCCAACTCCTATTCACAAATTTCCCAACTCCAAATCTACTATAATCTAATAAATCATAATTCAACCAAAGCAGTTAAACAACAACCAAATATCACAAATTTCTAAATAGCCAAAAACTTAAGATAGCTCTACAAAAGTAAGCTAAGGAAAAAACATCCCAAATTCACCAAGCACTTAATACAATCACTTCAATCAATTTATCCAACCTACCTCAACATAATCCTATCAAGCAACTATAGCTCAATAAAATTCCAACTCAAGCAAATAGCATAAAGAGAAGACAAGCCAGTTCACAAAATTTAGAAGAAATAAAACACTCCCAAGTGACTAATAACACCAACAAGCTCAATAATTCTTAATTAAGCTCTACTATCTACTATTGAAAATAGAACCAAGATTTCCAGAGGTTTAGAGTTCACCGAAAGTAGCCCAATAGTTTACCAATTTTTTTTTTCAGCTGGTTGCCAGCGTCTGTGATTCCAATATGCAAATGAAGCTTAATTAGCTCTAATTTCCTTCAATGAACTACTGTAGAGTTGATTACTTAAGGTTTATATCACGAAAAATCACCCAAAAAAAAAGGTGAAAAGCAGTAATCGAATGGGATTTAAAACAGTAGATTGAAGAAGAGGAAAATAGTGCTGAAGTTTTGAATCGGTAGAGAGGGTGGAATTTCATAGGGAAGATGAATGTATGCAGTGATTTGAACACTAAGTTAAGCAAAAGATTGCACAGTAATGAGGAAAAGAGAGGAAATAGTGCTTGTCGTTGAAGAGTTTTAAAGGTTTTGGGGAAAATGACAACAAAAAAAAAATTGTTTTATTTTTCTAAGATTTGAATATGCATAGTGCCATGGCACATAACCTACACGTTACCATCACGTTGCAGAACTTTGAAACCTAAAACCTAAATGAAATCATTAAATTTATGAAAAGGAGCACAACAGGGTGAAGCTTGAGCTCCATAGGTCCATATAAAATATCTAAGCACTATATTTTTAATGGAAATGACAACATTTTAGTTTATATAGATGCACGGTGAAATCATGCATGACTTGCACAACCTTGTGTGATCCCAAAACTTTTAAATTTTTTTTGCAGTATTAAAGGCCATGATGCCAAGGACCATAGTAGCCTCCATGCTATGCACTTCTAGAAAATGCAAAATTCACAATTTCATTCCTTTCTTTCTCTTCATTTTCTTTTTTATATATGTTTAAGTAAAGCAAGTAAAGAAAATAAAGCTAATATACATACATACATACATATATATATATATATATAATCACAAAACTCAAGGAAAAATAACATGACAAATGGAATCCTATAAAATATAACAAACTAAACAAGACAAATATCCAACTAATACTCAGCAACAATAAATGTAACTAAGAACAGAACAAAACTAATATAACTACAACTACACATTTATTCAAAGTGTTAAGCATAGTATACAAGGCGATCAAGGCTTTCTACATTCATCAAGTGGATTTCCTTCAACGTTCCCGACCATTGGTCCTAATGGTCTTTCTGAAAGCATCTTTACCAATTACCCAATTTGACTTTCAAGGTTATAGATGGATGCCTCTTGATTTCTCATTGATGCCTCCATACTTTGGAAATGTGAATTGGTAGAAGTAACCAATTTAGTGACAAGATCTTCCAAAGATGGTTTCAACAGTACTTGAGGAAGTAGAGGTGATTGTGCATGATATAGCATGGGTGCTTGTGATCTTAGGGCAAGATTAGCTTGTCCACCTTATGCTTTCACTTGATTATGTCCTTGACACCTATGAAAATTTTGGGTGGTTCTAACAACTTCAGTTGTAAGTTTTGCCGAATAGTACATTGTCTTGCCTTGCATTACCCAAATAGTCTACTTGCTCAAGCTGTTCGTTTCCAACTTCTATTCCTTGACATTTATGATTTAGATGCCCTCTTCCATAGAAATCATAACTCATTACTTGCTTGTGAGGACTTACATTCATCTTTTTCAATTTTCTTGTAAGTGCTTTGATGCATATGGATTTGTGTATAAAAATCATATAAAAACTAAGCACAATCCCAATCAAGTTTACATTAAAATGTTAACCCTAAATTAAGCATATGAGCAAGTGTACTCATCATTAACATAGCATAGGGTTCAAACGAGTGTCGATCCTTAAGGAACAAATATACATTAATCCATTTTCTTTCATTATTTAACCGACTCAATAAAGTGAAAAAAAATAAAACAAAATAAAATAAAAATAAAAATATATACATGTCAAGGATGGAGAATTATGTAACTCAAGCCATTGTTTAGACAAACATGATCTTAAAGTACCCAATCTTTATCATAATTAATTATTCTTTTGGCATCATGAATGATTAAAGTAGATTCACTTCGATGGTCAATCCATGAATCACTATCCTCTAGATAAATTAGCATCACTTGGTCTGTCTCAACCAATTTACCCAAAAGACGCATTAAACACAATTATTAATTAAATTTCCTTGGTCTTGGCAAATTTAAAACATGAAATTAATCAATGAACCCTTGGTCTCGAAAGACATCAATTAACCTTCAATTACCAGTTTTAAGCAATCAACCCCATTGGTCCAGTAAGTCAATAGCCAATAGAATATGAAATTAATAAATTGAAGCTACCATCAACCCCCTTGGTCCAGTAAGTTAATGGAGAGAACCAACCAACTAATCTCGTAATGAGCATAAGTAATTGAATACCCAGAATAATAACCAATTAATCAAAAGATTAAACAACTCTAAAAATCATGAATATCTGAAACAACGTTGAATTAAAATAAAACAATTAACATATCATTGTTCAAGAAAAAGAAAATAAAGTAAAAGAAAGCACTCATAGATAAGTCTCATTCTTCTTCCTTTGAAAATCTTCTTGCATAACACTCCTTGAATTGAAGAATTCCTCATTTGATTGAGTGATTTTCTGTGATGATCAAGAATTCTCTCCTTTTCCCTTGTGTTTTCTATCTATTTATAGGCTTGGGAAGTGCCTAAATTCGTTGGTGTAATGTTTTTGGCCGAGTAGAAGTTGAAAGATACTAAAACTCCACAAATTATTAAAAATTGCATGGAAAAATCAAAATCTCGCCTTTTCCTCAGAGCACAGCCGGCGCCGGTTGTGTTCTGGTTCTCTACTCGTTCGTCGATTTTTTTCCAAATTCCACACAATGTATTCTAGAATACAGCCGGTGCTGCCTTGGCTACTGGAGCTGGCGCCGATTCCACTATGTTCCGCTTTGTTTTGACAATTTTTTGTTGCCTCAAAGTGCGCGTCATCAGTGCATAGCCGGTGCCGCCTCTCCTTTGTTTTGCGACGTTTTTGCTTCGTTTTACCCTTAAAATTTGAAATAATGAACAAAATACCTTTCCAAGGGTAAAATCTCACATATGAAGGAATATGACTAGTTATTGAACAAAACGTATCATAAAAGAGCCTAAAATAACTAGAAAAAATATGACTAATTTAGCTCGTATCAATTCCCCCACACTTACCTTTTTGTTTGTCCTCAAGCAAAGTATCAAAGAAAAATAGGAAAACACAAGGTTTAATTAATCACTCAATCAATTTCAAAACAATATCTTCAACGCTTTCTTCATTCAAGAACATAAAACACATGATACTATATTTTTCACAACAAATGCAAGACTTATGTAATGAATAATGACTTAGTAGAACCATCTCAATACTTAACAATATTCTCAAACCATTGGAAAGAATTTAGCTCAAAAAGAATATGCATTTTATAAGCTTACTTTTCATACACTCTCTCCACTAATCTGAGATATATCATGATTCTATTTAGGTCAAGTAGGACTTTCCAGCTTCTAATATAAGGCTAAATCCTTGTAATGTAGCTTATCAAACGAAGGATATAGGCGAATCAAATATCAAAGAATTGAGAGTTCACAAGAAAAGGATAAACAAATGAATCAATAATTTCCAAACTCTTCTTGCTCTCATATTCCAAAAATCAATCAAACCATAACTTTATTTAGAAATTACAACTTCACTCAAGCAAATCCTGCATTTTCACTTTTTCAATTTTCTTCTTCTCATCCTTTTACTTTCTTCATCAACTCTTCCCTATTTTTCACAAGATCACTCATATTTTTTAGCAATGGTATCAAAGATTTAATATGAACTCAACTTTTACAGCTCAATCACCATTCCTCTTGCGATCTTTCTTTTCTTTCTCTCTCAATTTCCTTTTTCCTTTACTTCTTTTTTGTTTTTACTGCTGCTGTTCTTTTCTCTCTCACTTTTTTTCCCCATTCTTTCTATCAACTTTTGGTCTTCTCTTCTTGTTTTCAATTCCTCTTTGTCTTTCTTTTCTTTCCTTAATTTCTTTTCACTTTCCTGCTCAACTCAACTCTTGATACATGACTGTAAGTAACGAGTCATGATCTTTCTCCAAGTATTTTTCCTCAACATTCTCCTACATATACTTTCATCCATTAAGAGCATAAAGATTTGGAAAATTATTCAAAATCTTAGAAACAAGCAATGGACAAAGTATGATAACGGGTTTTAAAGAAAGAAATCAATAATTTAGACTCAAAATAGGCACTAGGGATAATATAACAATAGGTAGGCTTGAAAAGCTCAAACTATCCAAAGAAGACCTATTACAATCATCTCTAAGTTAAATCATGAATGTCTTTCCTATTTCGCCTCGAGAGGTATTCAAGTAAGTTCTAGAATGCTCCATGAATTTTAGTAGAAAAACAGGTTTAAGAACAATGCAAAGTATTTGATCAAGAACTATTTTATCCAAGTGCATGCAAAAAGTCATACATAAGCCATAAATGATCTAGAACATATGTTCTATAATCCATCATAAAGACATGCATTAAATATACAGCTTGAAATCTCAAAGAAAATCAGAAAAAATTTTGAAAATTCGCTTCCAATGTTTGCTCCCAAGAAGGCTAAGGTATATGTATGGAAGAAGTCTAAATCAAATCACTCCCCCACACTTAAACTGGACATTGTCCTCAATGGCCAAATAAATATAACAAAGACTAAACCATACCATGGGACCAAAGATATAAAAAGGAGAAGAGATAAGAAAAATAAACTTCCATTTATTGTGCATTGTGTTGTACAAGAGCTGAATGCTTGAAGAACGAAGCATTGGCAAAGTACCTAAAAAGAAAAATATAAAAGAGCACACCAAAGCATAAAAACTAGAAAATAAAATAAAACAAAAATAAAAGAAAGAAAATAGTACAAAAAGAAAGAAATAAAAAACGACGAAAAAGAAAAAACATTAAAAGAGAAAGGAAAAACAAGAATGATCGAAAAAATGTAGACAATCATCATCAGTCCTCCTCATCATCATCAGCTTGTGTGGAGATTCCTGCACCACCTTGGTGCCCAGAAGAATGTTGCCTCAATGCGGCCAATTGTTGTTCCATAGTAGCTTGCCGTCTCTCCATGTCATCCATAGTACCCTGCAAGCGTAGGATGTAATACCCCATCTTTTTACTTCCAATTTGCTACTACCTGTAATGGGATGAGAATTTATATCAATGACCAAAACAAAAATTGATCGGTATAATGAGATGAATACTTTGGTAAAATAAAGTTTTGGCAGGACCTAGATGTAATTATTTAAAATAATAATCTATTGATAATTAATTGTTAGAAAATAATTGGTAACTAAAATTAGTTGTAAGTAAATTTTAATAGGTTTTGATAAATAAATTTTAATAGTATTTATGAATATAAGACTTACAAAATTAATATTTCACTTAGTATGATTACTTATATAAAAGGCTTTATTTGATATTATTATTTTATATAATATCTATATATTTTATTTCTTTAATAAAGGCTATAATTTATTTGACTAAAATATCACTATTTTATATAAAAGACCAAATCCACATTTTCCTAGGGTTTTCGAAATTTACTAGAAGAAGTCATAGTATTAATCATTTTATTGATGAAATAAAATTAGCTTAGGGACAATAAGGTCATGATTATATTTCCACTTGCTAACCACAATCATGAACATATACTCCACTCCAATTCATCAAATCATCCAAATCATGAATAAAGGTATAAATCTAAATTTACCAAGACATGATCCAAACTCTACTAACATAAACATAATCATGGCTTTAACAATCATACATGAACATAAACCCTATTCACCAAAGGTGACATAATCTCTAACATGCTTGATCACATATACTACTCACGACATGGAGAGCATGCAACAAAACCCTAAAACATCATATAACCTGACCAAGACCAATCATCATCATGCATCAATCCCATCTCCATCATATGCACACATTTATTCATGCTTCAATCTCAAATCATCACAACAACACATGCTCAAACCCTAATCATAATCCATCTCCTTCCAATATCACCCTAGAGACATGAATCTAGAATTTAAAAAGAGGGTTGAAGAGGCTTACTTGATTGATGAGTACCTTGGAGTAGTTTTGAATGAATCCTAACTCTTAGGGACTTGATCTGACCAAGAGAGATAAAGGAAACATGGCCATGGTTGAAGTCACCATTCGGCCAAGAGAGAGAGAGAGCATTCGTCCAAGAGAGAGAGAGAGAGAGAGAGAGAGAGAGAGAGAGAGAGAGAGAGAGAGAAGAGAGTCCATTAGTATGTTTATATATACATATATTCATTAGAAGTTGAAGATGAGAGAATGTGGGGTGATTGATCATGCTTACCCTGAAGGTGTTCTTGAGCCTTCACAAAAATACTGGTTTTTCAATCCAAAAGAGAGAGTTGGATTTCGGTATTTTGTGTTAAAAATTGCAGAAGTGGCTTCAAGGGGTTGAGTAGGTATGATCTTGAGCCTTCACAAAAGTAAAGTTATTATATAAAGCATGGAGATCATTTTGGTATACATGTTATGAAAGGTTATGTATGAAGTATGGAAACTAGCAAGGTGAAGTTGTGTGAAAATATGTTATGATTGAGGTGGCCGGTTTCTTGTTGTACTATGGTGAAATATTCTGTTTTATGTATGACTGAAAATCAGTAGACTTAAGGGTGATAAAAGGGAGATTGGATTGAATAAATTCATATAATAAACAAGGAATGAAGATATAATGTGTTTTGCTGGACGATGGGTTTAATTCCAGAAAGTTATGGAAGGCTTTATGTCCAGTAAATCTATAACGTTTTCAGATTTGAACAAATAAGGTATATATCCTTGTATCTAAGGATCATAGAGCCAATTCAGAGCAAGTTTGAGGTTAATCGGATTTATGCATCAAAAGTTATGGTGAAAATAGTAAAAGGTGCCAAATCAGTAATGGGATTTTATTACTGGATCTCTGTGTTCAAAACTGATCAAAATGGACAATAAAATTGGTACTCCATGAATTGGAACTTGTAAAGGAATGTCTTAAGGGTATTTTACAATTGGTTTGACATCATTTGGATTTGTGAATTAAAAGTTATGGGCAAAACAAGTTATGGTGTCAAACTGGAAAATTGCAGAATGTTAAGGAAAGCATGAATAGTGAAACTAAGGCAAAACCACTGAGGCTGTTTTTGCCCAGTATCATAGTACTGAAACCAGAAACCTAAAAAATTTCTGTACAAAATTAAATTTAAGATTCTTACGGTCATTTTGGTATATCATGGAGCAAAATCGGAGTTGTAAATTGAAAGTTATGTGCAAAACAAAATGGTGTGCCAAACCAGTGAAATTCCAAAAAAGTAATCCGAAAATGAATGGACTTAAGGATGATTAATTATGTGATTTTAGATAAAATAATTAGGGAAACATGAAGTGAATCCCTTGATTATAAAGGGAGGAAGGATGCGGAAAAAAGAAAACGAAAGAATTGATCAAACGATGGAAAAACGACGCAAACGAAAGTTAAATATTTTCCTTGGCCAACGACTAACCATCGGCCTCCTCAACTAACCGTCTGTCCCATCGGCTAAACGACGGTTATTTTTCGGCCAAACACGAATTGACCCGAAAACGATGTTTGGTGTAGGTTTGTGACAAGCGGCCAACGAAATGTCGAAAACGATAGGATCGGAAGTTAAACGACCGTGAATGGAAAGCATTGCTTAGGACACGAGGTGAGTCCCTTAGATTTCTAAAACTCTTTCTAAAGTTAGTGTGCTTTGTTTTTCCATGAAATTCTATATTATATACCGTTTGGGACATTTTATGAAAATATGTTTGGAAACATTGAATTTAATCCTCTTTTGGAATTAAAATTCTTGATTTCTTTAAATGAGTTCCTTTTTGGAATCGGGTATTTGGAAAATGTTCCAAATGTCCTTATTGGAATATTTTATGAAAACCTTTAGAACTCGAGTATTCGGTAAATGACCGAAATATCCTTATTGGAACTCTTGTGAATATTTTTCAAATTCGGTAAGGGTAAAATGACCCGAATACTCTTGGAAAGTCTTTTGGAATCGGGTATCGATAAAATGACCTGAATACCCTTGGAAATGACTTTTGTGATCGAGTACAGGAAAAATGACCCGATTACTCTTGGAAACACGTTTTGATATGTGATTAGAACCCTTTATCTGGTTTTAACATGATTTTGGAAAATGTTGTTTTACCCCAAATATATTTTGATTTGAAAATTCTATGGGAACAGATAACCCTCTGGCCTGATCAATCAGATGGGGTTAGTATTGTTGACGTTGAGTACTCAACAAGGACTTTAATATTTGTACTAGCCCATGTTAGAGATAGACGACCCTAAGTAACCTGATCAATTTTGGGGATTGTCTTACTCCAAATAGGGCGACATGACATTAAGATGAGTCGTCCTGGCTAGCCGTTTTCAGCCTGGCAATTGCCTATTGATTATGATGGTGGATTTTTCACATGATACCGGGCAGGTACACTCGGTGTGTTCAATTCCTTACCACCTCAATGGTGATTGACGTCAGGATTGGGACCCCTGGCTTATAGTGGCAAGTAAAAGATCCCTAAGTGCAAGGTGGGGTATATTTTTTTGCTCACTATTCCGGCTGACACGGGTGACATGTTGTAAGGCGCAGTCCTTGGCACAAGAAACCTACTAAACATCCTCACGCCTAAGATCACTCCAAACTTCTCCAATCTCCTCCAAAAACTCCAGATCATACCTACTCAACCCCTTGAAGCCACTTCTGTAATTTTTAACACCAAATACCAAAATCCAACTCTCTCTTTTGGATTGAAAAACCAGTATTTTTGTGAAGGCTTAAGAACACTTTCAAGGTAAGCATGATCAATCACCCCACCTTCTCTCATCTTCAACTTCTAATGAATATATGTATATATAAACATACTAATGGACTCTCTTTTCTCTCTCTCTCTCTCTTGGCCGAATGGTGACTTCAACCATGGCCATGTTTCCTTCATCTCTCTTGGTCAAATCAAGTCCCTAAGAGTTAGGATTCATTCAAAACTACTCCAAGGTACTCATCAATCAAGTAAGCCTCTTCAACCCTCTTTTTAAATTCTAGATTCATGTCTCTAGGGTGATATTGGAAGGAGATGGATTATGATTAGGGTTTGAGCATGTGTTGTTGTGATGATTTGAGATTGAAGCATGAATAAATGTGTGCATATGATGGAGATGGGATTGATGCATGATGATGATTGGTCTTGGTTAGGTTATATGATGTTTTAGGGTTTTGTTGCCTACTCTCCATGTCGTGAGTAGTATATGTGATCAAGCATGTTAGAGATTATGTCACCTTTGGTGAATAGGGTTTATGTTCATGTATGATTGTTAAAGCCATGATTATGTTTATGTTAGTAGAGTTTGGATCATGTCTTGGTAAATTTAGATTTATACCTTTATTCATGATTTGGATGACTTGATTAATTGGAGTGGAGTATATGTTCATGATTGTGGTTAGCAAGTGGAAATATAATCATGACCTTGTTGTCCCTAAGCTAATTTTATTTCATCAATAAAATGATTAATACTATGACTTCTTCTAGTAAATTTCGAAAACCCTAGGAAAATGTGGATTTGGTCTTTTATATAAAATAGTGATATTTTAGTCAAATAAATTATAGCCTTTATTAAAGAAATAAAATATATAGATATTATATAAAATAATAATATCAAATAAAGCCTTTTGTATAAGTAATCATACTAAGTGAAATATTAATTTTGTAAGTCTTATATTCATAAATACTATTAAAATTTATTTATCAAAACCTATTAAAATTTACTTACAACTAATTTTAGTTACCAATTATTTTCTAACAATTAATTATCAATAGATTATTATTTTAAATAATTACATCTAGGTCTTGGGACCCTTCATCAAATAAACCCTAACTTATTTTTAGTAAGACTTAAACTTTCAACTTATAGTACATATTTTCCAAACCTTAGTTATTTTAATATCAAGCTAGATTTATTTTATAAACCCTTTTATTTGTTATCTAGCCTTAAAGCTTGGGACACTAGGGATATAATGGTAGTAAGTTGAGCTAGTTTTATTTGTAAAAGCGAATATTTAGCTTGAGTTTGATTATGGCTCATGTTTAACCCAGGTAGGGTTAGGTCAGCTGTTGGAGACTTTTACTTTGAGCAAGGATCAGGTAAGCTCCTGCATAAAAATCGTTTGATACAAAATGATTATTATGGCAAGCCAAATGTAGAGTGCATGGACACTCACTTCTGTAAAGGCAATTGAGGATTGTCCTCTTTCCCATTTCAGTCAAACAAATTATTTGAAAAATCAATGAACAGATTTACTTAAACCCTAAAACTCTTTCTAAAACTGATTTTGACAAAGACTTTGAAAATCCTTAGTTGCCATTGTTAGGGATATGCCCTAGAGTCAATTTGTACTTATACTATTGTCGTTATGTTTTATATAATAATATGAGGTTTTCCTTTCCATGAATAGTGCATTTTGTTTGTGGTCATCAAGTACGTGACTTGATAGTAAAACCCAACAATGAATACAATGACTATTCTAAAACTGTCCCTGATCGATTATTATTATTATTGGAACGATAATAAATTAAGATTAGTATGTTTGTGACTTGATGGTTATGTTTTACTAGTCATGGATATTTGTGATATCGAGTCAAAACATAAATAAATATTAGAAAATATTGTATTGGACCTGACCTACTGTGAGAGTACTTTATGGAATATGTCATAAGTACTTTCTAGTCATAATAATATTAAAAGTTCTTCGACCTAAATTCATTATAGTTTCCTACTTGATAAATTCTATATTTTGACGTTGTCTAAAGTTATCTTTAATCAGATAATAAATTAGACTATTGTTTGATATAGAATAAATCAATGAGAGGAATATGATTGATAGTGAAGGAATTTGTCCCTCTCAATTATGGGAGAGATATTCATGGGCCTCTTAATAAGTTAGACTGTTAAAATACATGGTCGTGCTCAAATATATCAATCTAAGATATTAATATTATTTGTTTGAACAGTCTACTATGAAATCAAGAAATAATTCATTAAGCTTAATAAGGATGACATGCTCCGTGTCTTATGCTTAATCTGGATATCGTGTGACAAAAAGACTAAATATAAAATTATGGTTTAGTTCAAAGAGATTACCGATCTTCATTTAACTTGGATAGTTATAATGTTTTGTTAAAAACCGCTTATAACTTGTGCGCCATTTAAATATGATTTGGGCACACTGCCAGTGTTAAATGAACCTATAGAGTCACACAATAAGCGAACTTGTTAGGTTATTTTTCTGGTAACCAGATTCGATGAATTTGGAAATATGTCTAAGTTAATCGAACTTAGAGAATTTACCAGATATAATGAATTTGGAAATATGTCCACATTCGATGTATCTGGATACTGTCCAGATTATAAAAATCTGACTCGATAAATTAATTAGTTAAATTACCGAGATAATAGAAGAATCTTATCATATCAATTTTAATTTAATTTGAATTTAAATTAAAATATAATAAGATATTATTAGGGTTGGACTTTAAAAGGTTCGGAGGGGTTTTTAAGAAAACCCTAGCCGTCTTCTCTAGAGAGCGATTCTGTTAAGAATATTCGAGCCTTCATCTACCAGAAAATAAGCCTCTCAAACTCTAGGCGCCTGCACTCCCCGGGTGACGAGTGAGTTCGCAGTGTGTATCCGATAGAGGACGTTCGCATATTGTAGCATCTGGTAATCGTTCGGGTTGCACGTATAGCAGCACAATCGGAATCGAAGGATATCGATTACACCTAACAGAGGTAATTTTGCAAACCTATGATCTTCTTAATCGTTTACTTGGATCCTCGGAAGGGGTTCGTGGATGTTTTTCACGTTTAGGAGTCCACGAATCCTAACAGCCATTTTCAAGTGGAGCTATATTTTGTTCATTTTACCCAAGTGTGATCAATTACTTTGAGTACTCAATAAGAGTGGATTGTTAGGACTAGTCTTTGAAGAGTTAGGGTAAGTCTCTCAGTAGGTATCCACCTCTGAGGGGTGAATCCTCCCCAGATAAGATGTCAGCCCTGTAGGTCGTGTCTGTCCGAGCTAGCAGTTTTTAGTCAAATGGACTATGTGTTGCCGAAATGGACAACCGGTTTTGTTTGGGTATAGAAAAGGAGGAGTATCTTGCCCAGTAGGCCAATCACCTACCTTTTGTCAGTCTGCACAAAGTGTGGCATTCTGACCGTTATATGGTTATGCGGCCTAACATGTGGTAACCCATGACCACCTTTTTGAGTGGTTGATTTTATTGTACATGTATGGTTGGAAAAGCCAAAACACCACTCTTGATTTTGACTGTTGTTTATTACTTGCTAGTATTTCTCTTATGAAGATTTTATATTTTGCATCCACGAACTGTTTTCACTAGACACTGAAAATACATACGGACTTACTGAGATTTTTATCTTATCACCCTTTTTACCATGATTTCAGGTCGATTCTGCTGTGCGGATGAGTAGCTAGTGTTGTCCGCCTTGGAAGAGATTTTATTATTTATTTTTATGTGATGCTTTGGGAGCTGAGAGTCAATGATTTTATTTCTGGATTTGTTTTTGAATTCTTGGATTGTATAAGTTTTAAGTATTGTTTTATTTCATTATTTTGAATGTGTGACCTAGTTATAAAGACCCCTTATCCTTTGGACGGGGTGACATCCCCGGCCCTATCGGGCCTAGGTAGTGGCGTGTTACAATGCACAATTCAAGCTAGTATACACAATCCCAATTTTCGGGCCAAAATTGTCCCTAAGATTAGAAAAAATCATCTACACCATTTTAACCGTGGGAATTGAATAAAAATCATACATTTGTGCTCGTGTAAATATGGGCAAGTAAAAGATGTAAGTTTTTGCAAAAATCTAAACTATTTGCTTGTGGATTGAATATGAGGTTGTTGTGAAAAATGAAAGATTCTGAGATTTTTTATCCGGAGGATCAACAAAAGAGAAGCAGATAAATGTTATGGAAGTGTTTAGGAGATGAAAAATCAAATTTTGGGAAGTGGGGGATGTGAAGCCAGCGCAGGTTAGAGAGAATTTGAGAGGGAGATTGGAGATTTTGAAGAAAAAGTGGCCAAAATGGCCTATAAGAGCGCCTCACCTAACATGAACCGGCGCCAATCCTAGCCATAGCTGTTGCTGGTTTTATTCTGTCCGGTTCTCCAAATTTTTTTTTCAAAAAAAAAAAAATTGAGAAACACATAATAATGATGAACAATGCACTGCAATTCATGAAAAATAATCAATCAAAACGACAGAAGTAAAAATTATTTCAATCATAACACTGAAAGTAAAGTAAACAAAAAATGGCTTCAATGCTTTCCACGGCTTTGATCCCATGGATTTTCCTTCGTGTTTCCTCGCAATGTCCCAGCTTGACGATCTCCCAATAGTTTAGCTAGTTGACCAATTTGGTTTTCCAAGTTGCGCATGGAGGGCTCTAGGTTTCTTGTTGTCACATCGACCCCTTGGAACTTAGTCTCCGTGGTATTTACCAATTGGTCAATCAACTCTTCCAATGGTGGCTTTGAAGGTGCTGCAGTATTGGTCATGAGGTTTTGGTTCCTTTGATTACCTCCAAAATTGAAAGAACCCTGCCTAGGTTGATTTCCATTGCTCCAAGAGAAATTAGAGTGATTTCTCCAACCAGGATTATAGGTAGAGCTGTAATGGTTGTTACCTGGCCGGACATTACCTACAAAAGCCACTTGTTTCGAAGTTTCTTGGAGTGACCCTATATTTTGGCATTCATGATTGAGGTGTCCTTCTCCATAGAAATCACACCTTACGTTTAAAACCTGGCCTTGAGGTATTACCATATGTTCTATCTTTTGGGTTAAGGCGTCCACCTTAGCTTCCAATGCGGCCACAACATCCACTTTATGTACTCCTTGCACATGAGCTCTAGACCTTGTACTTCCCCAAGAATAGTTATTAAATTTTCAATAAGCTCAAATACCTGTAGTTATTAGAAGCTAAATTTTCAATAAGCTTAAATACCTGTTTCGGGGTCTTATGATTGATGGAACCCCCTACAGAAGAGTCCACCACTTAACGTGTCGCAAACGTGAAGCCATTCAAAAAGATAATCATCTACATTCTTAGCTCAAATCCGTGGTATGGGCATTTTCTTAGAATCTCTTTAAATCTCTCCCAACTTTTATATAAGGGCTCAGAATCTAATTGTTAGAAGGCAAATATCTCAATCCTAAGTTTGGTTGTTCTAGCTGGAGGAAAATATTTGGCCAGAAATTTTTCAGCCAGGGCATTCCAAGTAGTGATGGAACTAATAGGTAAAGACTTTAACCAAGATTTTGCTCTATCCCTCAAAGAAAAAGGAAAACGTCTTAACTTTATGGCATCCTCCGAAACACCATTCATCTTAAAAGTATCACAAATCTCAAGGAAACTAGCTAAATGAGCATTAGGATCTTCTTCAAGTAGCCCATCGAATTGAACCATGTTTTGAACTATTTGGATAATGTTGGGCTTTATTTCAAAATTAGTCGCGTCCACCCTAGGCCTAGTAATACTCGAGCCTGTGCCCGAGATTATAGGTTTCATAAAGTCATCCATAACCCTCCTATTTCCAGCATTGTTATTTTGAGCACCATCCATTTCGATGATTAAGTTCCTTTGGATTGTCCGGCGGATCTTTGATAATGTCTTTTCGATTTCGGGGTCAAAATTGATTATCTCGCCTTCAGATTTTTGGGTTATGTACCAAAGATAACACCTAGCAAAACAAGAAGCAAGTTAGATACAGAATTAATGATTAAAACAAAATTAAAAGAATACAAAGTTAGTTAGTAGAACATAGTCAAAGTTAGTAGGTTAGGTTACAAGGGTATACACACATACACAAGATACAAAAGATAACACCTTTTTGCAGAAAGAACAAGTATACATATGTACATATTTGTATATTTACATGGTTAAATCAACAAAATCCAAACTTTCATGATATTATTCCCCGGCAACGGCGCCAAAAACTTGATGCATATGGATTTGAGTATAAAAATCATATAAAAATGAAGCACATTCCCAATCAAGTTTACATTAAAACCTTAACCCCAAATTACACATATGAGCAAGTGTACTCATCATTAATAGAGCATAAGGTTCAAACGAGTGTCGATCCTCAAGGAACAAGTATACATTAATCCCTTTTCTTTCATTGTTTAACTGACTCAATAAAGTGAAAAAAAATAAAAGAAAATAAAAAAAATATATGCATGTCAAGGATGGAGAATTATGTAACTCAAGCCATTGTTTAGACAAACATGATCTTAAAGTATCCAATCTTTATCATAATTAATTATTATCTTGGCATAAAAAAAGATTAAAGTAGATTCACTTCGATGGTCAATCCATAAATCACTATCCTCTAGATAAATTAGTATACTTGGTCTGTCTCAACCAATTTACCCAAAAGACACATTAAACACAATCCTTAATTAAATTCCCTTGGTCTCGGCAAATTTAAAATATGAAATTAATCAATGAACCCTTGGTCTCGAAAGACATCAATTAACCTTCAATTACCAGTTCTAAGCAATCAACCCGCTTGGTCCAGTAAGTCAATAGCCAACAGAATATGATATTAATAAATTAAAGCTACCATCAACCCCCTTGGTCCAGTAAGTTAATGGAGAAAACCAACCAACTAATCTCGTAATGAGCACAAGTAATTGAATACCCAGAATAATAACCAATTAATCAAAAGATCAAACAATTCTAAAAATCATAAATATCTGAAACAACGTTGAATTATAATAAAATAATTAACATATCATTTTTCAAGAAAAAGAAAACAAAGTAAAAGGAAGCACTCATAGACAAGTCTCATTCTTCTTCTTTTAAAAACCTTCTTGTACAACCCTCCTTGAATTGAAGAATTCCTCCTTTGATTGAGTGATTTTCTATGATGATCAATGAATTCTCCCATTTTTTCTTGTGTTTTCTATCTATTTATAGGCTTGAGAAGTGCCTAAACTCATTGGTGTAATATTCTTGGCCGAATAGAAGTTGGAAGATACTAAAACTCCACAGATTACCAAAAATCGCGTAGAAAAATCACAATCCCACCTTTTCCTCAAAGCACAGCCGGTGCCGCCTTGGCTCTTGGAGCTGGCGCCGGTTGTGTTCTGGTTCTCTACTTGTTCGCCAATTTTTTTCCGAATTCTGCACAATGTATTCTAGAATGTAGCCGGCGCTGCCTAAAAACCATCTTGCACAACCCTTCTTGAATTAAAGAATTCCTCCTTTGATTAAGTGATTTTCTATGATGATCAATGAATTCTCCCATTTTCTCTTGTGTTTTCTATCTATTTATAGGCTTGAGAAGTTCCTAAACTCGTTGGTGTAATATTCTTGGCCGAATAGAAGTTGGAAGATACTAAAACTCCACAGATTACCAAAAATTACGTAGAAAAATCACAATCCCGCCTTTTCCTCAGAGCACAGCCGGCGACGCCTTGGCTCTTGGAGTTGGCGCCAGTTATGTTCTGGTTCTCTACTCGTTCATCGATTTTTTTTCGAATTCCACACAATGTATTCCAGAATGCAGCCGGCGCCGGTTCCACTCTGTTCCTCTTTGTTTTGACAATTTTTGTCGTCTCGAAGTTCGTGTCATCAGTGCATGGCAGGTGCCGGTTCCTCTGCCCTATCCGGCGCCGCCTGTCCTCTGTTTTACGACGTTTTTACTTCATTTTATCCTTAAAATCTGAAATAATGAACAAAATACCTTTCCAAGGGTAAAATCTCAAATATGAAGGAATATGACTAGTTATTGAACAAAACGTATCACGAAAGAGCCTCAAATAACTAAAAAAAATATGATTAATTTAGCCCCTATCATGCTTCCAACTTAGCCTCCAACAATGCTAATGTGTCTACATTATGCATTTCTTGAACTTTAACTTTTGATCTTTGCATTCCCCAAGAGTGATTATTCAATGATATATTTTCCATTAAATCAAATAGTTCTTCTAAGGCTTTTGAAGAAGTAGTTCCTTTTGATGAAGTATTAACCATTTGCTTAGCAGAAAAGTTAAATCTATTATAGAAAGTAAGCATTTGCAAACCAATGTCAAATCCGTGTTGAGGACATTTTCTAATCTTCTTTTTAAATCTTTCCCAAGCATTATGAATCATTTCACCATATAACAGATAAAATGAAAAAATAACATTCCTTAGCTTAGCTATTCTAGCAAGAGGAAAATACTTAGCAAGAAAATTTTTAGCCAATTGTTCCACGTAGTAATAGAAGTAGTAGAGATTGGTTTCAACCAAGATTTTGTGCAGTCTCTCAAGAAGAATGGAAATAACCTTGACCTAATTGCATCATTTGACAATCTATTTAGCTTAACTATATCTCAAATTTCAAAGAAAACAGCTTAATGGGCATTGGATCCTCATCTAACAAACTATCAAACTGAATCATTTGAATAAAGCTAGTTTTGATTTCAAAATTGTTTGCATCCACTTGAGATCTCACTATACTCGAATTTGCACTAGAAAGAATTGGTCTAGCATAAGCTTATATTGTCCTTCTCTCATTACCATCCCTATTTCCACTACCATTACTATTACTATTACCATCTTGGTTAACTTCTATATTCTCACCAAATTCATTGGAATTATCCAATTGATCAAAAAGTTTTAAAACTCTCTGTTTTTGTTCTCTAAGTATCCTTCTAAAAGTTCTTTCAATTTCGTTGTTGAACTCTACCAATGCCTTACCAAAGTTTCTCCTATGCATAAACAAGAATTCTTCCCTACAAAATAAAACAAAGAAAAACTTAACCACAAGAAAACCAATAAAAAAAAAAAGTGATAAGTATGATAAGATAACGATCAATGAATCAATGTAATAAGAATATATCAATAACTAAAAGAAGGAAACGAGTAAATTACTATGAATTAAACAAAATGTATAAAAAACTAAAAACAAAAGTCAGTAACACCAATATGTACAAGAATCACTATAACAAAAAACTAAAACGAACTGAAAAATAAGGACTAATAAACTAAAAAAATGATTAAATCAACAAAACTCAAAGGTTTTTAGGATATTGACGCACAATCCCCGACAACAACTCCAAAAACTCGTTGCACGTGCTTTGCGTGTATAGAAAATATATTTGATAAGGCCTAGATGTATCTATCATTTTCTAGCTATTCAAGTGATTTTGTAATGTTTTTTATATAATAACTAGTCAATTCCTTTACTTTTTTATAAAATTAAGATAATTGATTGTAAAAAGATTTTTTTTTGGATTTTGTGCAAAAATTGCAGAATTTAGTGTTAGAGTTGTACTTTGGAGCCAATCATTTGTACAATTTATTAATAAAAGGCATTCTTTATCTTTCAGTTTAATTAATCATTCTACATATTTGTGAATAAAGCTGTTAGATAAAGTCCTAAGCACATAGTATAGTATTAAGAAAATTATGATCGAGATCATAATGTGATATTCCTACTACACTATGTGGTAATTGTAATTAAATTACTCTAGTTGTAGTATTAATGAGAGAGGACATCATTAATGTGCAAAGATTAGCACGTGTTATACTTCTTAATTTGATCAAAGCGGTGGTTCTTACATCCGTGAGTATTGTGATATTCAAAGTTAATACGTGGATGCTTGTAAATCAAACAAGTTAATTGAATGACCTAATTGTGAGATAATTATATGGATAACTATTTAGTGTCAGTGATAGAATCTCATTATAGCAAATGTGCAAGTATTCCTAGACTGAAAATGTCCAAGGTACTTTATTTACTAAACGTTGTACTTTGATTCTAATCTTTGGAGTCTCATTCAGGACAGCCTATAGGATGGATTTTGTGTACAACATAAGGAAAATGAAAGTAGTTGAGTGGATTAATAAATGATTCATCACTCCTAATAGTAGGGGCATATATGCTACAATCACTTGTATGGAATCATTACTCGAGAAGTCTTTAGCCAAGATGACTGTGTGTTGGAGATAGTTCAAATGATACACATGTTGAGTAATGGATTCCAAGATCAAGTATTAATAAATTTGGACTAGAATTAATTTTATTTTAACAGGAGTTGGTACTAATTCCATACAGTAAACCGAATGATATATAGTATGATGAAAGGAAATTATTGCACTGCTATTTTGCTATTGAAAGGTTCATGTCAAGTCACTTAACTTCCTAAACTTTTCGGTGGTTATGATGCATCACTAAATGCCTCTTTTGATATGCTAAATATAAATTTATTAATTAAAAATTAATTTTAACTAGAATTAATAAGTTAATTCTAGCTATTAAAGATTATTAATTCTGATGTGATGGGAATTAATTCATATTTTGCTACTAATTGACTAGAAAACTTAATAGGTCACACACAATAGAGGAATTGATACTCAAGATACTATATGATAATATTATGAGGTTATTTTGTGAGAAAAATAATTTTATGGGCGAATTATAAATAGTTATAATTTGTCGGGGTCCAACTATGATTATTAAAAGCTTGTAGGCTTAATTACAAAATTGGAAAACCAAGGCCTATTACAAATTGAGAGAAGATAAATTCCCTAAAGATGTTTAGAAAGTTGGGAAAAAGGTTACATCATACTTCCTGAATGCTTCAGGAAAGAAAAGGATGAAAAGCTTAAATTGGCTACTAAATTGTTTAGGAAACGAATTGAAGCTTTCCATGTGTGCTTAAGCCAGTTTAAAAGGTTTCTATAAATACAGAGAATTTGTTCTCGGTTTAAAAGTAAGAAAATCCACCGCACTGCAAGAACATACAAGACATAATAACTTTCCATCTGGATTTAAATGGTTGTACCCTAACTGTCATATTATTTTCTTAACAGAAAATTTTAGTAGTTCTTGAATACATTATCGTGTGGATCATTATTAGAATAATTTATATTCTAGTAATTTGGTGGTTTTTGTTTGAAAAAAAATTGCGAAAGGGTTCTATGTATGCATAGAAAAATTTTACCGACCAAAAAAAAAAAAAAAAATTTGTCCTTTTGGGGTATATGAAAAATTGGATTTTTCTGTAATCAAAATAAGTCGTGAAATAATTTTTCTAAAATCCATAAAAAAATAAGAAAAAACGGCTTTACAGAAATTTAATTTGGAAATTGTTTCCAATTCGATTGGAAACAGCTTTCCAATTAATAAACGCTTTTAGGAAATATCGATGCTCAAAAGTTCAGCTTTGTTTTCAATTCTTATAAAAATAAAAAAAAAAAGGAAGGAAAACAGTTTTTTTCTTTGCTGAAACGTTCAGTCGAAAAGGAGGGAAAAAAAAAGCTTCTCGGTAATATCGATGCTGAGCGTTCATTATTCGATTTAAATCGCAAAATTAAATCAAATTAAATCGATCTTAATTTCGATTTCGGTTTGATTTTAATAAAATTCGATTCGATTCGGTTTTATAGTTTATATAAAATTTTAGTTCGATTTTTTATTTTTTAAATTAAAAAATTAAAAAATTGAAAAACTAAATTATATTTTTAAAATTTAAAATATATAATTAATATTAAAATATTGTTCATTAATTAATTATTTATTTTTATAAATTATGATTTTTAAAAACATTTATGTTTGATTTTGATGATTTTGGTTCAATTTAGTTTGATTTTGTCCAAAATAAAGCCATTAATAATTGAGTTTAAGATTTTCAACTTTGTAATTTACATCCGTAATCATAATTTTCTACTAAAATGTTTGGCCTAAATCCTTAAAATGTTTGGACTTTAATTTATATTAGATTTGAATTGTAATTTATATTAGACTTTATTTATTTGGATTTAAATTTATGTTATATTAATAAATCTACTAAAGAGACATTCAAATTCGGTCTAAAATCGAACCGAACCAAAATTATTTCGATTCGATTTATCGATTTTATTTAAATTTCGATTTGATTCGATTTTATTTAAATTTCGATTAGATTCGATTATAAAAAAAATTATTAAAAAAATCAATTTTCAAAATCGAAAATAGAACAAAAATCAATTGAACACCCCTAACTGAAATGTTTAGCTTTTTTCATATTACGTAATTGCCTGGCATGACCAGCTGAATGCGTTCAGCTTTTTGGTTCCAAGTAATAAAGAAAAAAAAGGTTTTTAATTTTATTGATAGGCCGTGACCAGCTTTGGTGACTGCCTAAGCAATTGTTTTATTTCGAGCCACAAGCCGATTTTCCCAATTAATTAAAAAAAAAATTGTTTTTTTATTTTAACCCATGGAAGTTTACTCTTCCAAAATGGACCTTAAAAATTTTCCAAAATTTTAATTTTGGACCCATAAAGTTTCCGCAATTTGATTTTGGAATTATCTACTTTATTTTTCTAAAATAATGATTTCAAAATTTAATATTTCATGTGCATATATTTTGCTTTATTTATTTTAAAATTGTTTTGGCATGTTGGATTAGTTATAGACTATTTGGACCTATTTAATTTTATTTCTTACATATTTATCAATTTGTTTCGAATAAATAGGGCCTGTGAGTCCTGTCTTTCTCTATGATTCTCTTATGATTTATTTTCTCTTCTAATTCACTTCAAATGAGTTGAGGTTTCTTCATTACGAATTTATATTATTAGATTACATAGGTTAGATAGATTAGAAATTATTTTTCCAGAAATTATGGAGAGGGTGACAATGGATAAGGCAAGACGATTGTAAGATTTTCTTCTCAAAACATGTATGAACACATATGTTTGACCAAAATTAATTTCGTACTTAGCTCAAATAATTAAATCTCTCAAACGATATTAAATCCAAAGCCTTCTATTAATATAGTAAGAACAAGAGTTCTTTTCGAGATTACATTATTAGACACACCTAAGCATATTGGACAATCAACATGTTCAAACTATGGAATTTGATTACGAATTAATTGGTTGGATTTAACTACTATCTTTATTTTGATTGGGCACACCAAAGCATAAAAGATATTAGAGGCTAAGTTGGGGGTAGCACTAAATGTTTTAAAATTAAAAGATGTTAATCACTCACTGATCCGGTAGTTACATTTGATATAATTGGAATTAGATACCCACCAGTGAACTTAAGAGTGGTTTGTTGGACATATCCAAGGTCATTCTTGAGGAATTTGGATGCCGGTCCACTAGAAAAGCTTCAAACAGGCTTTCGCAAAATAGTGAGGGCTATGGATTTGAATAAAATAGTAGAATAAATATGCATTTAATTAAAGGCCTAATTAAATGTATTTCATGTGCATATACATAGTCTAATGTTTCTTATCTTTCATCTAGGTCATTTGCATCATGATAACAAATTTAAACTTACGTAGCATATTGGAAATGAACAAGCTTATTGAGACCAATTTCTTGGACTGGTATAGAAACTTGAAAATTCTTCTCAAATCAGAAAAGTTACTCTATGTGATAGATACTCTAGTTCCGCCACCTCCAACCATAGATTCTCCTGCTGATAAGCATGAAGTTCACACGAAGTACAAGGAGGACAGTGACACGATATCTTGAATCTTACTGACGTCAATGAACTCTAAGCTACAAAAGCAACATGAGCATATGGATACTTACTCTATCATTTTACATCTACGGGAGTTGTTTGACTAACAAGCAAGAATAGTAAGACATGAGATCTCTAAACAGTTATTCCGTCCTAAGATGGTAGAAGGTGCTTCAGTGGCGACACATGGTCTGAAAATGTTGGGTTTGATTGAGAAGTTTGGATCTCTTAATTTTGTGATAGATCATGAATTAAGTGTTAACTTAATTCTATAATCTTTGCTAAGTAGTATTTCATAATTTGTGATTAACTATCAGATGAACAAGATTAAGACCACGTTACTTGAGTTGATCAACCATCTCAAAACTGTTGAGTCTTCCATGAAGAAGGAAAATAATGTAGTTATATTGGTGAATTCTTCTACTCCTAAGAAGAAGGTTCTTAAGAGGAAGAAGAAGAAGAATTCAACTAAGCCCAAAAGTAGTGTGAAGAAAAAAGAGACAACAACCAAAGGCCCATGTTACTATTGTGGCAGATGGACCATTAGAGACACAACTGCAAGAGCTACTTAGAATTATTTAAGGAAAAGAATGAGAAGGAGAAACTTGTAAGAACTTCCACTTCTACTCCTAGTATGTTTATAATTGAGATCAATACTGCCTCTAATAATGAGATATAGGTATTAGATATCAGATGTGGATCTTATTTGTGCAATAATTTGTAGGGACTAAAAAGCAGTAGAAAGCTTGACAAAGGTGATGTGGACCTACGTTCTACAAATGAAACAAAGGTTGCTGCACTTACTGTGGGAACTTATCATTTACAACCACTTTCTGGAGTGATTCTAGAACTAGAAAACTGTTATTATGTATAAGTTTTACTTAAAATATTATCTCAGTTACTTGTTTAGACTTACTTAGATTTCATGTAATTCTTAAGAATAAAAGTTGCACTTTGTCATTAACTAATATCCATTATGGTACTGCAACTTTGATGAATGATTTGTATGTTCTAGATAAGGATAATCAAGTTCTCAAAATAAATAATAAGAAACCAAGAAAAGATAATATGCACCCATCTTACTTATGACATTGTCGTTTAAGCCATGTAGACGAGAATCGAATTTCTAAATTACATAATTGTGGTGACTTAGGCTCATTTGATTTTGAATCATATAAAACTTATTAATCTTGCTTATTAGGAAAAATTACTAAAATATCTATTTCTAAGGAAGGGGAAAGAACTAAGCACTTATTGGAACTAATAATACTAATATATGTGGACCAATAACATTACAAACAAGAGAGGGGGGGGTTATCAATACTTCATTACCTTTGTTAACGATTATTCTCAATATAGGTATTTGTATTTAAAGAAATATAAATCTAAAGCCTTTAACAAGCTCAAAGAATTCAAAAATTAAGTAGAGAAACAACTTGGTAGAAGTATTAAAACTCTAAGATTCGATCAAAGAGGTGAATACTTTAACGAATAGTTTTAAGGTTATCTTGGATATAATGAGATATTATGATAGGAATTAAATTAGTCATGAAGGTCAATTTCAAGAAAGGGAAAGAAGAACAAAATCACACTTCATAGTTCCATGGGTAAGAACAATATTTAAGAGGATTCAATGGGATTTTCAATGCAACAAATTCAACAAACACAGGTTCAAGAAGATTGTAAAGAGATGGATAGTAAAGGAAGGGCCAATAGATGCACAACACAAGCAACAATCCATGTGGAAGATCGAGCCAATCTTTAAACAAGGATTAAAGGCTAAAAGAGTAACGAGAAGAGCTCAAAACGACCAATATTTCATTTGGAAGATGAAGAGGATACATGAAAAAGAAATAGAGGTCAAATGAGTAGGGATAGAAGTGCCACAAAATAGAGGAAGGCGCTAAGGGCTAACCTGGCACCGGTAAGAATCTTGGACCCGGCGCCTGCCCTAAACTGGCCCGATTCTATTTTTGGATAGAACCAAGCCAACACTAGGTATGTGAGTCCGAACTAGCGCTGGCCCAAATTGGGATGATCCCGATGTTTTACTATTTTTTATGTTTTCAACCTTTTACACTTGTAATTTAATATTTATGACTTTTATTATGCTTTAACCTTATTTTAAGGCTTGTATTAAGGCTATTTAATAGTTAGGATTAGTTTGCTAATTGGTTTAGGGCAAGGCATTTATAAATATGCCATATAGCTCTTGTAAACACAACTTTTGATATTTCAATAGAGAAGTTTTTTGTTCTCTCTAGAGAGAGTTCTTGAAGGTGTTCCTCTTAGGTAATTCCCAAATCAATCAAAGCTACTCTTAGGCTTTAATCCAATCTAAGAATGTAGTCTTTAATCTTCTTAGGATAGATCATTGTTCTTTCTAAAGTTGGTCTTAAATTTCTCGCTAATCTAGGGTTCTTTTAGAAGTTCAATTAGTTGCCTAAATCTTTCCATCCCATTTTTCTTGATCCTTCTTGGGTTAGGGGTGTTTGGGTGTTGATTTAGTTGGCTTTGGTCATTAGATTTTGGGTCCTAGGAAGCTAGTTTATCTAGGGTTTTAGTCTTGTATTAGGTCTCTTGATGTTGTGGTTCAAATCTCAAATTGATGCTTCTCAAAATCATATCATATTATCTCAATAGACTCTACCACATACATCTCATCATAATAGTATATCTGAAAGGAGGAATCGAGCTTTTTAGATATGATTCGATCCATGATGGCTTTTGTAGATCTACCAAAATTATTTTGGGGATATGCATTAGAAACTGCTGTTTATATTCTGAATAGAGTTCTATCGAAAACGGTTGATACTAGCCATTTGAGCTGTTTTACTGTAAAAGACCAAAGTTAACTCACTTGAGAATCTGGGGAGGTTCTGCTTATGTTAAGAGGACAAAGTCAAATAAATTAGAGAATATGTCTGACAAGTGTTTGTTTGTTGGATATCAAAAAAAGTTATATAGATATTACTTCTATCTCACTTTTAAAAATAAAGTGTTTGTTTCAAAACATGTTGTTTTCTTAGAGAAGGAATTTATGCTTAGGGGAGATAGTGGGAACAAAATTGAACTTAGTGAAGTTTAAAAAGTACAAATAAATAGTGATCAACCAATTAATCTCGAGTCTATTAATAAAATAGACGAACCTGCTAATACATAAGAACCTGATAGGTCAAGTAGGATATGTGTGGCACCTAAGAGATATGGATTTCTCATAAGTGATCATAATGATGCATTGCCCGTAGAAGAAGATAAGCTTACCCCTTATAAGAAAGTTCTGAAAAGTTCAGAATATGATAAATAGCTTGAAGCTATGACGTCATATATGGATGCAATATATGACAACTAAATTTAGACTATGGCTAATCCATCTAAAAGGATAAAACCCATAGGGTGCAAATGGGTTTTCAAAAATAAATCAACATGGATAGTAACATAATTACCTATACGATTCAACTGGATGCAAAAAGGTTATTGTTAACAAGAAGTTATTGAATATGACAAAACTTTTTCACCAATAGCTATGCAGAAATCTATAAGAATACTCCTACCACTTGCCATTCATTATAATAATGAGATTTGGTAAATGGATGTGAAAATAGATTTCCTTGATGGAAATCTGACTGAGAAAGTGTACATGAGACAACCTTAGAGTTTCACATCTACGCATCACACTAAAGTGTGTAAGTTACAAAGGTCCATTTATGCACTTTAACAAACTTTTAGAAGTTGGAACATCTGTTTTGATGAAACAATCAAATAGTTTGGTTTCATACAAAATATGGATGAATCTTGTGTGTACAAAAAGGTAAGTCGGAGTGCAATTGTTCTCCTATTACTTTTATAGATGATATATTGCTCGCAAGAAAAGATGTCTCTATTCTACAATAAATTAAAATTTAGTTATCTAAGATGTTTTTCATGCAACACCTTCGAGAAGTAACTTATATTCTTGGAATAAGAATCTATAGAAATAGATCAAAGAGGTTACTTGGTCTTTCACAATCTACGTACATAGACAAAGTGCTAAAGAGGTTTAGCATATATCAATCCAAGAGGGAATTCTTACCCATGACCCATGGAGTAAGCCTTTTAAAATTAATATGTCCTAAAACACAAGACAAAAGAGATCACTTGAGAAAGATATCATATGCATCGGCAATTAGATCTATCATATTTGTTATGATATGTACTAGACCTGGTGTATCATATACTCTTAGCTTGATGAGCAAATACCAATTTGACCTTGGAAAAGGTCATTAGGTCATTGTCAAAAATATTCTTAAATACCTAAGAAGGACTAAGGATGTCTTCTTGGTATATAGAGATGAAGGTAACTTACAAGTCAAAGGGTATAGTGATGCCAATTTCCAATCTGATAAGGATGACTACAAATCCCAATCTAGCTACATGTTCACTTTTAGCGGCGGGGCAGTTAGTTGGAAAAGTTCTAAACAAGGCACAATTATTGATTAAACCACTAAGGTTGAGTATATAGCTGCTTCTGAAGTAGCAAAAGAGGTGGTCTTTATTAAGAGTTCGTAACAAAACTAGGAGTGGTACCTAGCATTGTTGATCCAATACCTTAGTATTGTGATAATAATAGAGCTATTACACAAGTAAAGGAACCACGGTCTCATCAATGATCCAAGCATGTACTTAAGAACTATCATTTGATTAAAAAAATTATTGATAGAAAATATGTAAAGATAGAGAGTTCTTACTGATCAAAACATAGCTGATCCACTGACTAAGGTATTACCCCAAAAGAAACCTGATAGTTATGTTCAGTCAATCGGTATTAGATACATGAATAATTGGAACTAACACAAGTGGGAGCTTGTTAGAATTGTACTATAGAGCCAATAATTTGTACAATATATTTTGTACATTTATAAATAAAAGTCAATCTTTATCTTTTAGTTTAATTAATCATTTTGCGTATATGTACATAAAACTCTTAGAAAAAGTCCTGAGCACATAGTATAGCATTAAGGATATTATGATAAAGATCATAATGTGAGATTCCCATTACATTATGTAGTACTTATGCTTAAATTATCCTTATTTAGAATATTAATGAGATAGGATATCATTAATGCGCAAATACTAGAACGTGTTATACTTTTTGATTTAATCAAAGCGGTGGTTCTTATATCCGTGAGTATTGTGATACTCAAAGTTAATATGTGGATGTGTGTTAATCGAATAAGTTTATTGGATGATCTATTTATGGGATAAAAATATGGATAACTATTTAGTACTTGTGCTAGAATTTCATTATAGCAAATGTATAAATATCCTTAGATTGGAGAACTCCAAGATACTTTTTTTACTAAGCGTTGTACTATAATTCTAATCTTTAAAGTCTTATTTGGGGACCACTTATAGAATGGATATTTGGTACAATATAAGGAAAATGAAAGTACTTGAGAGGGTCAATCAAGGATTCATACTCATATAGTAGGGGCATATATCTCATGACCACTTGTATAGAATCATTACTCGAGAAGTCCTTTGCCAATGCGACTATGCATTGAAAATAGTTTCAAATGATATACATGTTGAGTAATGGATTCCTCAATTAAGTACTCCTAAATTCTAATTAGAATTAATTATATTGTAGTTGGAGTTAGCACTAATTCTATACTTTAAATCGAATGAGATATAATATAATGAAAGAAAATTATTGCACTGATATTTTGCTATTGAAAGGTTTATGTCAAGCCACTTTACTTTCTAAACTTTTGGGTAGTTGTGATGCATTGCTAAATGCCGCTCTTGATATGCTAAATGTAGATTTATTAAATAGAGAATTAATAAATTTATCCTAAGTTAATTCTAATTATTAATAATGATTATTAATTCTATTGTGAATATAATTAATTTATATTTTGCTACTAATTGATTAGAAAACCTAATAGGTCACACACATTAAAGGAATATGTATTTAAGATATTATATGATAATATTATGGGGTTATTTTGTGATAAGAAATAATTATTATGAGCAAATTAAAAATAGTTATAATTTGTTAAGGTCCAACTGTGATTATTAAAAACTTGTGTGCTTAATAACAAAATTGGAAAAACCAAGGCCCATTACAAATTGAGAAAAGATTAATTTCCTAAAGATGTTTAGGAAGTTGAAAAAAAAGTTTACATTGTACTTCTTGAATGCTTCAGGAAAGAAAATGACGAAAAGCCTAAATTGGTTCCTAAATTATTTAGGAAACGAATTGAAGCTTTCTGTGTGTGCTGAGGGTGGTTTAAAATTCTTCTACAAATATAGAGAATTTGTTCTCGATTTAAAAGTTAGAAAATACACGGCACTGTGGGAACATACATGACATAGTAGCTTTCCATCTATTTTTGAGTTTTCACTGGAAAAACAAGAAGCTTTTTCTCAGTTGATTTCTTCTTCGAAAATTGTTTTACCCCAGCCACTATATTATTTTCCTATCAGAAAATTTTGGTTGTTCTTAATACATCCTCATGTGGATCAATATTAGAGTAATTTTTAGTCTTGGAATTTGGTGGTTCGTATTTTAACAAATTTGCGGAAGGGTTCCATGCATTTAAAGAAAAATTTTTAAAGCTGCGTTTTCAGGTAACAGAAATTTTCTTCCATCTCCTAACTTGTTTAATTATATATAGGTGATTCTTTTGAGTTAATTTTGATTTAATTTTTTTTGTGCATTAATTCTTATTGCATGATCAAAATCTAACATTTAGAGCTTAATTGTGTCATTGCAGTATTGAATGAATACCGGTCCAGGGTGTACGAACCCGCCCTGGTATAATTCTAGAAAAATAGGGGAAAATAGGGGGGAAAAAACATTAGAGATTAGGCACGAATAGAGTGGGACCATCACGGCTTTGTATTGGACGCATGTCAATTCGCAGTCTAAATTTGAGCAAAATTGAAAATTTTCTAAGAAGTCTATTGGTATTTGACTTGTACACGATTCAGAACTTCTAGGAAACATTTTTAGCAACCTTGAAAGCTATAAATATAAGAAAAATACAAGCAAAACATGGTGAATTCAAGGTTTGAATTAAAGAATCAAGTTTTAAAGAAAGAATTCATTAAATAGGGGCATTGCTTTAAGAGAGTCTTCAAATGAGAGAAGAAGAAGACTTGTCTATGAGTTCTATCTTAATCATTTGTTTTCTTTTTCTTGAACAATGATGATATTAATATTTTAATTATATTTAGAGGATATTTTTGGATTCATAATGTTGTGTTGATTTTGATTAATTAATTAATTAATTATTATTTTTGGTATTTGATTACTTTCTTTTATTTGAAGAATTAATTAGTTGCTTCTATCTTCTAATTAACTTAGGAAAGAGATTCGGAGTAGTTCAATTTAGTTAACTTCATATCTTTTACGTCTTTATTGACTTGGGAAGGAATGTTGGGAAGAAAGATTGATAATCAAAGGTTAATTAATTTTACCTAGGGAATAGGGACATTAATTGATTTCATATTTTACAGAGATAATCTTACTGCATTTTTTTTGTTGGTTGGTAAAATAGGGATATCTGTTAATTTAACTAAAAGGTAGTAAATCTAGGACTAGGAAAAGAATTGAAGTCTATTCTTATATACTGCCAGAATAGTAACTGATTGCGATAATTATCAATCAATTATTATTATGTCTTCAAGAATTTTTATCTGCTTGCATATTTTTACCTCTTATGTTATATATATATATATATATATATATATATATATATATAGACACACACACACACACACACATTTATTTTTTTTCTTTTATATGTTAAACAAGAAATGATGAGTAATTAGTGTGTACTTGTTCCGTAAGGATCAATACTCGTTAATTTCTTATACTATGCTTTATGACATATATACTTGCTCATATGTGTGATTTAGGGTTAACGCTTTAATTAAAACTTGATTCGGAATGGATTTAAAAATGCCAAAATCTAACATATCAAGTTTTTTATGCCGTTATCAAGGAACAATATCATGAAAGCTTGAATTATGTTGATTTAGCCATGTAAATATGCATATATATTCTTTGTTGTAATTAGATTATGTATGTTGTTGTTTGTATAATCATGTGAACTAATTTACTAATTGTTGTATTCTATGTAACAATGATATTCCATTGAATATTCATAAATTCCAAAAGCTTAATTTTCTATTCTTTTCTTAAGTTTAGTTCTTAGTTTAAGACCCGATGAATCGAATGAGATATAGTGGACTTTGATCTAGAAATTAAAAGAACTTTGACAAGGATTCGAAGGGCACATAGGCAAAGGGCTGACCAAATAAGTTCAACAGGAGAGATAGAAGTTAACCTAAACAACAGTGGTTGTAATGGTAATAATAATAGAAGACGATGGGTGATTTTGCTGGACCTGTAATTCCAGGTACTAATTTGAGTATTGCTAGACCAAGGGTAGAAGCTAATAATTTTGAGATAAAACCTAATATTATTCAAATGATCCAAAACACGGTCTAATTTAATTTGTTACTACATGATGAAAACCCTAATACCCACCTCACTAGTTTTTTTTTGTTGATTTGTGATACTTTTAAGATGAATAGGGTATCGAATAATGCTATAAGTAGCAACTTTTTCCCT
Organism: Voacanga thouarsii; assembly: GCA_026120185.1. NCBI lineage: Eukaryota > Viridiplantae > Streptophyta > Magnoliopsida > Gentianales > Apocynaceae > Voacanga > Voacanga thouarsii. Next base: position 1,802,779 of record JANUWF010001774.1, read on the forward strand.
TTTCTCTTAGGGATAGAGCCAAATTTTGGTTAAAATATTTGGCAATAGGATCCATTACAACCTAGAATGGACTTGTTGAAAAATTTCTAGCCAAATATTCTCCTCCAACTATGACAAACAAGCCTAGAACATACATTTTCACCTTCCAACAAATGGAGTCTAAGATTTTGTATGAATGTTAGGAAAGATAGAAGGAGATGCTTAGTAAGTGTCATTATCATGGCTTCAAATTAGACAGGCAAATGCAAATATTTCATACTGGGTTGAATTTTACTTCAAAACAATTGATTGATGGATCATCTAGAAGAACAACGTGTTCTAAAACCCCGAAGGAGTTGTTTATGTTGGTTGAAAACAGTGCTATGACCAATTACTCTTAGGGAAATCCAAGGCATAGGGCTCGTGTAACACGCCATATTTCCATAAAGTAGTGGACTATAACTTTGTGGGATGTCACCCTATCTGATTGCTCAGACAAAGGGTCTTTGTAACAAACTTCACTCAATAGGCAGTGAAATTTTTTTTCAAAATAGAAAAGTACAAGAATTTGACTTCTGATACATACACTCATTGGTATAACAGGTCCAAGATGCAGCATGAGCCTCTAGAAGTCCACTGCACTTTCGTTACGCCTTTGATCCTGAATTTTTCAAAAACAGATAACACACGTGTGAGCGTAAAGCTTAGTGAGTCCCGTGTGTGCTAGTGTTTTCAACTGAAAGGATCTCATAAAGAATAATCTCAACATAAGCTAGTTCAGAAAATTTCTCATGTGAAAATATTCTCAAAACAAGTATTCAAGGATTTCGAGTGAAAATATGCTGATTCAAGTATTCAAGAATTCTAATATAAGATATTCTGATTCAAGTATTCAAGTGTTTGAATATTCAAGTATAGTCAGTGCTTACGCCAATTATTCAAGTCAGTACTTACGCCAAGTATTCAAGTTAGTGCATACGCCAATTGTTCAAGTTAGTACATATGCCAAGTATTCAAATTAGCGTATAGGCCAAGTATTCAAGTTAGTATTTATGCCAAGTATTCAATTTAGTTCATACGTGATAGGAGCTAAATTAGTCATGTTTTTTCTAATTTTTTGAGGTTCATTTATAATACATTTTGTTCAATAACTAATCATATTCCTTCATATTTGAGATTTTACCCTTGGAAAGATATTTTGTTCTTTATTTTAGATTTTTAGGGTAAAACAAAAAAAAAAAAAATATCGCAAAACAGAAGAGAGGCAGCGTCAGCTAGGGCCCTTGAACTGGCGCTGGCCATGCATTGTTGAAACGATCTTCGAAGTGACGAAAAATTGTTGAAACAGAACAGAACAGAACCAAGGCAGTGCCGGCTGTGAAGCTGGAACCGACGCCGGCTGCATTCTGAAACACATTGTGCAAAATTCGAAGAAAAATCGACAAACAAGTGGAGAAGCAGAGCACAACCGGTGTCGGCTCCGAGAGCTAAGGCGGCGCCGGCTGTGCTCTGAAGCCAAGGCGGTGCTGTGACTTTTTCTACACGATTTTTGATAATCTGAGGAGTTTTAGTATCTTCCAACTTCTACTCGGCCAAGAACTTTATATCTACAAGTTTAGGCACTGCTTAAGCCTATAAATAGATGAAAAACATAAGAGAAAATGGGAGAATTCATTGATTATCATAGAATATTACTTAATCAAATGAGGAATTCTTCAAGTTTAAGGAGGGTTGTGCAAGAAAGTCTTCAAAGGAAGAAGAATGAGGCTTGTCTGTAAATGCTTTCTTTTACTTTGTTTTCTTTTGTTGGACAATGATATGTTAATTGTTTTATTTTAATTTGAAATTGTTTTATATATTCATGATATTTAGAGGTATTTGATCTTTTGATTAATTGATTGTTCTTCTTGGTATTTAATTACTTGGGCTGATTACGAGATTGGTTGATTGTTATTTTCTATTGACTTGCTTGGAAACAGGGTTAATGGTGGTTTCAATTCATTGATTTCATATTTGTTATCTCTTAACTTGCTTAGAAAAGGGGTTAATTGATAAGAGCAAGGTAATTAAAGGTTAATTGATGTCTGTCAGGAATGGATTCATTAGTTAATTTCATGTTTAGGTTTGCTAGGAATGGAAATTTAATCAAAGGATTGTGTTTAATGCATCTTTTGGGTAAGACTGGTTGAGACAAGAATGCGATGCTAAGTTACCTAAAAGATAGAGATTCATAGATTGGAAACGAAGTGAGTCTATATTAATCCTTCATGATGCCAAGGGAATAATTGGTTGTGATAAAGATAAAGATTGGATACTTTAACATTATGGTTGTCTAACCAATGGCTTGAGTTACATAATTTTCCATCCTTGACATATATATATTTTTATTTTGATTTTTTATTTATTTTTCACTTTATCGAGTCAGTTAAACAATGAAAGAAATGTAATTAATGTCTACTTGTTCCTGGAGGATCAACACTCGTTTGAACCCTATGCTCGGTTAATGATGAGTACGCTTGCTCATATGTGTGATTTAGGTTGAACGTTTTAATTTAACTTGATTGGAAATGTACTTAGTTTGTGTATGATTTTTATACCTAAGTCCAAACACATCAATACACCAAGTATTCAAGTTAGTGCTTACGCCAAGTATTCAAGTTAGTGCATATGCCAAGTATTTAAGTTAGTCATGTATTGGATTCAAGGATTGAAAAGTTCAAGAAATCAAGAGTTCAAGATTCATATTATTCATCATATTTCCAAATCCATATAGAAGACTCGCACTTGAGCACATTAGGAAACCATGTTTCCATATCAGGAAAATACTTTGCCAAAATCGGGATTTGGAAATTCAAAAGTTCACGCGAGATATTTCATATCCAGGATATTCAAGAAATCGTGTACTTGATAATACTTTCAAATTCAAGTGTAACATTCATCTCATAATATATCAGGAAAGCATTAACCATATCAACACATGATCGTTTCAAGAAAACACTTAGTTAAAACAAGATTTAAAAAATAGTGGGACTCACGATCTTCCTTATCAATGGAAACAAGTAGGCTAGTTCACGTTCAAATATTTTGACAAACACTACCTAAAACGGGATTTAAAAGGAAGTGGGGCTCACCTTGTGTTCTAAATAAACTTTCCCCGTTCACGGGCCATTCGACTACCGTTTTCAACGTGTCATTGGCCTTTTACCGATAAACCTACATCGAATATTATTTTTAAGTTTAGTCGTGTTTGGTCGGAAAATAGCCAACGTTTAGCCGACGTGCCTGACGAATAGCCAACGTTCAGCTAACGGTCAGCCATAGTTCAAGAAAACGCACGACGGTCGTTTTTCCGTCGTTTGTCCAATTCTTTCGTTTTTCTTTTTCCATATCATTCCTCTCTTTATGAACAAGGAATTATGTTCATGTCTTCCATTCATTTCATCCCAAAATCACGTAATTAATCATTTTTAAGTTCATTTATTTTCTAACAATTTTTTTGGAATTTTGCTACTTGACACACAATTTTGTTTTGCACATAACTTTCAATCCACAACTCTGATTTGGCTCTAAGATATACCAAAACGACCGTAAAAATCTTAAATTTAATAAGCTCTTTCCTAAGTTCAGGTGTTCATGACACAATACAGAGGCAAAAACAGTCTCAGTAGTTTGTCCTTATTCAACCATTCATGTTATGTTTTACTATTCTTTAACCGTTAACGCCTTGAGAACATTAAATTCATTCAATTTTCTCTTCAAATCAGCTTTGATCCTTCAATTTTCATATTCCAACAACTCATTTAAGTTATGTTTATTCAACACAATTTCTGTTCTTTCAATTAATAACTAACATAATTAATCCTCCTAACCAAGTAACAATCATTTTCATTCCATTTTGATCCTTATTTCATCAACCAAGATCAACCCTTCAAACTATCATGAATATTCAATCCTTCATCACATAAAACATTATCCATAAGTCTTCTAGGCAGCCGGCATACATAGGCACACAAAAAGTTCTCAAACAAAGTTTATGAACCCTAGATTTTGATCCAAAATCAAGACATGAAAAATCATGTTTTCATGCTAAAATTAACATTAACATAATCATCCTTCACCCAACAACAACTTTAATTCTAGCAATGTGAGGTTTTACCTTGTATTTAGAGTTCTTTGGTGTGATTTGCTTCAAGAACCTCTTAAGAACTCACACACTACACTAAAAACACACACTAGCTACCTTTTTCTTTCTTTTTGCTATTTTCTTTTGATTTCTTTTCTCTTGTTTCTCTCCCCTTGAGGCTGCCGAATTTTTCGAGCTGTATAAAAGCCTTCCCACTGCCATTTCTCATCAGATTTTGGCCAAGAAAAATTTAATTCAATTAAGTATATGGTAGAATTCATGTAGGTGTATTCCATTCATAATTTAACACACTGTTTTCCTTGATTTTTCTTCTTTAATTTTTTTCTTCTATTCACTCTTGTGGGTGCCAATTTTTTGGCCAATTTTCAGCCATTCCACCGCCATCTCCATGTCAAAATATTGGCCAAATAAATTTCTCAAGGCATTAATTGAAGGGCTCCGCAAGTGATGAGTTCCAATCATAATTAAACACATCATTCTTCTATTTATTTTATAATTATTTAATTCTGTGTATTTTGCATGAATTCTTCATGGAACCTCTCATAAGCTGACATATGTTCATGGCTACCTATCACCAAACGCCACACGTCCAAATTTTCTATTCCATTTTCAATTTTTTCTCAGAAACGACTAAAATAAGGTCCGAAATAGAAAAATATTTTTCGTTACTATTCAACTAAAAAAAATTCCACTAAATCTATTGCTAATACTTAAATTCTTCAATTATTTCTCAGTTTGATCAAATTCGTGGTCAAAGTCGCAGGCGCGGTCAAAATGATGAAAATGCCCCGATAGCCCGAATAACATAATTCATTCGAAATCGTGTCTTTCATTACACTAATCAATTTCCTTTCTCACTGTACCCCTAGTTCTTATTCTACTAACAATAGTAGCCTTCCGAAGGTTTAGGGTACGAGTTGAACAAATCCAATAATTACATTCAAGTCCTAACAAAATATTATTATACCCAAATATTCGCTTCATTATACTGATTATCTTTTTTTTTTTTTTGGGTTAATTATACAAAATCTTATTCTCTAAAAAGTATTAACCAATTAAAGTATAAAAGTGGGGGTTGTTACAGCTCGTGTTCAAGGAGTTCACAAGATTAATGGCGTAACTGCCTTAGAAGCTAAAATTGAACCAGTAGCTCAAAAGATGGAACAATTGCTAGAGCCCCTCTCTCAAGGGCAAGTTATGAATGTAAGTTATGATTTTTGTAGTGAAGGGCACTCCAACCATAAGTGCCAAAATATGAATTCATCTAAAGAGTCCTTAGAATAAGTTGTTTTTATAGGGTAGGGGAAACTAGGTAATAATCCTTATAGTACCACTTACATTCTTGGTTGGAGGAATCATCCTAATTTTTCTTGGATAAATCACAACCAACCTAGGTAAAACCCCTCCAAGTTTCGTGGAAACTGAGGGATTACCTTACAATGCACTACCACTAAAACCATTATTAGAGGAATTGGTTAACAAAATGGTGAGCTCATCCGAGGTACGTTTTCAAGGAGTTGATGCTGTGATAGGGAATTTTAATGCTTTAATACATAACCTAGAGAATTAAATTGGTCAATTAGCTAAGCTTCTTGGAGATTGTCAGACTAGATCTCTAACCAGGAACATGAGGAACAACCTACGAGAGTTGGATCATGGAAAATGAAGTCTTTAATTACATTCTTGCTTTCTATTTATTTGGACAATCATTAATCTTGTTTTTTCATGGCTTTTGTTTATTTCATTTTTGAGCCCCCACATTATTTCACTTTTTAATTCTTATCACATATTCATTTTTATTTTCAAATTTAAAAAAAAAAATTCCTGAGTGGACAAAGCCAACTCGATGCCGATTCAATATTTTGGACCCATTGCCGGCTCAGGTCAGGAATCTGATGAATTTAAGCTAATTTTCGCTTCATTTTTTAAAACCAACTTGAAATCCCTTCTTTTTCTCTTAATAGCTATTGGCTCTTATACCCAACCGCTGACGGTTTCAATTTCTCCACCGAAAACACCTTTAGAACATCAAATCATTGATCTTTCATCAAATCTTTCAACTTTTACAGATTAAATATCCAAAAATCCAATATTTTCCTTTGAATGTCAACATTCAAAATCTTCTACAAAGTGTGATTTTTCCTTCAAGAAGTTTGCATACATTGTTTACCCATGCCTTGGTGATCATTGTGGTATGTTTTTCTTTTCAATTTTACGATTCAATTTAGATATTAGAATTCTTGGTATTTTTAGGCTATTTTAATTACGAAATTCCAATATTCATGATTTTTGAGTTGCTTTGAGATTACTATGGGCTTATAATGTGGCTACAATTATTTTTATGTCATGAATATGTGCAATTCATTTTTTTTAGAAATATATTGTGGTTTACTATTTTTTTGGTTGTAGAATGATTTTTCGGATATTAGGTAGCATTTGCTATTATGTTGCATGAAAGGAGTAATTGTTTGAGGAATTTGTTTATTTCAAAGGAAGTGTGTGGCGTATTGAAGGTCATTGTGCAGTAATATTCATCATGTCCTATGATTTCTGTGATGAAATTATTTTATGGCTATATGGATGATTTGATTGCAATTGGTCATGATTTAGGATCGCTTCCATTGGATTTTACATGTATTTTTTGATTTGATAATTTATAACGAAATTGTATTAGCTATTGTTACATTTGTGTGCAAGTATTTTGAGGAGGTTGGGATTTTGTGAGATTGAATTGGTATTTTGGTAAGATATATGGTGTGGGGGACTGAGACTTGTGGTTATAATTGTTGTGGATTGCATTGTGAATGAGATTGACATGGTGGTGATTTAGAGTAAGCCCCCCTTTTTCTTTAAAATCTTTGTGAGCTCTTGAGCATACTCTTTTCAATCATACCTTATACCTAGACAAAAAGGGACGAGCCAATCTTCTACGCGAACTAGAGCTTCTTTTTTTGCTCTTTCTTTTAAGCCATATCTTACTCAGCCTACCCAGTTTATTAACCTCTCTTGTCAGTTATGGTCCAAAGGCATGTGAAGAAAAAAATCACAGTGAAACAAATATTCATGGCATCTTTGAACAAATACTCTTTAGCTTTCCACGAAGTTTAGGAGACTGGTTTGGGAGCCTATCATTCATCTCCATGGTATGTACTGTCTAGTATTAGTTAGAGAATTTTATGCTAATATGCATGATAGGAAGAAAAATGACCTCCAGACTATTTCTACTGTGGTTAAGGGACAAGTTATTGAGTTTGATAGGACTAGACTTACGGATGTCCTAAGTGTTAAAAATAAGTGACCTAGGTTGGCAGTTGACCACCATAACTAAAGGATTATTTTAGAGCTTTAGTGGAGCTTTGATGACACCCATAAATAGTTAGCCTGTATAGGAGAGATCCACTTACTTCACCTAGTTATTATTCCAACAATTATCTCCAAGCCCGGTTGAGAGCCTTAGTCAATATCTTTGCCTTTAATGTTGTTCCTACGACTTGCGAGCTTAATAAGACAAGGTTCATTGATATTTATATCATTTCTAAGATACTTGGTACTAGTCCTATTTCCCTTACCCCATTGATTATCTAGTGCATGAGAGAGGTGGTTTATTCTCGCAGTCCCTCCAAAGCCCTTGTGTTTCCTTTAGTGATTATACGTATTCATCAGGCTTTTGGAGTGAGTTGTGATGGTGAGTTAACTTAGGCTACTATTGAGAGGGATGTGGTGAGTGAGTAGACCTTGCTTAACTATGGGTACAAGTATCATAAGAAAGAAAGGAGGTGGATGAAGCCATTTGAAGTTTAGAATTCGGGCGTGGAAGAGATCCCTCCTGAGGAAGAAGATGAGCAGTCTCCATGCTCACCTAGGACTTGAGCTAGCTCTTGTAGTTCAATAACCATATTTGAGATCAAGGTTCGTACCTAGCTGGAGTAGTTGAAAATTGGAATGGAGACACAAACTGCCATTCTTCTCTAGTTTCGGGACTCTATGGTAGACTTGAGTAGGAGGCAAGATGCTCAGGAGTGGAGATGGACTTAGTGGTTTCAAGCATAACAAGGCCAACCTGGAGCTACCCCTGCAAATGTAGATGATGAGCCTATTGAGGATGACACTGATGATTGGAGGGATGATTTATTTTTCTTTACTCTACTTTTGCGTTATTTACTTTAATCAGTATTCTGGATATCTTTATGTATTTTTTTTTTTACTTTTAGATTATCTTTATTTTCTTTATGGTGTGTTTTATTTTGTTTTGTTTCGTTTTAGGAATGATCACTTGTCAAGAAGCATGCTCTTCATGATAGAATTCCAACTACTTGCTTATTTGTGTTGATTTATTAGAACTTGAGAGAGTATTTTCTTTCTCTTATTCTTCTTTCCCTTTTTATTTTTCTTAAGTCCTTTGGTTATATTTTCTTGAGCTATTTTTGGCCATTGAGGACAATATCCGATTTAAGTGTGGGGAAGAGATAAGGAGTTAGAAATTTTTCCAAGTATGCATTTTCTTGAGCTAATATTGATGAATTTCCATTTTGGGTCTAATTTTAATTTTTATGAGAAAGTTTTGCTTGCTAAGAAGTTGTAATTGTTGTTTAATGAGTAGATATAGTGGAACTATAATGATTACTTTTGCTTTGAGAAACATTATATTTCTTATTTCATTGAATTAATCCCTAGTTCAACTCTTGTATTAGATTGTGATATGCTCAGGACTTGAGAATTAGAGTTACTTTTGTTTATGTTTGTGAGATATTTGAAAGGCTATAGAGTTAAAATCATGAGTGTGAAAAAAAAAAAAGAAAAATTTTGTTTTCCCTTCAATAAGTGGCAAAAAGGATGAATGTGCTCATTCTAGAAAAAGTGTGGAGAAAAAAGGTTTGAGAATATAAAGTGCATGTCTTTTAGCGAAAAATAACTAGTGAAACGTTTGAGAAAAAAGTAAAGTTGTAGATAAAATAAAAATCTTGAATGAGAAATTCCTTTTTAAAGGAAGCTAATTTGGTGAGTGAAAAGAAATCCACCTTCTTGAAGCTATTAATCTTGATTTTGTGAGGAATCTCTAGTTTGCTACTTGGACTGTAGTAGTTTAGAGCCAATTAGCACTTGTTTTATCTATAACTATCATGGTTTAAATGAATCCTATTTACTTTATTCTTGACTTGAGGAAAGAGTGGATGGTGTTTCATGAATATGGACTTATGTAACTTTACTTCAATGGTTTTTTGTATATTCGGTCTACTACTTGAGTTGACCTTGGGGATTGCTTAAGTTGGGTAAGTGGTATAATGTTTTTTCTTAGGGAAAGGGATGGCTGTGTTTTGCTATATTAGCTATGATTTAATACATGAAATGGGTAATTGTTTTGTGAATAGGTTGCTTAAAAATGTGTTTTGTTTTGACTTGTCCTAAGTGTATGCTTACGGACAAGCAAAAGCTTAAGTGTGCAAGAATGTGCTAAGGCTTAAACGTACTAATGTTTTCCTAATTGTTTAAGGTGATTTTGTGATGTTTTTGATATAATATCTAGTCAATTCGTTTACTTTTTGATAAAATTGAAATAATTGGTTGTAGAAAGGTTTTCTTTGGAATTTATATAGAAATTGCATAATTTAGAGTTTAATTGCATCATTCCAAGGTTGAACGCTAACCTAGGGTGTATGAATAAGCCCCAGCTTAATTTTAGAAAATTGGGGAAAAATAGGGAAAAATAGAGGAGATGGGGTATGGATAGAGCTAAGCTGGCATTGGCTCTAAGAGTTAGGTACGCACCGGCTTTGTATTGGATGCATGTTAATTTGCATTTCGAATTTGAGAAGAATTGGAAATTTCCTAAGAAATCATTTAGTATTTGACTTGTACACATCCAAGAACTTCTAGGAAACGTTTTTGGCAGCCAAGAAAACTTTAAATACAAGGAAAACACAAGCAAAACATGGTGAATTTAGGGAATGAATTGAAGAATCAAGTTTTGAAGGAGGAATTCGTCAAATAGAAGCATTGCTTTAAGTGACTTTTCAAGTAGGAGAAGAAAATGGCTTGGCTATGAGTTCTATTTTAATCCTTTGTTTACATTTTTATTGAATAATGATGAGATTAATGTTTTAATTGCATTAAGATGATATTTTTAGATTCATGGTGTTGTATTGATTTGGATTATTTGATCAGTTAATTGCTATTTTTGGTATTTGATTGCTTACTTTTATGTGATGATTTAATTAGTTGTTTCTATCTTCTAATTAACTTGGAAAAGAGGTTAGGAGTAGTTCAACTTAGTTAATTTCGTATCTATTACATCTTGGTTGACTTGGGAAGGAATTTTGAGGAGAAAGATTTGGTAATCAAAGTTCAATTAATTTTAGCTAGGGAATAGGGATGTTAATTAATTTCATGTTTTACGGGGATAATCTTGATGCATTTTTCAGTTGGTTGGTAAAATTGGGATATCTGCTAATTTAACTGGAAGGTAGTAAATCTAAGGCTTGGGAAAGAATTGGAGTTTATTCCTCTATGAAGCCAGAATAGTAATTGACTGCGATAATTATCAATCAATCATTATTATGGCTTCAAGAATTTCTATCTACTTACATATTTTTACATCATGTGTTTTGTATATATTTATTAGTTTGTTTTTCTTTTATTTCTTCATAACTAACTTACTTGTTAGGTTAAGTAATGGATGATATGTAATTAGTACGCAATTGTTCCTTGAGGATCGATAATCGCTAATTTCCTATATTAAGCTTTATGATGGGTATACTTGCTCATATGTGTGATATGAGGTTAATGTTTTAATTAAAACTTATTGGGAATGGATTTAAAAATGAATGATTTTAATTGTCCAATTTGACGCACGAAATTTTTGGCGCCATTACTGGAAAACAATGTCATAAAAGCTTGAATTTTATTAATTTTGCCATGTAAATATTCATAAATGTTTTTTTGTTGTAATTAGATGTCATATCTTATTGTTTGTATATTCATGTGAACTAATTTACTAATTGTTGTATTCTTTGTAGTAATTATATTCCATTGAATATTTATAAATCCAAAACCTTATTTTTCGATTCTTTTCTCAGGGTTAGTTCATGGTTTATGACTCAGCGAATCAAAGGAGACATAGTGGACTTTGACCCAGAAATTGAAAGGACTTTGACAAGGATTTGAAGGGCACATAAGCAAAGGGCTAACCAACTAAGTTCAATAAGAGAGATGGAATTTAACTAGAACAATAATGGTGGTAATAGTTATAATAATAGAGGGACTATAGGTGGTTTTTCTAGACATGTAATTTCCGGTACTGATTCGAGTATTGCTAGACCAAGGGTGGAAGTCAATAATTTTGAGATAAAATATAATATTCTCCAAATGATCCAAAATATGGTCCAATTTGATTGTTACTTGATGAAGACCCTAATACACACCTTGCTAGTTTTCTGGAGATTTGTAGTACTTTTAAGATAATAAAGTACTAGAGGATGTTATAAAGTTGAGTCTTTTTCCCTTTTCTCTTAGGGATAGGGCCAAATCTTTGTTAAAATATTTTCTAATAGGATCCATTACTACCTGGAATGGACTTGGAAAAAATTTTCTAGCTAAATATTTTCCCCTAACTAGAATAGCTAAGTTTAGAACTGATATTTTTGCCTTCCAACAAATGGAATATGAGAGTTTGTATGAATGTCAGCAAAGATGGAAGGCGATGCTTTGGAAGTGCCCTCATTATGAGTTCGAATTAGGTATGCAAATACAAATCTTACATAGTGACTAAATTTTACTTTAAAACAATTGATTAAAGTATTAGCTAGAGGAACAACAAGTTCTAAAACTCCGAAGGAGTTGTATGAGTTGGTTGAAAACATTGTAAAGAATAATTACTATTGGGGGAAATCTAAGGTCTAAGGCTCGTGTTCAAGGAGTTGACAAGATTGATGTTGTAACTGCCTTAGAAGTTAAAGTTGAAGCACTAGCTCAAATAATAGAACAATTGGTGGAGACCCCTCCCTAAGGGCAAGTTATGAATATAAATTTTAACTTTTATGGAGAAGGCCACCCCAACCATAAGTGCCAAAATATGAATTCATCTCAATAGTCCTTAAAACACGTTGCTTTTATGGGGAATTTGAGAGAAGGTAATAATATTTATAGTGACACATACAATGCTGGTTGAAGGACCATTCTAATTTCTCTTGGACAAATCAAAACCAACGTAGGCAAATCCCCTCAAACTTTAGTGGAAACCAAGAGACTTAACCTTTGCTGCTTTTCAATGTACCACCACTAAAACCATTATTGGAGGTATTGGTTAACAAAATGGTGAGCTCAACTAAAGCATGTTTTTAAGGAATTGATGCTGTAACTAGGAATTTGGATGTTTCAATGCACAACTTGGAGAATCCAATTGGTCAATTGGTAGCTTCTTAGATATCGTCGGACTGGATCTCTACCTAGGAACATGGAGAACAAGACTTGGATTGTGGAAAGAAATGAAGTATTTAATTGCTTTCTTACTTTCAATTTATTTGCACAATCGTTAATTTTATTTTTCATAGCTTTTGTTTAATTTAATTTTGAACCCCCACATTAATTTCCATTTTATTTCTTATCTCATATTCATTTTTATTTTCAAATTAATAAAAAAAAATTCATAACTGTACAGAGCCATCCTCGTGCCTATTTAATACCTTGGACCCGACGCTGGATCAAGTTAAGAATCTGACAAATTTAAGCTAATTTTGGCTCTATTTTTTTAAAAATAACTTGAAATCCCTCTTTTTTTTTCTTTTTTTCCCCTCTCAATTGCTATTAGCTCTTGACACGCAATTGCTGCCGGTTTCAAATTTTCCACTAAATCACATTTTGAACATCAAATCTTTTAAGTTTTATGGATTAAATTCCAAAAATCCAATTTTTGCCCTTGAATGTCAACCTTCAAATTCTTCTACAATGTGTGAGTTTTTCTTCAAGAAGTTTTCATACATTGTTTACCCATGCCTTGGTGATCATTATGGCATATTTTTCTTTTCAATATTATGGTTCAATTTAGATATTGGATTTCTTGGTATTTTTGGGTTATTTTAATTACGAAATTCTAATATTCATGATTTTAGAGTTACTTTGAAATTAATATGGGCTTACAATGTGGCTACAGTTGTTTTATGTCACGATTATGCTCAATTTATTGATTTATTTATTTTTTGGGAAAATCTCATGGTTTGCCATTTTTTGGCTTTAGGATGAATTTTTGCATATTAGACCGCACTTGTTATGATGCATGAAGAAGTAATTATTTTAGGAATTTGTTTATTTCAAAGGAAGTGTGTGGCTATATTGAAGGTCATTGTGGAGTAATATTCATAATGTCCTATGATTTTTATAATGAAATTGTTTTATGGCTATATGGATGGTGTGATTGCAATTAGTCATAATCTAGCATCGCTTCCATTGGAATCAACATGTCTTTTAGCTTTGATAATCTATAATGAAATTGTATTAGCTATTGGAATTATGTTTGTGTTAGGAATTTTGAGGACGTTGGGATTTTGTGAGATTGAATTGGTGTTTTGGTAAGATATTTGGTGTGGGGGATTGAGAGTTGCGGTTGTAATTGTTGTGGAATTTGAATATTAGTTCACTAAGAAAGCTTCCTACGTACTTTCTTGAATCACTAGTGGGGGCTATTGATTTGTGTAAAATAGTGAAATAATTATGCACCTAATTATTTGTATATTATGTGCATAAACTTTTTGCTAATTTCTCTATCTTTACATCTAGGTCATTTGCATCATATTGACCAAATTGAATTTACATAATATATTGGAAACCAATAAGCTTACCGAGTCAAATTTTCTGGTCCGATATAGAAACTTGAAAATCATTCGCAAGGCAGAAACGTTGCTCTACGTGCTAGATGCACCTATTCCACAACTACCAGTCTAAGATGCTCCTGTTGATGAGCATGCTATCCATAAAAAGCACCAAAAGGACAGTAACATAACATCTTGTATCATACTGACGTCAATAAATTTTGAGCTGTAAAAACAATATGAGCATATGGATGTTTACTCTATTATCTTCCATCTTAGGGAATTTTTTTATCAGCAAGCTAGAATAGAGAGATACAAGATCTCTAAATAGTTGTTCTGATATAAGATGGCTGAGGGTACTTCTATAGCCACTAATGGGCTAAAAATATTGTGCTTGATTGAGAAGATTGGGTTAGTTAGGTTTGTAATGGATCATGAATTAAGTATCAACTTAATTTTATAATCTTTACCAAGTAGTTTTTCACAATTTGTGATTAACTACCAAATGAATAAGATTGAGACTACACTACCTAAGTTGATCAACCTTCTTAAGACTGCAAAACTTCCTTGAAGAAGGAAGCCAATGCAGTTATGTTGGTAAATTCTTTCTTTTCTAAGAAGAAGGTTCCTATTAAGCCCATAAGTGGCATGAAAAAAAAGGAGGTAGCTCCCAAAGGCCCATGTTATCATTGTGGCAAGATGGGCCATTAGAGGCGCAACTGCAGAGCCTACATAGGGACTATCAAAGAGAGAAAGTTGAAAGAGAAGCTCACAAGCACTTCTATTTTCACTTTTGGTATGTTTATGATTGAGATTAATACTGCCTTTAAAAATGAGATATGCATATTAGATACCGAATGTAAATCTATTTGTGCAATAATTTGTAAGGACAGAAGGACAGTAAATGGCTTGAAAAGGGTAATATGGACCTACATACTGCAAATAGAGCAAAGTTTGTTGCACTTGCTGTGGGGATTTATCATTTACACTTGCCTTTTGGATTAATTTTAAAACTTAGAAACTGTTATTATGTATTTGTTTTACTTAAGAATGTTATCTCAATTGCTTGTTTGGACATGATTGGTTTTCATTTAATAAAGGTTGTTCTTTTTCATTAAATGATGTCCAATATGGGAATTCAACTTTGATAAATGGTTTGTATACTCTAGACATGAACTATCCTATTCTCAATATGAACAACAAGAAACAAAGAAAAGATAAGTTAATCTCATCTTACTTATGACATTGTCGTTTAGGCCATATAAATGAGAATCGTGTTCCTATGTTACATAAGTTTAGTGACTTAGGATCATTTAATGAGGAATCATATAGTACATGCGAGTCTTGTTTGTTTAAAAAAATGACTAAAATATCCTTTTCAAGAAAAGGAAAAAGGGCCAAAGAGTTATTAGAACTCATACATATTGATATATGTGGCCTAATGTCATTACAAGTAAGAGGAGGTTATTAATATTGCATTACCTTTATTGTCGATTGTTCACAATATGGGTATTTATAATTAATGAAATACAAATCAAAAGACTTTAACAAGTTCAAAGACTTCAGGAATGAAGTAGAGAAATAACTTAGCACAAGTATTAAAACTATAAGATCTGATCGAGGAGGTGAATACTTAATTTAAGAGTTTTAAAGTAATCTAAGAGATAATGGGATATTATCTCAATGAACTCTACTATGTACACCTCAACATAATGGTATATCTGAGAGAAGAAATCGAACCCTTCTAGATATAGTACGAACCTTGATGGCTTTTGTAGATTCCCAAATTATTTTGGGGACATGCACTAGAAATTATTGTTTACATACTAAATAGTATTCCATAAAAAAATAGTTGATACTACCTTATATGAGTTATTTTTTGGTAAGAGACCAAAGTTATCTCACATGAGAATACAGGGTTGCCCTACCTTTGTTGAAAGGTTACACTTAGACAAACTGAAAAATATGTCTGACAAATGTTTATTTGTTGGATATCCAAAAGAATCATTCAGATATTATTTCTATCTCCCTTCTGAAAATAAAGTGTTTATTTCAAAGAATACTGTCTTTCTAGAGAAGGAGCACATGCTTAAAAGAGACAGTGGAAGTAAAATTGAACTTAGTAAAGTTCAAGAAGAACAAACAAATATGGTTCAACCATCTAAACCCACATCTATTGAGAGATAAATGATCTTTTATCTACACAAGAACCTCGTAGGTCAAGTAAGATACGTGTTGCACCTGAGAGATATGGATTTCTCATAAGTTACCATAATGATGTATTGCTCAAAGATGAAGATGAGCCTACTACTTACAAGGATGTTCTAAATAGTTTAGAATCTGACAAATAGCTTAAGGCTATGAAGTCTGAAATTAATTCTATGTATGACAACCAAGTATAGACATTAGTTGATCAACTCGAAGGAATCAAATGTATTGGGTGCAAACGGGTTTTCAAAAAAAAAAAAAAAACTGACATGGATGGTAACATTGTTACCTATAAAACATGATTAGTTGCTAAAAGTTATCGTTAACAACATAGTATTGACTATGACAAAACTTTCTCGCCAGTTGCCATGCTGAAATCCATTAGAATACTCCTAGTACTTGCCTGCCATTATGATTATGAAGTCTATCAAATAGATGTGAAAGCAATTTTTCTAAATGAAAATCTAATTGAGAAAGTGTACATGACATAAGTTGAGGGTTTCATATCCAAAGATAGCACAAAAGTTTGCAAGTTGCAAAGGTCTATTTATGGACTTAAGCAAGATTCTAAGAGTTGGAATATCCGTTTTGATAAAATAATTAAAGAATTTAGTTTCATTCAAAACATGGATGAATCTTATGTATACAAGAAGGTTAGTGGGAGTGCAGTTACTTTTACTATTGCTATGACATATTACTAACAGAGAATGGCGTCTTTATTTTACAATCAGTCAAGATTTGGTTATTGAAGAAGTTCTCGATGAAATATCTTGAAGAAGCAACATATTTCTACGAATAAAAATCTATAGAGATAGATTAAAAAAGGTTGCTTGGCCTTTCGTAGTGTAGAAAGTGCTGAAGAGGTTTAGCAAATGTTATAAGGGTATACTAATGTAGTTTCCAATCTGATAGAGTCACAATTAGGCGGCGTGTTCAATTTGAGTCCTATCACTTTATTTATGAAATCATTGATAGGAAAGATATAAAAGATAGAGAGAATTCCGATGGATGAGAACATAGTAAACCTATTCACTAAGGCGCTGCTTGGGAAGAAACATGATAGATATGTTGAGCCATTTGATATTCGATACATGATGCGTGTTTTTTAGTGTATAAAATATTACTAACAAAGTTCACAATCAATCAAGCTTTAATTAAAATGCTAACAACTAAAACCACATGCACGAGCAAGTATATCCATCATATAATATAAAGAATAGTAAGTATCAAATTCATGAGAACTTAGACTCCCATCTTACTTTATCCAAATCTTTATTGTTTAGCTAATAAAATAATAAGAGAATAAAAAGGAAAAAATAAGGATAAATATATATATACAACTCAAGGATGAAAGTATATGTAATTAGATAAATCTTCTTGAAAACATGACCATGAACTACTTAGCAATTATCACAATCAATTATTATCTTGGCATCATAAAGGAATAAATTAGAACTATTTCGTTTGCAATCTATGATTTCCTATCTTCTAAATAACTGAATGGATATATTCTATCTCACTAGTCTTACTCAAAAGATGTATTAAAATCAATTATCATATAAATCCCTGTATTTGAGGTGATTTAAAACATGAAATTAGTCAATGAATCCATATTCTAACAATCATTAACTAACATTTGATTACCAAAGTTCTTGATAATTAATCTACATTTCAAGCAAGTTAAGAGATAAAAAATATGAAGTTAATTAATTGAAGTCATTATCAACCTCTTTCTCAATAAAGTTAATAATAAGAACCAACCAATCAACTTCGTAATAAAAACAAGTAATCAAATACCAAGAACAATTATCAATTGATCAAAAGACTAAATTAATTCAAGAAATCATAAATCCCAAACTAATGTCAAATTACAATAAAACATTAATTCTATCATTATTTAAGAAAAAGAAAACAAAGGTAAAAGAAAGAACTCATAAACAAGCCGCCTTCTTCTCCATTGAAGACTCTTTTAAACAAAGCTCATTGATTTGATAAATTCCTCCTTTAATGAGTGATTTTCTGATTTGATCTTTGAATTCATACCATTCTCTTATGTTTTCCTTGTTTAAATTAGCTCCCTTGATACCAAAATTTGTGGCTTGAGAAGCTTTGGGCCAGTAGAATTCGAAAAATACTAAAATTCTTTGAAAAATATCAAATTCACGCACAAACTGCCTTTGGGCAGAGTGGACCTGGTGGGGGATCCATTAAGCAGACCTGGCACTGGGTCCATTCTGATTTTTTCATTAATTTCCTCTATTCTTGCCCTGTTTTCCTAGAATTGACCCCCAATTAGCTCAAGTAGACCACCTGGTGTCAGGTCAACACTAGAATCACACAATTAAGCTCCAAATTCCTCAATTTCTGCATAAAAGCATCAAAACACCTTTCTAAAAGAAAAATACAAATATGAAGGAATATGATTAGTTATTATATCAAATGTATCACAAAATAGCCTCAAATAACTGAGAAAATATAGGTAAATTTAGGCCCTATCAATTCCCCCACACTTGAACTTTGCTTGTCCTCAAGCAAACAAAAAATAGACACTAAGTATTTGGAACAAGACAAAACCATTTACCAAATTTTTCCTTAGCAAATTCATCCATAGTGAAGATATAATCCCCTTCCAACTTGAAACATAAATTCGTTATTCACTTAATCCTTTTAAAACCTTGTAAACTCATGTATTAAATCAAACAATCCCAATGCCATCAAAGTTAAGTTAAACAAACTTATATCTAGTGTAATAAAATTATCCTACTCTTTAAGCAAAAACATAGATAAAATAAATCATACAAGTCAAGCCATTTAACCAATTCTAACATTATAAACTCAATTTTACATAACTTACGTAAGTGAAACAAGGAAACACTCCACTCTTTTCTTTTTTTTTTTCAATGACTTAGGGAATTGATAGCCTCAAGTGAATGTATTTTTCTTCACGCACCGTATTGGCCCCCTTATACGTATTATCTTTTTCCAACAATGTTATTTTTTTTCTTTCTTGCCTTTTTGCCTTCGAGATAGCCTCAAGAGAGTACACTGAACAATACTTGTTACTTCTCTCCATATTAACCCCCTTTTCAACAAAAAATCTTCTTTCTTTCTTTTTTTTCAAAAGATGAAAGAAAATTTTTTTTTCTTTTTCGACTCCATGATTTTTTTCAACTCACAGTTTTTTTCCTTTTTACTCAAAAAATTTATTTCCTCACATTCCTTATTCACAACTCAGAGTCAAGCAAACTTTGAATCTATAATACAAGAATTAATCAACAACTCTTCCCTACATTCATTATATCATCTATATCCAAACTTAAAAAATAAAATGAAACTCAAATACCAAATATAGCCAAGGTTAAAATAAATTCTCAAGACTTAGCAAAATCCAATTTAATACACAAGTTTACCTTTTAAATAAAAATCTAACCATAATGAATGACATATCTATATCCAATGTCAAAAAGAAAATAATAACTGCATTATAGAGAAATAGGCTCAATTTAGCTCCAAAATTTCCAAACTTTCAAAGTTTTCAAATTTTTAACAAGATAATTGATACTAAGAAAATACCAAGATAATTGATAAAAACATAGACAAAGAATATCATCAAACCACTCCCCTACACTTAAATTGGACAATTTTCTCATTGGCCAAAAATTAACTTAAGAAAGCATTTCTAAAGAGACCACGAATGATAAAGGAGGTAGAAAGTTAGGTAATACTCCCCAAGTGCAATGATGCTATAACAAATTATAAAACTTGGAATAGAGAGAAGAGCTTATCCAAGAGGATTTTATTCCGACCTACAAAAGAAAACATAAATAAAAGCATAAAGAAAATAATAGAAAAATAAAGACACACCTAAAAAAAAGAAAACAAACTAAAAATCCTAAGAAAGCAAATAAAGATACGGCTCACTCCCTCACACTTAAACTGAAAATTATTTTCCTCATTTGGGAGAGGAAAAATAAAAAACTTAACGACTAAAGAAAATCAAACCTAAGACAAAGAGACAAACTCCTTCCACTCATCATGCTTTCTCATCAGCCCTTTGCAAAAGACATTAATGCTCATTGAAAAAAGTAAGGATGATGAAAGTTGAAATAAGAAAGGTATTTGAAAAGTAGAGGGTTCATAGAAAATATTAGTTGCAATGAATGCAAATGCATGACCCCCTTTTCATAACATCTTTTTAGACATACAATTCAAATTCCCAACATAAAGATGTAATTTATTCCTAAAAAGTGTATAAGCATTAGAATTACCACTTATCCCTTCAAAAGATTTGCCACAATTAAAATTACCTTTTAAACCTAGTAGTGTAGATTTTAAAGATGGGATCAAGAAAACCTTTCTTTGCACCATATCTACAAATACTAAGTTATCTCCTTGAAATTCTAGTGAAGGGTATGAGTTGTGAACATCCTTCAATGGTTTCTTATGATACATCATAGATAAACCTAACTCCTTGAGACATGCTAAACTCCATACATAATTATTTGGACCATTGCCTCCAAGAATGGAGAGGAACATAGGAAATCATGTGACGAAGAGAGATTAGAATTATTAGCACATAGAGGAGAATTGAATAGCTCCCTTTCTAAATTGGGCAATTATTCTTCATATCCTCTCTCCTTCCCTTGGGGATTCTCTTGTTCACGTGTATGGGCCTTTATATCATCTTAAACCAACTTGGCTAGTTGTGTTCTTGTAGAGCTCATTCATTGGGATGCTTCTTCATGCCACCTAATAGACGTGTTTATGTTGGCAACAAAGGATTTGATTGAAGCTTTAAGTGACGTATCACTAAAAGCGTTAGTCCAAGCTTGCAACCTTGCTAATGTATCATTATTATAGCTCCTTTGACATTGTGCCCATTAATAATTGTCCATGATAATGTTTTGAATCTCGCACTTAAAGAAAAACAAACAAAAATAATAGAAAAATAAAGAAAAGAAAAAAAAACACAAATCAAAAATATTCACAAACTATCCAAACACAAAAGTTAGTGATATATACAAATACAACAAAGGCTAAAATAACAAGATTCGAGTATTTCCGATAGTGCCCATCTCTAGTAACGACGCCAAAAACTTGATGCGTAAATTTTGGATGTATAAAAATAATTAAATTTAAATCCATCTCTTAGTCAAGTTTTTATTAAAACATTAATCCAAAAATACACATACAAGCTATACCCATCATATAGTATCGAGAATAGCAAGTATCGAACCTACGAGAACTTACACTCCTGATAGGGCCTAAATTAGTTATATATTTTCTAGTTATTTGAGGCCATTTTGTGATACATTTTATGCAATAACTGGTCATATTCCTTCATATTTAAGATTTTACCCTTAGAAAAGTATTTTGTGCATTATTTCAGATTTTAGAAGTAAAATAAGGTAAAATCGTCACTAAATAGACTAGAGGCAGTGTTGGCCACGTGCAGCTAGCACGCACTTCGCGATAATGACAAATCGGCAAAACAAGGGTTGAATAGAACACAGATGGTGTCGGTTGGGAGCCTAGAGGCGGTGTCGGCTGTGACCTGGAAGAACTTAGCACAAAAATCGAGAAAAATTGGCGAACGGACAGAGAGACAGAATGTAACCGGCGCTGGTTGTAGAAGGACAGACGGCGGTACCTCGATTTTCATACGCATTTTTGGCAATTTTCAGAGTTTTGATATTTTCCTACTATTCAGCCAGAAACCCTAGAGGAACAAATTTAAGCACTCCCAAAGCCTATAAATAAAGGAAAAACACAAGTCAAAAGGATGAATTCAAGGAGCAAAACACAAAATCACTCAAATTAAGGAGGAATTCAACAAATTAAGGAGGATTGTACAAGAGAGTCTACGAAGGAAGAAGAAGGAGGCTTGTCTATGAATGCTCTCTTTTAACTTTGTTTTCTTTTCTTGAACAATGATCTATTAATTATTTTATTGTAATTTGTCATTGCTTTCGGTATTCATGATTTTTAGAGTTACTTTGATCTTTTGATTAATTGATTGCTATTCTTGGTATTTAATTACTCATGCTGATTACGAAATTAATTTGCTATTTCTTTCTATTAACTTGCTTGGAAAAGGGGTTGATGGTGGTCTCAATTCATTAATTTCATATTTGTTGTCTATTAACTTGCTTGGAAAAGAGTTTAATTGCTAAGAAATCGGTAATTAAAAGTTAATTGATGTCTGTCAGGATATGGATTCATTGGTTCATTTCATATTTTAAATTTTCCAGGATATGGGGATTTAATCATGGATTGTGTTTAATGCATCTTTTGAGTGAATTAGTTGAGACAGAATATGTTGTAACACCCTACTACCTAGGCCCACCAAGGCCGGGGATGTCGCCCCATCCAAATGACAAGGAGTCTATATAATTAGATCACACAAATAAAATTGCGGAATAAAAATAATACTTTAACTTAAAATTTATTACATTCCAAGAATAAATCCATAAATACCAAAAACAAATCCATAATAAAATTTATCCACTCTAATTTCCTCAAAGCATTACACAAAATAAATTATCAGCAAAAATCCTCCAAGGCAGACAATATCTAGCTTTGACCTGAAATCATGGTAAAAATAGTGATGAGACAAAAATTTCAATAAGTCCGTGTATGCTTTGAGCGTCGAGTGAAAACAGTTCGTGAAAGCAAAATATAAAATCTTTATAAGAAAATTACTGGCAAGCAATAAACATTAGTTAAAATCAAGAGTGGCGTTTTGGCTTCTAGCCATACATAATTATTAAAATCAACCACTCAAAAGAAAGGATCATGGGTTATCACACGTTGGGCCGCATAATCGGTCAGAATACTGACACTTTGTGCAGACTGACAAAAAGGGGTAGGTGATCGGCCTACCGGGCAAAATACTCCTCCTTCTCTATACCCAAACAACAACCGGGTATCCATTCTAGCAAAACACAGTCACTTGACTGAAATAAAAACTGCTAGCTCGGATCGGCACGACCTACTGGACTGACATCTTATCCGGGAAGGACTCACTCCTCAGAGGTGGCCACCTACTGAGAGACTCACCCTAACCCTACATAGACTAGTCCTAGTAGTCCACCCTTATTGAGTATTCAACGAACGTATCCCACTTGGGAAAAATGAACAAAATACAGTTTCACATGAAAGTGGCAATTAAGGGTTTCCAAAGTCTTTGTCAAAATTAGTTTTAGAAAAAATTTTGAGTTTGAGTAAATCTGCTTATTGATTTTCAAATAATTCATTTGACTGAAATAAGAAAGAAGTCAATCCTCAATTGCCTTTACAGAAATGAGTGTCCATGCACTCTACATTTGGCTTGCCATTGTAAACATTTCGCATCAAACAGGTTTTATGTAGGAGCTTACCCGATCCTTAGCTCGAGATAAAATAAAGATCTTCAATTGCTGACCCAACCCCGCTGGGGTAAATATAAATCACAATCAATCTCAAGCCAAGATCCACATTCACAAATAAAATTAGCTCAACTCACTACTACCATAATCCTAGTGTCCCAAGCTTTAAGGTCAAATAATGAATAAAAGGGTTTATAAGTTAAGTCTAATTTGATATTTAAAATAATTAGAGTTTTGGGAAATAAGTACTAATAAGTTGAAGGTTTAAATCTTGCTAAGAAAGATTTAGAGTTTATTTGATGAAGAGTCCTAGGTGGTATTAGGTAAAATGATTTATTAATAATTAATTGTTTGAAAATAATTGCTAACAAAAATTAGTTGAAAATAAATTTTAATGGGTCTTGATTGAAAGCTAATAAATAAATTTTAACAGGTTTTAATTAAAAGAAAGATAATAAATTTTAATGACATTTATGAATATAAGACTTACAAAATTAATATTTTTACTTATTATGATTATTTTCATAAAAGGCTTTATTTGATGTTATCACTTTATATAATATCTATATATTTTATTTTCTAGTAAAGCTATTATTTATTTGACTAAAATATCCTTATTATATATATAATAATTCAAATCTACCATTCCTAGGGTTTTTCGAAATTACTAGCAAAATTCATAATATTAAACATTTTATTGAGGAAATAAAATTTAGCTTAAGGACAACTAGATCATGATCATAATTCTATTGCTAACCACAATCATGAACATATACACCCATTCAATTCATCAAATCATCCAAATCATGCATATAAGTATAGATCTAAATTTACTACGGCATGATCCAACCTCCACTAGCATAAACATAATCATGGCTTTAATAATCATACACGAATATAAATTCTATTCACCATAGGTGACATAATCTCTAGCATACTTGATCACAAAGACATGGAGACATGCATTAAACCCTAAAAACACCGTAATATCATCTAAGATAAATCATCACATGCATCAACCCCAACTCCATCATATACACACATCCATTCATGCTTCGAATTCAACTCATCACAACAACACATGCTTAAACCACAATCATAGCCCATCTCCTTCTAATATCACTCTAAAGACATGAATCTAAAGTCTAAAAAGAGGGTTGAGGGGACTTACTTGATTGGTGAGTACCTTGAAGGAGTTTCGAATAGATCTCAACTCCTAGATGCCTAGTTTCATCCAAGAGAGATGAAGAAAGCATGGCCATTGGTGAAGAACCATTCGGCCAAGAAGGAGAGAGGTTGGGCCAAAGAGAGAGAGAGAGAGAGAGAGAGAGAGAGAGAGAGAGAGAAGAGAGAAGAAGAGAGTCTATTAGCATGATTATTCATATATATATATATATATATATATATATATATTCATTAGAGATCAAAGATTAGAAAAGATGAAGTTGTTTGAACAAACCTACCTTGAAGGTGTTCTTGAGCCTTCACAAAATTTCTGATTTTTTATCCAAAAGAGCAAGTTAGATTTTGGAGTTTGATGTTAAAAATGGTATGGATAGACTCACGGCAGTGAGTAGATGAAATCTGTAATTTTTGGAAGAAGTTTGAAGTGATTTGGAGGGGTATTAGGCAAAAGAAAGGAGTAGGTGTTCTTGGTGTTCTATATGTGCTTGAAGGTTGAAGAGAATAGAGCAATTTTGGTTAATGTTGGCCGAAATTCTAAGGGAGAGAGTGACTGAATTGCTAGAGTGTTTTAGGTAGATGATTTTCTGGTTTGAAAGGAAAAAGGAAAGGCTGGTTGTTGAAATCCTAAAAGAATATTTTTGGAAATCAAATTTGGAAACAAAATATAGTAAGAATATTTTGATCAATGGAGAGCTTTTTGGAGCTACTATGGCCGACTGATAGCTCTAAGTTTTTGCTGGATGAAAGCTGGTTGAAGGAGGTTAATGGTGGCCGAAAAGAGGCGGTACAATGGTGAAGGAAAGGTCTGGTTGTTTGAGGGATATTTTATGGAAAGTTGCTAAATTAATATGGTTGGAATTTTGGTATCCAATCAAGGCAGGATTGCAGTGATTTGCTGGAGATATTTTCGGGCAGCCATGTCTGATTTTCATGCAGGAGCTTGGGGAGGACAATGGAGTTCAGTTCAGGGCTGTTTAAGAGTGGTTGGTGCAGAAAAAGGATGGAGTTTCGGTTAGGGATGAATTAGGAAACAAGGCTGGAAAATTCTGCACAGAATTTTCGCTGATTGCTAGAATATTTCTGGGTAGTTTCGGCTGCCATTTTCCAGTCAACTTGCAGAGAGTTTGAAGGAGATTCCAGGGGTCTTTCATGGCTAGTTTCCAACCTTCTTCATGGAGGAAAAACATGGCTAAGGAGTTGGGAGAAAATTGGAAGAAATCAGCTTGGTTTAGGGGCACCTATGCTGCGATTTTGCACAGAAATTTTTTTGGTTTTGCACAGCATTTGTGCAGTCCGAAAATGGCCAGAAAATTCCAGGTTTCAAGCTGTTCAAAAGAGCCATTTTCTGGCAGCATTTGGGAGGGAAGAATGGCTGAGAATTTCGATACCTTGAAGGTGCAAGAAGCTGTAAAAATTTTAGTTCATGACATGAAGGAAAATAAACCTAGCTAGAGTGAAGTTTTAGAAGGTTCACTAGGGGAATTAATTCTCTTGGAACCTTCCCCATCCCTTCCACATTTTCAGTCCATAAGATGTCTTTCACTAAGATATTTTGAACCTTCAAGCCACAGCACTTCTCTGAATTTTCTAGAATGAAATTGGCTAGAACAAATTTGACCAACCTAATGAATTGAGAATTAGGAGAAATTAAAGATCAAGAAGAAATGAATTCCCTTAGGAATTTTTGTGTAGGGTAAAAGAATAGAATTAGAGTACTCCTATCATGTCTCCCCTAGGACAACATCTCTACTCTACCCTAAAGCTCTTAAGGCCGAAAGTACCACTTCCCAAGCAAAAATAAAATTTAATCATGCTAAAGCTCTAATGATGGAATTTGAACCCATGACCTCAAGAATTAATTCCAAAGCTCTAACCACTAAACTACAACAACTCTTGTTCTTATTTTCTCTCTAAAATATTTTTTCTATTTAATCTTCAAGCTATCTCCCTATTTTCTCCTCAGGCAAAAATTACTATTTTGCTTTTCTTTCTCAAAAATCATAACCAAGCCCTCTAGACTATAAAACCCAGATCCAAAGCACATAAAATCATCTATAAATATATTTAAACATGCAATAAAGTATGATATACATCCCAACCCCCTTACTCTAAGGTTGGTTTCGACTAGAGTTGCACATATGTGATACTAATTCGTCTAAAAGATAGTGATTTCATAGATTGGAAAATAAGTGAATCTATCTTAATTCTTCATAATGCCAAGAGAATGATTAGTTATAATAATGATTGGGTACTTTAAGGTCATGTTTGTCAGATGGTCTGATTTATATAATTCTCCATCCTTAACATGTATATATTCTTTTATTTTATTTTATTTTCCTTTTTATTCTTTTTTACTTTATTAAGTTGGTTAAATAATAAAAGAAAAGTGATTACTGCATACTTGTTCCTTGAGGATCGATACTTGTTTTAAACCCTATGCTATGCTTAATGATGAGTACACTTGCTCATATGTGTAATTTGAGGTTAACGTTTTAATTTAAACTTGATTGGGAATGTGCTTATTTTTATATGATTTTTTATACCCAAATTCGTACACATCAGCTCCCACATTACTTTACCTAAATCTTTATTGTTTAGCCAATAAAATAATAAGAGAATAAAAAGATAAAAATAAAGATATAAATATATATACAGTTCAAGTATGAAAGGATATGTAATTAGACAAATATTCTTGAAAACATGACCATGAACTACTTAACAATTATCACAATCAATTATTATCTTAGCATCATAAAAGAATAAATTAGAACCACTTTATTTACAATCCATGATTCCCTATCTTCTAAGTAATTTAATGGATATATTCTATCTCACCAATCTTACTCAAAACATACATTAAAATCAATCCTCATATAAATCCTTATATTCTAGGTGATTTAAAATATGAAATTAGTCAATAAATCCATATTCTAGCAATCGTCAGCTAACATTTGATTACCAAAGTTCTTGACCATTAACCCATTTTTCAAGCAAGTTAAGAGATAACAAATATAAAATTAATTAATTGAAGTCATTATCAACCTCTTTTTCAAGCAAGTTAGTAATAAGAATCAACCAATCAACTTCGTAATAAAAACAACTAATCAAATACCAAGAACAATAATCAATTGATCAAAAGACTAAATTAATTTAAGAAATCATAAATCCCACAATAATGTAAAATTAAAATAAAACATTGATTCCATCATTGTTTAAGAAAAAAAACAAAGGTAAAAGAAATAACTCATAAACAAGCCTCATTCTTCTTCCTTGAAAACTCTCTTGAACAACGCTCCTTGATTTAATGAATTCCTCCTTCAATAAGTGATTTTTTGTTTTGATCATTGAGTTCATACCATTCTCTTATGTTTTTCTTGTTTAAATAAGCTTCATTGATACCAACATTTGTGGCTTGAGAAGTCTTGGGCCAGTAAAATTTGAAAAAAAAAATACTAAAATCCTTTAGAAAATATCAATTTCGCGCACAAACCACCTCTGGGTAGAGTGGACCTGGTGGGGGTCCATTAAGCCGACCTGGGTCCATTCTGATTTTTTCATCATTTTCCTCTGTTCTTGCTCTGTTTTCCCAGAATTGACCCCCGACCAGCTCAAGTAGACCACCCGACACTAGGTCAACACTGGAATCACACAATTAAGCTCCAAATTCCTTAATTACTGTATAAAAACATCAAAACACCTTTCCAAAGGAAGAATATAAAAAAAGAAAGAATATAACTAGTTATTATATCAAATATATCACAAAATAGCCTCAAATAACTAGAAAAATATAGGAAAAATTTGGCCCTATCAATACACAAATGATTGGCTCTAGTGCAAGTGGGAGTTTATTAGTGTTATACCCTAGAAATAATCACTTGTACATTGTATATGGCATATTTATTAATAAAAGACATTCTTTATCTTTCAATTTAATTAATTATTCTGCTCATATGTATATAAAATTGTTAGATAAAGTTCTAAGCACATAGTATAGTATTAAGAAAATTATGATAGATATAATAAAGCGAGATTTCTACTATCTTATGTAGCACTTGTGCTTAAATTATCCTTATTCATAGTATTAGTAAAATAGGATATTATTAATATACGAAGACCAGCACGTGTTATACTTCTTCATTTTATGTCATATCCATGAGTATTATGATACTCAAAATTAACAAATCTATGCTAGTTAAATGAATAAGTTCATTGGTTGACCTAACTATGAGATAATCACATAGATAAATATAAAGTGCTAATGATAGAATCTCATCATAGCAAATGTGTAAATATCCTTAGACTTGAGATCTCTAAGGTATTTTGTTTACTAAGCGTTGTACTTTGATTTCAATATCTGGAGTCCCTACAAGACCGCCTATTGGATGGTTATTGGATACAATGTAAAGTAATCAAAAGTAGTTAACAGGGTCAATAAAAGATTTATCATTCCTAATAGTAGGGGCATATATCTCATGACCACTTGTATAGAATCATTACTTGAAAAGTTCTTGGCCAAGGTGACTATGTGTTGGAAATCATTCCAATTGATACACATGTTGAGTAATAAATTTTGGAACAAGTACTAATAAATTCTAGTTAGAATTAATTATATTCTAGTAGGAGTTGTCACTAATTCTATACTCTAAAACTGAATGAGATATAGTATGATGAAAGGAGTTTATTGTACTGATGTTTTGTTATTGAAAGGTTAATGTCTAGCCACTTGACTTTCTGGATTTTTGGGTAGTTATAATCCATTGCTAGATGCTACTCATAATATGCTAAATATGAATTTATTAACTGGAGAATTAATAAGTTAATCCTAATTAGAATTAATAAGTTGATTCCAATTATTAGGGATTATTAATTCTATAGTAATTAGAATTAATTTATATGTTGCTACCAATAGACTAGTAAACCTAATAGGTCACACACAATAGAGAAATTGATACTCAAGATATTACTTGATAATTTTATGGGGTTAATTTGATAGAAGGAAAATAATTACGGGCTAGTTATAATTAGTTAGATGAAATTTAAATTATTTAAAAGGATTGTGATTGAATTCTAAACTTGTTATAATTGAAGAGGCCTAATTTCAATTAAATAACCTTGAGCCCATAATTTTAAAAAAGTTATGTTTGTTTCCAGAAAGCTTCAAGAAACAGACAAAGGTTAGTGTAGTGATTCCTAATATGATTAGGAACAAAAAGGTTTCTCGATACATAAAAGTTATTTCCCGTAAGTTTGTTTCCAAAAGGTATTAAGGAAACAAGAAGGAAAAGGAAAACTGTGTTTTCCTAAAAATCGGTTGATGTGGCATTTTAATAGAGAAGTCATTGAGAAATTGTTCTTGATGGGATTTTTTATATCACAAAGAAAGCTATCATCGTGTGTAAAAAGAGATAAAACCAAAAAGCCTTTTTCTTCTTCGTTCTTCTCCAAAAAAAAAATTCCCTAGCCACCATATTATTTATCTAGCTAAAAATTTTGGCGGTTCTTGAATACATTCTCGTGTGGATCAATATTAGAGAAATTTCTATCATTGGAATTTAGTTGTTTATGCTTGGACAAATATTACGGAAGGGTTCCTCGCACGAAGAGAAAAGTTTAAAAGCTACATTTTCTAGGTAACATAATTTTTCTCTCCCTCTTGGCCTTTTTAATTACATATGAGTGATTCCTCTAAATGGATTTCGTTTTATTTTTTCGCTACGTATAAATCAGTTATGACTTACCTTTTGGGTATGTACTGTCCAGTGCTAATTAGAAAATTCTATACTAATATGTAGGATAAGAAGAAAAATAACCCTGAGACTTTTTCTACTATAGTTAAGGGATAAGTTATTAAGTTTGATAGGACTAGACTGGTGGCTATCCTAAGTGTCAATAATGAGGGCCTTGATTAGCAATTGTCCACATAACCAATGGATTATCTTAGACCCCAGTGAAGATTTAATAACATTCATAAGGAGTTTAGATTGTATAGGATAATTTAGCTTATTTCACCTGTTTATTATTCCAACAATGATCTCCAAACCCGTTTGAGAGCCTTAGTCTATATCTTTACCTTCAATAATATTCCTAAGGCTAGTGGGTTTAATAAGACAAAGGCTTTTGATATTTACATCCTTTCTACCCCCTCACCCCATTGATTATCCAGCCCAAGAGGGATGTGGTATGCTTTCGCCTTTCCTCCAAAGCCCTTATGTTTCCTTTAGCGATAATGCGTATCCTTCAGGCTTTTGGGTTGTGATGGGGAGTTGACTAAGGATACTAATGAGAGAGATTTGGTGAGTAAGCAGACCTTGCTTAATTGTGGGTACAAGCATCATGAGAAAGAGAGGAGATGGGTGAAGCCATTTAAAGTTTAGAAAATTCGGGTGTGGAAGAGATCTCTTATGAGAAAGGAGAGGAACAGACTTCACGTGCACCCAGGACATGAGCTAGCTCTCTTAGTTCATCAACCATATTTGAGACCGAGGTTCGCACCATGCTAGGGCAGTTGAGGCTTAGGACAGAGACACATATTGCCATTCTTCTCTAGCTTTAGGACTTGATGGCAGACTTGAGTAGGAGGCAGGATGTTCAAGACCAGAGATGGACTCAGTAGTTTCAAGCACAATATGTCCAACCTAGAGCCGCCCATGTTGCCTCTGCAGATGTTGATGATGAGGCTGTTGATGATGATACTAATGATGATAGGATGAATGATTGATTTTCTTTTACTTTGCTTTAGCGTTACTTGTTTTTATTCTTTTTTGGGATATTTTTATGTATTTTTTTTTTTACTTTTTGTTTATCTTTATTTTCATTTTATGGTGTGTTTTGTTTTGTTTTGTTTTGTTTTAGGAATGATCACTTGTCAAGGAATATGCTCATCATGATAGAATTTCAACTGCTTACTTATTTGTGTGGATTTATTTGAACTTGGGAGAGTATTTTCTTTCTTTTATTCTTTTTCCCTTTTTATTTTTCATATATCATTTGGTTATGGTTTCTTGAGCTATTTTTGGCTATTCTTGAGCACTTTCCGTATCTGTGTATTAAAGGGTATTTTAGGTTGTTTCCTTGAATCCCTAAAATTCTACAAAACATAAGATTATCTGTGATGTTGCATGGCACCGTGGAAGGTGTTCTGTATGCCACCATACATGCTTTGATGTTCCTATAATAGCTTTTGAAACTACATCGTGGCCCTTGAATTCATTATGTGCTGTAAACATACACGACTACTTCAAATGTGAGCTGTAGGCACCGTTGAAGCCCATAAGTCTTGACATTTTTTAATCTTGATTGGACATGGTGACGTGGAAAGTGATGAGAATGGCGCCGTGGACTCCCAGTACTGCTTCTGATATTTAGGTAGTACATAGGTTCGTGAACAGTAATCTTCTGATATTCGTAGAGCTTCAGTTTAGCTCTTTTTTAGTCTTTTTCATCTTCAATCCTTGTCTAATCTTAACCTTTTCAACCTACATAAAACAGCGAGAAAATGGGTTTTAAAGACTTTGAAGCTCAAGTGATATATAATCTGCATATAATGAACAATAATCAATGATCATGATACTTTTGAGCATTTCCATTAAAGTTTTATTTCTTCTCTCTACTACTCCATTTGTAGAGAAGTCTAGGTGCAATTAGCTGAGATACTATTCCTTGATATGCTAAGTTGTCCTTGAATTCACCAAGAACATTCTCACTACCACAATCTGGTCTTAACTTCTTGATTAATTTACCTGTTTAATGCTCCACTTCAACCTTATAATCTTTAAGTTTATTAAAAGAGTCAGACTTGCGTCTCACCAAGTAAACATAACTAAAACATGTATGATCATCTATGAATGTGATAAAGTATTCATAATCGTCTCTAGCAGGTGTAGACATAGGACCACAAACATCAGTAAGAACTAACTCAAGTATTTCCTTAGCCTTTTCCACTTTTTAAATAAAGGACCTTTTGGTCATTTTACAATAAGACAATATTCACACTGAGGCCATTCCTTGACTAGAAATTTTCATATCAGGATTATCTTGGTATTGATATATTCCTTTTACCTTTTATTAGGATACTAGCAATTTTAATGAGTCTAAAGACCCATTTTAGACAAACCTCTAAATTGGATTAGGGTTTATATTTTCCAATCTTAAGTGCCATAAATATGAGTTATTTGATTTGACATTTCTCTTCTTATTATTATGTTCCTTCTGGGTATTATTATTTTTTTTTACGGCTAATAGGATTAACATAGAAAAGATTGCCATACACTTTTCCAAAACAAATAATATTTTCATTTTTACCGATTGAAATACTAAAATGGAAAGTAATAGAATATCCTTGATCAATCAATCTTGAAATTGAAATCAAATTCTGTTGAAAACTAGAAATATATAAAACATCTTTTAAGACTAAAATCCTATTACAATCAAATAAAAACTCCAAGTCTCCTACTACTTCAGTCCACACTTGTGCTCCGTTACCCACTCTAAATCCATACTTTTTTCTATTGAGTTGGCTTATCTAGTTGAACCCCTACAAGGAGTTACATATATGGTCAGTGGCACAAAAATCAACAACCTAAGTAGACGATAATCTAACCATCAAAATAGACTCTAAGCAAAGAGTAATACCTAAAGAGTACTTAGCCAAGAAGTCAGGACAATCTTTCTTAAAGTGCCATTTTTTGCGACATTTGAAACACTTACCCTTGGGTTTAGCGTTAGTCTTGGACAAACCGAGGCTTTGGCCCCTTAGGCTTAGCCTTTGCATTGTTCTAGGCCTTCTTTTTCTTGAACTTCTTGGGCTGTACCCTAGTTCTAGAAGATAAACTAGAACGAGTAACTAAAAATTTTGACATAAGCTTCATGATTTTCTCAGTAACTTTGAGTTCTTTCATCAACTCAATCAAAAACATATTCAACTTGTTCATATTATAATTCTACTTGAACTAAGAATATAAATCTGGCAAAGTCTCAAGAACTATGTAATAACCCTCACTTTTGTACTTTAATCAGTTACTACTATATATAGAATAAGAATTTGTTTAAGTGACAAGAACAAGAAATGATCAATATAATGAGATGAACGTTTTGGTGTGATAAAAATATTTAGGGATATTATTAGAATTTTAAAATTGTAGGGACCTAGATGGAAGGTTGAAATTATTCTACCCATACATTTGTACTTCAATTCATGACTACTTTGTACCGAGTAAGAATTTGGGTATAAGCCCAGAACAAAAGTTGATCAGTACGATGAGATGAATAGTTTAGTATAATTTGAGATGTGAGGGGTATTATAATAATTTTAACAAAAAATCGAAATTTTGATTGCAATTTGAGAAGGACTGAGAAAGAATTGAGAATATTGACTCCTACCATTGAATTCAGTAAAATTGTAGATTCCATTAGTGAAATAAAAGCTTGTTTTGATTGAAATATATATTTGTCCGAATTTTAGTTATTTCCTAAGAAAAAAATGGTAATTTTGTCAAAAGGGGACAAATGACATTTTATAATTTGTTGATGAGAACAAGTGTCACTTTATGGTTAGTTTCATGAAATATTCATGCATATGTTGTAGTATATCAAGCTTATCAAATAAGCTTTAAAGAATAATTAAGGGAAAAAAATTAGTAAATGAGAAAATCCCAAGTATTAAAGCATTTAATGACCATTTGATTTTGTGAACAAAATTGATTAGGAATGGCAGTGGAAATGCTGATTTTTAGCAACAAAACTGGTAGCAACATGGTAGAATAAGGGAAGAAATGAAAAGAAAACAAAAAGGACAAAAATAGAATATTTTGCAAGCCTTTTTGAATAAGGTATTTAACTAATTTAATAACCATTGATCATGTAACATTTTGGGCATAAGAGAGGTGGTGGAAGAGTTGTATAAAAAGCCAGAAATTAGCAAAGAAAAGGGAGAAAAATAAGAGAAAAAGGGAGAGAAAAGAATAGGAAGAAAGCAACTAAAATAGAGAAATTCCAAGAAGAAAAAAGAGAAGGAGAAAAGGAAGAAGCTTAGGCATTTGCTAGCTTGTAAATTTCTATACACAAGGTAAAATATCATACTCCTTGAATTAAAGTTGTAGATTAAATTGTGAGGATTATTTTGGTGTTAATTCTATTGGAAAATTCACGAGAACTATGAAAAATACTTGAAAAATTGCTATGTTTTGGGGCTATTGTGTGTGTTGTGTATGTCCCGATTGAATTGGAGGGCTATATACTATGTTTTATACGGTGAACAAAGGTATTTTGATGGTGGTTGAATGGTTGTTCATGGCTGCAAAGATGGAAGAAAGAAATAAGATAGTAGATGATTTAATTATTGAAGAAAATGAAATATTGTTATTCATGTCTACTGATTTTATGTTGTTTAAAAGTAAAAGTACTGAGCTGTTTGTGTCTGAAAATTGAGGAATATGTGATGTTTAGATGTGAAAGAAAGCATTAAAATGCTTAGAAAAATGTATGTGGTATGAGAAAGAAAAAAGAATTGATGGTATGAAGAAAAAGGAACAAATAGAAATTCTGTTTGTGTAATTTTTGAGCAGACTTGAAGAACCATTAAACTGAACAAAATGGCCAGTTGTTCTGGAACTGCATGACCTAAAGCTTGTAACTAAATGTCTTAGAATCATTTTAAGACCAATTTGACATGATTGGACTCGTAAATAGAAAGTTATGGTTTAAATACTAAGGGCTGCCAGTTTAGTGGCGAGATGGAGAAGCTGGAAGTTTATGATTGAAATTGATTGAAATGGCAATGGAAATTGGTGTTCCATGAGTTGGAAATCATAAAGTCTTGGGAACAGTTCGAAACTAGTTTGGCATTAATTCGACTTGTGAATCAAAAGTTATGAAATAAACAAATAAGTTTGCCAAGAAGGAGGAAATGTTGAAATTTAGTTGATAAAGAATGAATTCATATATTGATTCCATGTGTATTATTAGATACCTGAAGGGTTAAAGAAGCATGTGATATCTTCATATACTTATTTGAGGAATGAAGTGAAGGAATGAATAAGTGAACCTTTGATCATCTCAAGTATTTATATCTTGTTGAGCAAGAAATGGAAGAATGTGGAATTAGGTCTTTTCTTTGGTCTTATATATATTTGATGATATCTCTATATTAGTTGAGAACCTTAAAAGGTTAAATGAAATATGGATTGATTATGGATGTAGGCTATTTACCCTAAAGACATTGAGATAAAATTAAGGATCGTTTATATAGCTAAGTGATAGGGCACAAGATGAGTCCTCTTGGGGTTTTTTTTTTTAAATTAATGTTTGCTGGTGGAATTCATGTTCACTAAATAATGCTATGTGAACCATTTTGGTTTCTCTGAGCAAACAAATGGTTTTTCTAAGGAAGAAATGGTATCATGCCATGCTAGGTTGAATGGAAGGTGTGAGTCTAATAAGTGGAATTATTTATAATTAGTGACTAATTTTCTTTAAGCCCTTCAATAACAAGGTTGATCAACCCTTGTGTTTTTCTGAGGAAAATGTGGTTTTTCTAAATGAGAAATTATTGAGGACTTTAGGAAATAACATTTTCTACAAAGAATTTTGAGTTACCTGAAACTTAAAAGCATTATTAAGTGCTTGATTTCTTGAATATCATGAATACGGGATATCACATGTGACTCCCTCGGACTCCAACTCTGGATTTTAATAAAATGCTTTCTTGATAAGGATAATGTTTTCATGATATATTCAAGCACGAGTCTTCTAGTTGAATTTGAAAACATACTAAGGACTATGAATCTTGAATTCTTGAGCATGTTTTACTACTTCATTAAAATCCCGAATTTCTAAACAACCAGCCCAAGTGGGCCATATGTAGGTGCGATCACTCGAACGTTGAGTACTCAATAGGGCTTCTCTCTGTGTTCTAGTTCACGTTAGAGATAAACGGTCCAAAGTAACATGATTAGTTTTGGGGTTTGTTTTACTCTGAACGGAATGATAGGACATTGAGATTAGCTAAATTCGTGAATAACTGGCCCAAGTGGGCCATAATTCCTGAATAACATGGCCAAGTAGGCCACAATTCCTGAATAACTAGCCCAAGTGGGTCACACACATGAATTTCGGAATAATAAACACAAGTTCACAATCCCGAATACTTGAAGTCTTGAATACCTAAATTCCTGAATACTTGAATTTTACACCTGAATTCTTGAATACTTGGATTTTATAGAAGAAATCCTAAATTCCTGAATACTCGAATCATTACGTTTTCTACAAACATTCTTAAATTCCTGAACACTTGAATTATAACGTTTCATATTAGAATTTCTAAATTCTCAAATTAATATGTTTCCATAAAAGGAGTCCTGAACTAGTATGTTTCATTTATGAAACCTTGCAACTTAAATTCCAGAGGGAGTACATGAATTACATTTCCCACTTTCTAGGAAATGATTACTCGGTTATTTTACATATTCTTTATGGAATTTAATTCTAATAATTAACTACATATCTTATTAAGTCCAAATATATTATTTTGGCAATATTTTGGGAATTATCCTTCATGAGTTATTTTTAGTGTAAAAACACTAGCACACACCAGACTCACTGAGCCTTGTGCTCACACATGTGTTATTTCTCTTTGAAAACTTTTAGGATCAGAGGTATAGTGGAGATGCAGTGGACCACCAGAGGCTCATGCTATATATCAGACCTACTATGTCCTTGAGTGTATGTAGAAAATGTCAAACACTATGTACTTTCTGTGTTTAATAAAAGTATTTTGGAAAACTTTTCCGTTGCATATTGGATAAAGTTTGTTATAGAAACCTCTTGTCTAGGCAACTGGATAGGGCGACATCCCACAAAAATGAAGGTCGCTACACTATGGAAAGTTGGGGTGTTATAAACTATGTTAATTTGGCTCTTCAAATCGATTGTTGCCTCTAGGACCTTAGCTTTCTCGAAATAAGCAATCATCTTGAGTATATGATTGTGAATCGATGCCTTCTCAACCATCCTAGTGTTCATGATTGCTTTAAGAACTTCCTACCATGTCGGTCGGCTTTTATCAACAAACATGGTATGTAATGATATATCGATATCATATGCAGTAGGCATGTTCTCGTACTTAGATTGAAGGACATTAGATATGGAAGCCAACACATTGCATCGTGCTATTTTATCAACTTTCTTTCATGCCCTCTCAGTCTCACGAACTTGGTTTGTATAATCTTCTCTAATTTTAGGATAGCAGTGGGTTAGAATGTACTTGTACTCCTCAACTATGAGTATTCTATTAAGGTTCATTTTCTAGTCCATGTAATTTAGTCGAGTTAACCTATTTTCCTTGAAAATAATGGACAAAGGACTAAAACTAGACATTTCTGTTGTTTGCAAAAAGAATTTCGTTTAGAAAAATGTATGATTTGAAAAACATATGTAAAAATGCACATTTAAACATCATATTGTATGATATGGTTAACCTATTTAAACCATTACCAAAATACGAAAAATTTGGCACTTAGATGAATTGATAGAGCTTTATGGGAAGGTTAGCAATTTTCTAAGTAAAATGTATATCCATCGCTAATTAAACTTTCTTAATAGTTAATGATTTAGAAATAATTCCATCAATGGGATGGCCACTAATCACATTACCTACGAATAATATAATGTTAATACCTCCAACGTAGGTTGGCCGATACTAATATATATCTATGGTATTAATTATAATCCCTCCGTTAGTCCTAGATTCTCGTGAAAATTCATCTTATAAGTGGTTCTGCTTAGAATGACATGAGGGTAACCACAATCTCAAACAGGAATTCATGATGGAAGCCGTCGGGCCGTTGGAATCCCTCTTCCACTTAATCTTTTGGGAAAAATAAGTTTTTGTGAAAAACTTTTTCCTTTAAAGCATATATTTGGTTTTCATTACCTTTAGTAAAAATCCAAAAATTCAACAATTATTCTCTATGTCAAGGATAAAACCCTTTAAGAGAATAAAGCATGAATTTTTTATTTTTCACAACTTATAAGTTAAAACCATTTCTAGGAACTAAATTTAAAATTTTTAAATTCAAATTATTCTCTATATCAAGGATAATACCCTTTGAAAAAATAAATCATGAATTTTATTTTAAATTCCTTAGTTCCCTTTTAAAACATTTTTCTTAAACATTTTATCTAGAGAAAAATAAATGTCTCAAAATTTGTGTGTTTGATTACAAAATTAAATAAATAGTCATGATTCCAAAAATAAACTTTTTACATGTTGTTCCTATCTTTTAATTCTTATGTGACCAAATAGTGTAGGATTAAATATCATATATAAAGATGACTTTATTTAACCCTAAAATGGTTCCAACTACTTTTTTCATGCTATTTATTTATAGAAATAAATAAAAGCTATGGAAAAAATAAAGATTCCGTAAGATTGGTTTCCTAAAAACTACAGAAAAACTTCAAAATTTACGCTAAAATGGAGCAGAGCCGGCTTAGCTGGGCTAGGTGGTGCTGGTTTGTTTCTATTCTTCATTACCTTTGCCCATGCATGTGCCAGCACGAGCTAGGTAAGGTTCGTCAGAACCAGTTGTTTTCCACCATTCCCAAATTTTCTTCTAGGCTTGAGTCGGTGCCAGCTAGTAAAGTATGACCGGCGTTGGCTGGTCACTATTCATTGATGACAGGAATTTCTAAAATAGCTCCTGAATCTTTGATTTTGACTGTTTTGCCTTTTTTTTTTTGGTACATTTCTTCATTCTATTGCTGGTACCATATGGTTTTTTATTTCTAGAACTCAAACTACGGTAAAATATAAGCACTTTCATGGAAAAATATAATTTTACAATCGCCTATACCTCCACATGCGAGGTGTACATTAGATTCTATCAAAAAACTTGAAAACTAGCAAATAAAAAAAAATAATGATTACAAGATCCTATATCTCCACTCACAAGGTGCACAAGTGATAGGGGAAAATTTCAACTATATTTTCCTAATTATTGGAGGGTGTTTTGTGATACATTTGTTGTAATAACTAGGGATACTTCTTTCTGTTTGATGTTTTACCCTTAGAAAGGTGTTTTAGATTTTTTTTTATTGTAGAAAATGATGAAAAAATGAACAAACTGTCGCCATTAGAGCACGGCCAGTGCCAGCCCCAATCTAGAAAAATAGGGGTTTCATCGTTCAAAAAACAAAGCACGTCTGGGCCGATAAAAGCATGACCGGTGCCGCTGTACCAAATGGAGCCTGCACCGGCCCTGATCTGCCCAATGTCGGCGAGCTTTCCAATTATGAGAGGATTTGGTAATTTTCTAAAAGTTTTAGTATTTTCCAATCTCTACTTGGCCCAAGACTCTTAAGGAAAGAATTTTAGCTTCTTAGAAGCCTATTTAAACAAGAAAAACACAAGACAAAGGTGTGAATTCAAGGATCTAAGTTAGT
The DNA here is from genome assembly GCA_026120185.1 of Voacanga thouarsii. Lineage (NCBI taxonomy): Eukaryota > Viridiplantae > Streptophyta > Magnoliopsida > Gentianales > Apocynaceae > Voacanga > Voacanga thouarsii. Next base: position 1,842,900 of record JANUWF010001774.1, read on the forward strand.
TGTTGATTTTTCAAAGACAAATTCACCAATCAAAGGAGAATTGTTCAAATGAGGTTTTCAAGAGAAGAAGAAGGGCTTGTCTATGAATTCTATTTTTTATCTTTTGTTTACTTTTCTAGAACAATAATGTACTTAATGTTTTGATTATAATTGGTTATTATTTTGGGAATTATGATTTTAAGTTAATTGGGATTTTTGATCAATCTGTTGTTGCCCTTGGTATTTGATTACTTGTTATCATTGGTTATTCATGTATTTTCTTCTAATTAACTTAGGAAATGATGTTAGAAGTTCATTGTGTTGATTTCATATTTGTTAGATCTTAATGGACTTGGGAAACGAAGTTAAGATTAAAGAACTAAAGTAATCAAAGATATGTTAATTTCACCTAGAGCATAGGGTCATTGGCTAACTTCATGTTTATAAGTTATGAGTTTAATGCATCTTTTGGTTGCTTTGGTTTGATTGGAAAATCTACTAAATTAATCAAGGGATAGTGATTCCATGGATTGGGAAAGAAGTGGAGTCTACGTAAGTAAGTTCATGATTTGGGAAACGATTGAATTTTACTTAAGTTCCTTAATGATGCCAAAATGACAATTGATTGTGATAAATACTAAGTGATTCAATGTTATGTTTTGAAGTTAATTATCTAGTTGCATGAATTTGCATCCTTGAGTTATATCTATTTTTATCTTTAGTTAATTTCCTTTTTATTCTCTTCTTATTTTATTGGCTAAATAATAAAGATTTGGGTAAAGTAAGGTGGGAGCCTAAGTTCTCGTAGATTCGATACTTGCTAGTCCCTATAATATACAATGGGTATACTTGCCCGTATGTGCAGTTTTAGTGGTTGGTATTTTAATTAAAATTTGATTAATTGTGTAATTTGTTAATAATATTTTCTACCCAAAAAAACACGCATCAGGTTTTTGGCGCTGTTGCCGGGGATGGGCACTATCGAAAACACTTGAGTCTTGTTGATTTAGCCTTTGTTGTATTTGTATATATTACTAACTTTTGTGTTTAGGTGGTTTGTGAATATTTCTAATTTGTGTATTTTCTTTTCTTTTTTTCTTCGTTATTTTTGTTTGTGATTTTATTTTTATTTTTATTTGAGTGCGATATTCAAAACATCATCATGGACAATTATTCATGGGCACAATGTCAAAGGAGCTATAATGATAATATGTTGGCAATGTTGCAAGCTCCTATTGCTACTTTTAGTGAGATGTCACTTGAAGTTTCAATCCAATCTTTTGTTGTCAACACAAACACGTCCATTAGGGGGTACGAAAAAGCATCCCAGTGAATGAGCTCTGCAAGAACACAACTTGCCAAGTTGGTTGAAGATTCCACAAAGGCCTATACACTTGCACAAAAGGACCCCCAAGGAGAGGAGAGGGGATATGAGGAACAATTGTCCAATGTGGCAAGAGAGGTATTCGAGTGTACTTTATGTGCTAATAATTCTAATCTCTCTTTGTAACATGATTTTTTAGGTTCCTCTCAATTCTTTGAGAACAATGGTCCAAATGATAATGTGTTAAGCTTAACATACCTCAAGGTGTTGGATCTTTCACTGTTACATCATAAGAAGCCCTTGGAGTATGGTAATGAATTCTACTCTTTACCCCATCCAAAGGGAGGTAACTTAGTTTTTGTAGACTATGGATTGAAAAGTAAGGATTTCTTGATCCCATATTTGAGAACTTAATTGCTAAGTTTGAAGGGGAATTTTCATTGTGACAAATCGTTTGAAAGGATGAATGGTGATTCTAATATATTTATACACTTTTTAGACATAATTTACATCTTTGTGTTGGGAACTTGATTTGTATCTCTAAAAAGGTGCTATGAAAGGAGATCGTGCATTTACATTCATTGCAACTTATAGTTTCCATGAACCCTCTATTTTTCAAAACCCTCTCTTATTTCTACTTTCATCTTGCCTACCTTTTTCAATGAACATTAATTTCTTTTACAAAGGTTTGATGAGGAAGCATGATGAGTAGAAAGAGTTGTATCTTTGTTTTGTTTTGTTTTTGTTTTTTGTTTTTTGTTATTGTTAGGTGCTTTTATCCTCTCCCAAATAAGGAAAATATTTTCCAATTTAAGTGTGGGGGAGTGAGTCGTTGTGTTTCTTGTAAGGAGTTTTATTAGTCTTTCTTATATTTTATTTTTGGTGCATTTGATTTTGGTTATTCTTTTCTTTGTTCTTTTAGGAGTGTTTTATTTTGCCTGGTTGAATAAATGTTTCTTGGACATGTCCTTCTCTCTATTCCAAGTTTTGAGATCAATTGGAGTGTTATTGCACTTGAAAAGTATTGCTTAACCTTCTACCTCCACTATTATTTTTTTGGTCCTTTTGGAGATGCTTTTAAGTATGGGGGAGTGATTTGGTGATATTCTTTGTCTAATTTTTTATCAATCATCTTAGTGTTTTCTTGGTATTGAGTTATTTGGAAAAATTTTAAAACCAATTTTGTTGCAATTTCCTTGAAAATTTTGAAAAATTGACAAATTTAAAAGTTTGGAAATTGTGGAGTTAAATTGTGCTTACTTGTATATAATGAATTTATGATTTTCTATTTGATTTTGGATATGGATTTGTCATTCGTTATGGTTGATTTTAGTTAAAAAAGTAAACTTGTGTAGTAAGTTGGATTTTGTAAAGTCTTGAAAATTTAAGTTAACCTTGGTTATATTTGATATTTGAGTCGTATTTTATTCTTTGAGTTTGAATAGGGATGATATGATGAAATATGGGAAGAGTTGTTGACTAATTTTGCTATTACCGATTTAAAGTTTGCTTGACTTTTGGTTGTAAATAAGGAATGTGAGGGAAAAATTGAGTGAAAAGAAAAAAAAAAGTGAGTTGAAAAAAAACATGGAGTTGATAAAAAAAGTTTTGCTTTCATTTTTTGAGAAGAAAAAAAAAAAAGAAAACCTTTTGTTGAAACGGGGGTTAATATGAAGATAAGTAGCAAGTATTATTCAGTGTACTCTCCTGAGGCTATCCCGAAGGCAAAAAGGTAAAAAGGCAAGAAAGAGAAAGTGATGAAAAAGAACAACAATAATGACTATAGGGGGGCCAATACAGTGTGTGAAGAAAAATCTATTCACTTGAGGCTATCAATTCCCTAAGTCTTTAAGAAAATTTTGAGGGGAAAAAGATAGTGGAATATTTTCCTTATTTTATTAACTTGAGTTGTGTGAATTTGAGTTTATAATACTTGAATTGGTTAAATGGCTTAATTTGTATGATTTATGTTATCTGTGTTTTTGCTTGAGAGGTAGGATAATTTTCTTCTACTAGATATAAACTTCTTTAACTTTATTTTTGTAACACCCCTACTAAAGGTAACAACGGAAGCATCTCCAATCCGGGTGTCGCTCCGTCCAGTTACCCAGACAAGGGGTCTTTATAACAAAAATTTTAACAGAGTATTATCCAAAAGGGAAACGCTCGGACCTATTCTGCTATCACTGTGGTATCGTCCTCTATCCGTAGGTCCTTCCAACTCCGGATCCTACAAAAAGGTAAGATAAAAGACACGTGTGAGTGGAAAATTACTCAGTGAGTCCCGTGTGTGCTAATGTTTTATTAAAGAAGCAGAGTACACAAAACTTTTATGAAATAACATATCATTTATTCTTTAGAAATGAATCGAAAACTCTTTAATGAAGAGTGTATTCAAAACTCAATAATTTTTTAGAAAACGATGTTTCAACCTTCAAATCATTGCCCTATTTTTTTGCAATCACAGGCACTTCTCCAATAGAAGGTCGACCTGTATGCAAGTCCCGCAGTCGTTGCTTTTAGCTACACGGTCTCTTGTGCTAGGGATTACGCCTTACAGCACATCACCCGTATCATGCCAGAACGGTGAGTAGTGTACAAATGTACCTCACCTTACACTTAGGGATCTTTTACTTGCCACCATAAGCCAGGGGTCCCAATCCTGACATCAATCACCATCGAGGTGGCAAGGGATTGAACACACCGAGTGTACACGCCCGGTATCATGTGAACAATCCACCATCATAATCAATAGGCAATTGCCAGGCTCTAAACGGCTAGCCAGGATGACTCATCTCAATGTCCTATCGCCCTGTTTGGAGTAAGACAATCCCCAAAACTGATCAGGTTACTTGGGGTCGTCTATCTCTAACATGGACTAGTATAAAGATCAAAGTCCTTGTTAAGTACTCAACGTCACCAACCCCGTTTGATTGATCAGGCCAGAGGGTTATCTAATCTCACAGAATTTTCACATCAAAATAATTTTTGGGGCAAAACAACATTTTTCCAAAATCTTGATGAAACCAGATAAAGGGTTCAATTCACACATCAAAATGTATTTCTAAGAGTAACTGGGTCATTTTTTCGTACTCGATCACAAAAGTTATTTCCAAGGGTATTCAGGTCATTTTGCCAATACTCGATTCCAAAAGACTTTCCGAGGGTATTCAGGTCATTTTACCCTTACCCGATTTGAAAAATATTCATAAGAGTTCCAATAAGGATATTTCGATCATTTACCGAATACCCGAGTTCCAAAGGTTTTTATAAAATATTTCAATAAGGACATTTGGAACATTTTCCAAATACCCGATTCCAAAAAGGGACTCATTTAAGGAAATCTAGAATTAAATTCAATGTTTCCAAACATATTTCTATAAAATGTCCCAAACGGTATATAAAATAGCATTTCATGGAAAAACAAAGCACACTAACTTTAGAAAGAGTTTTAGAAATCTAAGGGACTCACCTCGTGTCCTAAGCAATCATTTTCGTTCATGGCCGTTTAACCTTCGTTTCTACTGTTTTTTATGTTCCATTGACCGTTTATCGCTAAACCTATATCAAACATCATTTTTGAATCAATTCGTGTTTGGCCGAAAATTAGCCGACATGCCCGACGGTTAGCCGACGTTCAACCGTCGTTTAATCGATGGGGCCGACGGTTAGCCGACGAGGCCAATGGTTAGCTGTCGGTCAAGGAAAACGTTTAACTTTCGTTCGCGTCATTTTTCTGTCATTTGATCAATTCTTTCATTTTCCTTTTTCCACATCCTTCCTCTCTTCATAAACAATGGATTCACATCATGTTTCCCTAATTAATTTATCCAAAATCACATAAGTAGTCCCCCTTAAGTCCATTTTCGGACTATTTTCTGGAATTTCATTGGTTTGACACACCATTTTGTTTTACACATAACTTTCAATTTACAGCTCCGATTTGGCTCCATGATATACCAAAATGACCGTAAGACTCTTAAATTTAATTCAGTATAGGCTGTATTTATAGTTCTGGTTCCAGTATCACGGTACTGGGAAAAAAACAGCCTCAGTACTTTTGACTAAGTTTCACTATTCATTCTTTCCTTAACATTCTGCAATTTTCCAGTTTGACACCCTAACTTGTTTTGCCCATAACTTTTAATCCACAAATCCAAATGATGTCAAACCAATTTTAAAATATCCTTAAGACATTCCTTTACAAGTTCCAATTCATGGAGTACCAATTCTGTTATCCATCTTGTTCAGTTTTGAACACAAATATCTAGTAGTAAAATCCCGTTACTGATTTGGCACCTTTTACTATTTTCACCATAACTTTTTATCTGTAAATCTGATTAACCTCAAACTTGTTCTAAAATTTCTCTTTGATCCTTTTCTACAAAGATATATGCCTGATTTGTTCAAATCTAGAAACGTTATAGATTTACTGAACATAAAACCTCCCAGAATTTTCTGCACACAAGGACAGCTTTCACATAACTTCACGTAACTAGTTTCCATAATTCACACATAAACTTCTCACAATATATTCACCAAAATGATCTCCATGCTTTATATAATAGCTTTACTTCAAGTAAGGTAGATCTTTACCTTTTCTTTGCTGCATTTGGAGTCTGAACAGTCCAAGCATCTTCTTACTTTTCTCTCTCTCTTTCTCTCCTCTCTATTTTCGGTTTCTCTCTCTCTTTCTTCTCTCTTTCCTTTTCTTTTCTCTTCTCTCTTGTTTGCTTCGAAATTCTGGCTATCTAAAGCTATTTTAGTTGGCCTTCATGGCCTATATATAGAGGAATATGGTCTTCAAGTCAAAGGTTCATTAAATGGTCTCAAACATTTGGAAGCTCTTGATTGGTCCACCTAGCTACTTAGGTGTCATTTAGAATATTCAAGAATTCTATGGTGATTTGGCAACTCTAGAAGCGCTTAGATCTTTATAGAATTCAAAAGAAAATTGTAAAATATCCTAGAAAGTCTTGGATTTATTTAGAACCTACAAAAGCATTGGTGATGCTTGTAGAAATCCCTAGAATTCTCAAGAACCATTAGATATTTTCTAATATTGCATGGACATGCATAATCAACCATGGTTAACTTACTCAAATCAAGATTAGCTTAATTAAGCTTGGTCAAATGAAGTCAAAAGGCAGTCCAACTTGGTCAAGATTGTCATGCTTGTGGGCCATCCTTATTTATTTCTTGTGGGCCTTCTAAATTATCGCAACTTATCACAACCAATCACATAGAAACACTTGACCTCATTAACCAATCACTAAACGACACTTATTTTCATCCACCAATCATAAGAAGCCACACGTCCCATTTCCAACGGCAATTTCTATTTTCTTCAGAAATGACCAAAATCGGATCCGTAATGGAAAAATATTTTATTTCACTATCCAACTCCAAAAATTCCACTGAATCCATTGGTAACACTTAAATTCTTCAATTCCCTCTCTACTTGGTCAAATTCGTGATCGAAGTCACGAACGCGGCCAAAATGATGAAAATGCCCCTGATACCCCAGGTGGCACAATTCGCACCAAAACATGCATCTCATTGCACTAATCAATTTCTTTTTCTAGAGTACCCTAAAATTCTTATTTTGTTGATCTTAATAGCCTTCCAAAATTTTGGGGTACGGGTAGAACAAATCCAATAATTACATCCAGGTCTCGACAAAACTTTATTTCACAAAAGTATTCGTCTCAATACACCGATCAACTTTTGTTCTAGCCATTGATATAAATTCTCATCCAATTATAGGTAGTAGCAAATCAGAAGTAAAAAGGTGGGGTGTTACAACTTTGATGGCCTTGGGATTATTTGATTTAATACATGAGTTTGAAAGGTTTTAAAATGGTTAAAAGAATTACAAGTTTGTATTTGAGGTTGGAAAAAGATTATTCTTTTATTATGGGTGAATTTTCTAAGGATAAGTTGAAAAGTTGTTTATCTTAAGCCATTTGCTTAGTGTCTAATTCTTAGTTGCTTGAAGACAAGCAAAAATTCAAATGTGGGGGAATTGTGATAGGGGCAAAATTCATCTATATTTTTCTACTTATTTGAGGGTGTTTTGTGATACATTTGCTATAATAACTATGTATACTTATTCCTATTTGATATTTTACCCTTGGAAATGTGTTTTAGATTTTTATTGCAGAAAACGACGAAAAAATGAACAAACTGTCGCCGTTAAAGCACGTCTGGTGCCGACCCCGATCTAGAAAAATAAGGGGTTTCTCGTTCAAAAAACAGAGCACGACTGGACCGACAAGAGCACGACTGGCGTCGGCCGTGCCAAATGGAGCCTGTACTGGTCCTAATCTACCCAATGTCAACGAGCTTTCCAATTATGCACGGATTTGGTAATTTCTCAAGAGTTTTGGTATTTTCCAATCTCTACTGAGCCCAAGACTCTTAGGGAACAAATTTTAGCTTCTTGGAAGCCTATTTAAACAAGAAAAACACAAGTCGAAGGTGTGAATTCAAGGATCCAAGTTAGTTGCTGATTTTTCAAAGACAAATTCACCACTCAAATGAGCATTGTTCAAATGAGGTTTTTAAGAGAAGAATAAGGGCTTGTCTATAAGTTCTATCTTTTATCTTTTGTTTACTTTTCTAGAACAATGATGTGCTTAATATTTTGATTATAATTGAATATTATTTTGAAAATTATGATTTTGAGTTAATTGGGATTTTTGATCAATCTATTGTTACCCTTGGTATTTGATTACTTGTTATCATTGGTTATTTATGTATTTTCTTCTAATTAACTTAGGAAATGATGTTAGAAGTTCATTGTGTTGATTTCATATTTGTTAGATCTTAATGGACTTGGGAAATGATGTTAAAGTTAAAGAACTAAAGTAATCAAAGATTTGTTGAGTTCTCTTAGAGCATAGGGTCATTGGTTAATTTCATATTTATAAGTTATGAGTTTAATGCATCTTTTGGTTGTTTTGGTTTGATTAGAAAATCTGCTAAATTAATTAAGGGATAGTGATTCCATGGATTGGAAGAGAAGTAGAGTCTACATAAGTAAGTTCATGACTTGGGAAACGATTGAATTTTACTTAAGTTCTTCCATGATGCCATGATGACAATTGATTGTGATAAATGCTAAGTGATTCAATATTATATTTTCAAGAAAATTATCTAGTTGCATGAATTTGCATCATTGAGTTATATCTATTTTTGTCCTTAGTTAATTTTTTTTTATTCTCTTCTTATTTTATTGGCTAAACAATAAATATTTGGGTAAAGTAAGGTGGGAGCTTAAGCTCTCGTGGATTTGATACTTGCTAGTCTCTATACTATTCCATGGGTATACTTGCCCATATGTGTAATTTTAGTGGTTGGCATTTTAATTAAAACTTGATTAATTGTATAATTTATTGGTAATATTTTCTACCCTAAAAAGCACACATCAACAAGTAATCTAGAATCCAATCATATAGATCACAGAAATCAAATAAGTTGATTTTTAAGGAAGTACCACCAGATATTCACCTAAACTATACTCCTAGGTGTTTAACCATGGCTCTGATACAACTTCTAGGATCGATGGTGTTATACCCTACCACTACAAGGCCCGAATAGCTGTGGATGTCACCCCGCCGTAATGACAAGTGGTCTTTATAATGGTGCAATTTAATAAATAACAAACACAGAGACTAAATAGCTCTAAAAGAAAATATGTCATATACTCTAAACATTTACTTACACAAACTGAGGGACACAAAGTCTCCTGGATCTAAGCCCAAATAATAATAAGGCAGAAGAGTTTGAAATACATTAACTAACTTCTTCAGGTTTTGCCTCTATACAAATCCAGGTATTCACAAAAGTCTACCTGAAAAATATGGTTAAAACTTGTGTGAGATATAATATATCTCAGTATGTCTCGTATTATGCTGTGAGAAGTTTTAATAACATTGTGGTTGTGATGTATGATTAAAATTGTTGGAACGGTAAAAGAAATCACTATTTCTTGTTTGAGAAGTATCTATAGTGAAATCATTGAAGTATTGCTCTTTTATTCGGGAAAAATATACCATCAACATCATGACATGGTGTAAGATATAGTTTTGGGCTTTTAATAAAAAATCGTTCCTTATTTTCAAAATACATTTGATTATCCAAAATTCTACATTGTTATCGTATTTGGAAGTAATACTATTCCAACCAATATTGCCACATTGGCCCATACAGGATTCACAATCTCACGTTATTAATTAATATGAATAATCCAGTGTGTACACTGCGATTATGATAACCATCGTCATGGTATGCCACACTAGCCCGGGTATCCCATGTTGGTCTCTCCATTTCCACTTTGCATAACGGGTGCTAGCTAAAGACAACTAAATATCAAATACTGGTACTCTGTGATGTGAAACCCCAATTAAAACCAACCCTAGAGTAAGAGGGTCGGGATGCATATCATATTTTTTTGCATGCATAAATATATTTTTATATGATTTTATGTGCTTTGGATATGTGATTTGTAGTCTAGATGGCTTAATTGTGCTTAGTGAGTAAGAAGGGCAAAATGGTAATTTTTCTTGAGGTGGAAATAGGGAGATAGCTTGAGGGTTAAATAGGAAAAATATTTGGGAGAGAAAATAAGAACAAGAGTTGTTGTAGTTTAGTGGTTAGAGTTTTGGAATTAATTCTTGAGGTCTTGAGTTCAAATTCCATCATTGGAGTTTTGCATGATTAAATTTTATTTTGTATTAGGTAGGCTATATTTCGGCCCTTGCATACTTTAGGGCGGAGTAGGGGGGTTGTCCTAGGGGAGACATGGAAGGAATGTCCTAATTCTACTTTTGTGCCCTACAAAAATTTCTAAAGGATTCATACCTTTCTTGATCTATAGCTTTCCTTAATTCTTAATCAATTAGGTTGTTCAATTTATCTAAGCCAATTTTATTCCAGAAAAATTCCAGCAAAGTTTTGTGATATTGAGGTTTCGAAAATGTCCATGTGAGGTATCTTGTTGGCTGAAAATGGGGAGGATTTTTGGAAGGTTCCCAAGAAATTTAATTTCCATGGTTGAACCTTCAAACTCCAACCTATGTGTGTTCATCTTCTTTATGTAGTAATCTGAAAATTTTTTCAGCTTCTTGATCAGTCCAATGTCGAAAATTTCAGCCATCTTTCCCTCCCAAATACTGCCAGAAAAATGACCAATTCACTCAGCTTGAAGACTGAAAATTCCAGCTAAAACTGAGTTGCACAAAAATTGTGCAAACCAGGAAAATTTTCTGGATAGTTTTCGCAGCTTGGTGAGCCAAAAACCAAGCTGTTTCTTCCAGCTTTCCAACCAACAATTCAACTTTATTTTTCCTCCATAAAAAAGGCTAGGCTAGAAACCATCTTTAAAGGACCTCTCAATATCCCTTCAAACCTGCAGCAAATCGGATGAATCATGGTAGAAAATTCTGCCCAGAAATTTCCAGCAAGCTTGCGAAAAACTGATCAGAATTTCCAGCTTTGTTTCTTCTTCACCCTTGTCCGAAACTCATCCCATTTTTCTGTACAAACCCACCCTGATCAGCCATGAACTGAGCTTCATCATCTTCTCCATTGTTCTGCATGAAAAATAGCTCCATGGCTGCTCCAAAAATCTCTCCATCAATCACTACAATCAAGCCATTAATTGAAGTCCAAAATTTTAGCAAAATATTCCAGCAACCTTCCATGAAGTAAGCCTCAAACAAACAGAAAATTCCGTCACCATTGTACACCATATTTCAGCCACCCTCAAGCTCATTCGAACAGCATTCATCTCAGCAAAAATTCCAGCAATTCAGTTGGCTATTGAAGTTTCCAAAAGACCTCTAACAACAAAGATCTTCTTACCATATTTGTTTCCAAAATTGATTCCCTAAAATATTCCTTTTGAATTTCAAACCAGCTTTTCTTTTCCTCTCAAATCTAAAAATCCAATTACCAAAATCCTCCAAACCAGTCGGCCACCCTTACCAAGCAGAATTTTGGCCAGCCTTCTCCATTCTCTCCAAGAACACCTACCACCATTCTCACGCCAAGACCATTCAAAACCATTCCAATCTTCTCCAAAAACTCCAGATCACACCTACTCATTCTCGTGAATCTATCCCTGCAATTTTTAACACCAAACACTGAAATCAAAGTCTCACTTTTGGATCAAAAACCAGAATTTTCTTGAAGGCTTAAGAACACCTTCAAGGTAAGCATGAACGATCATCTCCATCTTCATTCATCTTCAACTCTTAATGAATGCACACACACACACACACTAATAGACTTTCTCTTTCTCGTTCTCTTTCTTTTTCTCTCTGTCTGTCTGTCTCTCTCTCTCGGTCGAATGGTTACTCCCACCATGGCCATTGTTCTTCTTCTCCTTGGACAGATCAAATCTTCCTAGCGAGAGGATTCCCTTGAAACGTCTTCAAGGTAGTCATCATTTAAGTAAGTCTCTTCAATCTTCTTTTTAAATTCTAGATTCATGTCTCTTGGATGTAGTTGGATGAGGATGGAATATATTTGGAGATTGATTATGTGTTTTGTGATGGAGTTGGGATTAAAGCATGAGAATGAATGTGTTTGTATGATGGAGATGGGATTAATGTGTGAGATGATTTGTCTTGGTCGAATGTATGGCATTTTTAGGGTTTGTTGCATGCCTTCATGTCGTGAGTAGTGTGAGTGATCAAGTATGATAGAGATTATGTCACCTTTTGTGAATAGGGTTTTATGTTCATGTATGCTTGTTAAGGCCATGAATATGATTATGTTAGTGGAGTTTGGATCATGTCTTGGTAGATTTGGATCTATGCTTTTATTCATGATTTGGATGTTGTGATGATTGGTGTAGAGTGTATGTTCATGATTATGGTTAGTAATATGTATTATGATCATGACCTTATTGTCCCTAAGCTAATTTTCTTTCATCAATAAAATGATCAATACTATAATTTCTTCTAGTAAATTCGAAAACCCTAGGAAAATGTGAATTTGGACTATTATATAAAATAATGATATTTTAGTCAAATAAATGATAACTTTTATTAAAGAAATATATATATATATATATATATATATTATAATAGTAATATCAAATAAAGCCTTCTATGTAAATAATCATAATGGGTAAAATATTAATTTTTGTAAGTCTTATACTTATAAATACTATTAAAATTTATTTATTATTTTTTTTAGTCAAGACATTTTAAAATTTACTTATTATTATTAATTTTATTTACCAATTATTTTCTAACCATTAGCTATTATAAATCATTATTTTAAATAATATCATCTAGGGCCTAGGACCCTTCATCAAATAAACCCTAATTTATTTATAGCAAGATTTAAACCTACAACTTATTAGTATCTATTTCACAAACCCTAGTTATTTTAATATCAAGCTAGGTTTATTTTATAAACCCCTTCATTTATTATCTAGCCTTAAAGCTTGGGACACTAGGGTCATGATTGTAGTAAGTTGAGTTAGGATTATTTATGAAAGTGAATTTTGGCTTGAGTATAATTATGGCTTATGTTTACCCCAGTTTGGGTTAGGTCAGCTTTTGGAGATCTTTATTTTATCTCGAGCAAAGGATCAGGTAAGTTCCTGCATAAAATTTGTTTGATGTAAAAAGTTATTATGGCAAGCTAAATATGAAGTTTGTGAACACTGATTTGGTAAAGGCAATTAGGGACTATTTCCTTTCTTATTTCAATCAAACCAATTATTTGAAAAATAACAAGCAGTTTTATTCAAACACTAAACTATTTCTAAAACTGATTTTTACAAGGACGTTGGAAACCTTTAATTGTCATTTTCAAGTGAGGCTATATATTATCTATAACACCCCACGACTACGTACCCTAAAAGGGCGGGGATGTCGCCCCGTCCCGTAGGACAATGGGTCTTTAGAATGAGGTATAAAATATAAAGACAATCTCCAAAAGGATCAACTTAAATAAATAAAGAAATACTCTTATTACATCAGGCTCAACCTGGAGCAAAACGGAATAAAATAAAATATTGTTTAGAAGCATAAGTAACAAATGTCTCCTAGAACGGATAGAGAAAATAGCAAAAGCTTCAACTATTACATGCCCCGCTGCCTCAGCACAGTCTATCCCCTGAAAACATGATGTAAAACGGTGTGAGAATAAATCTCAGTAAGTCCTGTGTGTGCACATGGTGTTTTGAATAGTACGTGTGTGCAAAGTGTAAAACATTTGTAGAAATAATTTGGCAAGTCATAAACAATCTCTTTTCGCAAGGAGTGGGTTTTCTCATTGTCACACTTTGTACAAAATAAATCCTCCACTCGGATAAAAGTCATGTCACCACACGTTGGGCTCCATGAGAACAAATTGGCCAAGGCACCACACTTGTGCACCTTGTCCGGACCAGATTACCACACGTTGGGCGTTCTGATCAAGGTGAGTGTACAGCTCACCGGGTGAGATACTCCTCCATCTCTACACCCAACAAAACCATCCGGGTGTCCATGCCGGGAATATAAATAATACCTTTCAGGTATAATGCTAGCTCGGACTGGCCTGACCAACCAACACTATTGCCTTTTCAAGTAGAGTTCATCTTCTGGAGGTGGCCTTCTGCCAGAAGACATACGCTAGCCCTCCAAGACTAGTATTGTTAACCTACCCTTATTGAGTACTCAACGAACATATCCGTCAATTCCTGATTCAAAATATTTCCAAACATTGGCTTTGTAAAACGTGATTTTCTTTAAAAGAGATTTCTAAAAATTTAAGGAAAAGAATAGTTTTCTTGATAAAATCATTAGTTTGACAAAACCGTTTAAAGAATAAATATCCACGTTTACAACCCAAGCAAACATAGTTTAACAATAGCTTTACAAAGCTTCACAACATGGACTTGCCATCACAACATATAACAAAACAGTTTATAAAAGGACTTACCATCACAACGTTTAATAAAAGAGTTTATGCAAGAACTTACTTGATATGCCTCAGATAAATGTGATAAATTCACGGCTGGCTTTCCTCAATTATCCTTCTGATCTAAACCATATAATATCATGATCAGGGTCTCAATTAATTCAAACATGCTCTAATCCCATTTATTTTCACAACATTCGCAATCTCCTATTTAATTCCAAGTAAATTATTCAATCCCCAAAGATCATCTACTACGACCACATGTTTATCTCGCTAATAAACACCATTAAACTTTACTTTCAGCATCAAGGGAGGGTATTCCCTTACCTTGCAACTACCGGGTAATGAGGTCTCGGTGCTCCTATGGTGATCGTTCCGAGTTCGCTTGAGAGGAAGAGAGAAGCTACCTCATTTGCTCCTCTTGACCGAAAATTAAGGAAGAAGATGAAATCAGCCTCTATAGGGCGTGATTTAAGGGTAGAAGAAAGAGAAAAGAATCATTAGAGAAAACGGCATCAAGAGGTTGAAAGGATTTGTGCTTACCTTAAGGTGTGTTCGATTTTTGCTTGGAATAACTCTTGTGGTTTCGAAAATTTTGCAGGGAGAAGTTGCTGAAATTTTCATGTAGAATGGAGAGGGTAGACGGTTGCTATGATTTAAAATTGGAGAAGATTGGCTTAGGGTTAGATGGTGATGTTTAGATAGACTCCTAATGGCTTTAGGTTTCATGGACAGTAAAGGTGAAATTTCAGTTTGTTGCGTGTCTCCTTGCTACCGATTTTAGGGGTGTTTAATGGAGGAAAAGATTCTACAATCTTTCTCCTTTATGTTGGCCAAAATACTGCTCAAAGGAAGGGCTGAATGTGTTCAAAATTTTGGGCCAAACAAGGAAGAGTTTGAGGGAGTTTTGATGACTGAAAAATCCTGTGCAAGTGCTGTGAAAAATCTGTGCAAGTGCAGCAGGTTTTGGACTGTTTTGGCTGCTGCAATTCTACTGGAATTTCCAGAGGAAAATTGAGGGTTTTAGGCGCTGAAAATAGCTTGATCAGCTGGGGTTTTTCAGTGGGTTATGTGTGCAGAATTTCGGTTGGAGTAGGAGTTCAAAGCTGGCCGAAAATCCTGCACAAAGCTGACCGAATTTTCTGTGCATAAGCTGGACGAATTTCAGTGTTTTTGTGTGAATAAAATTCTGGTTTTGTGCAGCTAAGGTTCCCTAAATTAATGAGGAATATTTAGGTGTTTTGAGCTAGGATTTACAGAGTTGGATTGTAGCTAAGAAGCTAGAATTTTCGGATAGCTTATGTTGATACAAAGCTGCCGAAATTCAGCTAGGAAAAGGAAGAAAATCCTAGTTGAATTTGGATTGGAATAAAATCTGGTTTTTATCAAGGATTTGGATAGGATTTCCTCTAGTCCTAGAAGAGTTTGAATTGAGCTACAAGTCCTCCAAGAAGTGGCGGCACTTGCTGGAATTTTTTTTCTAGATTTTTAGCTAACATTCTAGAATTAAAATCAACAAGATTTCCTACTAGGAAAAGGACTCATTAATTCCACCTATCCGTGGCAACATCTATCTAGCTAAAATCAAGCTAATATTTTAATTACTAGCTAGGGTTTTTCGAAAATCCTAAGGAACACAAGCTGAAAATTAAAGGTGAACTTTATTCACATCTAAGTCCTTGAATTTAGGAAATAAATATAGAGACTTATTTCCTTGGAGTAAAAATACTAAAATTTATCTAGGATAGCTAGATTCTTTTTCGGCCAAGATAAGAAATGGTCTAAGGGAAAGAATTTCAAGAAGAGAAACTAACTTCACAAAAGGTAGGATTCGAACTCGGGTCACGAAAGGAAATCACCAACCTCCTCGCTATTCCAAAACAACTCCAATGCTAATTTTTCTACATGAAGTTCTTACCACCCTAATACTCATCCTTCCAAATCTTCGACCAAACCTCCCCTAACTAAGTCTTTAACAACACAACTAGTTCACATCAATTAATTCAAATGCAAGAGCAACGGAAAAATTCACATGCATCATGCAAATAAAATTATTCTAGCTACCACATAAAATGCAAGATGCTATGCAATGCATGACTTTTCTCCATAGTCAAAGGTGGTTTTGGGTGGGGTATTACATCCCCTCCCCCTTAAGAGAATTTCGTTCCAAAATTCAGATTGCATACCCTTCGAGCATACCCGGATACTTCCGTCTTAACCATTCCTCCGTTTCCCACGTTGCATCCTGTGCTTCATGATGATCCCAAAGTATCTTCACCATGGGTATCTGCTTGTTTCGGAGCGTCTTAATACTTCGCTCCAAGATCTTGACGGGTCTCTCCACATAACTCAGATTCGGTTGCAACTCCAACGGTTCCTCATTGAGTACATGACTCGGATCGGGATTGTACATTTTCAACTAAGAGACATGGAATACATCATGCATCCCGGTTAGACCATCAGGTAGATCCAATCGGTAGGCAACCGGTCCAATTTTCTCCAATATCGGGAATGGTCCCAAGTACCTAGGACTCAACTTCCCTCCCCTCGGATGTTTCAGGATTCCTCTACTAGGAGTCAACTTCAAGAATGCACGGTCACCTACTTGGAACTCCAATTCCCTTCTCCTAGTGTCTGCAAAACTTTTCTGTCTGCTTTGCGCTGCCCTTAGCCTTTCCCGAATTAACTTAATCTTGTCCGTCATCTCCTGAATGCATACTTCACCAGTCTTTTTAACGTTCCCTTCTTCTGTCCATCCCCAGTATATCGGTACTTGGCATTTTCGCCCATACAGTGCTTTGTACGGTGCCATTCCGATCGACGCCTGATAGCTGTTGTTATATGCTAACTCAGCATGTGGTAAAGACTCAATCCACTTATCTCCAAAGTCCAAGATACATGCTCGGAGCATGTCTTCCAGTATCTGAATGACTCTTTCGGATTGACCATCAGTCTGCGGAAGAGCAGAGGTACTGAATTTCAGGGTCATGCCCAAGGACTCCTGGAACTTACTCCAGAACCTTGAAGTGAATCTAGGGTCCCTATCCGACACAATGCTTGACGGTACACCATGCAACCTTACAATTTCTCGGGTATATGTCTGAGCCAACTTTTCCATCGAGTCCCTTACGTTTACCGGTATAAAGTGCGCTGTCTTGGTCAATCGGTCCACTACCACCCAGATCGTATCTTTGTGTGACTTGGTCATCGAAAGGCCAGTCACAAAGTCCATGGTCACCTCTTCCCATTTCCATTCGGGAATCGGCAACGGTTGCAGTAAACCTGCAGACTTTTTATGCTCCATCTTAACCTTCTGGCATGTCAGGCAGGTTGACACATGCTGAACTACATCCCTCTTCATTCCAGCCCACCAATATTTCCTCTTCATGTCCTGGTACATCTTTACCTCCCCAGGGTGTATGGTGTATTTGCCCTTGTGCGCTTCGTCCAGTATCCTCTTCTTTAAGTTTTAGATGTCCGGTACACAAATCCAGTCCCGAAAGTATAATACTCCATTCTCGTCGGTCCGGAAATCGCTTCCTCCTCTCACGATCTCTTTCTCCCTGAAAGTCTGAAATCATATGCTGCCCTATTGACCTGATACAATTTCCTGGTCCAGATCGGGTTTCAGGGTTAGGTTGCTCACGCAGATCTTCCTCTCTTGCACTTGCGCCTCTTTCTCCAGGATATCCTGGACTGCCAACACCTCCTGTATTCTCAAGTGTGCCATTTTCACCTTCCGACTTAGAGCGTCTGCTACCACATTCGCTTTACCCAGATGATAGTTAATAGGGCACTTATATTCTTCCAGGAACTCCATCCACCTACGCTACCGGAGATTCAAGTCCTTTTGCGTGAAGATGTATTTCAAACTCTTATGGTCCGTAAAAACCTCGTATTGTGCACCATACAAGTAATGTCGCCATTTCTTCAAGGCGAACACTATAGCTGCTAGCTCTAGGTCATGCGTGGGATAATTAACTTCATGTAACTTTAGCTTCCTAAATGCATAAGCTATGACCTTCCCTTCCTGCATCAGTACAACTCCTAGTCCTTCCTTGGATGCATCTGTATAGAGTGCATAGGGCTTATCAGCCTCTGGCAGACTCAGTACGGGTGCTGAAATCAACCTCCTCTTAAGTTCTTAGAAGCTCTTCTCGCACTTCTCACTCTAAGCAAAAACAACATCTTTCTTCAACAGTCGTGTCATCGGTGAAGCTAAAGTGGAGAAATATTTAATGAAACGCCGATAGTACCCGGCCAACCCAAGGAAACTTCGTATCTCGGTAATGTTCTCTGGTTGTTTCCAATTAGCTACGGCTTCTACCTTAGCAGGGTCCAGTTTGATCCCCTCCTTGGATATCACGTGATCAAGGAAAGACACTGAGCTCAGCCAAAACTCACACTTACTGAACTTAGCGTAAAGCTTGAATTTCCTCAGCTTCTCTAGGACCAACCTTAAGTGCTCTGCGTGGTCCTTCGGATTTTTGGAGTAGATCAAAATGTCATCGATGAATATGACCATGTACTTGTCCAAGTATGGTTGAAAAATGCGATGCATAAAATCCATGAATATTGTCGGTGCATTGGTTACACCGAACGGCATTACTACAAATTCGTAATGGCCATACCGCGTGTTGAATGAAGTCTTAGGAATGTCTTCTTCTTTGATCCTTACCTGATAGTATCCTTGTCGTAAGTCCAATTTCGAAAAGCAAGCAGCGCCTTGCAGTTGATCAAACAACTCATCTATCAAGGGTAGAAGGTATTTATTCTTGATCGTTAGATTGTTCAGTCCCCGATAATCGATACATAGTCTCAAGGTACCATCTTTCTTCTTGACAAACAACACCGGGGCTCCCCACGGTGACGTACTCGGCCGAATGTAGCCTTGCCTTAGCAGTTCTTCCAATTCCTCCCTCAACTCCTTCAACTCTGTCGGTGCCATCCGGTAGGGGGTTCTGGATACCGGTTCTGCTCCGGGAATCAGATCCACGGTGAACTCAACTTCCTATTCAGGGGGTAGGGAAGTGAGCTCCGTCGAGAACACATCCGGAAAGTCTTTCACTACCTCTGTACTTTCCAAGGTACACTGGTCTTTCGGTTTGTTTAGGAGATACGCCAAATATCCCGTACATCCTTTCCTAAGTAACTTCCAGGCTTTAGCTCCAGCAATAAGGAGTTTCAATTCCTTCGTTCGCTTGCCATTGAATTCAATTACATCCCGTCCAGGTCTCATGAACTGCACCATCTTAATCTTGCAGTCCACACGAGCTCCGTGCTTCGACAACCAGTCCATGCCCAAGATCAAGTCATAACCATCCCTGGCCAGGATTATAAGGTTGGCCTCCAGAATCTCCTTCCCAACCTCAACTCCACAACTTCCCATTTTCTTGCCTGCTTCCACCACCTTTCCCAAGGGGGAACTAACTACTAGGGTATAAGGTAGCTCATTTCCTTCCCATCCCAGACGTGAAGCACATACTTTACTTACATAAGAGTGTGTAGATCCTGGATCTATCAGAACATTAATAAGACAACCTTGGATAGAAAGGTTACCTTCGATCACGACGGCGTCCGTTCCGACTTCTTCTCGGCTTAGGGCAAAAACTTTGGCCTTCACCTGGGGCTTCAAGCCTCCCGCTCCGGCTGGTCCAGCAACGGCACCTCTATTGCCTCCCATTGGTTGGGTCGGCGCGGTTTGCTCAGTCCTTAAGGGTTTGGGGCAGACGTTCCTCAGATATCCTGGGTCTCCGCAATTGAAACACCTTCTCACACCCTGCTACACCAGCAATTTCTCTCGGTGTGGCCTCGCTTCCCACACAGTCGGCAGTTCAGGCTGCCTTGCATTGATCCGGCTACAGGCACTTGGGGCTGCTTACCCCGATTTCCCCATGGCATAGAACCCGCAGGTCGCTTATTGCCTGAAGGCCTCATAGGTGGACGACTTGGTTGGAAGGGTCGGTTCACCGGTCGGTGCCGATCTTCTTTCTCCGTCTGGTAAGCTGCGTCCACTGCGGTGGTGTACGACGTTGGCGGTGATGGAGCCAACGCCTTCCTCAAATCTGGCCTTAGCCCTTTCACGAATTGCCGGGTGCGCTTCTGCTCCGTGTCAACCAAGCACTTGCAGTACTTGGACAACTGCATGAATCGGGCCGCGTATTGGGCCACGGTCATGGCTCCCTGCCTGAGGGTCTGGAATTCGTCCTCCCTCTTCTCAGCCACCCATCGAGGAATGTACTCGACCCGGAAAGCCTCCGTAAAATCGTCCCAGGTCTACTCCTGCTCCTCCTTGTCCCAATCACCCTGTACCCGCTGCCACCATGGTCGGGACGGTCCTTTCAGCCGAAAAGTAGCGAACTTCACCATCCTCTCTTCCGAGTACTGCAGAGTAGCGAAAATGTCCTCCATCTGCTCAATCCATTGCTCGGCTTTCTCATCCTGTTCCACCTCCCCCTGGAATGTGGGTGGCTGGAACTTCAGGAAACACTCCAAAGCCTCATCCTCTCCCCGTGGTGGTTTCCTGGCCACCTTGTCCACTTTTTCGGTCAAGTTCTGTAGAATCGAGGCCATCTTGTCGAAAGCCTGACCCATGGTCACATCTCGTGACCTCTCTGAAGCTATCTCCTGCTCTCCTGGCAGGTGCTCTTCCACATCGGGGGTGGAACGATGCATCTATTCAAACTTTGGGGTGGAGGATGCACTCTCCTGCACCGTTCTGCTATGCACAACTGTTCGACGTCTTGGTGCCATCTTAATCACATTCACTCAGGGTCAAATAGTTACCAAGGGGAAAAAGAATATGCTTAGGTGCATGATCAGTTGATAGTAATGTACTCATCTAAAAGAGAATGTGATGATAACGTGCAGAGATAAATCAAGTAATAAACGAATCTCGTGCTTGTCATATAAACCATTCTTTGCAGAAAAGAAGGAGTCATCTCATACGATACCCTTTTTATTTAAAAATGATAAATAGGCCCTATGAGCCACATGCTCCCTTAAGGAAAAGATAAACAAGCAAAATTATGCAAATTCCAAAGAAAGAAAGAGTAAAAGCTGCTGGTCTTCTATGTTCGACTCTCCCTAGTTTCAACAGAGGTATCGGAGTCGTCAGAGGCCGGTTCCACCAGCCACCCCACGGAACTATCGGGTCTTCCTATGATAGAATTTGAACCCAAGGCCTCAAGAACTAATTCTAAGGCTCTAACCACTACACCACAACAACTCTTTTGACCATCCTATAAACAAAAGATAAAAATTAGCACCAGGTCAGAATACTTAAGAAGATAGAACCCCACAAGTCAAGTAATTGCCTAAACCATGTCTCTGATACCACTTGTAACACCCCACGACTACGTACCCTAAAAGGGCGGGGATGTCGCCCCGTCCCGTAGGACAATGGGTCTTTAGAACGAGGTATAAAATATAAAGGCAATCTCCAAAAGGATCAACTTAGATAAATAAAGAAATACTCTTATTACATCAGGCTCAACCTGGAGCAAAACGGAATAAAATAAAATATTGTTTAGAAGCATAAGCAACAAATGTCTCCTAGAACGGATAGAGAAAATAGCAAAAGCTTCAACTATTACATGCCCCGCTGCCTCAACACATTATCCCCTGAAAACATGATGTAAAACGGTGTGAGAATAAATCTCAGTAAGTCCTGTGTGTGCACATGGTGTTTTGAATAGTACGTGTGTGCAAAGTGTAAAACATTTGTAGAAATAATTTGGCAAGTCATAAACAATCTCTTTTCGCAAGGAGTAGGTTTTCTCATTGTTGCACTTTGTACAAAATAAATCTTCCACTCGAATAAAAGTCATGTCACCACACGTTGGGCTCCATGAGAACAAATTGGCCAAGGCACCACACTTTGTGCACCTTGTCCGGACCAGATTACCACACGTTGGGCGTTCTAATTAAGGTGAGTGTACAGCTCACCGGGTGAGATACTCCTCCATCTTTACACCCAACAAAACCTTCCGGGTGTCCATGCCGGGAATATAAATAATACCTTTCAGGTATAATGCTAGCTCGGACTGGCCTAACCAACCAACACTGTCGCCTTTTCAAGTAAAGTTCATCTTCTGGAGGTGGCCTCCTGCCAGAAGACATACGCTAGCCATCCAAGACAAGTATTGTTAGCCTACCCTTATTGAGTACTCAACGAACATATCCGTCAATTCCTGATTCAAAATATTTCCAAACATTGGCTTTGTAAAACGTGGTTTTCTTTAAAAGAGATTTCTAAAAATTTAAGGAAAAGAATAGTTTTCTTGATAAAATCATTAGTTTGACAAAACCGTTTAAAGAATAATTTACAACCCAAGCAAACGTAGTTTAACAATAGCTTTACAAAGCTTCACAACATGGACTTGCCATCACAACATCGAACAAAACAGTTTATAAAAGGACTTACCATCACAACGTTTAATAAAAGAGTTTATGCAATGACTTACTTGATATGCCTCAGATAAATGCGATAAATTCACGGCTGGCTTTCCTCAATTATCCTCCTGATCTAAATCATATAATATCATGATCAGGGTCTCAATTAATTCAAACATGCTCTAATCCCATTTATTTTCACAACAATTCGCAATCTCCTATTTAATTCCAAGTAAATTATTCAATCCCCAAAGATCATCTACTACGACCACATGTTTATCTTGCTAATAAACACCATTAAACTTTACTTTCGGCATCAAGGGAGGGTATTCCCTTACCTTGCAACTACCGGGTAATGAGGTCTCGATGCTCCTATGGTGATCGTTCCGTGTTCGGTTGAGAGGAAGAGAGAAGCTACCTCATTTGCTTCTCTTGACCGAAAATTAAGGAAGAAGATGAAATCAGCCTCTATAGGGCGTGATTTAAGGGTAGAAGAAAGAGAAAAGAATCATTAGAGAAAACGGCATTAAGAGGTTGAAAGGATTTGTGCTTACCTTAAGGTGTGTTCGATTTTTGCTTAGAATAACTCTTGTGGTTGTGAAAATTTTGCAGGGAGAAGTTGCTGAAATTTTCGTGTAGAATGGAGAGGGTAGACGGTTGCTATGATTTAAAATTGGAGAAGATTGGCTTAGGGTTAGATGGTGATGTTTAGATAGACTCCTAATGGCTTTAGGTTTCATGGACAGCAAAGGCAAAATTTCAGTTTGTTGCGCGTCTCCTTGCTGCAGATTTTAGGGGTGTTTAATGGAGGAAAAGATTCTGCAATCTTGCTCCTTTATGTTGGCCGAAATACTTCTCAAAGGAAGGGCTGAATGTGTTCAGAATTTTGGGCCAAACAAGTACGAGTTTGAGTGAGTTTTGATGACTGAAAAATCCTGTGCAAGTGCTGTGAAAATTCTGTGCAAGTGTAGCAGGTTTTGGACTGTTTTGGCTGCTGCAATACCGGAATTTCCAGAGGAAAATTGAGGGTTTTGGGCGCTGAAAATAGCTTGATCAGCTGGGGTTTTTCAGTGGGTTATATGCGCAGAATTTCAGTTAGAGTAGGAGTTCAAAGCTGGCCGAAAATCCTGCACAAAGCTGACCGAATTTTCTGTGCATAAGCTGGACGAATTTCAGTGTTTTTGTGTGAATAAAATTCTGGTTTTGTGAAGCTAAGGTTCCCTAAATTAATGAGGAATATTTAGGTGTTTTGAGCTTGGATTTACAGAGTTGGATTGTAGCTAAGAAGCTAGAATTTTCGGACAGCTTATGTTGATACAAAGCTGCCGAAATTCAGCTAGGAAAAGGAAGAAAATCCTAGTTGAATTTGGATTGAAATAAAATCTGATTTTTATCAAGGATTTGGATAGGATTTCCTCTAGTCCTAGAAGAGTTTGGATTGAGCTACAAGTCCTCCAAGAAGTGGCGGCACTTGCTGGAATTTTTTTTCTAGATTTTTAGCTAACATTCTAGAATTAAAATCAACAAGATTTCCTACTAGGAAAAGGACTCATTAATTCCACCTATCCGTGGCAACATCTATCTAGCTAAAATCAAGCTAATATTTTAATTACTAGCTAGGGTTTTTCGAAAATCCTAAGGAACACAAGCTGAAAATTAAAGGTGAACTTTATTCACATCTAAGTCCTTGAATTTAGGAAATAAATATAGAGACTTATTTCCTTGGAGTAAAAATACTAAAATTTCTCTAGGATAGCTAGATTCTTTTTCGGCCAAGATAAGAAATGGTCTAAGGGAAAGAATTTCAAGAAGAGAAACTAACTTCACAAAAGGTAGGATTCGAACTCGGGTCACGAAAGGAAATCACCAACCTCCCCGCTATTCCAAAACAACTCAAATGCTAATTTTTCTACAAGAAGTTCTTACCACCCCAATACTCATCCTTCCAAATCTTCGACCAAACCTCCCCTAACTAAGTCTTTAACAACACAACTAGTTCACATCAATTAATTCAAATGCAAGAGTAACGGAAAAATTCACATGCATCATGCCAATAAAATTATTCTAGCTACCACATAAAATGCAAGATGCTATGCAATGAATGACTTTTCCCCATAGTCAAAGGTGGTTTTGGGCAGGGTATTACATTATCAGTTTTCTCCCAAGTGGGATGAATTACGTTGAGTACTCAATAAGGGTAGGCTAGTAGTATTTGTTTTGAAGAGCAAGAGTGAGTCTTCTGGTAGGAGGCCACCTCCAGAAGATGAACTCAACTTAGAGAAACGTCAGTACTACTTAGTCATGCTGGTCCGAGCTAGTAGGTTTCAGTCATGTGGACTGTGTTGCCGGAGTGGACAACCAATTTTGTTTGGGTGTAAAGAATGAGGAGTATCTTACCCGGTAGGCCGATCACCTACCTTTCGTCAGTCTGCACAAAGTATGACATTCTGACCATTGTATGGTTATGGGGCCCAACGTGTGGTAACCTATAGCCTCCCTTTTAAGTGGTTGATTTTATTATACATGTATGGTTGGAAAAGCTAAAACGCCACTCTTAGATTTCAACATTGTTTATTGCTTGCCAGTGTTTTTCCTATGAAGTTCATACACCTTGTATTCATGACCTGTTTTCACTGGACACTCAAAGCATACACGGTCTTACTGAGATTTTTATCTCATCACCCTTTTTACCATGATTTCAAGTCGATCCTGCTGTGGGGATGAGTAGCTAGTTGTTGCCTGCTTGGAAGATATTCTATTATCTATCTTATGTAATGCTTTGGGAGTTGAGAGTGAACAATTTTTATTTCGGATTTGTTCTTGAATTTTTGAGATGTAATAAGTTTTAATTTCAAAGTATTGTATCATTTTTATTTGTGTCCTAGTTATAAAGATCCATTGTCCTTTGAACGAGGCGACATCCCCGGCCCTGTTGGGCTTAGGTAGTGGGGTGTTACATATGAAATAAGAGATTACAGTCCAGCGGTGGCCACCAACCCGACGACGTTCTCAAACTCACGCAAGTGAGTATAGGTGTAAAGTCCCTTTGAGTACTCAATGATCAAATCACATTAGAGATTATCGCGATGTCTCAATATTTTCACAGCCCAATCAATTCCAAAACATTCCCATTCTAAAGATATTTTCTTTCCCAAAATGATTTTGAATATGAACACATATAATTTGGGTCTGTTCTGATATTTCATAGAATCATATTCTCATGCTATGGCTTTCGCACCCTTTATGCATGAAATGCAATCATAAGCTGCTCAATGAAATTCATGTAGGATTTCCAAATCATTTCATCATATGAGTATGATTTATCAAAATAAACCATGCTTAAATAGTGTATAATTATTTATGCTTCCAAATGATTTATAATATTTTCAATAAAATAAATTAGTATGCTTTATAATATTTTTCTCATAGAAAAGCTTTATTGAAAACGTTGTGTGCATGTTGGACTTACCTCGAATAGCTTATCGCTTAGCAAGATAAATATTTGCTAAGTCATGACCGATGTTTAACAATGAACGGCCTACAATAATAATCATTCATAATGCATTTAATATTTTATGCTTGTCGACGACAATGTACATATGGTCAAATATATAATCATCTAAAGATATCACTTCATTTCCTATTTCATTCCATACTTGAAATGAAATATAGTCCTTGCACGCTTGTAATCTATTTCCTTATTCCCTCTTCTTCACTAGAATATAGGGTCTTCATATACCCAATTAACTTCTCATTCATCCATGAACATATATAAAATCACTTGATGAATTTATTTGTTTTTTATTGAAAATTCTGTAATTTTCAGCTTTGGCACATCATCTTATTTTTGCTCATAATTTTCAATCCACATGCCCAAATAATGTAAAATTTATTCCAAAATGTCCTCAAGACATTCCTTGGCGATTTTCAATTCGTGAACTACTAATTTCCCTTCTCATTTCATTCAGTTTTGCTTACAACATCTCAGCTTTTCAATCCCGTCACAGGTTTGGCGGCTTGTGGCATTTTTGACATAACTTTTATTCACAACTCCAAATCATGTAAAATTGGTCCCAAAATGATCCTAAGACATTTAGCTACAAATTTCAGGTCATGGAGTTCCAGAACAACAATCCAATTTGTACATTTTATTCATTCTTCAAAATTGCTCGGAAATTCTTCAAAACAGAATTTCTGTTTTTGTTTCCTTTCTTCACATAATCCATTCTCTTTTCTTTCCTATACAATATATAAGTCGTTTAATCATTGCAAGCCTTTGTTTATCATCTAAACATTACATAATCCTTCTTGATTCCAGTCATGCACAATCAGTATCTTTTATATTTAAACAACAACAAAACCAACAGCTTTGAATAATAACAACAATATTCCGTTTTCTTCAACAACTAAACTATTTTCTATCTTATTTCCTTCTTCCATTTTGTAGCCATGAATATGTCTTTAAACCATCTTCAAAACACCTTCAAACATCATATAAAACACAGCATATATGCCTCCAAATGCACTACCATATACAACACACACAACAACCCCAAAAGCATAGCTATTTCCAAATATTTTTCATAATTCTCATGAATTTTCTAACAAAATTAATATAAAAAAAAATCCTTACAACTTAATCCACAACTTTAATTCATGAATTAAAGGCTTTTACCTTGTGTATAAGATTCTCCAAGCTTGAATTGGTCCAAGTTTCCCTTCTCTTCTTCCTTCAAAACCCTTTCTCTCTCCTTTTTCTTTTTCTCCCTATTTTCTCTCTACTTTCCTTCCTTTTCTTTTCTTTTTCTTTCTCTCTTTCTCCCTTCTTATATGGACGAATTTCTTGTTGTCTTACAGCCCTTCCACCGCCATATATGGTCAACAATTGTGACCATTTGGTCACAAATTGTGGGCTATCCATTTTCAACCATTTTTCCTATTAGTTGATTTAATTAAATAGATAATTCTTAAGCTTATTTAATAAGCTTTTTCAATTCAATAATCCCACAAATATTTTACTCATCCAATGATTTTTTAACACTTGTTTTCATCCACCCATCATGTTACGCAGCGTGTCTCAATTTCAATCTCATTTTAGATTTTTTTTTTTTTCAGAAAATAACTATAATTCCGGCTTGCATTGGAAAAATATTTTATTCTTTCAATGGAATCCATAAATTTTATTGAACTCAGTAGTGGAAAACTAAATTCTCAATTCTTTCTAAATTCTTCCCAATTTATGGTCAAAACCCCGATCGTGGTCAAAATGATGGTAATGCTCTTGATATCACCAGTAGCTTAATTTATACCAAAATATTCGTCTCATTGCACATATTGATTTTTGTTCTGAACATACCCCCAAACTCTCACTCTACTAAAAGTAGTAGCAATTTAAAATTTTAGGATACGGGTAGAACAAATTCAAAATTACATTTGGATTCCTATAAATTTCAAATTTCCAATTGTGGCCCTAAATATTTTTATTGTATCAAAATGTTCATTTCATTAAATTGATGATTTCTTGTTCTGAGCCTTCATACAAATACTCATTCTATATAAAGTAGTTACCAGTCAAAGTGTACAAAAAAGAGATGTTAAAGACAGTCACGCAAGCACAGTTGAATTGAAAAAAAAATCAAAAATTAGAATTGCATGCTTACTTTTCCTTCCACGATTAGAAGAAACCATAGGAATACCAGAATCTGTTCAGTACGAAGGTGTCTGGAACTCGTCTAAATAATAACCTCTAGAGTAGTACTGATTGGAAGACCACCAAACATCTACTCTTTCACATGAATTGCTTCAAAGGCTGATACTTTTGACCTTCCAAGATATCCTCTCAATTCCACAAATCAAACTACTGGTGAAAGTAGGCTATGATTATTTTTCTGTGGAAAAACTTAGGGAGAGAACAAGGAGTGGCAGCTAGGGTTCTCCTTAATTCATTCATTATACCTCTAGCTAACCTCCATAAGAATTATATAAGTCCTTAAGGCTAGCTGCCCTAACCCATGACAGACTAGGGCTATTCTATCAACCGGGCCTTTTTCTTTGTTTTGGGTCAATAATTAAAAAAACCAAAATAATAAAAACTTAGCACACTATATTTACTATTTTATTTAGGTCTTTTTATTTAACTACAGGCCAAAATAATAAACACATGACCCAATATAATTATTAGATCAATCCTTATTTACTTTATTCAAGCCCATATATTACCTTCGACTTTCTAGAATTAATTAATTAGTTTATCCCATAAATTACTCTTAGACTTAATTATTTATTCTAGCCCAATGGACTTTCTACAATAAACAGAAAATACTTTCATTCCTCAAATAATCCAAATAATTTGTTTAATGACTAAAATAGTCATTCTGGTTTCTAGAGCTACCTTAGGGACCAAAAGACATATTATTCTTAGCTACTAAATGCCAAAATACTCTCGCTAACAAATAGTTATATTTTATCATTTTAAATATTCTATTTATTACTATATAGAAATATTAACCTTCAAGAATAATATTACAAATGTATTGTCTTCGATTTACAGGTATAATAACAAAAATATCCCTCTATGTAACACCTATTATTGAGATTAGAGAAATATACTAACACATTTCTCAATGACATCTACCATCTTTTGATATCTAGTCCAATAATCCTTGACTTCCTATATAAACCCACTTATCTTAGCAAGCTACCCAAAAGCATACATACTAAGTCACATTCCCAGGGTCCTGGATTATTCAGATTATCGTGGACCATCACAAGAGAGAGATATCTTCACTAAGTGAAGTATAGAAATTTTATTGTATAAGTCTGTCTTAATTAACTAGAGTCATATACCTAACATATAAGATTATTAGCCTTACGATAAGACATCACCTATCATTCAGAAAAGTGCACATGTTTAGCTTCATCATACTACCAATTTATACTTAAGTTTTAGGGTATTTGTCCACAAAATAGCATCAACAAACCAATCTTTATTTATTTTAGTACTTTTATAAAGATTACTACCATGTGGTTCAATTCTACGTATTCTAAATACATTTACACTATTAGCTTGAGTGGACAACTTACTGGTTAAAGGTAAATTATTCTCAATTTAGAAATTATAGTGTAATAATCTAAACCTTGATAAAGTGTCCAACTTTATCAATTGATCAAGTATATTTTTTATTTATATATTAGCAGCCCATAATCTATACCTTATTGTGAAAATACGACCCAATCACATAGATTACTTACTAACATACTTAAACCTTAATGTTCACATATATATAACCAAACAACTATTAATGAATGAAATATCTTATTAATTTCCAAAATACAGAAATACACAATCTAATTTGGGCATATATTCCAACAAAGCTTACCATGGAGGGTGACTGCTAGGATTTAATTAATAATCTATTCGATAAGGACTTCATTGGATCTAGATCATTCATTGCTTGGCTACGAAACTAACTACATGAGCATCCTCATGTTAATGTGTTTTTTGCACATTGTACAGGGAATTATCCTACTTATTTTCTTACTTCTACTAGATTAAATTCTATAGATGTATTTGTTTAAGTGCAATGTATCCAAAATGATGTTTTATCTGCAATTTTGGCATACCTTCTTTAATATATATTCATTTTCTTTGTTATTTAAAAAAGAATATAGTAACTTTTCTATTATCAAATCATCTCCTAAATCTTTGTGTCAAGTCAAAATATAACATTCAATTCTAAACAAAAAGGAAATAATAATTATCACAAGCAATTTTTAGGGATCAAATTTTAAAAAATGGAAACACATATTTTTAGCAATAAAGCACTAATTAATGTAATGGACTACTTTCAGAGCCTTAACTTTGGCAAGGTGGCACATAGGATGGTGTTTGGATCATCAGTGAGCTAAATTGAATAGTTGAAATCAAAACTGGGAGAGGTTAACTACATGATGTTAGTTCCAGGCATTGATGAATAACTCTTGGTACAAGTTGGAAGTTAAAATTCTTGAGGTAGCTACAAGGCAAAGAGCTAAGAGTAAGGCTAAGGTTAAGCTCTGGACTAGCCTAGAGGTGGATTATGAAATGCACAAATGGGCTTACAGTTAACTAGGCATGCATGGGCTTAAGATAATGAAGTGGATCTAAAGATTGCTACGTGGCCATGGACTTATCCCCCAATGAGGTAGTAGTATCTAATCCCAGAAGGAGTCTTATCTAAGACTAAATTCGAGGCCTTATTATGAAGGGATAGGGATAAGATCCCTGACCTAATAATGGAAATCTCTTAACATTTAGGGGATAAGCTTAAAAGTAGCTCTGTCCAAGGAATATTTGGTTTCCAAATTACTTGCAGACTATTGCAAAGAGCATATTGATTGGGCTTATATTTGTTAGGATTCATGGACTCCTAAACGTGAAAAACATCCAGAAATCCCTTCCGAGGACGCAAGCCAAATGAGTAAGACCATCTAGGGATTACAGAATTACCTCTATTCGACGTAATTAAGATCTCTGGATTCTGATTTTCTATCGTACATGCAACTCGAA
This sequence comes from Voacanga thouarsii, assembly GCA_026120185.1. Taxonomy (NCBI): domain Eukaryota; kingdom Viridiplantae; phylum Streptophyta; class Magnoliopsida; order Gentianales; family Apocynaceae; genus Voacanga; species Voacanga thouarsii. The sequence goes on from JANUWF010001774.1 coordinate 1,874,072, forward strand.
CGATCACCAGACGTTGCAATGTACGAATGCCCTCTATCGGATATACATGGCGAACCAACTCATTACCCCGGGAGTGCTAGCGCCTAGAGTTTGAGAGGCTTAAATTTTTCTGATGAATGGAGACATGAATATTTTTAACAGAGAGCACCCTTGGGAAGACGACTAGGGTTTTCTTTTAAAATAACTCGAACCTCTTGGAGCCAACTTTGATAATATCTTGTCATATTTTATTTTAAATTCAAATTAAATTAAAACTGATATGATAAGATTTTGCTATTATCTTGGTAATTTAACTAATTAATCAACCGAGTCAGATTCTTACAATCTGGACATCATCCAGATACATCAAATATAGACATATTCTAGATTCATTGTATCTGGTTAATTTTCTAGGTTTGATTAACTTAGATGTATTTCCAGATTCATCGAACTTGGTCACCAGAAAAATAACTTAACGAGTTCACTTTTTGTGTGTCCCTATAGGTTTATTTAACACTGACAGTGTATCTAAATCACATTTAAATGGCCCACAAGTGATAAGCAGTTTCTAGAAAAATATTGTAACTATCCAAGTTGAATGAAGATCAGTGAACTCTTTGAACTAAACCATAACTTTATATTTAATCCTTTTGTCACACGATATCTAGATTAAGCATAAGGCACGGAGCATGTCATCCTTATTAAACTTAATCAATTATTTCTTGATCTCATAGTAGACTGCTCAAATAAATGATATCAATATCTCAAATTGATATATTTGAGCATGACCATGCATTTTAACAGTCTAACTTATCAAGTGGCTCATGGATATCTTTCCCATCATTGAGAGGGACAAATTCTTTCACTATCAATCATATTCCTCTGCCTGGCTTATTCTATATCTAACAGTGGTCTAATTTATTATCTAGTTAAAGACAACTTTAGACAACGTCAAAATATAGAATTTTTAAAATAGAAAACTATGATGAATTCAGGTCGAAGGACTTTTAATAGTATTATGGCTAGAAAGTACTTATGATATGTTTCATGAAGTACTCTCACAGTGGGTCGTGTCCAATACAATGTTCTTTAATATTTATTTATGTTTTAACTTCATATCACATATATCCATGACCAGTAAAACATAGCCATCAAGTCACAAACATACTAATCTTAATTTATTATTGTTCCACTAATAATAATCAAGCAAGAACAGTTTAAGAATAGTCATTGTATTGATTGTAGGGCTTTACTTATCAAGTCACGTACTTGATGACCACAAAACTAAATGTACTATTCATGAAAAGAAATGTCTCGTATTATTACATAATATATAACGACAATAATAAAAGTACAAATTAGGTCTAGGGCATATCCCTAACAATATTCACCTATATTTTCATAGCTACTTGAGCTACATTTGTGTTATTATTATTATTTTTTTAATGTAATGGCTATTCAATTCGTCTACTTTCTGATGTTGTGATGATATTTTGTTGTAAAATGTTTTTCTTGAACTTCGAGTGAAAATTGTAGAAAAATATGCAAAACCAGACTGAACCATTATTAAGCTGGTGCCGGTCCTTATACAAGAGACCTCGTCGGTTTTTCACTGGAAAACAGGGGAAGAAATAGAGTGATTTGACCGATTCAAGATCGAGCTAAGCTGGTGCTGGCTATCTACTGGAGAAGGGCGGTAGGAAATCCTTTTCTAGACCTAATTTGACAATTTATGTAAATATCTTTTGGAAATAGACTTGTGGATGGCATAGGACTTTTCCGGACAAAATTTAGGAATAAAGAGGCCAATATAAACATAGAAAAACAAGCTAAACTCATGAATTCAAGGAGCTAAAGTGGAGATTAATCATTGAAAAAAGGAATTCATCAAGAAGGAGCATTACTTTGGAGAAGTCTTTATTGGAAAAGAAGAAGGGCTTGTCTATGAGTATATATCTTTTTTTATTTTTTTATTTTCTTGAAAAATATTGAATTTAATGTTTTAATTGTATTTAAAAGGTGTCCTAAAGTTTATGACTTTACATTGAGTTTAGTATGTGATCAATTAATTTGCTATTTTCTAGTATTTGGTTACTTAACTTTTATTCGATGAATGGATTGATTGTTTCTTCCGTCTAATTAACTTGAGAAATAGGTTACAAGAAGTTTTAATTTAATTAATTTTACATTTTTTTATCTCTTAATTAACTCGAGCGAGGTTAATAGTAAAGAACTAAGGTAATCAAAGATTTGTTAATGTCACCTAAAGATAGGGTTGTTAATTGATTTCATTATTTAATATCACCCAAAGATATGGATATTTATTAAGGAATTGTTTTAAAGCATTTTTTGATTTTTTTTTTTGTGAGACAGAGATATCCACTAATTTAGCTAAGAGATAGTGAATCCATAACTTAAGAGAGAGTGAAGTCTATTTTATAATTCCTTTGTGATGCTAGAATGGTAATTGATTGTGATAATTGCTAATTCAATCATTGTTTTATCTATAGAAATTCTATCTAAGTACATGTCTTTCAATCCTTATCTTTGTAAATATTTTACTAGAATTTATTTGGTCACTTTAATTTGTTAGGTTAAATAATGGATGAAGGCTAATTAAAGGTAATTGCTTATTGAGAATCGACACTCATTAATTCCCTATATTATCCTTGCCATGAGCATACTTACTCTCTCTCTCTCTCTCTCTCTCTCTCTCTCTCTCTCTATATATATATATATATATATATATATATGTGGTTTTGGGATTAACTTTTTAACTAAAACTTGATGCGAATGCACTAAAAAAAAATGAATGATTTTTATACCCAAACTAATGCACATCAACTATAAATATCTAATAGCATTCAATTATTTTCATATCATTACCTTTATAATCATAGAAAAGGTTCTTTTGAAAGATTCACAAGAGATTAGAATAGGCTTTGTAAAAATCTAGAGTAGGTGGTGAGTACATGTAGTCAAGAGTTGCCGTTGCCTTTTATAATCCTTATTCTATGTGTAATATAAGTTTAGAGCTGGGTTATTAGTGCTAGTAATCTTTGTGTCTTCTTTTCTTTTTTCACTTGCATTTTACTTTTACCTTTGTGAGTTAAGTTGATTAACTTAATCAAGTCGGACTAAGTTGCTACAAGTTCCAGGACAAAAAAGTTCAAGTTAAACTTAACCTTGTAGCTAGCACCCATCCAGTTGTGAATTTTGGTATTGAAATGTGGTTTCTTTTGTCAAATATGTGAGGCCTCTTATAATTTCTTAATTTGCTGGTGAATGAAAATTTTTCTGAGCTAGTTAAAATTCATAACCAACATTTTTTTTCTTTAGATAAGAAATGAAATTTCCATTAATAAAACCGAAGATTAGTTGGATGAACGTCCTCTGTCCATGTAACATTACTAGAAATGACACAATAGATTAGAGAAATGAAAACATTTTTGTAACCGATTTGTTCGTAATTGATTCCATTACCGATTGGCAATTAAAACAACAATGAAAAGTCCATCACCAACTAGTGACGAATATTCTATTACCAGTTTCTTTTAAAAATTTTCAGCCAAAAACTATTGAAGAAAATAAAATAAAAATTGGCCACAAAAATTTCTATAGCCTATTTGTTTGCAGAAAAAAGGTCAATAAAGTATTCCGTTGTTGTTTTTTTCTTTTTTTTTTTTTTTTGGCCCCGAAGAGTGGGGGAGGGGCTGTGAGAATCTAAAATCCGAAACATAAACCAGACCTGCCACATGGAAGTTTTTGTAATAAATTTGTTTGTAAAAGAGGGTAATGAAATATCTGTAATCTATTATTCTTTAAAAACAAAAACAAAATCAGCGACAAAAAACATGACCTGGCGCTAGCCTAGGTTAATAACCATTAATATTTTTAGTAACCCATTTGCCTGTAGAAAAAGTGAAAGAGTATTTTTTTTTTTTTTTGGGAGCGATTTGTCCATAAAAAGGGCAATGGAATATCCAACATCAATTGTTTTAGGGGAAAAACGAGTTGCAAAAACCTAATCTGCCAATGCCCTAGCTAATACACATTAATGAGTGGGAAAAAGGCCGGCGAAGTATTCTCTTGTTAATTTTTTTGAAAAAGAAAAGAAACTAAAATAAGCGACGGAGTGGTAAAAAGTAATGCCCATTAATACGTGGCAAAATAGGTGAGAAGTATTCCATCATCAATTAAAAAAAAAAACTAAAATCAGTGACTAAGCTGCAAATAAGAGTGACGAAATATTCCGCTAATTTATTTTTTAAAAATTAAATAGTTTTAATTTTTTTGTCATTGATCAGAGATGAAATTTTATTTTTTAAAGACCCTTAAAAAATATTATTTTATATTTATTCCATCGTTGTTTATTACTGATCAATGGTGTGATTTTAATATCTATTTTTAAAATTTTAGTTTAATTTATATTTATTATGCCACCTCTCTAATTAGAGACGGATATGGTTGCCGATTTATCCCCTTCCATTTGCACCCTTCGCTTAGCACTTTTCCTCCCTTGCATATAATTCACCATGTCTACGATGTACTAGCCTTCACCTTACTCTCTTGTCATGCAGCGCCTCTTATATTTCCCAAAAAAAACATGAACCCAAAATGCATTTGATTCACTACAAAATCTCCACCCAAGTTCGGCCAAAAAAGTCTTATTGTACTCCCATAGCATTTAGAAGCTCACCATTCTTCTTTGATGGACAAATTCTCCCCTAACCCACAACATGGATTTTCTTCTTGTTTTTCTTTACATCTCAAAAGAAGTTCCAATTAGTTATTTAAATTGTTTTACTGACATTGTTATGCTGGTACGTGGATTGCATGGCAAAAGCTGGTATGGTAGAACTGACGTGGTTTATAAGTAAAGTCCTTGCTACCTTCAAGAAGAGTTCTTCCATTCGAGCCACTTAAGTCCTTATGCACCTTATCTATTAGAGTTGGTACTACTGAAATTCTGACAACTACCTTTAACAATCTAGATATGTTGTTCGGTACGGTTAGGAGACTACAATTATTAGCATAATTCGATGCAGAGTAAATCTCAAGAGAATTTAGAAGTTAATATACAGAAAATCTTTATAATATCCCAAAAAGATCTTGGAGATGAATCGAATGAAGATTTTATTATGAGGTAGATAATTCAAAAAGGAAAGGAACTGCAAGATATTAAGGATATGCACAAAGAAATTAGTGTTTAACCGTTTTCTAATTCATGGAATCCTATACCTCTGTTGTATATCAATAGAGCCAACTTGTATAAGAATGATGTAGAGAGAAGAAGACGAATTTTTGCGACCATGTACATAGGAGAGTCATGCAAAAGACAGAGTGAGACTCGTGCTTATATTCTGAAGAAAGTCTGATGCAATCACTATTGATGCTAGATTCTGCAGTTTATTATTTTGTTGCCTCAAAGATTTGAGTTTATTTGCATCTACATTGTTTATTTTTTTAGGCAAAGCTTGAATCATACAATTCTTCGAAGCCAGTACCTTTTTGGTGAAAAGATTGAAAGCCAAATAAAGATTCATGGAGTTGCTACAATGATGGTTAATGGATGTTCAATCAAGCTGGTTAAGTTCAACAATAGTCTTGTGCATTTGGAATTTCATCCCCGATAACACTTTTTTGGTTAAGGATAGTAATGGAGACAGTTATTCCATATATTTTGATATTAAAAATCAAACATCGAATTAAACCACAATCTTTTCATAGAGTTTTCTTGCCCCCCATTTGTATGAAAATAGGTATTGTAGACATTCCCCCATTTCCATCCCCCAGCATTTTGAATTTCCCATTTATCAAAAAATCCCACTGTTGGTTCATTCTTCACCGACTTTTATAGATGATCTAGCAATGATGGAGAATGCTCATTGAATGAGCAATTCAATAAGCGAGCTCGGATCGAATCGGTATACCGCGTTGTGTTCTTATTTGGTGAATTTAGATCAGTTTTACCATTGTAACTTTTGTTAAATTTTAGTGTATCTTTTTTACTAATCATGGACCCATAGACATAGGCTTGGTGATAGTCGAACTGCATTATCAATTTGCTGTGTTTATTGAATTTCTTACTTTACTATATGTCAAATGTACGTAACTTTAATAGGAAGGTTTTTTGCAAACTAAAAATTTTCAAATCATCTGATATACAAAATAATGATGATCATCAAGTTTCTTGGACCAACTTTATGGTGACAAAGAAAGCTATCCAAGAACTCTTTGAGATATATCCAGATTCAGACTAAAGTAAGAAATACAAAATAGTCAATGACATATGAAAAGAAATGAGACACAGAATGTATAGTGGTTCGATCTACTAAGATCTACGTCCACTACCTTAAGCTGACACTTAAGGATTTCAACTAAATTTCATTTACTCAACTTAATGAAATCAAACTGTACCACATACAAGAAATGATCACCATACTTAATTTTCTAAAGCCTCTCAATCAAACAATCAAATCAAGGTTCATCCCAAATGGCTTTTACACCATAACCTTGTACTGCAAAGGAGATTGAATATCAATAGAACAGTAAAAGGTCACTTGTTTGAGCAGATGTTCACTAAGGTACAAAGTACAAACACTTTTACCTTTGATACAATATGAATTCATTTTGAAGCACTTGATAAAAGGAGATTTTTGTAAACTGTTGAGCAATAGTGTCTCTTAGAAGAATGTCACAAAAATCTTATGTCTAATCTTGTTTAGAGGCTTTTTATAGAGCCAAAAAGTGAAGCACCAATGGCTATAAAACAGCTATAATTTTTTTGTTAAATTTACCTGTGTTTTGGACTCAAGTTTCGGACAATGATACATCCAAAAGGTAAGTCCAAAATGGCACCTTTCAAGTAGAAATAATTCAACACTGTTTACAGAATTTTGGACAAATCTTTTGGATGCAAAAACATCCAAACTACTCAATCCAAAATTCTGAGATTTTCAAAACTTTGAAATCTTTTTCTTTGTGAGCTTCAAGGTAAAAATCAATTGAATCAAAAGGTAAAAGGACATAGGAATTAATAAGAAATACCTTAATAATACTTCATAGTCTAAAGTTCTTCTATAAGGACTCCTTAGTATACAACCTCATAAACTTTGAACTTCATTTGATCTCCCATATTTGAATTTGTTGCTCAAGAATTGCTTAACAATCAGATTTGAATGCCTTAGAAGAATTGAGGTCAACCATGTCCTATCACATATAGATTACACAAGTTAGTTTACATCAATGTTTGTCATAAGTCAAAACATAAGAGAAAGCCCATAAGGCTAACAAAAATCATAAAAAGTTGACTAATCAAACCTAACAAATGGTATCAGAGCAATTCATCATATTAGAATTACTATTAATATAGTAAGTGAGAGCTAAGTAGTTAGTTTGAAAAGAGATGTCTAGACCAGTAGATAAAGGAGCCTCTGTTACATGACCACCATTGCTGAAGATTATAAATTATGTATACTGGAAGTCCAGAATGGAAATCTTCATCACAAATCTTGATATTGTTGCTGTTCAGAAAGGATAGAAACCTCAAGCAAAACTAGTACTAGTTCAACCATAGCTAAATTGAAATCAATTGAGGATTGGAAAGATAAAGAGTGTTGTCTAACTAATGCTAATGCTAATGCTAAAGCACTAAACACAATCTTTTTTGCTATTAAGCAAGAATAATTTAAGTTAATCTCAACTTGTCATGATGCTAAAGAAGCATGACATACATTGCAAATAGTTTTCGTAGATACCAGTACTGTTCAAATATCAAAGTGACAGTTGTTGATGATTTAATTTGAGGAGCTAAAGATGGGTGAACATGGGACAGTTATCATGTTCAGTAACAAACTAAGTGATATTTCCAATCAGACATATTAGCTTGGTGAATAATATGCAAAAGAAATGTTGGCTTGGAAAATATTAAGATCATTGGTACCAAGATTGTATGTAACACCCCGCTACCTGGGCCCGCCTGGGGCTAGGGATGTCGCCCCGTCCAAAGGACAATGGGTCTTTATAACTAGGCCACATAAATAAAATAGCAAAATAAAAATAATAATTTACTTAAAATTTATTACAACCCCAGAATAAATCTAAGATTAAATCCAAGACTTCCTAAAAGAAAAACAAATCCATAAATGAAATCATCCACTCTCAACTCCCCAAAGCAATACATAAAAATAAAAGACAACATTCTCCTCCAAGGAAGATAACGCTTGCTACTCATCCCCACAGTAGGATCGACCTGAAATCATGGTAAAATGGTGGTGAGACAGAAATCTCAATAAGTCCGTGTGTGCTTTGGGTGTTCAGTGAAAACCGTTCGTGAATGTGAAGTATAAAATTCTTTATAAGAGTTCACTGGCAAGCAATAAACATCAGTCAAAAATAAGAGTGGTGTTTTGGCATTTCCAGCCATACATAATTTATAAAATCAACCACTCGATAAAAAAAGGATTACGGGTTACCACACATTAGGCCCCATAACCGGATGGTCAGCATGCCACACTTTGTGCATACCGCCGATCAGAATGCCACACTTTGTGCAGACTGACAAAAGTAGGTGATCGGCCTACTGGGCAAGATACTCCTCCTTCTCTATACCCAAACAACAATCGAGTGTCCATTCTGGCAAAACACAGTCACTTGACTGAAAAGAACACTGCTAGCTTGGACCGGCATGACTAAGTAGTACTGACGTTTCTCTAAGTTGAGCTTATCTTCTGGAGGTGGCCTCCTGCCAGAAGACTCACTCTTACTCTTCAAAACTAGTACTACTAGCCTACCCTTATTGAGTACTCAACGTAACGTATCCCACTTGGCAAAAATGAACAAAACATAGTTCCACTTGAAAATGGCAATTAAGGTTTTCCAAAGTTTGGGGCAAAACTGGTTTTAGAAAGAATATTAGGTTTTGAGTAAAATCGCCCCTTTATTTACAAATAATTTATTTGTCTGAAATGAGAATGGAAATAATCCTCAATTGCCTTTACAGAAATGAGTGACCATGCACTCTACATTTGGCTTGCCATAAAAAAAAATCATTTTTCATCAAACAGGTTTTATGCAGGAGCTTACCTGATCCTTGCTCACAATAAAGGTCTCCAATAGCTGACCTAACCCCGCATGGGGTAAATACAAACCATAATCAAACTTAAGCCAAAATCCACTTTCACAAATAAACTAACTCAACTCACTACAATCATGTCCCTAATGTCCCAAGCTTTAAGGCTCGATAATAAATAAAAGGGTTTATAAAATAAATCTAGTTTGATATTAAAATAACTAAAGTTTGGGAAATAAGTACTAATAAGTTGAAGGTTTAAATCTTGCTAAAATAATTTGGAGTTTATTTGATGAAAAGTCCTAGGTGGAATTAGGTAAAATAATGATTTATTAATAATTTAGTTGTTAGAAAATAATTGATAACTAAAATTAGTTGAAAATAAAATTAATGAGTCTTGCTTGAAAGATAATAAATAAATTTTTAATGGGTTTTGATTAAAAGATAATAATTAAATTTTTAGTAATAAATATTTTACTAATTATGATTATTTCCATAAAAGGCTTTATTTGATATTATCATTTTATATATAATATCTATATATTTTATTTTTCTAGCAAAAGCTATTATTTATTTGACAAAAATATCCTTATTATATATAACAATCCAAATTTAGCCCTCCTAAGGCTTTTTGGAAATTACTAGTAAAATCACATTATGAAATATTTTATTCATGAAATAAAAATTAGCTGAGGGACAACTGGATCATGATCATACTTCTATGGCTAACCACAATCAGGGACATATACAATCCTTCAATTCATCAAATCATCCAAATCGTACATATAAGCATAGATCTAAATTTATCAAGACATGATCTAACCCCTACTAGCATAAATATGATCATGGCTTCAACAATCCAACATGAATATAAATCCTATTCACCAAAGGTGACATAATCTCTAGCATTCTTCATCACAAATACTACATATAACATGGAGACATGCATTAAACCTCAAATCATCATACAATCAACCAAGATAATTCATCCATGCATAAATCCCATCTCCTTCATATTCATACATACATTCATGCTTCAACCTCAACAATATATACTCAAACCTTAACCGCAATCCATCTTCTATCAACATCATCCTAGAGACATGAATCTAGAATTTAAAAGAAGGGCTAAAATGGCTTACTTGATTGATGAATTCCTTGAAGTAGTTTCGAATGAATCTCAAGCCCTAGATGCCTAAATCCGTCCAAAGGAGATGAAGGAAGAATAGCCATGGAGAAGAAACCATTCGGCCAAGTAAGTGAGTGGTTCAGCCAAGAGAGAGAGAGAGAGAGAGAGAGAGAGAGAGAGAGAGAGAGAGAGAGAGAGAAAGAGACCATTAGCATGTTTATTCACATATGTTCTCACTAGAGATCAATATTGGAGAAGATGAAGTTGTTAGAACAAACTTTACCTTGAAGGTGTTCTTGAACCTTCACAGAATTTTCTGGTTTTGATCCAAAGTAGCGATGGTTTGTGGAGTTTGATGTCAAGAATGGTGTTGATGGACTCACGGCAGTGAGTAGGTCAAACCTGGAGATTTTAGAGAAGGTTTGAAGTGGTTTGGAGGGGTATTAGGTGAAAGGAAGAAGTAGGTGTTCTTGGTGTAGTGTATGTGTTCTTCAAGGTTGAAAGAATTTGTGAGATTGCAGTTTGCAGCTGCCGAAATTCTGTGAGAACTAGGGCTGGCCGAATTTCTATAGGGTTTAGGAGGTTGATCCTCTGATTTGGAAGGCAAAAGGAAAGGCTAGTTGTTACAATCCTTGAAGAATATTTTTGGGAAGCGAATTTGGAAATTAGATATCACAAGAATCTCTTTGATTATGGAAGAGCTTTTGGAAGTCTGCCGTGGACGAATTTCTGGCAGTGTTTTGGCTGAATGAGAGCTAGTTGAAGGAGGCTTAGGGTGGCCGAAATCATGGAGTATAATGGTGAAGAGAAGGTCTGGTTGTTTGAGATATATTTTATGGAAAGTTGCTAAACTATGGTGGCTAGAATTTTGGTAATCAATCAAACATAATTATAGGGATTTGTTGGAGAGATTTTTTGACAGTCATGGCTGAGTTTCGTGCAGAAGCTTAAGGGGAACAATGGAGCTCTGTTACTGAAGGTTTAAGGAAGGTTTATGTAGAAAAAGGTTGGTGTTTCGGCTGGAAGAGAAATAGGGAACAAAGCTGAAAAATTTTCCTACACAAAATTTTCGCTGGGCAGAATTTTCTGGACAGATTTTCGGCTGCCATTTCCAGCCATCTTGCAGAGAGTTTGAAGGGGAATTTCAGGGGCTTTCAAGGCTGGTTTCCAGACTTCTTCATAGAGGAAAAACATGGCTAAGGTGCTCAACAAAATTTGGAAGAAAATAGCTTGGTTTTGCACTCTCAAAGTGGCGATTTGTACAGGAATTTTTCCTGTTTTTACTCCAGCTTTGAGCAGTCCAAAAATGGCCAAGAAATTCAGATTGCAAACTGATCCTAAAGACCATTTTTTTGGAAGCATTTGGGAGGGTATATTAGCTAAGAAACTCGACACTTTGAAGGCACAATAAGCTGGAAAATTTCAGCTCATTCCAAGAAGGAAGATGAACTAGCTAGAGTGAATTTTTAGAAAGTTTACTAAAGAATTTAATTCACTTGAAATCTTTCCCCCTCTTCCATTGTTTTGGTCCATATGATGTCCTTTACTAAGACATTTCAAATCTTCAAAGCCACAGCACATTGCTAGAATTTTTCTAGAATAAAATTGGCTTGAACAAAATGAACAACCTAATGAATTGAGAAATAGGAAAAATTAAAGATCAAGAGGAAATGAATTCCCCTTAGGAATTTTGTGTAGAGCAAAAGAGTAGGATTTGAAGACTCCTATCATGTCTCTCATAGGACAACATTTCTACCCTACTCCAAACACCACTAAGGCCGAAAATGATACTTCCAAGCAAAAATAAAATTTAACCAAGCTCTTATGATGGAATTTGAACCTAAGACCTCAAGAATTAATTCCAAAGCTCCAACCACTAAACCACAATAACTCTTATTCTTATTTTCCCCCTAAAAATATTTTCCTATTCAATCCTCAAGCTATCTCCCTTTTTCCACCACAAGCAAAAATTACTATTTTGCCATTCTCACTCAATAATCATAATCAAGCCCTCTAGACTATAAAACACAAATCCGAAGCACATAAAATCATATAAAAATATATTTAAACATGCAAATAAATATGTTATGCATCCCAACCCCCTTACTCTAAGGTTGGTTTTGACTGGGGTTTCACATTGTAAGCTAGCGTTGTTGCCAATGAACAATGTAGAGATGTGTTAATAATGAGACTAGATAAGCTTGTGACTTATAGACCTATGGGATAAATCTCCAATTTCAAATAAAATACAAAGGTGTGGCATTGAAAGAAAAAGAAGAGTCTAATGAGAACAAAGACTCCGATGAGGAAATAGGTTTGTAAAAAGGTTCAACAAAATGTTGAGAAAATGCAAGCAGATGAATAAACTTTTTGGTATAATTTTCAATAGGAAGTCTGGTGTTCTACAAAAGACAAATACAAAGTAGAAATTCACAAAAATAAAAAACACTCCGAAAGGACTAAAGTATCATGGATATGTTGGAATTGGTCATATTCGCATTGATTGTCGAAATCAAAAGAATCAGTCAAAAAATAAGTCCCATAATAACACTTTAAATGATGTTGAGGATGATACTTAGGATTATCTAGAGGAGTTGAGTTCGAATAAAGGAGATGATTTTGGTAAGTCAAGCAACATTGCATTTAATGTAGCTGTTAATGAAGATCTAAATATAGAAGCTAATGAAAATAATGAGGACCCATCTGACAATAATGATGAAAAAATGTCACCAAAAGCACTTCTAGATGAATGTGAGTTCCTATACTCAAAATGGCATGAGGAAGTGGAATAGATCAAACTATTGAAGAAACAAGTTGAAGAGCTTAATAACAAACGATAAAGTTGTATGAGAAGGAAGTTGACCAAAAAAAGAAGGAATTGAAGTTTAATGACTAGTAGTTGTAGAAATTGAATCACTTGTTGATGTATGTGGAATTAGCCGTTAAAAGACTGAATACGGGAAAGGCTAAACTGGATGAAGTACTTTCTTTTGGAAAATCGCCTAGAAACAAGACTGGTTTGGGCTATGATGTATCCAACAAGAATGTTATTGTACATCAGACAAATCTAAGAATTGCAAAAAAGAAAAGGTAGCTAAGGATGTTCAAACAAAAGCCTAAGAAACCTCCTGTTTATTGTGATTATTATTCTCTTGCAAGTCATAGATGGAAGAATTGTTTGAAGAGATTTAAAAACCTTCAACATGATCGACAGTTAATCAAATATGAATTTGATAAAGGTAAGAAATATTTGAAGGTGAAGTGTGTAAGGATTAGGAAGGCTGAAATCAAACTATATATGATACATATGTCTCTAAAAGCTACAGTAGAAGACAAATGGTATCTTGATGGTAATTGTTCAAAACACAGGATATGAAAGAAGAAATGTCTAGTGCATTATGAATACAAAAATAGTGGATCAGTCATGTTTAGTGACGGTTCAAAGAATAAGGTCATTAGAATAGGTATACTGAACATTAAAGGTGTGCTAAAATTCAAAACTTTACAGGTATGACGGGCTAAGTCAACTGTATGATGACAACATGTTGGTTAATTTTGATAAAGCCAAGTGTCTTGTTGTTGACAAAATTAGAAATTGTATGATTTTTGGAGATAGGACATCTGATAATTGCTATCAAATATGGATGTTAAATCCCTGCAATTACATGTTATCTAAATATGATGAAACTAAATTATGGCATTTAGGACATGTTAATTACAATTAGTTAAAAATACTAAGTTCAACAGAAGTTCCTCATAGATTGTTTAAGTTAGGTAAGGTTACCTAAAACATTTGTGCTGCATGTTAAAATGGCAAGTAGGTAAAAGCATCATATAAGAAGTTCAACAAACTGTTACTCCATCATTTCTTGAACTTGTTCACAAGGGTTTGTTTGGACGAATTCAGATAGAAAATATTAGTGGAAAAAGGTAAGTCTCAGTATTTGTTGATGATTATTCCATATTAACTTAGGTGAGTTTCGTGAAACAAAAATCATATTCTTTGAAATCTTTTCAAAAATTGTATTTAAATATGTAAACTCAGAAACGTGTAAAAGGAAAGAGAATAAGGAGTGATTATGGAAAAATTTGACAACAATTTGTTCAATGAGTTATGTGTCAAGAATGGAATTCAATAGGAATTTCCAGCATCTAAGACATCTAAACAAATATGCATTGCTAAAAGGAAGAGTAGAACTATACAAGAAATGGCAATAGTCATGTTGAATGCCAAAAAATTGCCACATAGATGGTGGGTAGAAGTAATGAATACTGCAATACACACCATAAATCGAACATATATGTTTTAGACCAAAAAATAGCTTATGAAATTTGTAATGGTCAAAGGCCTCAGCTAAACTACTTTCTTGTGTTCTTAAGTAATTGTTACATTTTGAATAATAGAGAACAATTGGGAAAATTTGATAAAAGAAGTGATGAATGAATCTTTCTTAAATATTCTCACAATAGTAGAGTGTTTTGTGCGTTCAATAAGAGAACTCAAGTTATCATAGAATTGATTACTATTGTTATTGAGGACATTTCTTTGGAAAGTTAAAGAAGAAAGTATCATAGGAAGATGATGATTGCTCAATCTATTGAAAAAAATATAACTCCAGAAAATATCAACAGTGAAAGCTAAGAAATTTTTGATAAAGAATAGGAAATTATTCAACAAAAAGCGCCATCATCTAAAATATATAAGAATCACCCAACTGAACTAATTAAAGGGAGTGCTGATATATTAAGAAAGATTAGGAGTAGACCAAAAGTGGTCTACAAGGAAATGGTCAAATATACATGTTATAATTTAACACTAAAACTGTACAATATCAAAGAAACCTTAACATATGAATATTAGATTTTTTCTAAGTAAGATGAACTACAACAATTTGAAAGAAATACTGTATGAGACCTTATGTCTAGACCCAAGGATGTCAATGTGATAGATACCAAATAGGTATTTCGAAATAAAATAGATGAACCTGGTAACATTACAAGAAACAAGGCAGGATTAGTTGCACAGGATTACATATAAGTTGAAGATATTGACTTCAACGAAACATTTGCTCTAGTAGGATGGTTGAAATATGTCAAACTATTACCTACATTAGCTTGTGCTAAGAATTTCATACTTCAACAAATGGACATGAAAAGTGCATTCTTGAATGGTTTTCTACACAAAAAAGCATATATTGAACAAGCTAAAGGCTTTGTTAATCCTAAGTTTTTGGATCATGTGTATAGAATTAAAAAAGCTCTCAATGGTTTGAAGCAAGCACCTAAATCATTGTATGAAAGGCTTAGATACTATTTGCTCATACTAGGATACAAGTGAGAGGGAGCTGATAAGACTATGTTTGTGAAAAAACATGGAATAAATTTCATTATTGCGCAAATCTATGTTGATGACTTCGTGTTTGGTTCAACATTAAGGTAGATGTCAAGGGGTTTTGTTGAGCTCATGCAAACGGAGTTCGAAATGAGTATAATTGGTGAGCTAATATTTTTTTTTTCTTGGTTTATAGATCAAATAGATAAAGGGTGGGATTTTTATATCTCAAATCAAATATGCTAACAACTTGGTTAAGAAATTCCATATGGAAGGATCAAATTTTGTTAGAACACCTATTAGCATTTCACAAAAGTTGTCAAAGAATGATAAGGGATAAGAGATAGATCAACATCAGTACAGAAGCATCATTAGAGGATTGCTATATCTTACAACAAACTATCCTGATATCATCTACAGTGTTGGTATCTGTATAAGATATCAAGAAAATCCTGAGAAGTCACACTTGAATGCGGTCAAGAAAATCTTGAAATATATATGTCATATTTCCAAGTATGGCATTTACTTTAGCAAGTACTCGAATGCACTCCTTCTTGGATATAGTGAAGCAGACTAGGCCGGTAACTGTATGAAGCTTTGAATACACACAGAAGCCATGCATGCAGTGAATAAAAAAAGAAAAAAACATATACCTTTACATGTTTTTGATCTGTTTGGCTGAGAAGAAGAGGTGTGAACCACTAGACTGGCCACTTGTTTCAATGACTTCGGTTGAAAACCAGCAATTCTTTCTCCTCCTCCTTAGCATGAACGTGAAGTCTTTGCTTCTTAGAATATTCCACCACCCAACTGCATTGGTGAAACAATTTAGGCGAGGAATGACACTTTTTGATCTTTTGCTATTAATTAGCAAAATCAAGAAAACACTAAGGAAGAATCAAATGACAAAGAGAAGATAGGAGAAAGAAAAAACTTCAGAGAATTTTTTTATCTTCGTGCGTTTGTGTGTCTCTTTCCACCGAGACCTATGGCTTCTTCACCATATCAGATAACCAAAATACTGGGATTTTGATATTTCAAAACTCCCGAAGGCTATCAACAGAAGAGGTTTGGCTAAGCCTTGACTTTTCGGTTCAAGGAACCAAAATAACCCTTTAGTTTAGACTATTGGATCAAAATTAATTTATTATTTTTCTTGGACCCAATGAGCCCAAAAATAATAACCATAAGTATTTATTTCTTGGGTCTATTAAAATAACTCAATAAATAATTAATAAACCCAAATGAACTAAAATAATTATTTAAGTCTTTTATTAACTAGTTTAAGCCTAGGTTAATTTTTTTAATTATTCAATCTGGGCTTTAACCCTGAATAATTAATTAACCAATTAAACTAGATAATAAAATTAATTTCTCTAATTCCTTTATTTTATTCTAGTCTAAAAATAAATAATTTCCCTTGTTCCTTTATTGTGACCATTTCCTCGACGTAAACTAATTAGGACTTACAGGTTATTTCGAGAACAAAAAAGACGCATCACATTGGTTACTAAAATGACCAAAATACTCTTACTATATAAATAGCTATATTTTATATTTTAAATATTTTATAATATCACCATAAGAAAATATTGACCCCAAGGACAATGCTGCATTAGCTATGTCTTCGACCTACGAGGAAAATGACTAAAATACCCCTCTACACACTGTCGTGCATTTAGAAAGGAAAGAGTGTACTAACACCTCTCTAAAAGACATCTACCATCTTTAGATTTCTAGTCCAATGATCCATGACTTCTTAAAATATTTTTGCATTCCAAGGGAGCTACCTTAAAGCCAATATTCAAGTCATGTTCCCCGAGGCCTTGGATAATTAGATTATTCAGAAACCACAAGGGGTGATATAGTGTAGACACTATTTTGTACAAATCTGTCTTGACTAACTAGTTACATATGTCTAATATACAACTATATTAGTCCTTCTCAGGAACCTCAACTATAGTATATCAAAGCATACGCTTTTAGCTTCGTCAGACCACCAACTTATACTCAAGCTGTAGAGTACAAGTTTACACTATAGCAGTAGTAGTCTAGATTTCTATCATATAGTACTTTTAGAAACCATACTACAGGTCCTATTCAACGTATTCGAAATACGCTTGTGTTATGAAATGAGAAGACTACTCATTAGTTAAAGGTAAGCCATTTTCTATTTAGAATTCATAATACAATAACATTGCCTTGATGAGACTCCCATTCTTATCATCTAGTTAAGAATAGTATTTTATGTATTAAGTATCCTATGGTCTATACCTTACTGTAAAGGACCTCCATTCACATGAACCATTTACTTAAATACAATGTGTCTTTTCCAATAGCATTGTGTACAAATATAAAGAAGATTTGATAAACAATTTATGAGAAAAATACTTTTATTAATACAAGTCAAAATTACATCAGAAACCTAGTTTAAGAGGGCATACATCTCAACAATCTCCTACTTGCACTCTAAGACTAAGGAAGTCTATAAGTGCCCACCCCTGTGGCGTCTAAGTGTCTTCTAAAGACTTTTTCCGCCAAAGACTTGGTGAAAGGATCTACTAGATTGTTCTCTGAGGTAATCTATTCTACTACGACTTCTCGTCTCTGGATAAAATCTCATATCAGGTAATACTTCCTTTCTATGTGCTTTCCTTTTTTGTGGTTCCTGGGTTCTTTGGATTGTGAAAACTGCACCAGTGTTGTCACTATACATCACAATCGGTTTGTCTATCTGCTTCCTTCATTACCTCCGAAGCTGCCACATACTCAGCTTCAATGGTTGAGTTAGCAATGTAAGATTGCTTGATACTCCTCCATGAAATGGCTCCTCCAGACAAGGTAAAGATATATCCACTAGTGGATTTTCTCTCATCTTTATCCGCCTGGAAGTCTAAGTCCGTGTATCTTATAGGAACTAAGTCTTCAGCACTGTAAACCAGTATATAATCTCTCATACCTTTTAGATACTTGAGAATATGCTTTAAAGTCTGCCAATGGACCTCCCCAGAGTTTAACTAATATCTGCTAATTAAGCCCACGGTAAAGCAGATATCTGGCCTAGTATACAATATGCCATACATGAGATTTTCCACAGTTGAAGCATAGGGAATTCTACTCATTCTATCTTTTTTTTTTTCTTGAGACTTTGGACAGTCCTTTGAAGAAAAAGACAACCCATATCTACAAGGGATCAAAGCCCCCTTGCATGAGTCCATGCCGAACTTGGCTAGTATATTGTTAATATATGTAGCTTGGGATAAACCTAATATTTTTTGCTTCCTATTTCTAAGAAGCTTTATTCCGAGAATATAACTGGCTTTACCTAAGTCCTTCATACTAAATTAACTAGATAGCCAAATCTTAGTAGATGACAATGTCTCTACATCATTTCCAATGAGTAGAATATCATCCACATACGGTACAAGAAAAATCACGTTTATGCCTTTCAGTTTCCTATACATACATGGTTCATCCTTATTTTAAATGAAATTGTAAGATTTTACAGTCTCATCAAAATGAATGTTTCATGCTTTGGATGTCTGCTTAAGTCCATAGATGAATTTCTTAAACTTACAAACCATATGTTCTTGGCCTTTAGCAATAAAGCCTTCTAGTTGGGATATATTGATGTCATTACTAAGATGGTCATTTAAAAATGCTATATTGACATCCATTTTCCATATCTCGTAGTTATAATAATATACGATGGCAAGGAGGATACGGATGGACTTAAGTATGGCTACGGGGGAAAAAGTTTCCTCATAATCGACCATTCTTTCTGAGTATACTTATTTGCCACAAGCCTAACTTTAAAAGTTTTCACCTTCTCATCCACTCCCCTCTTCCTCTTGTACACCCATTTACACCCAATGGGTTTTACCCCTTCAGGTGAAGCTACAAGATTCCAAACCTGATTGAAGTACATAGACTCAATCTCGACTTTCATTACTTTATGCCATAGGTCTACATCAGCATCAGCAATAGCCTTCTCATATCTAGTGGGATCTTGTTCTTGATGATCATAGACTAGGTCAAAAGCCTCTCCAGTCCATCTTTCTGGATCTCTAGATATCCTCCCACTACAACAAGACTCTATTTTTACAGGTTCCTGAGGCTGTGCCTCTTCTTGAATCGGGTTAGGAGAAGTTGATTCAGAAAATAACTTCTCTTCAAGTTCTAACCTTTTCGAACCTTTAGTAGATGTACTTTGTTCAACCTCCAAGTATCTAGTATTAGTACTCATGAGTACTTTTTGCTCCTGGGATGATAAAAGTAACTACCCTTTGTACCTTTTGAATATCCAACAAAATAGTATAATTCTGATCTCGATTATAACTTGTCTCCCATGATCAGTACATAAGTTGGACAACCCCATATCTTGAGATGATTTAGACTTAGCTTACGCCTAATCCACATCTAATAAGGAGTCCTAAGTACTGACTTGGAAAGTATCAAGTTCAGAATATATACCACTATTTCTAGGGCATATCCCCAAAAAGATATTGGAAGAGTAGCATGAGATATCATACTTTAGACCATTTCCATCAATGTCCTGTTCCTTCTCTCAGCTACTCTATTCTTCTAGGGTGTCCCTAACACTGAGAGTTGGAATACCATCCCATGATGTATTATGTAGTCCTTGAATTCACCAAAGAGGTATTCTCCATCATGATCCGATCGTAAGGTCTTGATTAGTTTACCTGTCTGATACTCCACTTCAGCCTTAAGCTCTTTGAACTTGTCAAAAGAGTCAGACTTGCGTCTCATTAGATAAACATAGCCATACCTAATACAATCATCTGTGAAAATGACGAAGTACTTAAACCCCTTATTGCTGGTATAGACAAAAGACCACATACATCAATGTGGACAAGACTCAATGCTTCTTTGGCTCTATCTACCTTTTGGGTAAAGGTCCTTTTGGACATTTTCTCTATAAGACAGGATTCACATTGAGGCCAACTTTCCAATCTCAGTGAGCCCAAAGACTCATCATGCATTAACCTCTGAATCCTGATTGAGTTAATGTGACCTAACTTTAGATGCCAAAGATATGAGTTATTGATATTAGTCTTTCTCTTCCTATTTAAAGGTTTAGATTGAGCATTATTCAATTGATTGTTAATAGGATTAATGAAAAATAGATTTCCGTACATGTGCTCAATACATAAACTTCTCCATTTCCACTATAGTAATATCAGAAATAGAAAGAAAAATAATATCCTTGATTTATTAGTTTTGTAACTGAAACTAAACTCTGTCTAAAACTAGGAGCAAACAAAGCATTTTTTAAAACTATTATTCTATTACAATCAAACGTAAGTTCCAATTCTCCCACAGTAAGGGCCCAAACTTGTGTTCCATTTCCTAAGCATAGTCCATTTTCGCCCTTCTGGAGTCTTCTAATCTTCCTAAAACCCCTACAAGGAATTACAAATATAATCAGTGGCTCTTAAATCAACAATCCAAGTGGAAGTTGATCCAATCATTGATATAGACTCTAGATAGAAAATATTACCTGTGGGGTTTTTTTTGCCTAAAAATTTGGACACTTCTTTTTCTAGTGTCCCTTCTTCTCAAATTTGAAGCATTTACCCTTGGGTTTATCTTTGGGCTGAGACTTAGCTAGTGCACTGCATTACCCTTCTTCTTCTGGAACTTTCTAGGCTTGGGTCCAATTCTCGAAGAAGAGGCCATCATAGCTCTAGTATGTGGCTTCATGACCTTCTCTGCTACCTAGAGCTCTTTCATCAACTCCGTTAAACTCATGTTTAACTTATTCATGTCGTAATTCAACTTGAACTGAGTGAAGGAGCCCGGCAAATATTTGAGAATTATGTCCACTTGGCTCTCAGGGTCAATGATAGCCCCCAAGACTTCTGCTTCCTCAAAAATAGCAATCATCTTGAGTATGTACTCTCTGACTGATACACTCTCAGCCATCTTGGTGTTTATGATCGTTCGAAGAGCCTCCTATCTTGCGGGCTAGCTCTTATTTTCGAACATTGTGGCTAATGATGTGCTTATGTCATATGCAATAGCCATATGTTGGTGTTTGGATTAAAGCACATTTGACATGCAGGCTAACATATAGCATCGGACCATCTCGTCAGTCTTCTTCCATACCTTTTCAATCTCATGCTCTTCAATGGTGAACCTTCCCCAATTATTAGGTAGTTCTTGTATAAAACATACTTATACTCATCAGCTGTGAGTATTATGTTCATGTTTCTTTTTTAGTCCACATAGTTTGGACCTATTAGCATATACTCGCGGAGAATAATGGCTAAGGGACTGAAAGAACCTCTACCAACCATTTTTGAACTTTTGAAAATAAAAGAAATTCTCAATATTGTAAAACAAAGAATAATTTTGTACACTTTATCCTCACATTAAACTTGATAATAACTAACCCCATTACTATTATATTTAACATGATTAATTTGGCTCTTAGAAAAACTGACATAGCTTCTTGGGAAGATTAACAGTTTTCTAAGCTAAGTGTGTTAACTATCACAAATTAATTTCTCTTCTAGGTAATGATCTAAAAGATAACTCTATTGAGGGGATGACCATTTATTCTCATTTCCTATGGACATACCTCACACCAAAACCTCTAACGTAGGCTGGCCGATCATAGAACGTGTCTCGGGTTATTAATTACATCATTTTATTAGTTCTAGATCCTTGTGGTATCTCCATCCTATACGAGTTCACTCCCAGGGTGACGTGTGGAGACCTACGATCTCTAATGAGAAGTGTGATGGAAGCCGTGAGGCCATTGGAACCCCTCTCCTACTTAGTTTTTTAAATAGGGGTTTTTTTGGAAAAATATCATTTGAAAAAATTCAATTAAATTCTCCTTTAACTTAATAAAATGTTTAAATCCATAAAAATTTCTATGTCAAGGTTTATACCCTTTGAAAAAATTTTCCTCACGGATTAATTTATTTAAATTAAAAACTTAATAATTTCAAAATTTTTCCATTTAAAAAATTCCTAGAGATTTTGATCTCAAGGTTTTATTTGACAAAAATAATCTTTCCTTTGCTAAAATGAATTAAAATGACTTTCCATTTTAACTGACAAAAATTTCTAAATCCAAAAAATTTTCTATGTCAAAGATAAAAACCTTTAAGAAAATAACCAAGGATTAATTTTTGTTTAACTTAAAATAACCATTTAATTAAAGAAAAATGTTTTTCCTTATCAAATAAAATTTCTCAAAGACTCCGGTCTTCGAGAAAACGTGCACATAGGACTTAAAATAATTAACATGCTAGAAATCTGTAAACGTTTTCATGCTTTTCTATTTTTAATCCTAAGTGTCCAAATATAAGAATTAAAACATTAATTAAATTAATTAATGATTTTGTTTAATCCTAAAATCCTTTACTATTATTTTTCATGCAAAATATTCAAAGAATATTAATTATTGCAATAAAAATAACTTTGCCTGGTATGAGATAAAAAATAATTAAAAAAATTCTTGGTCCAGTGCACCCGCCACACAGAATCATGGCCAACTAGTATTAGTTCACCGGCGGCTACCCGCCAACACACTGCCCCGGGAAGCATCTGGGCTCGGCTGCAGCTGGCTTGGGCATAGCCTCGGCTCCAAGCTCAGCTTCTGGCTGGGCTTGGCAGCTTGGCTCATCTTCTTCACGACAATTTGTTTTTCGCCGATTTCTTCTGCAATTTTCCACAACTCTGTCGACTTCATTCGCGATCCATCCAGGCAAATTCTTGTTACATTTTTCAACAAAAAACAAGCACCACATCTGCCTATACCCTTTCAAATTGGGTTTACACGAAGGCTAATCAAAGCGTGATTAATTTACAGAGTTCCTATACCTTAACGGTGAGGTTTACAGAGAAATTACCCATACCAAAACAGCGAAGGATCTCATCATATTCATCAAATTAGTCTTGCTAATTTTATTATCTAGCATGCATTCATCCTATGCCATTTAAAGCAACACTCTCTGATACCATTTAAAGCTTCAAATACACATAGAAGCCATGCATGCAGTGAATAAAAATAGAAAAAGCACTAAACACGGCACGGTGGAAGGTAGGAAACATATGCCTTTATGTGTCTTTGATCTGTTTGGCTGAGAAGAAGAGGTGAGAACCATTAGAGTGGCTACTTGTCTTAACGACTCCGGTTGAAAACTAGAAATCCTTCAACTCCTCCTTGTCATGAACACGAAGCTTTTACTTCTCAGAATATTCCACAGTCCAATCTATGTTGGTGAAACAACTTAAGCGAGGAATGACACTTCTTGATCATTTGCTATTAATTAGCAAAATCAAGAAAGCACTAAGGAAGAACCAAACGAGAGGGGGAAGAGAGAAGAAAGAAAAAACTTCAGAGAATTTTTTTCTCTTCGTGCATTTGTGTGTCTCTTTCAACCGAGACCTATGGCTTCTTCACCATATTAGATAACCAAAACATCGAGGTTTTGATATTTCAAAACTCCCGGAGGCTATTAACAGAAGATGTTTGGCTAAGCCTTAACTCTTCTGTCCCGTGAATCAAAATAACCCTTTAGTCTAA
Organism: Voacanga thouarsii; assembly: GCA_026120185.1. Classification (NCBI taxonomy): domain Eukaryota; kingdom Viridiplantae; phylum Streptophyta; class Magnoliopsida; order Gentianales; family Apocynaceae; genus Voacanga; species Voacanga thouarsii. The sequence goes on from JANUWF010001774.1 coordinate 1,898,148, forward strand.
GCTATTGAGCCAAAATTAATTTATTATTTTTCTTGGACCCAATAAGCCCAAAAATAATAACCATTAATTATTTATTTCTTAGGTCTATTAAAATAATTCAATAAATAATTAATAAGTCCAAATGAATAAAAATAATTATTTAAGCCTTTTATTAACTAGTTTAAGCCCAAGTTAATTTTTTTAATTATTCAATTTGGGTTTAGGCCTTGAATAATTAATTAACTAATTAAACTAGATAATAAAATTAATTTCTTTCATTCCTTTATTTTATTCTAGTCTAAAAATAAATTAAACTTCCTGAATAAAATAAATTTTTTTATTACGACCATTTTCTCTACCTAAAATAATTAGGACTTACGGGCTATTTCAAGGACAAAAAAGACCATTGCCTTAGCTACTAAAATGACTAAAAAACTCTTACTATATAAATTGCTGTATTTTATATTTTAAATATTTTTTAATATCACCATAAGGAAATATTGACCCCAAGGACAATGTTGCGTTAGCTATGTCTTCGACCTACAGGTAAAATGACTAAAATACCCGTCTACACACCGTCGTACATTGAGAGAGGAAAGAGTGTACTAACACCTCTCTAAAAAATATCTACCATCTTTAGGCTTCTAGTATAATGATCCACAACTTCTTAGAATATTTTCGCTTTCTAAGGGTGCTACCCTAAAGCTAATATTTAAGTCATGTTCCCTAGGACCCTGGATAATTAGATCATTCGAAAACCACAAGAGGCAATGTAGTGTAGACACTATCTTGTATAAGTTTGTCTTGAATAACTAGTCACATATACCCAATATACAAGTATATTGGTCATTTTTAAGAACCTCAACTATAGTATATCAAAGTATACGTTTCCAACTTCGTCAGACCACTAGCTTATACTCAAGTTGTAGAGTACAAGATCACACTATAGCAGTAATAATCTAGGTTTCTATCACATAGTACTTTTAGAAACCACTACTACAAGTCCTATTCTACATATTCAAAATACGCTTGTGTTATGAAATGAAAAAGACTACTTATTGGCTAAAGGTAAGCCATTCCCTATTTAGAATTCATAATACAATAGCCATGCCATGATGAGACTCCCATTCTCATCATCCAGTTAAGAATAATAGTTTATGTATTAAGTATCCCATGGTCCATACCTTACTGTGAAAGACCACTTTTCACATGAACCATTTACATAAATATAATGGGTCATTTCCAATAAAATCGTGCACAAATATAGAGAAGATTTCGCAAACAATTTCTAAGAAAAATACTTTTTTTTAATACAAGTCAAAATTACATCAGAAACCTAGTCTAAAAGGGCATATATCCCAACTCTGTGATGATCGCAAGAGTATATATAATGGTTGTTTTTATTTGGAAAAAAAAAATCTTGTGTGGTTCCATAAGAAACAGAATTCCATATATACCTGACAACCATAGAAGTAGAACATATTAGAACAGGAAGTTGTTGTTCTTAATTGTTGTTGATAAAATAGATGTTGTAAGATTATGATGTTAGATAGTAAGAATTAATCAGTTATTATGATAACACAACTGCCATTGATATTTCAAAAAATTTAGTTTAATATAGAACGACAAACCACATAGACGTAAGGCATCATTTCATCAAGGAGCTTGTTAAACAACAAATTGTGAAAATTGAATATGCTTCCACTCAGAAATAACTAGCAGATATCTTTACAAAACCTCTTGATGCTTCGTGTTTTGAGGAATTGCAAAAAGTATTAGGACTTTGCTTACGTTAATACATATCACTCTGTATCAAACTTTGTATATAGAAACTTTCTTTTGTTTCTTATTTTTAATTTTTTGGCCAAAATAGAAAATTAAATAAAGGGGTTGATGACATAAGATATGTTTAAAGATATGCTACACACCTGCAACTGATTTGACAAGACTTGATCTCTACAAAGAGGCAATGTACCAATCAAACATCACTAAATTCTACATCTTATTCAATGTAAAGAAGCTTGAAAGTCATGGGAGTTCAAAAAGAGTCAAATCTTTTCCACATTGGTCATGACTCGTTAAGCCTTTGGTATATTATTCTACAGTGATTGAGATTTGTGTAAAAAAAAAAAAAAAAAACCTTCATTCTTGATAGTCTTGTAAAGACAACAACAATGAACAAAACCCTTGCAATGGACAAGAGACTTTTGAGAGCGATAGTCACTGAGGATGATGATGTTTCTTCACGAAACTAACAATAGATAGACAGTGGTGCATCAACTGGTTCTCATGAGGAAACCATGGGTAACGTTGTTACATTCTTTGTCTCTATTATTATTTTAAACACCTATCGGAATGTTGTTATTAATGGACCTAAGGAATTTATTTTGTACTGGGTATCAAGATAATAAATAAGTGCATTAGGTTATAGATTTAATATTCTTGAGTTCTTTTTCAACAAGTCTATTAAAAATGATGTGAATATTGATAATAGTGATTTTCATAAACTATCTGTGGACTTGTCCTTGGTCCAAATGTTTAAGGAAGTTAGGGCTAAGAAAGATGTGGGTTCCAACAAAACTATGTCTTCTATGAATCATGAATAGAGTATTGCATCTATTATATCCGGATTATCTACAATTTTATCTGCACATGTGAATCCATATTTTCTGTATGCTTTGCAATCAAATGGTGAGCCTGATATGGTTAGAAGAGTGATGGATGAGAGAAATAGATTATTTTTCTTAAGTAGTTAATTTACAAGAACTAGAGAAATTGATGAGCCTGGAGCTATAGTCCCAGTGATTAGTGATAATACTCTTATTTAAGTACCCTCAGAGTAACTGATTGTAGACCCCGTTATTTTATTTGTTGAAGTTAAGGAGAAATTCCAACAGATAGAAATAGCCAAGTCACTCTTGATACTAATGAGAAGATAGATGAGGAAAGTGATATAATGGATCTTGAAGTATTTAAGGATAAATCTACTACCAGAAAAAGAAAGACAAAAGCCTTTGGGAAGGAAAGAGTTCTTATCAAGAAGTCAAAAAAGGCTTGCAACAATATTTGAGGTTCATATATTCTATGGTAAGGAAAGTGAGAGTAGTATGAAATTGTTGTTGATAAAGGATTTTTAAAGGAAATGAGAATAGAATTCTCAAAGTTCAAGACATTTGATCTACATTCAGTCCTAAAGAATGTTGATTTTCTTGAATCTGTAGACTTCGTGGAGCAATATAATGATTCTCTAATAAGAGAGAATTTTATGTAAATTTAAATTGTACAATCATAGAGCCCTCTAAAGAGTTTTATAATTCAGTATTTGTGCGCGAATCTCTTGTTACATTTAGTCCTGAGGATATCTATGCTATATTTAATATTTCCTACGACAAGAATATCCAAGGACTTAGGAAGGAGGTTTCTATTTCTATAGTCTATCAACAATTACAAGAGGTGTAGTGAAATATTTCAACTTTGATAGACCTCTATTTTACACTCTATAAAATTTCTTATTATAACTGGTTACCCACCTAAAATGTGTCTATTGTACTCAGGGATTGAGCAATCTTGCTATACAAAATTGGGAACGGAATAAAGTTCAATTTAGGAGATCTAATATTTTTATCAAGTGGTGAAAATTTGCTCAAATGACTTCTTACAACGCTATTCTATTGTCCTATCATTGCTTATTAATGAAGTATTTGAGTGCACATCCAAATTATATGGTGTTCAAATTTTACAAGATTATTAAGGACATAAAGATCCTAATGCCACATCTGAAGAGACCGCCTGTTGCAATAGCAATGGTAGTTTCTTAGCCACCTACTCGTCGTTTTCCCGAATAAGGAGTTTATCTTTTGGCGCATCTACTAATCTGGTTCTAGAGCTCAAGCTTCTCCCTAAGCATCTACTTCTCTATGTCAACATATTAATGCTCTCTCTCTAGTTAAGTTGCTCTACTCGGTGCTTCTATTAATGCAGTCCTTAGCAAGTTGGACACCGTACTATCTACTCAGCAATAGCTTCAGCATAACCTTCAATCCTACTTTTACCTCTAATTGGCGTTTTGTTTGATTTAAAAAGGGGGAGACTAATATGCTGTGTTTAGGCTATATTCAGGGGGAGGTGAGTTGGTAGGTCTTGTTGAATTCATCTATTTCATACCTTACTGAACAATTTGTTGCATTTGATGGACAACATATTTTGGCTACTATAATAGTAATTAGGTATACTTATGTACTAGCTATTTACTATTCTTGATATTATTTCTAAATATTAGTGTTCGTGCTTGTTTGTGCAAGTTGGATGTTTTGTTGGAAATAGTGACATATTGTTGAAAAGTACAATTTATGGTTCTACATCAAATAATGCCAAAGGGAGAGACTGTTAGAGTTGGCTTAGCTGAAACTCTAACAACTAACTTTGACAATCTAGAGATGAGGTTTACTTCGGATAGGAGACAACAATTATTGGACTAGTTTGATGTAGAGTAAATCTGAAGAGAATTTAGAAGTCAATGTACAAAAGATCTTTAGAATATCTTGAGAGGATCTTCGAGATAAATCTAATGAAGATTTTATTCTGATGTAGATAAATTCAAGAAGGAAAGGAATTACAATATGTTTAGGAAATGCATAAAGAGATCGGTGTTTAATAGTTTCCTAATTTAAATAATCCTATGACTCTATTGTATATTAATAGAGTCGACTTGTAGAATAATGATATAGAGAGAATTAGATGAATTTTTGAGATCATATATACAAGAGAGCGTACAAAAGACAAAATAAGATTCATGCTTATATTCTAAAAAAGGTCTGATGCAATCACCATTTTTGATAGATTTTACAATTCATTGTTAATCTATTGCATCAATAATTTAAGTTTATTTGCATGTACATTGATTATTTTTTAGGAAGAAGCTTGAACCATACAATCTCTTGAAGCTATTACCTTTTTGGTGAAACGATTGGAAGTTAAACAAAGACTCATAGAGTTACTATAACAATGGTTGATGGATGTTTAATCATGCTGGTCAAATTCAACAATAGTCTTCTACGAGTTTGACAGAAAGAGCACCGTGTTATGTTTTTTTGTTAGAATCTACTAGGGGCACTTGGTGAATTGAGATAAGTGTTACCATATTAACTTTCGCTACAATTTAATGGATCCTTTTTACTAGTTGTAGATGGGCATATATAGGCTTTTTGATAGTCGTACTGCATTACCAATTTGTTGTGTTTATTGAACTTATTACATTACTATTTGTCAAACTAACGTAACTTTAACAACAAGTTGTCAAATGAAACATAACATTATCCACAAGGAAACCATAAGTGCTAGCATTCACACTCTTATGAATAATGGGAAGATATAAATACTATCTAAGATCAGGCACTAGAGGAATTCAAAACTTTTGATTGCCCATGCAACATTGGCTAGAGTATTCACACACACACACACACACACATGAGAAATCGTCTATGTCCAGGTAGGGGATTTAACCAGACCCTTACCTCTTTATTTAGTAAAAGAAGGTATAAAGGGGGAGATATAAAATCTAACCTCCAATCAGTTTGGACAAGATCTCAAGATCGGAGCACCTTATCTATCTAAAAAATAAATACCTCAAGTATTTTGAGGAAGTAGAGAAAAAGAATTAAAAATAACATTTTGAGTGGATGAAGAGACATATTTGGATAAACTGTTTATGCAACGTCGTTCCCTTAATGTAGCACATGTGTGACTTTAATGTTGTCAAACCGGGAAAGAAACTTTTGAATGCACTTGTAGTGATGTTGCTTCTTCCATAACAATTTTGTCTAATAATTCAGCATCTGCCACCGTATTACTAGAATTAGATTGCACTTGAATAGAAATAATTCCTTACACCACCAGAAGAAGGCTGATTACCAATTGAAAAATTCTGTTAGTAATTGTCCAATTGTAGTTACTAATACTAAATTAACAAAAAAATTTCAAACAAAATTTAGTCTGTTGGTAAAATGCTTGTTGGAAATTTTTACCAACAAGATTTTTTCAAGTCGATTAGTAATTATAATTGATTTAATAGCTGGTAACATTAAATTTTGATTGGTAATGGTTTTTTTGGAGTTAGGTATTCTTTCTTGGTAATTTTGTTAAGTTGCCAACGAAGTAACTAACTAGTTGGTAAAGTAGTTGGTAATTTTCCAATTGATTCTTTTGTTGGCAATTTAGTTGGTATTTTTTTTCCAATTAATTATTTAGTTGGTAATTTAGTTGGTAAGTTTTCAACAATTCTTTAGTTGGCCTGTTTGTTTTGTTGGTAAATAATATACATTATGAACATGCAATTTAGTTGGTACTTAATTGGTAGATGTTTAAGAATATCATGATAGCTCTACAACTAAAATTCTATTAGTAATGTTGTAGTATAAAAATGCTCTACTGTTGGTAGGTACCAAAAAATTTTCTATTGGCAAGCTCGTACAGATTTTTGTTGGTATGTATCAACAGATATCCTATTGGTAAGCAGCTATAACTTCCGGTTCGTATGTACCAACAAATTTCCTGTTGGTAAACACCTACAGATTTCCATTGGTAACTAAAATTACAATATCACTATACAATCTATAATTTACATATTTGTTAAAGTAATCCTGCATAATATTAAAAGTACATCAGCATCTATAATTCATATATTTGAAACACTGCCTAAACCAACCACTATCAATATCAAAAGTACATCAAACTCTAGTGCAGAATAAAAAATAGATAAAGTTAATTTCGATTTAGAAGTCCAAATATGAAATAAAATCAAGAAGAACTAGCTCCTGAAGCATCATCTCCTTTGAGTTCCTTTACTTCTGATGTTAGGGAATTCATATTAGATTGTAAGTTTTCATTCATTTTTTTGCAGTTATTTAATAGCCTTGTAAAGTGATTTGTAAGCACCTTGGAATTCTGACCGTTGGACAGATTTTGTAGATTGTGCTAATAAACAAGATGAAGAGCATGACTTGTATACAGTAGATTTCTCTAAGAAACTTGATCTGAGGGATCTCATGCCATAGACTGTATTACCTTTTTTGGTGGTCCTACAACTCGCAACCACACATTAACCTTATTAACTAGTTTAGGTTGCTCCTCCTTAGGTGTTTGATTTGCAATTAGCTCATTCTCTTTTTGAAATATTCCTCTTGGCACCTAGATTGTGACAATGAAAATACCATAGTGTAAATGAAGCCAATAACAAATCTTATGCATGCTAGAAAAATAACCCCAGCAAAAAAATAAAAATACCCCCAACAAAGAACTATGATAAGTGCTCACTATATGTATATTTTATATATCATTTGTACCTTAATTACAAGAAATCCTTTATGGATTACTATTTATCCCCATTTTCTTCTTGTTTAATGTAGATTGAAAAAAGTTGGAGTTAGAACAGAATTCAAGAAGGAAACACTAGAAAGAACCAAACTGAAGGGCCACGACACTGTGAGTATTGTTTTACATGCCACAGTACAGCATCAGGATTCAGAAAATGCCAAAACATCTGGGGCTATATGGTGTCGTTCATCTTATCTTCCATGACGCCTTGCAGGTTTCCAGTGCATAAAGTATTCAAGACCCGTGACATCGTTTCAATTTGGTTATAGTTTCAGAGCATGCACAACGCCATTTAGGTCATCTCCAATGGCACCGTGTAACATCGCAGAAGACCTTTTGTTCAGTGATTTTTTGATATTTTCAATGGGCATTTATAAATACTTAGCTTCTAACCCTAAGAATTAGTCTTTGGCGGCCAAAAACATTAGAGAACTCCTACAGAGCACAAAAAACACCAATAGAAGAAGGATCAATTAAAGGAGACGAAGAGGGGAGTTGCTCAAGAGGATCTCAAAGAAGAAAAATGAAGCTAGTGTGTCTATAAGTGCTCTCTTTTCTCTTCCTTGTAATCTATTTTTAGCAATCTTGAACGTATATGTTTTAGTTTTTTTTTTAGAGATGAACCCAAAATTTGTGCTCCTGGATTGGTCTTATTTTAGATCTATTGAATTTCTATTCATTGTATTTGATTAATTGGTCTTTATTATTTTGGATTGATTAATTTGGTCAATTGATTGGTTTACTTCTAATGAATTCGAGAGATGGGGTTAGGAATTAAACACCTAATTTATTGATTCAATGTTTGTTTTCCTTTGATGAACTTGAGAAAGGATATAGGGGATTAAAACTTGGTAATCAAATGATTTATTATATTGCCTAGAGATAGGGATATTGTGGCTTTTGGATTTCCTTGGAATTTAGTACTTTTAGTGCTTTTCTAGATTAAATTGTTGAGGTAGAGATACTCATTAGTTTACTAGGAATAGGAATTCTATTACTCGAGAGAGTGTGAGATTTGCATTTGAAATCCCTCCGGTACTTGAATTGGGAATTTTATAAGTTTAAGGGTATTTTCCTTACTTAACATAGGTTTGGGGATGTTCTTTTTTACATGGCCCTTCTCCGTATTCTTATCTCTTGAGGACTCTTGTAACTTTTCTTGTGTGAACTTGGTATATTCTCTAGTATATGAGTTTATTAGAGTTGTTTATTTATTTTATTTCATCATTTTGTGGGCTAAACAACAAGATTTAAGTAAAGTAACGCTAATTTCTAAGTTCCGGTAGATTCCATACATGCTATTCTCTATACTATGCGATGGGTATAAATTTCTAATTGTATGATTTTAGTGTTTGGAATTTTAATTTAAAGCTTGATTGTTTGTGGATTTGTTGATAATATTTCCACCACGAAAAACTAACAAAAAGTTTTTGAAGCCGTTGCCGGGGATTCGCAATATTGTGAAATGCTCAAGTTCTATTAGATTAACGATTTTGTATTTGTGAATATTCTCCTTTTTTTTTTTAGTTTGCCTTTTTGCTTTTCTATGCGTTGGTATTATTTTTGTAAATTTTGTTATCTTAGGATTATTTTTTCTTTGTTACTAATAATTTTTTTTTATTTTGAGCATGTTTTATTTTCAAGCCATCATCATCATGACTAGTAATTTAAGGGGAAGTATATGGCTATGGGCACAAAATCAAGAGGACGATAAGGATGTGAGGTTTGCAAGATTAGAAGCTTGTATTTATGCTCGTACTGCGAGGAATAGTGATTGGAGTGAAATTCTCCCAGAAGATCAAGGCTTGAGTTGTGAGTTATATAGGGAAAAACACTCTGCTTTTTTACCCTCAATCAAATGGAGCTTCTGTTTTTGAGGACCAAAGGCAAGATAGAGTTTATAGTTTGGAGAGGTGTGATTATTCGAGTGCCAATTGGAGCAACCAAAACAACTATCCATATAACCCTCCACTTTGACTTTCACAGCCTAGGCCTTTACTTGAAGAAATAGTGAACAAGTTTGTTGCCAATACCAATGTATCCCTTCAAAGATGGAGCAATCAAAGTGAATAAGAATTGAAGACAATTGAGGAGATGCAAGAGAATAATTCTTTCAACACATTGGTAGACCCTGTACATGGAAAGCCAATAGAAAAAATTGCAAAAAAGCAGGGTAATGCATATAGGGAGCAAATAGCACCATCGAACTTAAGGGACATGACATTGAGCAGGCATGAAATTTTTGAAACAAAGAAGATGCCAGAATATAAACCACGTATACCATATCCAAGCAGGCTATAGAATGAGAAATTGATGAAATGCAAGATAAGAGAGCCATGGAGCCACACTTGAAGAGTGTTGAAGAAAAAGTGTGCCCTTTGATTGAAGATCACATAATGGCCCATACATGCAAAGAAGAGATTCTACAACATGTGGATAAAGAGAATGAAAGAATTGAATATTTTTGAGAAAGTCTACAAGAAAAAAATCCCTAAGAAGAGAAGAGAGTATATGAGGACTCAATGCATAGTGTTATAAGAGATGGACTTCACTCTCATTTATGTTTTTCTAATATCTTTTTCTCATTTGATTTTGTAAGTATTTCTCCACTCATGAAGTGAAATGAAGCTAGTGATGATGATAGCCAATTATGCCCTTCATCCTATTCAAAAGGAGGTAACTTGGTAATTATAGACAATTCATTGCAAAATAAGCATCTCTGGACTACTTATTTAAGAGATATATTACTAGGTTTGGAGTTGGGGAGTCTTGAATGTGATGATATCATTGAAGGGATGATTGATGCTTTAATTACTGATGCACTCTTTAGCCATTATTTATATTCATACGTTGAAGAATTGATTTGTATGTCTAAAGAGATGCAACGGATTAAGGTTTATGTGCCTACTTTTGTCGAGACTAGTAATTTTCATAAGCCTTATTTCTCCCAAAAACCTATCATATTTTTAAATAATTCATCATCCCTAATTTTTACATTGAGCATGCATTTTCTTTACAAAAGTGTTGATAAGGAAGCTTGATGAATGGGAAGAGTTGTTTTTGTTTAGTTTAGTTTTTCTAGTTAGTAGCCTTTTGGTTTGCTTCATTTAACTCTAGTTTATTTGCTCTCAGCATTTTTATTCTGTGTTTTTCATTTTGCAAGGTATTTAACCAAGAATAAACCCTTTTCTTTCTACTTCAACATTTATTAAAGTTTAATTCATTTGGAGAATATTGCTTAACCTTTCCTCCTTGTTATTTGTGGTCCTTTTAGATGTCCTTTCTTGTGTACATTTTGGCCATTGAGAACAATGTCCAGATTAAGTGTGGGGAAGTGGTCTTGCAGTATTCATTATCAAAGTTTTTATCAATTTTTTTGTGGTGTTTTCTTGTTAAATTGAAAATTTAGCTAAATCTTTTCAATGACATCATATTTTTATTCTTATAGGATTGCCAATCTTTTTCTCTTGGCAAGAAAATTTTGGTGCGAGGTTGTTTTGACTGGGATATTCTTTGGTAAACTTGTATATTTGAAGTGATATAAACTAAGTCTTGAGAATTTGGCTTAACTTTGCCTATGTTTTAGTAAATTTTGTGACATTGTGTTTCTTGGGGATTGAGCAGAAATTGGTGATGGAGCAAAGTAAGGAACTTTGTCTTGGAATATATGCCCAAAATGTACTATATATTACTGTATTTTGAAAATTAATAAAAATGTTATTTATTAATGGTTATTTGTTTACATATATTCGCACATGAAAAGTCTAAGTGTATTAGTAAGTAATCTACATGATTAGGTTGTGCTTTCACAGTAAGATGTAGAGTATGGGCTACTAACACATAAGCGAAAAAGTTGTTCGTGATCGATTGATGAAATTGGACACTTTATCAAGGTTTAGATAATCACACTATAGTTTCTACATAGGGAATGATTTACCTTTAACCAGTAAGTAGTCCATTTACGCCAATAGTGTAAGTGTATTCAAAATATATAGAATTGGACCGTGTGAATATAATCTTTAGTAAAGTACTAAAATAAATTATGATTGCTTTATCATAGCTACTACGTGGATGAGTACCCTAGGGCTTGAGTATAAGTTGGTGGTCTGGTGAAGTTGGACTTGTACAGTTTGATATAAGTTGGGTGAGGTCTTATTGCAAGGCCAATAACCTTTTATGTTAGGTGTATACTCTAGTTAATTAAGACAGACTCATACAATAGAGTTTCTATACTTCATTAAGTGAAGAAATCACCCCCTTGTGATTATCCGGGATAATCTAATAATCTAAGACCCTGGGAAACATGACTAAATACGTACACTTTTGGGTAGTTCCTAGTGAAAAGTGGATACGTACTGGAATTCATGAATTATCGGATTAGTTATTGAAGGATGGTAGATGCTATTGAGAAATGTGTTAGAACTGTTTTCCTATCTCAATGAGGCGTATTACGTAGAGGGATATTTTCGTCATTACACATGTAGGTCAGAGACACTGCACTTGCAATATTATTCTTAGGATTAATATTTTTATATGGTGATAAAAGAAATATTTAAAGTGATTAAAATACAGCTACTTGTTAGTAGGAGTATTTTGGTCATTTTAGTAGCCAATAATAATATGTCTTTTGGTCTGCAGAATAGCTCAAATAACCTTGGTAAATTTATTTACTATATGGGCTTATTGGATGAATTTATTATTGAAAGAATTATTCTAGGAGTCCAATTATTTGTTTATTTAGGCTAGAATAATTAATTGGGCCAATATAATTAATTAGTTTCTTGATTAATTATCTTGGATAATTTTATGTTGGGCCCAAATAGTTTAATTAATTAATAAAAGAGATAATTTAATTAATTGATTTATTAGTTATTTATCTTGGGTAATTTTATGTTGGGCCCAAGTAGTTTAATTAATTAATAGAAGAGCTAATTTAATTAATTGGTTTATTAATTAATTATCTAGAGCAATTTTATATTAGATCCAAGTAATTAATTAATAAAAGAGTTAATTTAATTAATTAATTATCTTGGATAATTTTAATATTGAGCCTAAGTGGATTAATTAATTAATAAGAAAGATATTTAATTAGTCATTTAACTAATTAAGAGAGCATGGCCCATCAAGGTTTTAATGGAAGTAGCCATGTACAAGTAAAAAAGGAAATAAAGAAATTGAGGTGGCTGATTTTTGTTTCTAAAAAGAAAAGGCATGCTAATAATATTTATATAGGCATCTCTTGTGCCATTAATGGGTTGACCAAAATTTGGAAAATTAATATAGCTTTTGTTTTTTTCTTTGAAAAAAGAAAGCAACTGTTTTTCCATGTTTTGTATTCCTTCATTTTTCCTTAGCGTTTAGCTTTTCCATTTTTGTTCCAATTTTCTTCACTCTAATTCCATTTTCACCGGTAGAGGTTTATAGTAGTTATAGAATACTCTGGAAGGTCAAGAGCTTGCAAATGTGGTAAGTGTTTGATGCGAAGGAGCCAACGGTTAGCTAGGGTCCCTGCGTAACAAGTAGACGTTCTTATTCAACAAGTGTTGTCGAACCCGAATTCAACTCTAGTTATTAATGTTAATCATTCTTTAAGTAAGTATTCCTAGACTTTGTCTCAGGAAAAAATTTAATTTGTTATCATCCATTGCGTTTTAAATTTTCCTACGATCCCTCACTTTGGCCTATTTATATTCAATGAACTTCTAGCTAATCCTATTTTTGGGTTTAAGTACATGTGGATTGGGGTAAGAAAAAGTGCTACTAGAGTAAAGCAATACAAAAGCTGAAAAATCATTATTTACATATTTTTAGTAGGCATATGCATTACTTTACCCTAATGAGGGTAAATTATTCCATCTCTACTAGGCAATTATATTACCCTACAAAAACAAACGTATGGATCAATCTTCGGTTTACTACTCATGTTGTAGTAGCTTTTGGAAGTCAGAAAACTTAAGTAACCCTTATTCCTAGCTTATACAAATCACTTAAGTCATATTCTTGAACTAGGAGATAGGATAAGACTAAATTGAATAGATATAGACTTCTATAATCCAACTTCGATGGCCTTGATTTTATCTATTGAAATATATGGGTTTACACGAGTTTATCTTGGTTGAATAATCCAGAATTGAATTTTTATCTCAAAAGAAAAAGAATATCTTTGCTATGGAAGTCAATGTTTCCAAAAATCCATTCTTGTTAAAATAATCTTTGCTTGTTGGTTTGCTTGAGGACAAGTAAAAGCTTAAGTGTGGGGGAGTGATGAATGCTCATTATATGCATCTTTTATACATCATTTGTACCTTAAATTATTAAGAAATCCTTTATGGATTACTATTTATCCTTATTTTTTTCTTATTTAATGTAGATTGAAAAGAGTTGAAGTTAGAACAGAATTCAAGGAGGATTGATCGGAAAGAACTAAACTAAAGAGCCACGACGCCATGAGTATCATTTTACACGCCTCTATGCACCATTAGGATTTAAAAATACCAGAACATCTTATGTAACACCCTATATTTTCATAATGTAGTGGGCTATAACTTTGAGAGATGTCACCCTATCTAATTGCTCAAACAAAGAGTCTTTATAACAAATTTTACTCAAAAGGCAGTGAAAATTATTTCCTAACAGAGACAAGTACAAGAATTTGGTTTCTAATACATACACTCACGGATATAATAGGTCCAAGATGTAGCATAAGCCTCTGGGAGTCCACCTCTGATCATGAATTTTTTAAAAGAGATAACACACCTATAAGCGTAACGCTTAGTGAGTCTTATGTGTGCTAGTGTTTTATGAAAGAATCAAGACATATAAAATCTTTGTGGAAAAGCATACCATTTTTTTTTTTACCGGAAGCAATTCTAAAAATCTCTAAAGAAGAGTTTATCCAGAACTTAATCATTTTTGAAAAATTGTATTTCAATTCCAAACCATTGCCTCGATTTCCAAATCACGGGCACTTTTTTTAACAGTGGGTTGGCCAGTATGCAAAGCTTACAAGGCTTTGCTTTCGGCGCCACGTATCATTGTGCTTAGACCGTAGCCTACAGCACTCAATTGTGCATTGCAAGAAGGGTAAGGACACCGTAGCGTACTACCAAGAATCAAGTTAGTGCATACGCCAAGTGTTCAAGTTAGTGCATATTCTAAGTATTCAAGTTAGTGCTTACACCAAGTATTCAAGTTAGTGTATACACCAAATATTCAATTTATTCATGTATTAGATTCAATGATTGACAAATTCACGAAATCAAGAATTAAGGATTCATATTGTTCATCGTGCTTCCAAATCCATATAGAAGGCTCGCACTTAAGTACATCAAACACTTTGCCAAAACTGGGATTTGGAAATTGAAAAGATCACATGAGATATTTTATATTCAAGATATTCAAGAAATCGAGTACTTGGCAATGCTTTCAAACTCATGTGTAATGTTTATCTCATAATATATTTGGAAAGCAATAACTATATCAGAAAAGTATAGGATCATTTATGTACTCGATCACAAAAGTCATTTTCAAGTGTATTCGGGTCATTTTACCCATAGCCGATTCCAAAAACTTTTCGAGGATATTTAGGTCATTTTACCCATAACCAATTTGAAAAGTGTTCATTAAAGTTCCAACATGGATATTTTGGTCATTTACCAAATACCCGATTCCAAAAGTTTCTACAAAACATTCCAATAAGGATGTTTGGATCATTTTTCAAATACCCGATTCCAAAAAAAGCTCATTTCAAGAAATCCAAAAATTCTAATCCGAAAAGAGGATTAAATTCAAAGTTTCTAAATATGTTTCCAAAAAATGTTTTAATAAGGGCATTCCAGTCAATTCATGAATTCCCGTTTTCAAAATTTATCATTTCCTAAAAATCCTAAGTTTTTAATCTAAAAATGACTAATTTCACAAATTCATGCTTTGATCATCTATTAAAGTTTCCAAGCCAAATGCGAGGTTCATTCGAGCCCGAAGTGGCATAAGAATAATTCTTGCTCAAATAAACCTTAAGTATATTCAGAGATTTCCAAAATGGTATAAACGTAGCATTTTGTTAAAAATTAAAGCATACTAGCTTTCAAAAAGTTTTAGAAACTAAAGGGACTCACCTCGCGTCCTAATTAACTTTTCCCGTTCACGGCTGTTCAACCACCGTTTCCAATGTACCGTTTCCATTTACTAATAAGCTTACACCAAACATCATTTTAAGGTTAAATTGTGTTTGGCCAAAAAGTAACCGATGGTTAACCGATGTCGAGCCGACGTGCCCAACGGTTAAGGAAAATGTTCAACTTTCGTTCACGTCATTTTTTTCGTCGTTTGTTCAATTCTTTCATTTTTATTTTTCCATATCCTTCCTCCCTTCATGCACAAGGTATTCACTACATATTTCTCATTCATTTCATCCAAAATCACACAATTATTCTTCCCTAAGTTCATTCACTTCCCAAGCAAAATCCTGAAATTTTACTACTTTGACGCACGATTTTGTTTTGCACATAACTTTCAATCCACAACTCCAATTTGGCTCTATGATATACCAAAATGACCCTAGGACTCTAAAATTTAATTATATGTAAGCTTGTTTCTGAGTTCTGGTTCCTGTGATACAATACAGGGTAAAAAAAGACCCAGTAGTTTTGCTCCAATTCTACTATTCGTGCTATGCTTTAATTTCCTTTAGCCTTTAACACCTTGAGAACATTAATTCATTCAATTTTCCTTCAAATCATCTTTGATTCTTAAATTTTCAGATTCCAATAGCTCACAAGAGTCATGGTTATTCAACAAAAATTTCTTCTAATAAAAAGTTAGTATGATTCATTTTTCCAACTAAGTAACTTCCATTTTCATTCTACTTTGGTCATCATCTCATCAACCAAAAATAATCCTTCAAACTACCATGAATATTCAGTTCTTCCTCACACAAAACAATATCCATAAGTCTTCTAGGCAGCCGACACACATAGACACATAAAAGTTCATCAACAAAGTTTATAAACCCTAGCTTTTGATCTAAAATCAAGACATGAAAATCATATTTTTCATGTAAAAATTTATATTATAATGATCACCATTCACCAAACAAAAACTTTAATTCAAGCAAGGTATGGTTTTGCCTTGTATTTAGAGCTCTTAGGTGTGATTTGCTCCAAAAACCTCTCAAGAACACACACACTACACCAAGAACACATACTAGCTACCTTTTTCTTTCTTTTTGCTATTTTCTTTTGATTTATTTTCCTTTACTTCTTTCCCCTTGAGGCTGCCAAATTTTTTTGGCTATATAACAGCCTTCCCACCGCCATTCTCATTAGAATTTTGGCCAAGAAAATATTAATTCAATTAAGTGTATGGTGGTTAAAACATAGGAGTGTTCCAATGGAAAACTTACACACCAACCACTTAATTTCCTTCCTAAAAATTTTCTCTTATTTTCTCTATTGAACTACTAGTTTTTTGGCCTATTTAAGCCATTCATCCACCTTCTCATGGTCCAAGTCTTGGCCAATCACATTGCACAAGACCTTAATGAAATGGCCCACCAATGATGTGTTCTAATCATAAAAATACACGTCATTCTCCTATTTATTTTGCAATTCTTTAATTCCATGAATTTTGCATGAATTCTTCATGAAACCTCTCATAAGTTGATGCATTTATAAGGCTTCCAATCACAAAAATGCCATACGTCCAAATTTTTTACTACATTTTCCAATTTTTTCTTAGAAATGACCAAAATCGGATCTGAAACGAAAAATTATTTTATTTTACCATTCAACTCCAAAAATTCCACTGAATCCATTGGTAATACTTAAATACTTCAATTCCTTCTTGGTTTTGTCAAATTCAAGGTCAAAGTCGCGGGAGCGGTCAAAACAACGAAAATACTCCCGATAACCTGAATAACATAATTCGCGCCAAAACTTGCGTCTCTTCGCACTGATCAATTTCTCTTCTCAGTGCATTCTCAAATTCTTATTTAATTGAAAATAATAGCCTTTCAAAGATTTAGGGTACGGGTGTAACAAATCCAATAATTATATCTAGGTCCTGACAAAATATTATTATACCAAAATATTCACTTCAACACACCGATCATCTTTTATTCTGGTCATTGATATAAATTCTCATCCTATTACAATTAGTAGCCAATCAAAAGTAAAATACGAGGTATTACATTCTCCCTTCCTCAGAAAAAATTCGTCCTTGAAATTTAGATTTACCTTAATTCCATCAAACGTTTATTTCTAGTTTCTTTTACTATCTACTCCTTCTTTACTCTACATGAATCCTGATAGATCTTTTGTTTCCCCGTGACTCTCTAGATTTAAATTCTTCATGAGCAAAGTGGCCATCATCTTATTTTTTAGTATATGGACAACTGGCTAAAGTATGTCCCATTTTCCCACATTGATAACATGGTCTAAGTCTCTTCCAATACTGCTCATAAGTGTGTCCGCCCTTGTGACAGTAGGTTCATTGACCATATTCCATTCTTCCCTTTATGTTTACTTTATAAGACATCGAGCAAATGTATACATCTCAATACTTCCTATTCATATAACATGAAATAGAAGAAAATTTCTATTTAGCACATATAAACATGACATCTTGAGAAATTCTCATATTCTTTTAGCCTAATAAGATACCTTCACATACATCATTCTTGTATGATATATAATTAAACCTCCGGTATTTAAATCATTTGGCATATAAATCATACTTTTGTTTCCTTAAACAGCCAAAAATCACTTCCTATCAATTGTCATGGGTACTTCCCAGGGGTTACCCGTCCTAGAATTTATCTAACCCAAGCACGTTTAACTTCAAATGTCTGATGATTCCTAGTAAATTAGTATTGATATAATCATATCCTTTTACACATTGTGATAAACCAGGACTTTTAGCACTCAAATATTATACTAAAACACTATACACGTGTGCATATTCTTATTCACACAATTCATATCGTACTACATACACAGGGCATTTAAGTGTTCAACCTCTTTTATTCCTTATCTCACTATTACTGGTCCCAAAATACAATGTTCAAAATTAAAATAATTCTTATATATGGTCTCTCTGACCTCCATCCTTTTACTATTGTGAGAATTTAGGTTCATAGACCTTTTTCAGAGATATTGGATTTGTCATGAATCATTCTTCTTCTGGCTCATCAGAATAAATTACACCTTGAAGTCACATGTTATATCTAATTCTAATATCAAAACACTATCTCTATAAATTCACGTTTATTCATACAATGATGGACTCCCCAATGTCCCGTTAGATGCTCAGCTATATTCTGTCAGAAGCTCTATTATGATTTTTGCTATGCTCTGATACCATTTTGTAACACCCCATATTTTCATAATATAGTGGGCTATAACTTTGAGGGATGTCGTCCCGTCTGATTGCTCAGACAAGGGGTCTTTATAACAAACTTTACTCAAAAGGCAGCGAATATTTTTTCCCAACATAGAAAAGTGCAAGAATTTAGCTTCTGATACATACACTCATAGGTATAACAGGTCCAAGGTGTAGTATGAGCCTCTGGGAGTCCACCATACTTTTGCTGCGCCTCTGATCCTAAATTTTTCAAAAGAGATAACACATGTGTGAGCGTAACTTGTACTAATGCTAGATACTTAGAGGATGAAAAAGTTACTTCTGACACGGTTTCAAGTAGAATAGAGTTAGAAGAGAAGTTGGTCACTGATTCAACTTTAGATACTTCTAACACCCCGATCGAGGAACCAATCGAAACACTACCAGATGTTCCAATACAAACTGAGCCTCGCCGCAGTGGGAGGATCACAAGAGTTCTAGAAAAATAGACCAGAAAGATCTATGATCTAGTCTCTAATTATTAAGAATAAGATCCCACTAGATATGAGGAGGCCATTGTTAATACGGAAGTAGACAAATGGCAACTAGCCATAAATTCCGAGATTAAGTCCACGTACCTCAATCAAGTCTAGGATCTTGTCATTGTACTTGATGGGATAAAACTCATTGAGTGTAAGTGAGTATACAAGAGGAAGAGAGATGTAGATAGAAAGGTTGAAACCTATAAAGCAAGGTTGGTTGCTAAAGGTCATATTCAGAAAGAAGGGATTGATTATGAAAAAACTTTTTCACCAGTAGCTATGCTTAAGTCTATCCGAATTCTCTTAGCCATCGTATGTCATTATAACTACTAGATATGGAAAATGGATATCAAGATGGCCTTCTTAAACAGCTATCTTAGATAAGACATCTATATGTCCCAACCAAAAGGTTTTATTTCTAGAGGTCAATAACAAATGGTCTGTTAGCTTAAAAAGTCCATCTATGGACTTAAGTAAGCGTCATAAGCATAGAACATACGTTTTGATGAAACTATGAAAGCTTATGGTTTTATTCAAAATGTGGATGAACCATGTGTGTATAGGAAATCAGACAGTGGCAAAGTGATTTTCTTGGTACTTTATGTAGATGATATTCTACTCATTGGAAATAATGTAAGGACATTGTCATCCGTTAAGGTTTGGCTATCTAGTCAATTTAGCATGAAAGACATGGGAGACAGTAGCAATATTTTATGTATTAAGTTTCTTAGAGATAGGAAGTAGAGAATGTTAGGCTTATCCCAGGCTGCTTATATTGACAAGATATTAGTCAAGTACAATATGGATCAATATAAAGGGGCTATCATACCCTTTAGATATGGATTATCCTTATCTTCCAAGCAGTAACCTCAAATATTGGAAGACAAGCAGAAAATGAGCAGGATCCCTTATGTTTCGGCTGTGAGAAGTCTCATGTATACTATTCTTTTTACTAGGCCAGATATCTGCTTTGCAATAGGCAAGGTTAGTAGATATCAGTTAAACGCAGGCGAAGCTCACTGATAAGCTGTAAAATATATACTCAAATATCTCAAGAAAACGAGAGATTATATGCTTGTATATCATACCAATGATTTGGTTCTTATTGGTTACACATATCAGACTTTCAGGCAGATAAAGATGAAAGAAAATCCACTAGTGGATATATCTTTACTTTGTCTAGAAGAGCTATTTCATGGAGAAGTATCAAGCAATCCTGCGTTACTGATTCTATAATGGAAGCTGAGTACGTTGCTACTTCAGATGCTTTTAAAGAAGTTGTGTGGTTCCAAAAGTTTCTCGCAAAACTTGGAGTAGTACCGCACATGGATAGACCTGTCATGATTTATTGTGACAACACTAGAGTAGTGTTACAATGCAAGGAACCTTGAAACCATAGGAAGAGCAAGCACATAGAGAGAAAAGATCACCTCACCCAAGAGTTCATCTAGAAACGGGAGATTTTTGTTGATCAGATTTCCTCTATCAACAATCTAGCGAATCTCTTTACCAAGCCTTTGACAGAAAAGGTATTTCGCAAACACTTAGATGTCATAGGAGTAGGCACTTGTGGAGTTTCATAGTCTTTGTGGTACAAATGGGAGATTGTTGGAAAATATGCCCTCAAAGACTATGTATTCTATGTAAATATATTGTGATAAAATGTTTATTTTTTCAATTTAGTTTATTTCTTATACTATTGCACATTTAAGGTCCAAGTATGATATGTAATGGCCTATGTGTTGGGCTGTTCTTCACAGTAAGGTATAGACTATAAGTACTTATCATACAAGTAAAATTAAATTCTTAGTCATTTGATAGAGCTATGCATTTCACTAAGGTAAGACTATTATACTATGAGTTCCAATAAGGAATGGTTTACCTTGAATCAGTGGTAGTTCACTTACATAATTGGCATAAGCGTATTTCGAAATCGTAGAACTGGACTTGTAGTACTGGTCTCTCTTAAAGTACTATAATTATAGAGAGCAAACTATTAGTGCTACAGCGTGGACGGATACCTTCATTCTTGAGTATGAGTTGGTGGTCTGGCGAAGCTAGAGTTTTATACTTTGATATATATTGGGTGAGATTTCTTTTGTGAGATCAGTATTCTAGTATGTTGGGTGTATGGCACTAGTTAGTTAAGACGGACTCATGCAACATAGTTTCTATGCTTTACTTAGTGAAGTTAAATCACCCCTTTGTGATTGTCTAAGATAATCTAATAATCTAGGGACCTGGGAACGTAACTCTAGAATGTGCGCTTTTGGATAATTCCAATAATAAGCCATTACATTCGAGTGAGTCATAGATTATCGGACTAGAGATCTAAGGATGGAGATACTATTGAGATGAGTGTTAGTACATTTATCTTGTCTCATTGATGGGTGTTACATAGAAGGATATTTTCGTCATTTCACCTTTAGGTCGAAGATATTGCTTTAGCAATATTATTCCTGGGGTCAATATTTTCATATGGTGATAAATGAGAATATTTGAAATGGTAAAATGCAACTATTTAATAGTAAAGGCATTTTGGTCATTTTAGTATCCATGAATAATATGTCTCTTAGTCCTCGGAATAGCTCAAGTTACCTTGGTGTTGTTTAGATATAATCTAGGCTTAATAGATAATTATATAGAAGAGAATAAAATTTATTCTAAGAATCTAAATAGAATTAATTAATTAGTCTTGGGTTTTTATAAGGTCCAGAAAAGATAATTAATTAATTAAGAGAATTAAGCTGGAATAAATTAATTAACTAGCTGATATATGTTGACATATATTAAGAGTCCAATTAGAATTAATTAATTAGTTTTGAATATTTAATAAAGTCCAGAAAAGATAATTAATTAATTAAAAGGATCAGGCCAGTCTTGGACTGATTTATGAGCACAGCACCAAGCCCATTAGGGCTTGATGATTTTCATCCATTAGGGGTTGAGAAAGCCCTAAGGCTGGCCAAAAATAAGACGGAAAAGATGGAAAAAATTACCAGTGTTTTTTTTAGGGTTCTTTACTCTCTGGTGTGCCATCTCTCCCTTTCACTCTCTGTTCCACATTCTTTTTTTCTTTCTCTCTTGGAGAGTATCTTGATTATCTAAAGAATGATCTTTCACTAATCTAATCCAAGAGCAAGGTATAGTCATACTCCGAAAGACGAAAAGAGGAAGCTTGGAGATGCTTAATGAGTAGGAGTAGAAGATTGGCAAGAATACCAGTCGAACCGTAGGCGCCATCTTCTCCCCTTCCGAGCAAGTTCCAATGCAGCTCGGTCCCTCATTGGTTAATCTGTGAACAATTAAGAAAAGTAAATACTCTCTCCTAGATGTGGCTCAGAAAACTGAAAAAATTTTCGGTGCATTTTCTTTGAAGTTTTCCATTTTAATCCTTCATGGTTCTTTTCTAGCAATCTCAATGCTGGTACGGTTATTAATCTTTTCATAAGATCTTGAAAACTTTTCTTGCACTTCTTATTCTATACAAATGGATATCTTTCTTTAATAAGTGGCTCATTGGTGAAGCCAGGATGGGCAGTCCCAAAAAGCTTCTGATTTTTTGTGATATTCTTCAATTGTTTCCAATTTGAGATAGCTTTTACCTTGACCAAGTAAACTTTAATGTCATCTTTCATCATCGCATGTCCAAGAAAAGCTACAAAATCCAACCAAAATTTGTACTTGCTGAACTTTGCAAATTACTTGTACTCCCTTAATTTGTCTAATACTAGTCTCTAGTGTTTAGCGTGGTCTTCTAGACTCATGGAGTAGATTAAGATATTATTGATGAACACCACTATGAACTTATCTAAGTACAACTGGAAGATCCTGTGTATAAGGTCCATAAACATTGTTGGTTCATTAGTCACTCTAAAGGGCATTACCACAAACTCAAATTGATTGTATCCTATATTAAAGGCTGTTTTGGGGATATGCTCTTCCTTTACTCCCACTTGATAGTTTTCTTGCTTGAGATCAACTTTAGAGTAGCACCTAAATCTCAGCAGTTGATCGAACAACCCATCTATCTTCGGCAAGATGTACTTATTTTTTATTGTTAGGTTGTTTAGTCCCCGGTAATCAATACACAATCTCAATGTCCCGTCCTTCCTTATTACAAATAGCACTAGTATTCCCCACAAAAATGTGCTCGGTCAAATATACCCTTCATGCAACAATTCTTCCTACTGCTCTTTTAACTCCTTTAGTTCTACTAAGACTATCCGATAAGGAGTCTTTTATACCGGCTTGGCTCCAAGTCTGAGGTCGATCATGAATCCTATTTCCTGAGATGGAGCTAGAAAATCTAGTAAACCTAGGAACACATCTAGAATTCCTTTACTACTGCGATATCCTATAAGGTGGATTGATCTTTCAGTTTGTTTATACTGTAGGCCAAATACCATTGGCATCTCTATCCCAACAATTTCCTTGCCTTGTTCCCTAGTATTAGAAACTTCAATACCTTAATATGACTTCCTTTGAATTCCCGTATGTTCAATCCCAATTGGATAAATTAAACTACCTTACTCTTACAATCCACCCGAGCCCCATGCTTAGATAGCCAGTCTATTCCCAAGATCAAGTTGTAATCCTTGAAAGTCATAATGATGAGTTCAGCTTTTAAATTTTCACTCCCAACCTGAACATCAAAATCTAGAATGCATTTACGGCTTCCACCGACTTCCCCATTAGTGTGCTTACCGATAAAACATAAAGCAACTCCGCCCAAACCCAACCAATATGTGATGCACGAGCTTTATTAATGTATGAGTATGTTGAACTAGGGTTAATTAAAATCTTCATAATATAACCTTGGATAGATAGTGTACCTTCTACTACAACAACATCCCCACCGACTTCCTCTCAGTTTAGTGCAAAACCTTTAATCTTCACTTGGGGTTTTGGACCCCTACTCCTTGATGCTCCACTAGGGTCCCTTCAGCTACTTATTAGTTAGGTAGGGTTTCCTGGTCCAATCCTTTACAGCTTGGGATAGTTGCTCCTTAGGTGGTTAGGGTCTCTACAGTTGTAGCATTTTCTTGATGGGTTCTTGGAGCAGCAGTCCTTTTTCACGTGACCTTATTTCCTACAGAAGCGATATTTAGGCATATTAGGTCCAGTGTTTGAATAAGCAGACCGAGCTTATTTTCCTTTACTGTTCCATTATGGCTTCACGGGTTAATTGTTGTTATTCTTCCTTAGATGGAATGGCATATTATGAATCACATGACTTTTGTCTTTATTTACAATCGTTGTAGCAGCATCCACTGCGGCGACATAAGTCGTGGGTGGAAAAGGTGTTATGGCCATCCGTAGTTCTTGCCTGAGCCTTTTAACAATTTGATGGGTATGGTTGTGCTCAATACCCCCCATTGTTTATAGTACTTTAATAGTTTATTGAACTAAGTAGCGTACCGGGCTACTGTCATCCTTCATTATCTTGGTTTTCAGAATTTATCCTCTCATTTCTCCACTACACACTGTAGGACATACTTTGCCCAAAATACTTTAATGTACTCTCCCCAAGTCCACTCTTGACCCGTCTTATCCCACTTTTCTTGGAGTCGCTGCTACCAATCATGTGTAGGTCCCCTCAATTTAAATGCTACAAATCTCACCATACGGTGTTTTGGGTACTATAGGGTGGAGAAGATATCTTCCATTTACTCCATCCACTACTCAACTTTCTGGTCCTGTTCTGCCTCTCCAAAGAATGTAGGTGGCTCGAATTTCATGAACCGCTTTGAAGCTTCATCTTCGCCTTGCGGTGTTCTTCTCTTTGATAGAGCATGTAACAACTCTATCATCTTGTTGAATGCTTGCCTAATCGATATTTTCTCTGGTACTTTTTGTCCTACTACCAATCCCTAGTTGAATTCCACTTTTCTTTTTGGTACGGTGTGTGGTACCGGCTCAAACATGAGAATCGTGTGTATACTTGCATGTCTCTCTCTTCCACAGGTGGTCACTCTTGGTGCCATCTTCATATTATAGACACAATGAACTTATCAAAGATCATTTTAAGGTTTGCAAGTATTTTACCTCAAGTATATGTGTGCTCAATGCTCAAGAGAAATTAATTGATAACAAATAATACACAACAAAAGAATATAACAAGGAAATTTACTCATGCATGTATTCATATAGGAAATTCTTTTACATGGAAAAGGCCAACATTCATGTCATCCTCATTGAAATAAAGCAATACATTAAAGAAATTAAGCAAATGAATTGTAAAAGTTCACGTGTTGAACTTATTTAAACATAAATAAAAGAAAAATACTAAGGGTCTTCATGGTCCTAGCACTTAGGGTGGTCTTTTAGAGCCTAGTCATTATCTGAATCCTTGGTGCGGGGTTCGTATAGCTAACTATAGTGTTCTTAAAGAAGTTTATACCGCTCCCATTCACAAACCTTAGGAATTCACCTTCTTCATTAGGTATACCAAAAGTCTCTCTACTAATATAAGGTTCCCTCAAACTCTCCCCCACCTTATGTTTTCCTTTGAGCTCTACTAATCTAGATCATTCAAGTCACCTAGCCATGTATTCATCCCAGTCACTCTTGCGAGTTTCAAAATCTTGCTCTCCAGGATTCTCACTGCCCAGGGTCAAATCAACCTATGGCTCAGGTTGGATCAGGGCAGGTTCTGCTTCTTCTATCTCTTTATTTTCTCTTTCCGGATAAGGTTCATCAAGGTCAGACTCCGACCCTGATTCAGATGGGGGAGAGAGCATAAGCGGTGGCTAGGTGTAAGAGGACCACATCCAAGAGGCCATGATATTACTGCAGACATGCATATTCTAACCATTTTCTACACACACAAAACATACTTTTGTCAATACTAGATTAAAAATACTTAAATAAATAATCCTCAAAGGTAGAAATTAAAGCCTAAACTAATTCTCTCATACCACTTGTAATACCCTACTAACATGTGACCTACTAGGGTTGGGATGTCACCCCGTCTTTAGGACCAGGGGTCTTTATAACTAGGCAAGACTAAAAGAGAATGAAATTCAGACTTAAAATTACGATCCGTCTAGTCTATTAAAAATGCCTTGGAAATGAAACTCAAAAGTGTACAAAACATATCAACTCCAAATAAAATTAGCGAAGCTATATCAATTCTTATCTCTAATAATCACCCACCTTGGATCTTGTATCTCTTGAAAATAATATAGAAATCGTGTGAGAAATGATTTCTTAATAAGTCCTGTGTGTGCACATGAAGAATTTTATAATGTTTCGTGATGTAATTTGCAAGGACAATAGGAGTAAAATATTTGCAGGTCATAAATCAGAATACAACTATTAAGTGGCCTCAATTTTCAATGTTTCATAAATCAGTACAAATAAATTGTAGAATTCAAAATGTTGCAATGTTGTAGAGTCAAACTAGGCAAATGTAAACACAATACATTCATTGTAGACTAAAAAATTGATCATAAAAGCTTGCATCATAACCAACCACTAAAAGACCTTGCATCATAGTGAAGTAGGTAATTGGCATATTGGGTAAGATTCTCCTCCATCTCCTACAAAACTTACCGGTCATCCATCTTCGGATATCAGTCTCATCACAACTGAATGCTACCACAGACTTGCCTAACTTACTAGTACCGGCACAACTTTCTGATAAAGTTCATCTTTCAACTATTGTCACCTACTGGGAGACTAACCCAAACTCTATGAAGTTAGCTCTAGAAGCCTACCCTAATTAACTACTCGACGCATCTATTACCCAATTCAGGGTGTGTACAAATAATTCATTAGAAATGCACATTCACTCAACCATGGTAGAGTAAATTGTGTTCTAAATGATTTTAAAAGTATATTGCATCTTTTAAAATATTTACTTGATTAGAGTATAGTATAGTTCACTAAGAAGTTGTTTATCCTTGTTTGAACAACAAGTTTGCATTCCTGAAATAACATCACATAAAAAGATTTGACTAGCAAATTTGTGTAACATTTACCAAAAGAAGTTATGCAAGAACTTACTTGTTAGAATCACTTGGTAAAGTAAACGACTGGGTTGCTAGGGCTTAATATGCTACTTGGCCTAATAAGAAATTAAAATTCTAAATTACAACCTATTCCACTTATATAATTTAAAGTGATAATAAGTCTTAACGCAACGCTCCACCCTTATGCATCAACTTCAATCATCTAGTAATATACTTGAAGTATATCAATTACCCATATATATGATACACATCGTACTACTAACCATATAGTTAAATAAATAAATAAATATTGCCAAAAGGAGGAGTAGTGGTGAAAAGAAACTTCTTACGGTGTGTGAGTCTTGTTTTAGTTGGAGAGTGAGAAAGAGGCTTTGGGTGTGAGGATTTCGGTTCCCTTAATGGTAGAGAGTAATTGATGAAGTAAAAAAAGAAGGTCCTTAATCCGTGGAGGGAAATATGGAAAGGAATCTGAGAGGAAAAGAAAGATGTTGTTTGGCTATGGTGATGTAGAGAAGAGTATGTCTCAGTTTTGCTAGTAAGGGAGGCAACCTAAAAGATAGAGAAAATATGAGGGTTTCAGTTCCTATAGGGGTTTAGAAAAGGGAAAGGGTTTAGATGAGTGTATGCCTTATTACTTTAGATTTGAGAGGGAAAGAGATGAGGGACTACTTTTGGTTATGTGTTGTGCTAGTACAGTTTCTTTGTTGCTGATGTTATGATTGTTTATGCAAATGAGAGGGTAGGGTAGTAGGTTTGACGAAGCTGAAATCGAGCAACTTAATATGTGTAGACAGGCTGCCTTGGTTCGTGTGTGCTGATGGTAGAAATAGCTGAAACTCTAAGCCGTTAGACTTGTGTACTTCATGTAGTATAGGAAAAAAAGAAGGAATGGTGTTGGCTGGAATCTTGGGGGAAGAAAATATGTATGGTAGCATTCATGGTTGAATAGGAAAGTAGATTACTGAGCTGGTAAACTAAAGAAATTATACTTGCTCTTTCCCCACTTAATTTTTGACTAGCATTCATGAGGGAAAAGAAGAGTTGTTTAGGGGAACACTGCTGACCGAATTTAGGGTATTAATCAACTCCAGAATTAGCCTACTTTGATCAACAAAATCTAAGCAGATTTGGAAGTTAACATTTGAATTCATGGAGATTAATATAACACCCCTACAAAAGACAACAGTAGAAGTATATCAACATCGAGTGTCGCCCCGTCTAATTTCCCTGACCAGGAGTCTTTATAATGAAAACAACAAAGTAAATCCAAATATAAGGTCCAAACTCAACAAAATCCCACACTGATGGTCACACATATACAGATATCAGAGAATCTCATACATGTCATTTCTATCTATAACAGAATAGAGTACATATTCAAAAGGGAAGCTATCCAAACCTAAATCGCCAACTCTATGGAATCATCCTTCTATCCGTAGGTCCGCTCAGCCTTAGATCCTACAAAGGGTAAAATAAAAGACACGTGTAAGTGAAGAATCGCCTAGTGAGTCCCGTATGTGCTAGTGTCTTATGAAAGAATAGGGTACATAAAACTTTTGTGGAATAGCATATCATTTGTTCACTGGAAACAATTCCAAAACTCTCTACAGAAAAGTTTAATTAGAACTCAAATATTTTTGGAAGACTTTATTTCAAATTTCAAATCATTGCCCCAATTTTCAAATCACAGGCACTTCTCCAACAGAAGGTCGGCCTGTATGTAAGTCCCGCAATCCTTGCCTTCGGCGTGCCACATATCATTGTATTGAGACCGTAGCCTTTAGTACTCAACTGTGCTTCACCAGAATAAGCACACTGCAATGTACTTATGCTCAGGTATACCGCAACATACCTAATGTAGCACAACACACAATCTTTTACTTGCCAGCATAAGCCAGGGGGTCCAATCCTGACGTCAATCACCATTGAAGTGGCAAGAAGTCAAATGCACCAAGTGTCCCTACCCAGCATCCAGCGAATGACTCAAAATCAAAAGTGCCCACAGATGCGACAATTGCCAGGTACTAAATGGCTAACTAGGACGACTTATCTCATGTTCTGTCACCCTATTTAGAGTAAGACAATCTCCAAAACTAGCTAGGTTACTTGGGGTCGTCTTCTTATAACATAAGCTAGTACAAAGATCAAAGTCCTTACTGAGTACTCAACGTTACTGAAACCAACCTCTTTTGACTGATCAGGTCAGAGGGTTATCTAATCCTACAGGATTTTCAAATCAAAATATTTTTTGTGCGAAATCACATTTTCTGAAATTTGATCCCATTGACTCTCAAGTCAGATCATAATTCACATAGCCTCCGCAGTGCCAATCAATTCATTCCATAGGCACATCAGGCCAATAAAATAATTTCATGGATCAAAAGTCATTTTCCAAAAATCAATCTCATCACGAGAGATTATTTTCCAAAATCATGTTGAAACAGGATAAAGAGTCACGCATCAAAATATGTTTCCAAGAGTATCCGGGTCATTTTCTCCCTACTCGATCACAAAAGTCATTTTCAAGGGTATTTGGGTCATTTTACACATACCCGAATTGAAAAGTACTCACAAAAGTTCCAATAATGGTATTTCGGTCATTTATCGATCACCCGATTCCAAAGGTTTTTATAAAACATTCTAATAAGGACATTTGAATCATTTCCCAAATACCTGATTTCAAAAGGAATTCATTTTAAGAAATCTAGAATTCTATTCCCGAGAGAGGATTAAATTCAAAGTTTCCAAACACGTTTCCATAAAATGTATCAATAAGGTCATTTCAGTCAATTTATGAATACTTGATATAAAAAATCTCAAGTATTTAATCCAAAGCGATAAAATTCAAAAAGTTCATGCTTTAATCATTCATTATGGTTTCCAAGCCAATTATGAAGTTCATTCAAGCCCAGAATGACATAAAACAAATCTTGCTCAGATAAATCATAAGCATGTTCAGGGATTTCCAAAACGGTATACCATGTAGCATTTCATGAAAAAATAAAGTACACTAGCTTTCAAAAGGGTTTTAGAAATCCAAGTGACTCACCTCGTGTCCTAAGTAACTCTTCTAGTTCACGGCCGTTTATTCCCCGTCTCTACCATTTTCGACGTTCCGTTAGCCGTTTACCGCTAAACCTACACCAAATATCGTTTTTGGGTCAATTCATGTACGGCTGAAAAATAGCCGATGGTTAGCTGACGTGCCCGACGGGTAGCGACGGGGGCCAACGGTTAAGGAAAACATTCAATTTCCATTCTTGTTGTTTTTTTGTCATTTTTTCGATTCTTTTATTTTCCTTTTTCTACATCCTTTATCCCTTAATAAACAAGGGATTCACTTCATATTTCCAAATTATTTCATCCAAGATCACACAATCAGTCATCCTTAAGTTCATCCACTTTCTAAGCAAAATTCTGAAATTTTGCTACTTTGACACATGATTTTGTTTTGGACATAACTTTCAACTCACAACTCCGATTTCGTTCTATGATATACCAAAACCATCATAAGACTTTTAACTTTAATTTTGATTGGCCTTTTTTAGAGTTCTGGTCCCCATAACTTGTTATTGGACAAAAACAGCCCCAATAGTTTTCTGGTTTTTAATCCATTTTCACAAAACAACTTCACCTACTTGTGCTTCTTGATTCATAACACCTATATAACCCTTAGTCCACTTCATTTCATTTCGAACAACCTTAATTCTTCCAGTTTTCATATTCCAGAAGGCCACTAAGTTCGTATACATATAATAGATAATCAACATCAACGTTCAAAAACAATAATAATCCATTTTCATTAACGTTTAACCTCATTTTTATCCCAACTCTGCCATCTTTCTTCTCAATCATGAAACCCCCCCCCCCCCCTTTTAAATCACCACTCAAATACCCTTATTCACCATATGAATCCTTCATCCAACCGATACACACACTTGCACATATAAAGTCTCACATAGTACACAATAATCATTTTAATCATCATAAATCTCATGTTTTCATGTTATGATTCATATCAAAACGATCACCGCAATGAAATCTACAGCTTTAATTCTTCAAGAATAGGATTTTACCTTGTGTATGAGGTGTTCTAGCTTGATTTTACTCCAAGAATCGCCAACTTCTTCAAGAACAATAGTTTCTCTCTCTTTCTCCAATTTTTCCTCGATTTTCTCATCTTGTTCTTCCTTATCTTCTCTCTTTTTATCTTTCTCTTCTCTTCTTCTTATTCTGCCAGTCCCCCCCCCCCCGGTTATAAAACCACCGCCATTCTTAGTTAAAATAATGACCATTAGGATTTTGCTCAATTAAATGAATGGTGGCCACTTTACATGTGTCGTGAACTCATTTTTTTCACGTTTTTCTTAATTATTTTGCAATGCTTATTTAAGAAGTCTTGCATGCATGAATATTTCATGCATCCTTTTATTATTTGACACTGCCACCAATCACAAGAAGCCACACGTCCCATTTTCAACCACATTTTCCTATTTTCTTCAGAAATAACCAAATTGGGTTCGCAACGGAAAAATATTTTATTTCACCATTCAACTCTAAAAAATTCCACTAAATCCATTGGTAACACTTAAATTCTTCAATTCCTTCTTTACTTGGTCAAATTTACTGTAAAAGTCAAGGGCGCGGTCAAAATGACGAAAATACCCCCGATACCCCAAGTAGCAGAACTCACACCAAAACGTGCGTTTCATCGCACTGATCAATTTTCTCTTCAGATTATCTTAAAATTCTTATTTTGTTAATAATAATAGCCTTTCAAAAATTTAGGGTATGGGTAGATTAATTCCAATAATTACAACCAAATCCCGACAAAATTTTATTTCACTAACGTATTCGTCTCATTACACCGATCAACTTTTGTTCTGGGCATCAATACAAATTCTCATCCTTTTACAAATAGTAGCTAATCGAATGTAAAAATGTGGGGTCTTACATTCTTCCCTCCTTACAAAAATTTCGTCCTTGAAATTTGACTTACACTTGGAATAGTTCTGGGTATTTCTTCAACATCTCTGCCTCCGCTTCCCAAGTTGCATCTTGTACAGGATGATAGTTCTACAACACTTTTACAAGTGGGATTTTCTTATTTCGTAGTTCTTTTTCAGCATACCCCATGATCTTAATAGGCTTTTCCTAATACTTCAAGCTTGGAGTCATTTCATTGAGTTCTTCATTTAAGATGTGGTAGAATAGCCACATATTTTCGAAGTTGGGAGACATGGAATACGTCATGAATTTCTTAAAGTTCTATGGGTAACTTCAACCGGTAAGCTACTTTTCCAATCTTCTCGATAATTGGGAATGGTCCTACATATCTAGGCGCTAATTTCTTCCCTTGTCCATTAATTCCCAATTATTGTTGTGAAGTCAACTTCAAAAATACATACTCCCCTTTAACAAATTCCAAATCTCTTCTACGTCGACCAGCATAACTTTTCTGTCTATTCTACACTCTCCAACTTGGTTCTGATTAGTTTCACAGCCTATTAAACCTTTTTGCGATCAAAAGCACCATGTTTACCCATTCTCTATTCTAAACTTTCCCAATATAACAGGGACTGACATTTCCTTCCATATAAAGCTTCAAATGGGGCCATTTCGGTAGTTGATTGATAACTGTTATTGTAAGCAAATTCTACATATGCTAAATTATCAATCCACTTAGTTCCAAAATCTAGAGCTCAAGCCGGCAACATATCTTCTAAAATCCTGTTTACTCATTTAGTTTGTCCATCCATTTTTGGGTGCGCTACTGTACTGAACTTTAAGGTTATCACATATTTCTATTGCAATTTAGTCCAAAACTTTGAAGTAAATCTGGGATCTCGATCCGATACAATGCTAGAGGATACTCCATGGAGTCTGATTACTTCCTCTATAAAGATTTTGCTCAACTTCTCTAAAGAATCCCATTGATTGATAGGGATGAAATGAGTAGACTTAGTCAGCTGATCCACTATTACCCATATGATATCTTGCTGTCCTACTACCATAGGCAATCTTGTAATAAAATTCATAGTAATTTCATCACATTTCTATGATGTAGTTGGTAATGACTGCAATAATCCTCCAGGCCGTTGCTGATCGACTTTCACTTGCTGACAAGTTAAGTAACAAGCTTAAAAATCTGAGATATCCTTCTTTATACCAATCCACCAATAATGTCATTTCAGTCCTGATACATTTTTACTGCTCTAGGATAGATAGTATTTTTACTTCGATGTGCTTCTATTAAAATATCTTGCCTTATCATAGACTATTTCGAGATATAATACGGATCTCGGTAATAAATGATTCCATTAATGTCCCTTCGAAACTCATCTCCTCTTTTATTTACCTCTTTTTACTCCAGCCTCTGCAACTCTTCATCTTTATCTTACTCTTCCTTCAACTGCTGTGGAAGGTAGGTTGAATGAAAATATTATTCAACCTCATTTCTCCATCTACAGCAAATGTTTCCAATTCTGAAATTTGTAATATCCTAAGAGCTGATAAATTCGATTTTCTACTAAAGGCATTCGCTACGGTGTTTGCCTTCCTAGGTAATACTTGATTGGACACCGAAATTCTTCCAGGAACTCCATCCACCAATGTTGTAGCATATTCAAATCTTTCTGAGTAAAAATATATTTCAAACTTTTGTGATTGATGAAAACTTCAAACTCAGCTCGATGCAAATAATGCCTCCGTTTCTTAAGAGCAAATACAATAGATGCCAATTCTAGGTCATGCGTAGGATAATTCTCCTCACGGGGTTTCAATTTCCTAGAGATATAGGCTATCACCTTTCTTTCCTGCATCAATACTCCTCCCAACCCTTCTTTTGACGCATCTATGTATACCTCATAAGGTTTATCCATCTTTTGCAGTGCTAAAATAGGAGCAAAGCTTAACCTCTTTTTTAGCTCCTGAAAACTTTTCTCACACTTCTCAGTCCACACATAGGTGACCTTCTTTTAGGTGAGTCGAGTCAAAGGTGACGCTATAGTAGAGAATCCCTCAATAAATCTCCGATAATACCCTGCTAATCCTAAGAAACTTCAAATTTCAGGTGGAGTCTTGGGACATTTCCAATTTGTCACCGCCTCGACTTTTGCAGGATCTACTATAATTCCATCCTTGGATATTACATGTCCCAACAATGCCACTTCTTGCAACTAAAACTCATACTTATTAAATTTTGCATATAATCTGTTCTCTATTAACTTTTCCAATACTTTTCGAATGTGTTGTTCATGTTCTTGGGGATCTTTATAGTACACCAGAATGTCATCTATGAATATAACCACAAAATCATCTAAGTACGGCCGGAATGTTCAATGCATCAACTCCATAAAAATAGTAGGGGCATTAGTAACACCAAATGGCATCACTACAAACTCAAATGCCCATCTCGAGTGTTAAATGTAGTTTTTGGTATATTTTCTTCCCGAATCCAGACTTGGTAATATCCTTGCCTCAAGTCTAATTTCAAAAAACATCCATGTCCCTGCAGCTGGTCAAACAGTTCATCAACCATGGGCAACGGATATTTATTCTTTACCGTCACTACATTCAACCCTCGATAATCTATACACATTTGTAATGACCCATCTTTCTTCTTGACAAATAATACAGGTGCTCCCCAGGTGAAGTACTTGGTTGAATAAACCCTTACTCAATTAATTCCTGTAGTTGTTTCTTAAGCTCCTGTAATTCTGTAGGTGCCATTCTATAAGGGGTCCTTGAAACAAGTTCGGCCGATGACACTAGGTCAATGGAAAACTCTACATCTCTCTCCAGAGGTAACTCCTTCAATTTCACTAGAAAAACATCTAAATATTCATTTACAACAGGCATATTTTTAGGCTTTTTAACCTCTCCTGGCTTGTTAATTACATAAGCCAAGTATCATGTGCACCTTTTCCTAATCATCTTCCGGGCCTTGAGCCCCGATATAAAAGCATTACTTTTTTTCCAGCCTCACCTACAAATTCCAATATAAGTTTCCTAGGCTGATAGAAAAACACTACCTTATGTCTATAGTCAACTTGAACATGAAGCTGGGATAGCTAATCCATGCCCAAGATATCATCATAATCCTCTATAGGCAAACATACCAAATCTCCTCCCAATAATTCATCTCTTACCAAAATCTTACAATCCCTATATATTTTCTCAATATTCATTTACTTTCTCAATAGAGTACTGACAATCATTTCATATAAAATTTCTTCCCATTTTATCCCCATAGACTCAAGAAATGAATTGGTAATAAAGGAATGCATGGAATCGAGATCTACCAATACTTTAGCAGTGTAATAAAAAAATAAAGAGTGTATCTTCCACCACCGTAGCCTGATTGTTCATTTTATCTAATGCCACTACCCGAGCATTTACTTGCAATTTAGGAGGTCCATTTTTGGAGGTGGAAACTTACCCTGGGTTTCTTCTTTTGAATCTTAACCTCTGTCCTTGGTTGTTGCTTCCAGGTCGACTCTATCCTCCCATCCTCTGTGGGTGAGGGCATTGAAAACTATTGTGGCCAGTCAGCCTCCACAATTGAAGCTTTTAAAGGTTTGCAGTCCTCCAATAGGGCCAGTCAGCCTCCCTTCCTTTGCATCTTTCCTTTCTTCTACTATCGGGACCCTCCAAGTCTCCTCTAATTCATGCTCTGAAATCCACCTCGGTTCCTCTCACCTGCCTGTTCGATATCAGCTATTTCCATGCTAGAGGCCATCTATACTACAGCATTATAACTAGTGGGAGCCATACTAGCTAATACTTTCTTCAGCTCTAGCTATAAGCTTTTCATAAAACATCTAACCCTATCTACTTCTGAATAGACTAAAAGTGGATAATATTTTGATAGTCTAGTGAATTCAGCAGCATATTGTCCCACCGTACGACCTCCTTGCCAAACAACTTGAAATTCATCCTCCTTTCTTTCTACCACCCAAATGGGAATAAATTCCTTCTTAAAACTATCCTTAAAATCTGCCCACTCCCATTTTCGTTGATTCATCTCCCTTACCCACCAATCTTGGGCCGGTCCTTTCAACTGGAATGTTGCAAGCTGTACCTTCCTTTGCTACGAGTAATTCAGGACTGTAAACATCTTCTCTATCTATTCAATCCAATTTTTTGCCTCCTGTTTTGAATCAAGCTACCTTTAAAATTGCGGAGGGTGAAATTTCAAAAAGCACTTAAGGGCTCGATCCAATTTAACTTCACTTTGCTTTCCCTACTCGTACTCTCATTCACCCAAACATTCTTGTTTACTCTAATAGTAGTCTCAGTTAGTTGTTGGACATATCAGCCATCTTTTGAAAAGCCTAAAACATAGGGTGATCCAAAGTTATAAGTTGGGGACTTTCCACCTGTGGTTCCTCCATCATTGGCTCAGGGTTGTTTCGAGTAACTCGCGATGATCGTCTGGAGGTCTATTTAGGAGGCATCTGTACAATTTGTAAAATATAACAATGTAACATGGCTCAAAAGTAATCATAAACATAGGCTGATGCATATAGCAAAACATAACATATATTCATTCTTATTTATCACAAAAGATGTGGGCCACGCACACAATCATATACACCAGTTAAACAGTACATACCGTATTATGTATCTATATCTCATCCTCCTAATCGTCATCATTGCTGTCTGATACGAGAGGTCCTGAGTCAGTCGAAACTATGTAAGACTCTATTGTATCAACCTCCTCATCTACATCCGCATTTGGCTACAGCCAAGCCAATAACTCTAGGTCCATATCTAAATCCTCCTCAGGCTCCTCAGCTACGGTACCTCTACCACAGGTATCTCCTGTTCCGCTCCCGCATTAAGAACCTCCAAATCTAGTAACTCCTCCTCAAGTACCCCGGTACATCCCTATCAAACAACTCCTCATCATCCTCAGATAATACTGCACCATCAGGGATACAATCCTCCTCATCATCATTATCCTGATGGTCGGCTCATCACCATTATCAATCTCATCAGAATCACCACCTTATTCCTCATGTGGTTATAATGTCCCCTCGGGAGTAGATGTCCCCTCATACTAAGATCTCGTGCAAACGGAGTAATGAGGGGTGCCGCTGGGTCAAACTTACTCCTGGAGAGACAGGGTGCATGAAGGCAGCCGGGCCCAGGTCCTGTCACAAGAAAATAACCCGGCACACCGGCTTGGAAGATCTTCCCGATCTTTCCCAATTTCTTCACACCCGAGCTTTCACCTATGTCTTTCTTTCCTTCATCCCTGCGCTTCTCCATTGGATGCTTGCCCTTATCACTCCTATCTACCTTACCTATATAATAAAAAAGTTCTATCAATTCCTATAATAATACCATAGTTCTATAAACTAGGCTTTGATACCAATTGTAACACCCTTACTAAAGACAACAGCAGAAGTATATTAACATCGGCTGTCACCCCATCCAATTTCCCAGACAAGGGGTCTTTATAACAGAAAAAATAGAGTAAATACATATATAAGGTCCAAACTCAACAAAATCCCACACTAATGGTCACACATATATAGACATTAGAGAATCTCATACATGCTATCACTATCTATAGCAGAATACAGTACATAATCAAAAGGGAAGCTGTCTAGATCTAAACCTCCGACTCTGTGGTATTGTCATTCTATCTGTAGGTTCACTCAACCCTAGATCCTACAAAGGGTAAAATAAAAGACACGTGTGAGTGATGAATCACCCAATGAGTCCTGTGTGTGCTAGTGCTTTATAAAAGAATAAGGTACATAAAAATTTTGTAGAATAGCATATTATTTGTTCACTGGAAACAATTTCAAAACTCACTAAAGAAGAGTTTAATCAGAACTCAAACATTTTTGGAAGATTTTATTTCAAATTTTAAATCATTGCTCCAGTTTTCAAATCACAGACACTTCTCCAACAGAAGGTCAGCCTGTATGCAAGTCCTACAGTCCTTGTCTTCGGCGCCACGTATCATTGTACTGAGACCACAGCATCCAGTACTCAATCGTACGTCATCGGAATAAATACACCGCAGTGTACTTCTGCTCAGGTATACCGCAACATACCTAGTGTACTGCAAAACACAATCTTTTCCTTGCCAACATAAGTCAGGGGTCCCAATCCTAATGTCAATCACCATTGAGGTGGCAAGGAGTCAAAAGAACCGAGTGTCCCCACCCGACATCCAACAAATAACTCAAAATAAGAAGCGCCCGCAGGCGTGGCAATTTCCAGGTGCTAAACGACTACCCAGGACAATTTATCTCAGTGTTCTATCACCCTATTTAGAGTAAGACAATCCCCAGAACTAGTTAGGTTACTTGGGATCGTCTTCCTCTAACATGAGCTAGTACAAAGATCAAAATACTTGCTGAGTACTCAACGTTACCGATACCAACCCCTTCTAACTGATCAAGCCAAAGAGTTATCTGATCCCGTAGGATTTTCAAATCAAAACATTTTTGGGGCAAAATCATATTTTCCAGAATTTAATCCCATTGACATGCAAGTCAGATCATCATTCACATAGGCTTTATGTGAAACCCCAGTTGAAACCAACCTTAGAGTGAGGGGTTGGGATGCATATCATATTTTATTGCATGCTTAAATATATTTTTATATGATTTTATGTGTTTTGGATTTGTGGTTTGTGGCCTAGATGGCTTATTTGTGCTTATTGAGTAAGAAGGGTAAAATGGTAATTTTTACTTGAGGTGAAAATAGGGAGATAGCTTGAGGATTAAATAGGAAAAATATTTTGGAGAGAAAATAAGAACAAGAGTTGTTGTGGTGTAGTGTTTAGAGCTTTGGAATTAATTCTTGAGGTCTTGAGTTCGAATTTATCATTTGAGTTTTTGCATGATTGAATTTTATTTTTGTTTAGGGAGGATATTTTCGGCCTTGTATGCTTTAGGGAAGAGTAGAGGGTTGTCCTAGGGGAGACATGATAGGAGTATCCTAATCCTACTCTTGTGTCCTATAAAAATTTCTAAGGGAATTCACATCTTTCTTGATCCTTAGTTTTTCTTACTTCTCAATTCATTCAAGCCAATTTTATTCCAGAAAAATTCCAACAAAGTGCTGTAGCTTTGAAGATTCAAAATGTCTAAGTGTAAGACATCTTATAGACTGAAAATGGGTAGGAGTTGAGGAAGATTCCCAAGAGAATTAATCTCCATGGTTGAACTTTCAAAACTCCACCCTATTTATGTTTATTTTCTTCATGAAGTAATCCGGAATTTTTCCAGCTTCTTGTGCATTCAAAGTGTCAAAATTTTCAGCCATCATTCCCTCCCAAATGCTGCCAAAAAAATAGCCCTCTTGACCAGCTTAAAGTCTGAAATTTTATGGCCAAAATTGGACTGCACAAATGCTGTGCAAACTAAAAAAATTTCTGGGCAAATTCGCAGCTTTTGTGAGCCTAAACCAAGTTGTTTTCTTCCAATTTTCATCCAACACCTTAGCCACATTTTTCCTCCATAAAGAAGGCTGGAAACCAGCCTTGAAAGACTTTTGAATGCCCCTTCAAATCCTCTGCAAACTTACTGAAAAAAGGCAGCAAAAGCTGCCCAAAAAATTCCAGCAACTAGCGAAAATCTGTACAATAATTTTTCCAGCTTTGCTCCATCTTCAGTCTTGTCCAAAACCTTCCTCATTTTTCTGTACAAAATTCCCTTGAACAGCCATGAACTAAGCTCCATCATCTTCTCCAACCTTCTACTCGAAAAACCTATCCATGGCAGCCCCTAAAATATCTCCATCAATCACTGCAACCAAGCCCTTGATTGAAGACCAAAATTCCAGCAAATATATTTAGTAAACTTCCATAAAACATCCCTTAAACAACCAGACATTCCTTCACCATTGTACTCCCTCTTTTTGGCCACCATTAAGCCCCTTTAAACAGCTTTCATCCAGCAAAAACTCTGATCAAACCAACCGGCCATTAGAGCTTCCAAAAGCTCTCCTCCATTGAATATCTTCTTACCATATTTTGTTTCCTAAATTGATTCCTTAAAATATTCTTTTAGAATTTCAAACAACCAGCCTTTCCTTTTCCTCTCAAACCAGAAAATTCAATTGCAAAAACCTCTCAAACAATTTAGCCAGTCCCTCCTACACAAAATTTCGGCCAGCCTCTCCCTATTCTCTCCATTCTCTTCAACCTTCAAGAACACCAAGAACACATACTCACCTTCTCTCTCCTAAGGCCAGCAAAACCACTTCAATCTTCTAAAAAAGAAAATTCCAGATAGCACCTACTCACTTCCGGGAATCCATTCATACCACTTTTAACATCAAACTCTAAAATCTAACTCTCTTTTTTAGATCGAAAACCAGTATTTTTGTGAAGGCTCAAGAACACCTTCAAGGTAAGCATGCTCAATCAACTTCATCTTCACTCATCTTCAACCTCTAATGAATATATATGTATATAATCATACTAATGGACTCTCTCTCTCTCTCTCTCTCTCTCTCTCTCTCTCTCTCTAGGCTGAATGCTCTCTCCCTCTTGGCCGAATGGTGACTTCAACCATGGCCATGTTTTCTTCATCTCTCTTGGGCAGATCTAGTCTCCTAGGAGTTTGGATCCATTCGAAACTACTCCAAGGTACTCATCAACCAAGTAAGCCTCTTCAACACTCTCTTTAAATTCTAGATTCATGTCTCTAGATTGATATTGGAAGGAGATGGATTATGATTGGGGCTTGAGCATGTGTTGTTGTGATGAGTTGAGATTGAAGCATGAATAAATGTGTGTATATGATGGAGATGGGATTTATGCATGAGTTGATTGTCTTGGTTGATTGTATGGCGTTTTTAGCGTTTAATGCATGTCTCCATGTCGTGAGTGGTATATGTGATCAAGCATGTTAGAGATTATGTCACTTTTGGTTAATAGGATTTATGTTCATTGTTAAAGCCATAATTATGTTTATGCTAGTAGAGGTTGGATCGTGTCTTGGTAAATTTAGATCTATACCTTTATTCATGATTTGGATAATTTGATAAATTGAAGTGGAGTGTATGTTTATGATTATGGTTAGCAATGGAAATATGATCATGATATAGTTGTCCCTAAGCTAATTTTATTTCATCAATAAAATGATTAATATTATAATTTTTGCTAGTAAATTTCAAAAACCCCTAAGAAGGGTGGATTTTGATTATTATATATAAAATAAGGATATTTTAGCCAAATAAATAATAGCTTTTATTAATGAAATAAAATATATAGATATTATATAAAAATAATAATATCAAATAAAGCCTTTTATATAAATAATCATAATAGATAAAATGTTAATTTTGTAAGTCTTATATTCATAAATACTATTAAAATTTAATTATTATCTTTCACTCAAAACCTATTAAAATTTACTTGCAATTAATTTTAGTTATCAATTATTTTCTAACAATTAATTAGTAATAAATCATTATTTTACCTAATACCGCCTAGGACCCTTCATCATATAAACTCTAATTTACTTTTAGCAAGATTTAAACTTTTAACTTATAGTACCTATTTTCCAAACCCTAATTATTTTAATATCAAGCTAGATTTATTTTATAAACCCCTTTATTTGTTATCTAGCCTTAAAGCTTGGGACACTAGGGATATGATTGTAGTAAGTTGAGCTAGTTTTATTTGTGAAAGTGAATCTTTGGCTTGAGTCTGATTATGGCTCATGTTTAACCCAGGTGGGGTTAGGTCAGCTGTTGAAGACCTTTATTTTATCTCAAGCTAAGGATCAGGTAAGCTCCTGCATAAAACCCGATTGATGAAAAATGGTTCTATGGAAAACTAATTGTGGAGTGCATGGTCACTCATTTCTGTAAAGGCAATTGAGGATTGTCTCCTTTCTCATTTCAATCAACCAAATTATTTGAAAATCAATTAGCAAATTTGCTCAAACTCTAAACTTTTTCTAAAACCAATTTTGTCTCAAACTTTGGAAATTCTTAATTGCCATTTTTAAGTGGAGTTATGTTTATTTCATTTTTCTCTAAGTGGGATGACTTACATTGAGTACTCAATAAGGGTGGATTGCTGGAACTAGTCTTTGAAGGGTTAGGGTAAGTCTCTCAGTAGGTGGCCACCTCTGAGGGGTGAGTCCTTCCCGGATAAGATGTCAGTCCAGTAGGTCGTGCTGGTCCGAGCTAACAGTTTTCAGTCAAGTGGACTGTGTGTTGCCGGAATGGACAACCGATTTTGTTTGAGTGTAGAGAAGAAGGAGAATCTTACCCGGTAGGTCGATCACCTACCTTTTGTCAGTTTGCACAAAGTGTGGCAATCTGACCGGCAGTATGCCCAATGTGTGGCATACTGACCATGTGGATGTAGGGCCTAACATGTGGTAACCCATAGCCACCTTTTGAGCGGTTGATTTTATTGTACCTGTATGGTTGGAAAAGCCAAAACGCTACTCTTGCTTTTGAACATCATTTATTGCTTGCCAGTATTTTTTTTGTCAGTCTGCACAAAGTGTGGCATTCTGACCGTTGTATGGTTGTGGGGCCCAACGTGTGGTAACCCATGACCACCCTTTTGAGTGGTTTGATTTTAATGTGCACTTGTATGGTTTTGAAAAGAGGAAAACACCACTCTTGATTTTGACTATTGTTTATTGCTTGCCAGTATTTCTCTTATGAAGTTCTCATACTTTGCATTCACGGACTGTTTTCGCCGAACACTCAAAGCACACACGGATTTACTGAGATTTTTATCTCATCACATTTTTTACCATGATTTCAAATCGATCTTACTGTAGGGATGAGTAGCTAGTTGTTGTCTGGCTTAGAAGATTTTTCTTATATTTATTTTGTGTAATGCTTTGGGAGTTGAAAGTGAACAATTTTTATTTTAGATTTGCTTTGAATTCTTGGATTGTAACAAGTTTTAAGTTTAAGGTATTGTTTTATTCTATCATTTTGATTGTGTGACCTAATTATAAAGATCCATTGTCGTTTGGACGGGGCAACATCCCAGGCCCTGTTGGGCCTAGGTAGTGGGGTGTTACACTTTCCAAAGCCAATCAATTCATTCTATAGGCACATCATGCCAATAAAACAATTTCAAGGATCAAAAGTCATATTCCAAAAGTCAATCTCATCAAGAGAGATTATTTTTCAAAATCAGGTTGAAACGGAATAAAGAGCTCTGTTCAAACATCAAAACATGTTTCCAAGAGTATCTGGGTCATTTTCCCCGTACTCAATCACAAAAGTCATTTTCAAGTGTATTCAGGTCATTTTACCCATACCCGACTTGAAAAGTATTCACAAAAGTTCTAATAAGGGTATTTCGATCATTTACTGATCACCCGATTCCAAAGGTTTCCATAAAATATTCCAATTAAGACATTTCAATCATTTTCTAAATATCTGATTCCAAAAAGAATTCATTTTAAGAAATCTAGAATTCTAATCCCAATAGAGGATTAAATTCAAAGTTTTCAAACACGTTTCCATAAAATGTTTCAATAAGGGCATTTCAGTCAATTTATGAATACTCGATTCCAAAAATCACCATTTTTTTAAAATCCCAAGTATTTAATCCAAAGGACTAAATTCACAAAGTTCATGGTTTAATCATCCATTAAGGTTTTCAAGCCAATTATGAAGTTCATTCAAGCCCAAAATGGCATAAAACAAATCTTGCTCAGATAAATCAAAAGCATATTCAGGGATTTCAAAAACGGTATAACGTGTAGCATTTCATGAAAAAACAAAGTATGCTAGCTTTCAAAAGGGTTTTAGAAATCCAAGGGACTCACCTCGTGTCCTAAGACACTCTTCCCATTCACGGCCGTTTAGTCCCCGTCTCTACCGTTTTTGACGTTCCATTGGCCGTT
The DNA here is from genome assembly GCA_026120185.1 of Voacanga thouarsii. Lineage (NCBI taxonomy): Eukaryota > Viridiplantae > Streptophyta > Magnoliopsida > Gentianales > Apocynaceae > Voacanga > Voacanga thouarsii. The sequence continues at coordinate 1,942,218 of JANUWF010001774.1, forward strand.
TACTGGTAAACTTATACCAAACATCGTTTTCGGGTCAATTCATATTCAGCCAAAAAATTGCCGACGTCCAGCCGATGTCCAACCGACGTTTAGCCGACAGGTACCCAATGCCCTACCGACGTTTAGCTGACGAGTAGCTGACGGTTAAGGAAAACGTTCAATTTTCGTTCTCGTTGTTTTTTCATCATTTATTCAATTCTTTCATTTTTCTTTTTTCACATCCTTTATCCCTTTATAAACAAGGGATTCACTTCGTATTTCCCAATTATTTCATCCAAGATCACACAATTAGTCATCCTTAAGTTCATCCACTTTCTAAGCAAAATTCTGAAATTTTGCTACTTTGACACATGATTTTGTTTTGGACATAACTTTCAACTCACAACTCCGATTTCGTTCTATGATATACCAAAACCACCGTAAGACTTTTAAATTTAATTTTTATTGACCTTTTTTAGAGTTCTGGTCCCCATGACTTGTTACTGGGCAAAAACAGCCCCAATAGTTTTCTGGTTTTTAATGCATTTTCACAAAACAACTTCACCTACTTGTGCTTCTTGATTCATAACACCTATATAACACTTAGTCCACTTAGTTTCATTTCAACCAACCTTAATTCTTCTGGTTTTCAGGTTCAAGAAGGCCACTAAGTCCTTATACAAATAATATATAATCAACATCAACGTTAAAAAACAATCATAATCCATTTTCTTAAACGTTTAACCCCGTTTTATCCCAACTCTACCATTTTTCTTCTCAATCATGACCCCCCCCCCTTTAAATCACCATTTAAATGCCCTTATTCAACATAAAAAATATTACCTATGAATCCTTCATCCAACCGGTACACACTTGCACACACAAAGTCTCACATAGTACACAATAATCATTTTAATCATCACAAACCTCATGTTTTCATGTTATAATTCATATCAAAATGATCACCGTAATGAAATCTACAACTTTAATTCTTGAAGTACATGATTTTACCTTGTGTAGGAGGTACTCTAGCTTGAATTTACTCCAAGAATCTCCAACTTCTTCAAGAACAATAGTTTCTCTCTCTTTTTCCAATTTTCCATGATTTTCTCAGCTTTTTCTTCCTTATTTTCTCTCTTTTTTTTTTCTTTCTCTTCTCTTCTTCTTATGCTTCTGGTTCCCCCCCCCCTAAAGCCACCGCCATTCTTGGTCAAAATAATGACCAATATGATTTTGCTCAATTAAATGAATGGTGGCTACTTTACACGTGTCGCGATCTCATTTTTTTCACATTTTTCTTAATTATTTTGCAAAGCTTAATTAAGAAATCTTGCATGCATGAATATTTCATGCATTCTCTTATTACTTGACACTTGTTCTTGGCCACCAATCACAAGAAGCCACAAGTCCTATTTTCTACCGCATTTTCCTATTTTCTTCAAAAATAACCAAAATTGGGTCCGTAATGAAAAAATATTTTATTTCACCACTCAACTCTAAAAATTCCACTGAATCCATTGGTAACACTTAAATTCTTAAATTCCTTCTCTACTTGGTCAAATTTGCGGTCAAAGTGGCGAGCACGGTCAAAATGACGAAAATACCCCCAATACCCCGAGTAGCATAACTCACACCAAGATGTGCGTTTCCTCACACTGATCAATTTTTCTTTTCAGAGTACCCTAAAATTCTTATTTTATTTTAATAATAATAGCCTTTTGAAAATTTAGGGTACGGGGATAAAAAATTCAATAATTACATCCATGTCTCAACAAAATTTCATTTCACCAAAGTCTTTATCTCATTACACTGACCAACTTTTGTTTTGGGCATCAATACAAATTCTCATCCTATTACAAATAGTAGCCAATCGAAAGTAAAAAGGTGGGGTGATACAATTAAAGGATGCACTAATCCATCACAGCAATTAGAAATTTCCAATTATTTAGTTGCCAAATTTGATGAGGAAACAATGGATTGGAATAATTTTTGGACTTAAATGAGAGATCATATGGCATTGTTCCTAGCTTAGAGAAGGAAAGTGAATTATTTTGATGCATTGCTAGAGGAACTTTCTTTCCTGATTTCACCTTTATTCACGTCCAACTTAACAAGGTTAGAAATTATTGGGATTTTAAATTCGAATTTAACAGCGAAGGAAGGAAACGAAAATGGATTATTTGATTGCTAAACTAAGGGAATTTTTTTTAGGGTGGCCAGCTACACCCTAAAAGGAAACAAGATTATCCTTCTTGTGGGAAAGGAAATGAATATAATCTAACTGCTAAAATAGAGTATGTAAAATACGGAAATTTGGAGGAGGTAAAGAAATAGGATGCTTTAGTTGGTGTGAAGAATTTAGAATGCAATCCTCTTTAAGTAATTTCCTCTCTAAATCATGGAATTCCAAAGGTAGTAATGGCTGCTTGACCATGCGTAAGTAGGCAAAGGAGAAAAGGGAGGGGGGGGAAGAAATAAAAGGATGTCTAAACAAGAATTAACGTTCAAACCCTCAACTATTTCATTAAAATCCCAACATTTTAATGATTAAACCACATAACTCTTGTGTCATAATCTAACATCAAAATCAACATATCCCAAAACATTTTTCTCAAGTTTTCCCCTAAAGTAAAATTTTAACAACATTATAAACCAACATGCACACAAATATCACATTCAAGCTAATTATGCTAACTTAGGTTAATAGCTATACACATAAAATCATAAAATCAAATACGATCACACTGGTACATAAATAATGATATGCATGCCTTCATACTACCCAGGGAAACTTAGGGTGGGGTTTTACAATGATAGGTTTGACTTCTACTTTGTATCATATACATTTGTTGTTGTTCTATAAAATAGAGACAACAAGTTTATACTTTTTCAAGCAATATCAATATATTCAAAAATAAATTTCTTATGAACTATGCAATTTCATTTAAAGGTTAGAGAATCTAGCATAAACAAGAAGCAAGAGAGAAACAAAGATAATACCTTAGGATTCATCTCGAACAGGATATAAAAGCTTTCTTGTTTAAAATTTAGGGTTATCTATATACATAATGTAAACATGCGATGGCATATGTACCCAAAAGGGCAGGGGCGTCACCCTGTCTAACGGACCAAGGATTTTTATAACTCAGTGAATAGCAATAACTAAACTAGAAACAACATAAAATCTTATTACAAGGAAAAAACATGTCTACAAATCATCCAGTTTAACAACACATAATAAGCTCTCAAAACAAAAATGGAACAATAATCTGTAGTATTCTCTTATTCATTTCCAGCCTTGTTAATGCTAGAGGTCCTAAAAATATGACATCAAAAGAAGTATAAGAAATACATCTCAGTAAGTCCTATATATGTTCTTGCATATTTAAAAGAGATTTCGGGGATGCAATTTCAAATTATTCATCAAAAATTAATTGCAAGTGAAGTAATTATCATAATCAACTATGAGTGGTGTTTAACGTATTTTGTATCAGAAATCACAGTTGGACAATTTACAAAAATACTACTCAAATAAATGAGCTCTGAAATCCTATATCACAGTGTAATGGGTGACCTGCCTAACTGGTAAGATACTCCTACAACTCTTATCCTAACTTACTGGTTATCTACTCCGGGATAACAGTCCACCTGCATTGAGGTGCTAACTCGTATCGGTTCGACCTACTAAGATTGTCACCTTTTCCTGATAAAGTTCATCTCTCAAATATAGCCTCCTACTGTGAGATTCAACCTATCCATCAAAGATAAGCCCAAGAGCCTATTCTTATTAAGTACTTAACATATTAGCAATATTGAAGAACCAATCTCCAAATAAGCATTAATAAATCCTTCTAGTCCTGCAAACATGGTTTTCTCAAATCTTGCTATAAATCTGATAGGGGCTAAAATCATCATTATTTTTTCTAATTATTTGAGATCAATTTGAGATACTTTTGAAGTAAAAAATAGGTGTATTCCTTCCAATTTGACATTTTACTTGTAAAAAGTGTTTTTGATAAATTTGTAGATTTGAGTTAATTTCGAGTAAAATTGGAGAAATTCCAGAACACACCTGGCGCCAGCCTAGCCAGTGCACCTGGCGCCAGGTCCATTCTAGAATAGTAGGGAAAATAGAACAAAAATATAGGGCAAGAATAGAGCAGACCTGGCACTAGGTGGATCAAAGGGACCCGGTGTCAGGTCCACTCTGGAGACAGAAAATCCTGTGCACGAATTTGAAAATTTTCCAATGATTTTGGCATTTTTCGAATCCTACTCGGACAAAACTTCTCAAGCAACAAATTTAACATCAAAGAAGCTTATAAAAGTAAGAGAAAACATAAGAGAAAAAGAGAGATTGAAGGTAAATTCAAGGAGCAAATAAAAAAATCACTCATTGAAAGAGGAATTCATCAAATCAAGGAGCATTGTTCAAGAGAGTCTTCAAGGGAGAAGAATGAGGCTTGTCTATGAGTTTTTTTCTTTTACCTTTATTTTCTTTTTCTTAAACAATGATGCAATTAATATTTCCATTGTAATCTGACATTATTTTTTGGATTCATGATTTATTAAGTAATTTAGTCTTTTGATCAATTGATTATTGTTCTTGGTATTTGATTACTTATTTTTCTTATGGAGTTAGTTGATTGATTCTTGTTATTACCTTGCTAGAAAAAAGGTTTGGTAATGACTTCAATTAATTAATTTCATATTTATTATCTCTTAAGTTACTTGAAAAATGGGTTAATTGTCAAGAATATAGGTAATCAAAAGTTGGTTGATAATTGCTAGAATTTGGATTCATTGACTAATTTTATGTTTTAAATCACCTAGAATATAGGGGTTTATATGAGAATTGATTTTAATACATCTTTTGGATAAATTGGTTGAGACAGAATATGTTCACTAATTTAACTAGAAAACAGTGATTCCATGGATTGCAAACGTAGTGGGTCTATTTTAAATCCTTCATGAGACTAAGATAATAATTGCTTGTGATATTGGATATGTGATTCATTATAATGTTTTCAAAAGCTTTTGTCTAAATTGCATATTTTCACATCCTTGAGTTGTATATATTTCTTTATTTTTCTTTTTATTATTTTATCACTTTATTAGGTCGATTAAATAATGAATGAAAAGTAACTAACGTGTACTTCTTCCTTTGAGGATTAATACTCGTTAAATTCTCTATACAATGCTTGCGATGAGTCGTATATGTATTTTGGGATTAATGTTTCAATTAAAACTTGACTAAAAAATGGAATTAAATTTGCTGATTTTTACACACCCAAAATTTACGCTTCAAGTTTTTGGCACCATTGCTAGGGAACAATATCATTAAAGCTTGGATTTTGTTGATTTAACCATATTTATATGTTTATATGTCCATATGTAAAATATGTATATATGTTCTTAATATAATAAATAGTTTGTAATATTGTGTGCCTTAATTGACTAGCTTAGTTTATGTTGTACTTGTAAATACTACTAACTTTTGTATTTAGGTAGTTTGTGAACATATCTAATGTGTGTGTTTTTCTTTATTTTTATATTATTTATTTTCCCTTTTTTTATTTTCTTTGTTTTTCTATTATTTTTTTTTGTTTTTATTTTTATTTTCCATTTGATTTTTATTTTTCTTTAAGTGTGAAATTGAAATCATTATGGATAATTACTTTGGCGCACAAGAAAAAAGGAGTTTCAATTATGAGAATTTGGCAAAGTTGCAAGTTCGGATAGATGCTTTTTGTGAGTTGTCACCTAAAGCCTCAATGCATTCTTTTGTCGCTAACACAAATTTATCTATCAAGTGGCATGAAGAAGCACCCCAATGAATGAGCTCTATAAGAACACAACTAGCTAAGTTGGTTGAAGATGTCTTAATGGCATATACACATGAACAAGAGAATCCCCAAGAAAATGAGAGATGATATGAGAAACAATTGCCCAATGTGGAAATAGAGGTATTCGATTCTCTTCTATGTGCTAATAATTCTAATCTCTCTTTGTCGCATGATTTCTTAGATTCCTCTCCATTCTTAGAGGGCAATGGTCTAAATGATGATGTATGGAGTTTAACATATCTCAAGGAGTTAAATTTATCCATGATTCATCATAAGAAGTCTTTGAAGAAAATTGACAAATACTACCTTTCACCCCAATTTCAGGAAGGTAACTTGGTATTTGTAGAAGCATTAAAAAGTAAGAATTTCTTGATCCCATCTTTGAGAACTCAATTCCTAAGTCTAAAGGAAAATTTTAATTGTGACAAATCTTTTGAAGGGATAAGTGATTATTCTAATGTCTGTATACTTTTTAGACATAATTTACATCTTTGTGTTGAAAACTTGATTTGTATGTCTAAAGAGGTTCTATGAAAGGGGGGTCATGCATTTACATCTATTGCAACTAATATTTTCCATGAATCCTCCATTTTTCAAATACCTCCCTTATTTCTACATTCATCATGCCAATCTTCTACTTTGAGATTTAATCTTTTTTTCAAAGGTTTGAAGAGGAAGCATGATGAGTTGAACGAGTTTATATCTTTGTTTTGGGTTTGATTTTGTTAAGTGTTTTGTTTTCCTCTCCCAAATAAGGAAAATATTTTCCAGTTTAAGTATGGGGGAGTGAGTCATGTTTTTGTTTGCTTTCTTAGGATTTTTAGTTTTTTTTCTTTTATTTGTGTTTTCTTTTATAGGTTAGAATAAAGTCCTCTTGGACAAGCTCTTCTCTCTATTTCAAGTTTTAATATTTAATGGAGCTCTATTGCACTTGGGGAGTATTGCTTAACCTTCTACCTCCATTATCATTTTTGGTCCCTTTGGAGATACTTTCTTATGTTAATTTTTAGGCAATAAGGACATTGTCCAGCTTAAGTGTGGGGAGTGGTTTAGTGATATTCTTTGTCCACCTTGAAATTTTTTGAAGTTGAAAATTTTGACAAAATTTAAAAATTTTGAAGCTGAAATTGTTCTAAAATTATTTCAAACTTTTTTGTAGTTTTCATTCTTTAGCAAATTTTTTTCTTACTTGGATATGAGTTTTGTCATTCATTTGGTGGATTTTTATGAAATTGATTTATTGGATAGGATATTTTCAAGACTTGAGAATTTGGGTTAATCTTATTTATACATTAGTGTTTAAATATTATTTGACTTATCTAGTTTGAATGTGAAGGATATGATGAATGTGGAAGAAGTTTGTTGGCTAACACTTATATTATGAGTTTAAATTTTGCTTAGCTTTGAGTTGTGATAAGGAATGTGAGGAGATAAAATATCTTTAAGTGGAAAGATTGTGGAAAAATTGTGGAAACTTTTTATGAGTTGAAAATTGTGCAAAATGAGTTGATTGTTATTTCTTCTTTGAAGATGAGAAAGTATTATTTTTGTTTGATTATAGGGGCCAATATGGATAGTAAAAAAAATCTACTTTCTTGAGGCTATGAATTCCAAAAGTAAAAGAGAGGAAAATTGTTGAAAAAAATGATGAGTGAAGACTAAAAGGGGGGAAAATTGTTGAAGACTAAAATGATGAGTAAAGGTTTGTGTTTTCTTGGTGATTTTCTTGTCTAAAAGTGTTTTGCTTGACGACAAGCAAAAGTTCAAATGTGCGGAATTGATAGGGGCTAAAATCTTCATTATTTTCCTAGTTATTTGAGGTCAATTTTAGATATTTTTTTATGTAAAAACTAGGCATAATCCTTCCTACTTCACATTTTGCTTGTGAAATATATTTTTGATAAATTTGTACAGATTTGAGTTGATTTTGAGCAAAATTGGAGAAATTTCATAACATACCTAGTATCAGGCCTAGCCAGTGCACCCGGAGTTTGGAATTCTTATCACGCAAATACAATTGCGCAGCGGAGTAAAAGAATTCCCATCGAGGATCTCATTTATGCAAAAAGGAATTGAAACGATGAAGGAAAAATATACCTTACGTTGCCTCTGGGAATGAAAATTTTCCTTCTTCTGTTTGTGGCGCAATCCAGCACTACCAAAGCTCCTTGTCATTGCCACTGGAGTCTAAATGCAAGACACCCTCTAACAATATCTACACGAGGTATACTCTCAAAGAAACCAAAAAATCTCTGCTAGGAGGATTTCTTGGCAGCTAGGGTAACTTATAGAGAAGAGAAGAAGACAGTCATGTGCATCAAAATCAGAGAGAATAGATTTTCTCTATGTAATTTTTATAAAACAACCATGGCTTATTCTCCAGGAACAATCCCAGAAAAAATCACGGATCACACGTCTTGTGAATTATAAAAGAATTAGAATTCTTTAATTGTAATTGGAGCCTACAAATTGATAGGAATCATGCTAACTAAGCAGTTCAAACTCAAGAAGAATGAGCGACAATGCAAGGGCCAATGATAAGATTAAGGACCAAGAGACTCCAGTGTGATATCCAATTGCTCCTACAACTATACTTGATGATAGAAGGGATTTGGACTGAAAAAGGTAGCCACGAACTCAATTTGATGAACATCCAAGTGGAATCCCAATAATAGCACATGCTTGCACCAACAGAGGGAGCAAAAGAGGTTGAAAACGCTAAATTCCAACTTTCAGCTTCAACCTGGCATCGTCCCCAAAAGCATACCTGGCGCCAGGTGCACTCTGCCAGCTAAAACGCTGGAATTCCAGTGCTAACTTGGTGCCATGTCCAGCACCTACACATGGTGCAGGGTCTAGTCGGACACAGGGTAGGAATTCTAGTGCTGACCTGGCACCAAGTCCAGCACAACTCCCAACGCCGAGTCTAGTCGAACAGAACCCCCTGTTTTACTGATTTTTACTATTTTCTCCGCATTTTCTTTATTTTAAACACTTTGTAAAGACCTTTTTAGCCCTTAAATTTTCTTGGAGCCTTAGTAATTACTTTTCTAGGGTTAAGGTAGTATAAATACATCTTTTGTTATTTTACAATTCAATTCATCTTACATTATTTCAAATTGTGAAAAGAGAGCTTTGAGAGGTTTAACCTCCTTGTTCATTTTCTTTAAGACCTTGCTTAGGGCTTAGTCCTCCCTATATATAAGTCTCTAAAATCTTTAGATAATTCATTGTGGTTTCTCTCGATTAGGTTTTACTTGCTTTGTTCCTCTAAGGTTTTATCTTGAATTCCATTGCTTGGGTACTTATAGTTCTACTTCTCTTATTCTTAATTTCCTTTGTTGTGTCAAGGATATTTGGGTGAATTTATAGTGGGTCTTTCTATATTTCTTATGGGTCTTTGATGCTTTGTTCTTCAAAGATTTGTTAAGGAATAGTTAGATAGTTTTCTTTCTTCTTTTGCCACAATTTTCCACTGTTTGGGTTACATTTGTTTAGCCAAGGGTTTTGCCTATTTATTTGCCTTTTTTGCACAAATTTACTCACACAAAATCATATCAAAGAGTTTGGTATCAGAGTAGGGAAAGCCTTGATTTCAATCAAAGCTTGACATCAAGAAAATGAGCCCTACAAGTTGAAGAAAAAAACAGGGGAATCCCGTAACTAAAAAACATGCTCCATAAAAGTTTTAAAATCTCTGTTATATCTTGATTTTTCTCTGAAAAAATTGCTCCTTGATCTTATTATAGTCCTTAGGAACAAATTTGTCTTGTGTTTGTGGTAAAAATGGGCTTGAATATGGGTAAATATATTGATTGTTCTTAAGTGACGAAATTGCAACCAAGGTGTTTGTTAAATATTCTATGAGGATATTTGTGTCTATAGTTGTGGGTTTTGACTTTTAATTTTATTCCTTAGGATATTGGGACTTGATATATCACTCTCTTGTTGAAATTCATGCTCATTGAACTCATCTTTGCCATTACACATTTGTAGTAGTCTTGTTCTTCCTGTTCCTATCTACTGGTTTTTCTTGTTTCTTGCTAATTCTTGTTCGTTTCTTATTTAAAATTGCTTTCTTATGTTTTAGTGATTGTTCTTGCACTATTTGAGTCCTTATTCTTTGAAATTCTTTCTTGAAAAAATTTGTTTGCTTAGAGTACCCAACAAGTGTTTATTGAAATTCTCCTAAGACCCCCTAATTGTAAAATCCATTGATTTTGGTTAATTAACTTGGTTGGACTAAATCTTTGGCTATTAGGGAGGATTGGATTAAATAAGAAGGTTTAAATGTTGAGAAAAAAGCAAGAAGGAGAGATTAACATCAAAAGAGCCAAAGAGGGTAAACACGAGTATAGAGTAAAAACTATTGAAAGTAAACACGCAAGGGAGTGAAGAGAGGAACTACTTTTTTTATTAATCTCTTTTGCAGGTATAATTCCTTGAGTAATTCCATTGCCATGGCCCATGAACAACAACTTCCTAGACCTAATCCAAGTGGTCCTAGTAGACCACAAGAAGAACCACTTGATACTAAGGGTTTGCGAGATGATTTGCAAGCTATGATGATGACTATGCAAAGTGAGTTTTAACAAATAACAATGGAGCTAACGGGGTAGAGAAATCAACTTGGAACCTCTTCTACCGTTGCATAAAGAAGAGGTCAAGAGAGATTTGAAGCTCCTAATCCTAGAATGAGAGATAATGATGCCCATACTCCACCATCGAATGCTCAATAAGTTGAAGAGTGGGACGAGCACTCCATTAAGGGATTCCAACAAGCCCCCATGAGAGGGGGTAGGCATGGTATGAGAGGAGAATGAGGTAGGGGTGAAGAAAGGAATGGGAAAAAAAATCCAAGATGGTTGGAAAGATAATTTAATGGAGTTGATGAATAGTATGAATGAGAACATGATGATGCATATGGGGAACTCAATAGAGAATAGGGCAATAGAGGAGGTAGGAGAGAATGAAATGATGAAGATAGGGAGTTGAACCATATCAAGCTGAAGCCACCAACATTCTATGGGAATAGTGATTTTGAAGCCTATTTTGAATGGGAGAGCAAAATGAAGATATATTTTCAATGCCATACCTATAATGAAAAATCTAAGGTGAGGCTAGCTATCGTAGGGTTTGTGGAGTCTGTATTGATTTGGTAGGAACAAGTTGGCAATCAAAAGAGGCAAATAGGAGTAGAAGACATGGGTAATTGGAACTTGTTAAAAGACATGATGATGGCTAGGTTTGTCCCACACCACTACAAAGACCTCTTCTAAAGGATTCAATCCCTTAAACAAGGTAATAAAGGGGTGGAGGACTACTATAAGAAAATGGAGATGATATTAATGAGAGCTCAAATCCAAGAGGATCTTAGGACAACAAGGGCTAGATTCTTAGGTGGATTAAATAGGGAAATAGCCAATTTGATAGAGTTGCACTCCTATGATCAACTTGAGGACATCGTTCACGCCGTCGCCAAGATTGAAAAGCAACTAAAAGGGAGGACTTTTGCTAAGACTATATTTCAAAACCCGAACACCGCTAGCAAGATGCCAATCAAGAAGGGGGATGCTCCTAAACCTTTCCAAAAGAAGTACAACAAGCCAAGAGAATTATGAAAACCTAAGAAAGATTGGAAATCTGGGGAAGGTTAGAACAAGGATAAGGAAAAAGCCATGGAAAGATCATAACAAAATAGATATAACAAGTGCTTCAAGTGTCTTAGCTATGGACATACTTTTCATGAGTTTCTAAGTAAAAAGGCTATGTATGCTAACCCCTATGGAGAAGTCATAACTGATGAAGAAGAGGGGGAAGAACGATGCCAAGGAGACCAAGAAGAAAATATGAAAGAGGAAAATGATAAAGGGGAAGTGGTTAGCCAAGAGTATTCCTTAGTTGGAGCCACGAGGAGATCATTGAACTCCCAAGCCGTAGAAGACCAAGACCATCAACAAAAGGAGAGCATATTCTACACAAGGTGTCTAATCAACCAGACCCCTTGTAGTGTTATTGCTGATAGTGGAAATTGCACCAATATAATTAACGTAAACTTAGTTGATGAGTTGGGTATGTAATGGATTAAACACCATAAGCCCTACAAGCTACAATAATTGAACGATAGTGGAGAATTTAGGATCAACAAACAAGTCTTGGTGTCTTTTGAGATGGGAACTACAAAGATGATGTACTATGTGATGTGGTGCCTATGCAAGCGAGTCATTTGCTTTTAAAGAGACCTTGGCAATATGATAGGAATATAAAGCATGATGGTAAGAAGAACACCTACTCTATTATCAAGTGGGGATCCAAATTCACTCTAACTCCCATGCCCCCAAATGAGGTGAATAAAGACTAAAAGAACATAAGGGAAAGAGAAAAGAAAAAAGGAGCACAAGATGCCAAGCAAAAACCAAAGTTAGAGAGAAAAGAATAAGAGTGGAAAGAGAAAAAATTGAGAGAGAGAATGGGAAAACAAATGCCATTGACCATTATGGATAGGAGTAAGCAATGACAAGAGAGAAAAAGTAAAAGAAGAGTAAATTATTTTGCAAAAATGTGTGAGATCAAAAAAGCAATAGAGGCTGAAGAACCGGTTATTCTTCTTATTTTCAAAGGATCTTATGTTACTACTAATGATTCTATCTTGTCTTTTCCAGGTGAAATTGCAGCTATTCCCCAAGAGTTTGATGATGTTTTACCAACGAAGGTGTCCAAAGGATTACCACCCGTAAAAAGAATCGAGTACCAAATAGAGTTCGTGCCCAGAGCCGTCATCCCCAACCGACTAGCCTATAGAACCAATCTAAAGGAGGCCAAAGAATTACAAAAGTAAGTTGAGGAGTTACTTGAGAAGGGACATATGAGAGAGAGCCTAAGCCCTTGCGCGGTTCTGCTTCTCTTGGTTCCCAAGATGGATAGGACTTGGCGCATATGTGTAGATTGTCGTGCCATCAATAACATCACAGTTAAGTATCGCTTTTCCATTCCTAGGCTAGATGAATTGCTTGATAAATTATTTAGTGCAAGCATTTTCTCCAAAATTGATTTGAAATATGCCAAATTAGTATTAGGGAGGGGGGTGAATGGAAAATAGCTTTCAAAACTAAACAAGAATTATATGAGTGGCTTATTATGTTATTTGGGTTGTTTAATGCTCATAATACTTTCATCCATTTAATGTATCATGTTTTAAGAGAATTCATTGGGAAATTTGTTGTTATGTATTTTGATGACATTTTAATTTATAGCAAGTCATATGTGGATCATTTAAATCATCTTCAATATGTGCTTGTTGTTCTTAGAAGGGAAAGATTGTATGCTAACTTGGAAAAATGCCATTTTTGTTTGGAAAGAATTACGTTTCTTGGGTATGTTATGAGTACGAAGAGGATTGAGGTTGAAGAAGAAAAAGTGAAAGCCATCCAAGATTGGCCCACTCCTACCACTATTACCTAAGTTCATAGCTTCCATGGGCTAGCTAGCTTCTATAGGAGATTTATCAAAAATTTTAACACCCTAGCAGCCCCTCTAACGGAAGTGGTAAAGAAAAAGATGAGATTCAAGTGGGAGGAAGCCCAATAACAAGCCTTTCAAACTCTTAAGGACCAATTGAGTTAAGCCCCAATTCTCATCTTACCAAACTTTGAGAAAGCATTTAAAATAGAGTGTGATGCAAGTAGGGTGGGGATAGGTGCGGTTCTAACCCAAGATTGAATACCCATTGCTTATTTTAGTGAGAAATTGTCTGGGACAGCCACCTATGACAACGAACTTTTTACCTTGGTGATGACCTTAGAATATTGGCAACACTACATATTGCCAAGAGGATTTGGGATCCACACCGACCATGAAACCCTTAAGCGCCTCAAAAACTGACAAAACTTGAACAAAAGGAATGTAATGTGGATAGAGTTCATTGGGACATTTACTTATGTCATTCAATATAAAAAGGGTAAGAACAATGTGGTTGTGGATGCACTATCTCAAATGTACGCACTTTTAAACTCATTGGATGCTAAAACTCTAGGTTTTAAGCTTGTGAAGGGATTGTATGAAAATGATGAGTTTAGGGAAATCTTTCGTGCTTGTGAAAAATGTGCATTTGGAAAATACTATAGGCATGACGGATTTATGTTTAGAGAAACAAGACTTTATGTGCCAAAAGGGTCCATTAGGAAATTGCTAATTAAGGAGGCCCATAGTAAGGGACTAATGGGATATTTTAGTGTTGCAAAAACCTTAGGCACATTTAAAGAACACTTTTTTTTGCCCAAAATAAGAAGGGGTGTAGAAAAATATTATTCATAATGCATAACTTGTATCTTAGGGTTGCTTAGATCTAAAAGGGGCAAGGACTTCATATTTGTGGTTGTTGATAGTTTTCAAAACATGGCTCATTTTGTGGCTTGCTCCAAAACTAATAATGCTTCATATATTACAGATTTATTCTTTAAGAAGGTGGTAAAGATGCATGGAATCCCAAGGACTATTGTGTCTAATAGGGACATTAAATTTCTTAACCATTTTTGAAGGGTCTTGTAGAATAAACTTAGTACTAATCTTTTATTTTCCATAGCTTCTCACCCCCAAACGGATGGGCAAATGGAGGTGATCAACCGACTACTCACCCAACTCTTGAGGACCAGTATCAAGAAAAACTTGAAGAATTTGGAAGAGTGCTTGCCCTACATTGAGTTTTCTTACAACCGGGCTATCCATTCCACTATTTATTATTCTCCTTTTAAAGTTGTGTATAATTTTAATCCTCTAACGCTTTTAGGCTTGATTCCTTTACTTGTAGAAGAATGCATGAATCTTGACGGAGCCAAGAAAGCAAAATTAGTAAAGGCGCTCCATGAAAAAGCAAAGACAGCCATCGTAAAGCAAAATGAAGATATTGCCTTTAAGCGCAACCAATGGAGGAAACCAATTTCATTTGAGCCTGGCGATTAGATTTAGGTGCACCTTCATAAGGAGACATTTCCTACTCAAAGGAGGAGCAAGTTGGACCTAAGAGCTGATGGATTGTTTCAAGTCATTAGCTCAGTTGGAGATAATGCCTACATGATTGACTTGCTCAGTAAGTATAAAGTCAGTGCTACATTCAATGTTAGTGACTTAACTCCTTTTGATGTAGGGGATGATTTGTGGAAAAATCAACTTCAAAAAAGGATAAATAATAGGAATCAAGCCAACCAAGCAGTTCAAACTCAAGAAGAGGAACAACAATGCAAGGGCCAATGACAAGATCAAGGATCAAGAGACTCCAAGGCGATAGCTAATTACTCTTACAATAATACTTGATAATGGAAGGGATTTGGAGTGTAGAAGGCAGATAAGAACTTAATTTAATGAACATCCAAGTAGAATCCCAACAACAGCCCATGCCTGCACCAACAAAATGAGCGAAAAAGTGAGAAAACGCTGAATTCCAATTTCCAGCTTCAACCTGGCGCCGGCCCCAAGGCATACCTGGTGACAGGTGCACTCTGCCAACCAAAGCACTAGAATTCTAGTGCTAACCTGGCGCCAAGTCCAGCACCTATACATGACGCTGGGTCCAATCAAACACAGGGCTGGAATTCTAGTGCTGACCTGGCTCCAAGTCCACACAGCTCTTGGCACCGGGTCTAGTTGGGTAGGACCCCTTATTTTGCCGATTTTTACTATATTCTCTGCATTTTTTTTTTCTTTTAAACACTTTGTAAAGACCTTTTTAGCCTTTAAATTGTCCTGGGGATTTAGTAGTTACTTAGCTTGATTTGAAATTGTGAAAAGAGAGCTTTAAGAGATTTAAGTCCTTGTTCATCTTTTTCAAGACCTTACTTAGGGTTTAGTCCTCCCTATGTATGAGTCTCTAAAACCTTTGGATAATCCAATGTGGTTTCACTTGATTGGGTCTTATTTTTTTTATTCCTCTAAGGTTTTATTTTCAATTCCATTACTTGGGTGCCTATAGTTCTGCTTCTCTTATTCTTGATTTCCTTTGTTGTGTCAATGATATTTGGGTGAATTTATAGTGGGTCTTGCTATATTTCTTGTAGGTCTTTGATGCTTTGTTCTTCAAAGGTTTGCTAGGGAATTATTAGATAGTTTTCTTTCTTCTTTTGCCACAATTTTCTACTGTTTGGGTTACATTTGTTTAGCTAAGGGTTTTGCCCATTTGTTTGCCTTTGTTCCACAAATTTACTCACACAAGATCATATCACAAGTTCTCACAATAATAATTTCACCAAAAAATTATAACTAATTATAATTTACCCCAAAAAACTTCTACTTCTCATAATTAACCCCACAATGTTATCAAATAACATCTTGAGTACATAATCCTAAGTTGTGTGTGACCTATTAGGTTTCTCAGTCTAATGGTGGCAAAATATGAATTAATCCAAACGTCTTTGAGATTAATAACTCTTAACAATTTAGAATTAACCTATTAATTCTAATCAGGATTTATTTATTAATTAATCAGTTAATAAATTCATATTCAGCATATCATAAGCGGTATCTAGCAACACATCATGACCATCCAAGAGTCCAGGAAGTCAAGTGGTTTGACATGAACCCTTCAATAACAAACTACAGTGCAATAAATTCCTTTCAGTATATAATATCTCATTCGGTTTGGAGTACGGAATTAGTGCCAACTCCCTCTAAAATATAAATTAATTCTAGTCTGAATATAATAATACTTGTACCAAGAATCTACTAATCTACATGTGTATCAATTGGAACTATTTCCAATACACAATCACTTTAGCCAAGAATTTCACAAGTAGTAATTCCAATAAGTAGCCGTAAGATATTAGCTCCTACTATTAGGAATGGTAAATTCTTTGTTGACCCTCTCAACAACTTTCGTTTACCTCACATTGTACCTAATATCCACCCCATAGACGGCCCTCAATCTGGCTCCAGTGATTGGAATCAAAGTACAATTCTCAGCAAACAAAGTACCTTGGAGATCTCAAGTCTAAGGATACTTCCACGTTTGTATAGCGAGATTCTATCACCGACACTAAATAGTTATCAATGTAATTATCTCATAGCTAGGCCATCCAATGCACTTGTTCTATTAACAAGCATCCATGTGTTAACTTTGAATATCATAATACTCACGGATGTGAGAACCACCGCCTGATCAAATCAGGAAGTCTAACACGTGTTAGTTTTAACGCATTAATGAAGTCCTCTTTCTTTAATACTATGACTATGGATTATTTAAGTACTAACACTATACAGTGCAGTAGAAATCTCACATTATGATCTCTATCATATTTTCCTTAACACAGTGTTGTACTAGGGACTTTATCTAACAGTTATTTTACATGAAAGTAAAGGAAATAAACTAAAAGATAAATAATGTCTTGTATTATAAAACAAATATGTCATATACAAAGTGTAAGTCATTACCCCTAGGGCACAACACGAACACTTGGTGTCAAGTCCATTCTAAAATAGAAGGGAAAATAGAGCACAAATTTAGGGCAAGAAAGAACAGACCTGGTGCCAAGTTGGTTGATGGGACCTGACGCCAGGTCCACTCTGGAGACACAAAATTATGTGCATGAATTTGAAAATTTTTCAATGATTTTAGTATTTTTCGAATCTTACTCAGCCAAGACTTCTCAAGCAACAAATTTAGAATCAAAGAAACTCATAAAAGTAAGAGAAAATATAAGAGAAAAGGGGAGATTAAAGGTGAATTCAATGAGCAAATTAGAAAATCACTCATTAAAGGAGGAATTCATCAAATCAAGGAACATTGTTTAATAGAGTTTTCTAAGAAGAATAAGGAGGCTTGTCTATGAGTTCTTTCTTTTACCTTTGTTTTGTTTTTCTTAAACATTAATGTAATTAATGTTTCCATTGTAATTTTACATTATTTTAGGGATTCATGATTTATTAAGTAATTTAGTCTTTTGATCAATTGATTATTTTTTTTAGTATTTAATTACTTATTTTTCTTACGGAGTTGGTTGATTAATTCTTATTATTAACTTGCTAGAAAAAGGAGTTGGTAAGGACTTTAATTAATTAATTTCATATTTTTTATCTCTTAACTTACTTGAAAAAATGGTTAATTGTCAAGAACTTGAGCAATCAAAGTTTAGTTGATGATTGCTAGAATATAGATTCATTTACTAGTTTCATGTTTTAAATCACTTAGAATATAAGGGTTTATATAAGAATTGATTTTAATGTATCTTTTGGATAAATTGGTTGAGATAGAATTCACTAAGTTAACTAGAAGATAGTGATTTCATACATTGCAAATGAGTGGGTCTATTTTAAATCCTTCATGAGACCACGATAATAACTTATTGTGACATTGGCTAAGTGATTCATTATCATATTTTCAAAAGCTTTTGTCTAAATTGCATATTTTTACATCCTTGAGTTGTGCATATTTCTTTTTTATTATTATTATTTTATCACTTTATTGGGTCGGTTAAATAATGAATGAAAATTGCCTAGTGTGTACTTATTCCTTTAAGGATTAATACTCGTTAATTCCCTATACTATGCTTGCGATGAGTATACTTACTCGTATGTGTATTTTGGGATTAACGTTTTAATTAAAACTTGACTAAGGGATGGCTTTAAATTTAATGATTTTTATACACCCAAAATTTATGCATCAAAATTATTTAAATAGAAAAGGCAGTATTTTGTTAAAAGACTATGTGATTAAAATCCTTGTATAAAAATGCTCATGCTTACATCCCAAGTAATCTCATCCAAAGTATATTCAACAATTTTATTTGGCTTGCAATTCAGAGCTTTATTACACAAAAATTTAATGCAAGGACTTACTTGAAGTAGATCAATCAAATATGTAATGTCAACTACGTTGAACTTTCACTTTAGAAATACCTTTTGTCTAAAACCATACAGTATACCAAAGTTATAAACTATCCAAATTATGACACAATTTAATTCACTTAAATTAGCTAGATCTAAGACTCTGCCAATAATTATGTATATGCAATTCCAACTGATCGTAAGGCTATCCAGTAATATTCATAGTTATTATCTATCCCAAATATTCATTATGTTCATGCTCATATACATCAGTCTATTCAATAAAGAACCCTAAGGCAACCAAAATAATTAGAGAACAAAAAAGTGTTCTGCAACATATGGTTGTCATCATAAACAATCTAAAAAGTCTCAAATCTAACAATTAAATAATACAAGTATCCATCCTTTATATGCTCTCGTTCATATATCAACAGTTTTTCTTAACTCACATAGTATACATATATTCTATAATCATATAATTGATAGATAATGCTCAAAAGGCCATGATCTTATTAACACATGCACCTATTCTCTAGATCAATTAACTTCTGTACCACATAGCTCAATCATACAATCTCTTCATATAAACTATAAGATTTACCTTTTGATAGCGTAGATCTATGTAGAGCGAAAAGGGTTACTTCATGGTTTGCAAAGTTGGATCTATTGAAAAAGTCGAACGCACCTTGCTTAGTGCTCCTAGGATTTTCGTGTAAATGTTGGCGGATAAGAGAGAAATGATCAGCCTTTTCCTTGGCTATTAAAAAAGTGATAAGAAATGGAAGAAGGAAAGAAATTGCTCCCTTCAATTAAGGGTGTTCAAATGAAATTGAGGGGTTGAGAAACAATTGCTAATGGCAAGCAATCGAACCAAAACAAAGAAGAGTGCTTTCTCTAAATGCCCTATTTCGTGTGTGAAATTGTACGCCAAGAGAGAGATTGAATAGATGAGAAAGCTATATTTTTTTTATTGATGTTAAGCTAGGATGGCTAGCAACTTTAGTGCCAGTAAAGTAGGGTTTTTGGTTTTGCGGGTGTATGGTGGTGCTGACTAAAAAATTTAATAACGAATGCCTTAGTGTTGTTGTTTGGTTGAGTAAAAAAACTATCTAAGAATATAGGCAGAAGTCCTGTGGTTTTGATAGAATATAATTCCATCAACAAGCCTTCTTGGTGTTTCGTCCAACTAGGGAAAGTAAAGGAAAGATGCGGTTTATGTTTGTGGTTGAAATTTAGGTTTTGTTGTTTGGCCAAGAGCAAAAAAAGAAGGTGAATGGTGACTAAATTATTGAGAGAGAATTGAGAGGATAGTGGCCGAAATAATGAAGAAAGAAAGAAGAGTTTTAGGTGAGGAAAGAAGTTCTGATTATGGGAGATAGACTTTGATATGTGTATTGATAAAACTTACCCCTAGATTCTAGTTTAAGTCTCCTATTCTTGAGGGATATGTTGCTTGGAAACCTTCACTGAAGAATGAGTGATTTTCTACTATGGCTTGCTCCTGTTGTTGGTCCAAGGAAGAAGAGAGGAAGCCGAAATAAAGAGAGGGAGGAATGACCGAATTACAAAAAGAAAAGAGAAGAGTTTTGGGTGAGGAAAATTCTGGTTGACTACAAGATGATATTGCAAGATTATGGCAAAAGTTTTTTGCTACTTTCAAGAGTTCTTTTTGTGCCAAATATCAACCAAAAATGGTGGTTGGAATTTTGTTAAAGAGAGCTGTAATTTTAGTTTTTAAGTAGGTTTTATTGAAATATAATTTTGTTGGAAAATTAATTATAGATGATCAGAATTTTTTTGAAGCTAAATATCTCATCAAAAATAATAAATCCTTGGAGATTTAAATCCATTATGGTGACTGGAATTGTTGAAGTTGAGGATTTATACTAATAAATAGATTTTATAGGAAGATAAATTGCTGGAAAAATATATAATGGTAATCAGGATTTTGTAGCTAATTATCCCTAAACTTAAAATTATTTAATCTTGGTGAATTTATCTCCCAAAATGTGGGCTGGAATTCTACTTCTCCAGCCAACTGAAAATCCTTGTATGTTTATAGGATTATCATAGTTTATTTTAAGCATAAAAATCGGGTTTAGAAGATAATAGCTAATTGATAATTAATAGCTAGAAGACAAAAGAAAATTGCTAAAAATATAATAATATAAGAAAATTCTGGTTTTATCTTTCCATTTATCGAAAAATCAAACTCCTATATTTTAGATTTTGAATCCAAGAGTGGCAACCAAGGAATTTTGGACCAATAAGATAATGAGGAAAAGAAATCAATTTGACAGAGTAAGAATTCGAACTCGAGTCTCTAGAAATTAAACACCAAGCTTTAACCACTAAACCATGTCAACTCTTATGTTCACAATTCTCAAACAAATTCTCTTCATCTAAAACCCAAGTTTCTCATGTGCTAGAATAAATACTATGCTCACCATCAAATTCGTCTATCACACCCATAATAT
The DNA here is from genome assembly GCA_026120185.1 of Voacanga thouarsii. NCBI lineage: Eukaryota > Viridiplantae > Streptophyta > Magnoliopsida > Gentianales > Apocynaceae > Voacanga > Voacanga thouarsii. Next base: position 1,963,330 of record JANUWF010001774.1, read on the forward strand.
TCCTACTCACTTTCTAACTCAACATTCACAGATAAAATTCATGTGCTATTATATACACATATATAAATGCATAGAGTCAACAAATACATAAACATATATATATATATATATATATATATATATATATATACATATAAAGATATACATATGCATGATGCCATCAAAAACCTATATTCCTCTCATAACTAGGGTAGGGTTATACAGTGTATTACATTTTCCCCTCCTTAATAGAATTTCATCCTAAAATTTAAGGTGTCATATCTTTAAAGTAAATTTAGGTGTTTCCATCTTATCCAATCCTTAGTATCCCAAGGGCATATTGTGCCCCGTGGTGCTTCTACAAACCTTCACCATAGGAATTTGCTTATATCATAGTGTCTTTATACTTTGACTAAGAATTCTCACTTACTTTTCGACATAGCTCAGATTTGGTTGCAGAATTAATGGTTCCTCGTTAAGTATATTGTGAAACCCCAGTCAAGACCAACCTTAGAGTAAGGGGGTTGGGATGCATATCATGCTTTATTTCATGATTAAATATGCTTTCATAAGATTTCTATGTGCTTTGAATTTGATTTTTATTATCTTGAAGTCTTGTTGGTGAGTAATGTGTGAGAGGGGGCAAAATGGTAATTTTTTGCCGAGGTGAAAATAAGGAGATAGCTTGTGGATTGAATAGGGAATAATTTTTCTAGTAGAAATAGCAACAAGAGTTGTTGTGGTATAATGGTTAGAGTTTTGGAATTAATTCATGAGGTCTTGGGTTCAAAGTCCATCATAGAAGCTTTAGCTTGAGTAATTTTTATTTTGCTTGGGAAAGGATGGTTTCGGCCTTAAGGGCCTAGATTAATGTGGTAATGATGTTCTAGGAGAGACATGATGGAAGTAACCTCATTCCACTCCTTTTACTCTTCTCAAAATTCTTATAGGGAAAATCATTCTTCCTTGATCTTTAGTTTTCCTTAGTTTCAACTCATTGGTTTGATCAAGATGTTCTAGCCTTTTTCTTTCCAGAAAATTCAGTAAAGTACTGAGGTCATTTAGGATCAAAATGTCTTGGTAAAAGACTCCTTATGGTCTGAAAAATAGGGAAGAGTTGTGAGGAATTTCAAGAGGAAAATCCCTCTAGTGAGCTTGCTGAAATTTTCCTCTAGCTTAATTCATCTTTCTCCATAGAATGAGCTGGAATTTTTCAGCTTGTTATACCTTCAAAGGGTCAAAATTTTTAGCTAACATTCCCTCCCAAATGCTACCAGAAAAATGGTCTTTAGGATCAATTTGAAATCTGAAAGTTTTTGTCCAATTTTGGACTGCTCAAGCTGGAGCAAAACAGGAAAAATTCCTATACGAAAATCAATTTTGAGAGCTCCAAACCAAGCTGTTTTCTCCCAGATTTTGTGCAGAACCTTAGCCATGTTTTTCCTCCATAAAGAAGGCTGGAAACCAGCCTTGAATACCCCTAAAACCCCCCTTCCATCTCGCTGCAAAATGGATGGAAGTGGTAGACGAAAATCTGCCAGAAAATTCACTGTGCATCGAAAATTCTGTGTAGATTTTCGTCCAGCTTGTTTCCTATCTCTCTTCCAGCCAAAACACCAACCTTAATCTGTCAAAACCTTTCCTTAAACCTCCATCAACAAAGCTCCATTGATCCCCTTGAACTTATGCACGAAATTCCATTAATGACTGTCCAAAAATCTCTCAAACAAATTCCTGCAATTTAGCTTGATTGATTTCCAAAAGTTCAGCCTTCTTGTTTAGCAACCTTCCATAAAATCTTACTCAATTGACCAAACCACTTCTTCACCATTAAGCACCCTACCTTCGGCCACCATCAGCTTCCATAAACTAGCATTAATCCCACCAAAATTCTTCTCAAACAGTCAGCCATGGCAGACTGCCAAAGTTGTCCAACAATCAAGATATTCTTGGAATATTTAGTTTCCAAATTCACTTCCTAAAAATATTCTTCAAAGATTGTAACAACTAACCTTTCCTTTTCCCTTCCAAATCAGAGAAAAAACTTCCTAAACCCTACAAAAATTCGTCCAGCCCCATCTCTCACAGAAAATTCGGCAGCTGCAAATTCCTTCCCTCTCTCTCTCGATTTTCTGCAATCATCAAGAACACACACACTACACCAAGAACACCTACTTCTTCTCTACACCTAATACCCCTCCAAACCATCTCAAATCCACTCAAAAACTTCCAGATTTGATCTACACATTGCTATGAATCCATCAACACCATTATTAACATCAAACTCCTCCAAACATCTTGCTACTTCGGATCAAAGCAGAAATTTCTGGACAAGAACATCTTCAAGGTAAAATCACTCTATCAACATCAACCTCTTCAACTTGATCTCTAATGAAAATCTATATGAATAATCACACTAATGACTTCCTCTTCTTCTTCTCTCTCTCTCTCTCTCTCTCTCTCTCTCTCTCTCTCTCTCTCTCTCTCTCTCTCTCTCTCTCGGACCGAAATTCCCTCTCTTTGCCGAATGGACTCTTCTTCCATGACCATGCTTTCGCCACCTTTCTTGAACAAGATTAGCCATCTAGGAGTTGAGATCTTCTCTAAACTCCTTCAAGTCATTCATCAACCAAGTAAGTCCCTTCAACATTTCTTTTAAGCCCAAGATTCATGTCTCTACGATGATGTTGTTAGAAGGTGGAGGGCGAGGGAATGAGTATATATATATTGTTGAGATTGAAGTATGAATATATGTATGATTGTGAAGGAGATGGGATTTATGCATGGAAGGATTGTCTTGGGTGATTATATGATGATTTGAGATTGATGCATGTCATAGGTAGTATTTGTGATGAAGTATGCTAGAGATTATGTCACCTTTGGTGAATGGGATTTATATTCATGTTGGACTATTGAAGCCATGATCATATTTATGCTAGTAAGGGTTAGATCATATTTTGATAAATTGAGATCTATGCTTGTATGCATGATTTGGATGATTTAATGAATTGAATGGTTGTATATGTTCATGTTTGTGGTTAGCCATAGAAATATGATCATGATCTAGTTGTCCCTAAGCTAATCTTTATTTCATTAATAAAATATTTAGAAATATGATTTTTCTAGTAAAATTTTGAAAACCATGGGAAAATGTGGATTTGGTCTTTTATATAAAATAGTGATATTTTAGTCAAATAAATAATTGTTTTCCTAAAAAAATAAAATATATAGATATTATAATATCAAATAAAGCTTTTTGTGAAAATAATCATAATAGGTAAAATATTTATTAATAAAATTTAATTATTATCTTTTAATCAAACCTATTAAAATTTATTTATTATTTTTCAAGAAAGACTCATTAAATTTTATTTTCAACTAATTTTAACTATCAATTATTTTCTAGCAATTAATTATTAATAAATTATTATTTTACCTAGTACCACCTAGGACTTTTCATCAAATAAACTCTAAATTATTTTAGCAAGATTTAAACCTTCAACTTATTGTACCTATTTTCCAAACTCTAGTTATTTTAATGTCAAACTAGAATTATTTTATAAACCCTTTTATTTATTATTGAGCCTTAAAGCTTGGGACACTAGGGATGTGACTGTAGTACGTTGAGTTAGTTTTATTTGAGAAAGTGACTCTTTAGCTTGAATTTGATTGTGATTTGTATTTACCCTATGCGGGTCAGGTCAGTTATTGGAGACCTTTGTTGTGAGCAAGGATCAGGTAAGCTCCTGCATAAAACCTGTTTGATGCAAAATGTTTATTATGGAAAGCCAAGTGTATAGTGCATGGACACTCATTTATGTAAAGGCAATTGAGGGTTAAATCCTTTCTTATTTCAAACATTTGAATTATTTAAAAGCCAATGAGCAGATTTACTCAAACATAAACTCTTTCTAAAACTGGTTTTGTTAAAGACTTTGGAAAACCCATAAATTGCCATTTGCAAGTGGAACGATGTTTTGTTCATTTTTTTCCCAAGTGGGATATGTTACGTTGAGTACTCAATGGGGGTAGACTGGTAATACTAGTTTTGAAGAGCAAGAGTGAGTCATCTGGCAGGAGGCCACCTCCAGAAGATAAGCTCAACTTAGAGAAATGTCAGTACTACTTAGTCAGGCCGGTCCGAGCTAGCAGTTTATTTTATTTCAGTCAAGTGACTGTGTTTTGCCGGAATTGACACCCGGTTGTTGTTTGGGTATAGAGAATGAGAAGTATCTTGCCCGGTAGGCCGATCACCTACCTTTTGTCAGTCTGCACAAAGTGTTAGGCATTCTGACCGGTTATGGGGCCCAACGTGTGGTAACCCATAATCCTTTCTTTCAAGTGGTTGATCTTATAAATTATGTACGGCTAGATAAGCCAAAATGCCACTCTTATTTTTGAACATCATTCATTGTTTGCCAGTATTTCTTTTGTCAGTCTGCACAAAGTGTGGTATTCTGACCATTGTATGGTTATGGGGCCCAACGTGTGGTAACCCATGACCACCTTTATGAGTGGTTGATTTTATTGTGCACTTGTATGGTTTCAAAAAGAGGAAAACACCACTCTTGCTTTTGACTAATATTTATTGCTTGCCAATATTTCTCTGATAAAGATTTCACACTTTGCATCCACGAACTGTTTTCACTGAACACCCAAAGCACACACGGACATACTGAGATTTCTGTCTCATCACCTTTTTACCATGATTTCAAGCCGATCCTGCTGTGGGGATGAGTAGCTAGTGTTACCTGCCTTGGAAGAGAATGTGTCTTTTGATTTTATGTATTGCTTTGGGGAGATGAGAGTGGATAATTTTATTTATGGATTTGTTTCCTTTTGGAAATTCGTGGATTTATTCTTAGGTTGTAATAAATCTTAAGTTGAAGTATTATTTTTATTATTTTTATTCCGCTATTTTATTTGTGTGATCTCGTTATAAAGACCCCTTGTCCTTTGGAGGGGGCGACATCCCCGGCCCCGGCAGGCCTAGGTAGCGGGATGTTACATATATAGTCTGGGTTAGGATGATACTTCTTCAAGTGCGATGCGTGAAATACATCATATATTCCTGTTATTCCCACGGGTAGATCCAGTCAATAAACTTCTAGTCCAATTCTCTTGGTGATTGAGAATGCTCCAAAATATCTTGAACTCTGCTTCTCTCCTCTCAGATGCTTTAGAATTCCTCCGCTAGATGTCTGTTTCAGGAATACTAGATCTCTAACCTTGAACTCCAATTCCCTCCTATTATTAGGAAAACTTTTTTGTCAACTTTGAGCTGCTTTCATTCTTTCCCTGATCACTCTGACTTTGTCCGTCATCTCCTAAATATTCACTTCGCTTGATTTGCTAACCAGTCCATCTTCCCTCCAAGTACAAAATAAAGGTACCTGGCACTTCTTTCCACAAAGAGCCTCATACGGAGCTGTGAAACCCCAGCCAAAACCAACCTTAGAGTAAGGGGATTGGGATGCATATCATATTTTATTTCATGGTTGAATATATTTTCATATGATTTTTATGTATTTTGGATTCGGGTTTTATTGTCTTGAGGTCTTGTTGGTGAGTATTGAGTGGGAAGGGCAAAATAATAATTTTTACCTAAGGTGGAAAAAGGGAGATAGCTTGAGGATTGAATAGGAAAATATTTTTTAGAGAGGAAATAAGAACAAGAATTGTTGTGGTGTAGTGGTTAGAGCCTTAGAATTGATTCTTGAGGTCTTGGGTTCAAATTCCATTATTAGAGCTATAGCATGATTAAATTTTGTTTTGCTTGGGAAGTATCATTGTCGGCCTTAGTGGTGTTTGGAGTAGGGTAGAGATGTTGTCCTATGAGAGACATGATAGGAGTCTTCAAATCCTACTCTTTTGCTCTACACAAAATTTCTAAGGGGAATTCATTTCCTCTTGATCCTTAGTTTTTCCTAATTCTCAATTCATTAGTTTGTTCATTGTGTTCAAGCTAATTCTATTCTAGAAAAATTTCAGCAATGTGTTGTGGCTTTGAAGGTTCAAAATGTCTTAGTAAAAGACATCATATGGATTGAAACAATGGATGAGGGGGAAAGATTTCAAGTGAATTAAATTCCTTAGTGAACTTTCTAAAAATTCGCTCTAGCTAGGTTCATTTCCCTTTGTACATAGAACTGAAAATTTTCCAGCTTTGTATGCCTTCAAGGTGTCGAAATTCTTGACCATTACTCCCTCCCAAATGCTTCCAGAAAATGGCCCGTTTGATCAGCTTAGAATCTGGATTTTTATGGCTATTTTCGGACTGCACAAAGATGGTGCAAAACCAGAAAAAAATCCTGTACAAATCGCAGCTTTGGAGGTCTAAAACCAAGCTGTTTTCTTCCAGTTTTTGTACAGCACCCTAGCCATGTTTTTCCTCCATGAAGTAGGCTGGAAACCAGCCTTGAATACCCTAGAAATTCCCCTTCAAACTCTCTGCAAGTTGGCTGGAAATGGCAGCCGAAAATCTGCCCAGAAAATTATTGTTCAGCAAAAACTGTGCAGGAAAATTTTCCAATTTTGGTTCCTATTTCTCTTCTAGCCGAAACTCCATCCTTTTGCTGCAAAAACCACCCTTAAACCTCCATTAACAGAACTCCATTGTCCTCCCAAATTGCTGCACGAAAATCCAGCCAATCCGCCTAAAAGATTTTCAAAAATTTCTGCAATCATACCTTGATTTGGTTTCCAAAATTCAAGCCACCCTTGTTTAGCAACCTTCCATAATATATCACTCAATTGACCAGACCTTCTTTTCACCATTATACTCCATAATTTCAGCCACCCTAAGCCTCCTTCAACCAGCTTTCATTCAACCAAAACACTGCCCAGAAATTCGTCCATGGCAGATCTCCAAAAGCTCTCTCATAATCAAAGATATTCTTGTGATATCTAGTTTCCAAACTTGCTTCCCAAAAATATTCTTCAAAGATTTTAACAACTAACCTTTCCTTTTCCCTTCCAAATCAGAGAATCAACCTCCTAAACCCTACAAAAATTCATCCAGCCCTTGTTCTCATAGAATTTCGGCAGCTGCAAATCAAATTCTCTCAAATTCCTTCAACCTTCAAGAACACACACACTACACCAAGAACACCTACTTCTTCCTTTCACCTAATATCTCTCCAAATCATTTCAAACTAGATCTAAAAATTCCAGATTTCATCTATTCATTGCCGTGAGTCCATCAACACCATTCTTAACATCAAACTCCACAAATCATCTTGCTACTTCGGATCAAAACCAGAAATTTCTGTTAAGGTCAAGAACACCTTCAAGGTAACTTTATTCTAACAACTTCATCTTCTCCAATCTTGATCTCTAGTGAGAGCCTATGTGAATAAACATGCTAATGGTCTCTCTCTCTCTCTCTCTCTCTCTCTCTCTCTCTCTCTCTCTCTCTCTCTCTCTCTCATGGCCGGATAACTCCTTCTCCATAAATCATGCTCTCGCCATCTCCCATGGACAAAGTTAGATATCTAGGAGTTGAGATCTACTCTAAACTCCTTCAAGACATTCATCAACCAAGTAAGTACCTTCAATCTTCCTTTTTAAACTCTAGATTCATGTCTCTAGGATGATGATGATAGTAGGTGGATGGCGATAGGATTTAAGTATATATATATATAGTTGAGATTGAAGCATGAATATATGTATGATTGAGAAGGAGATGGGATTTATGCATGGATGGATTATCTTGGTCGATTGTATGATGATTTGAGATTTAATGCATGTCTCCATATCATAGGTAGTATTTGTGATGAAGTATGCTAGAGATTATGTCACCTTTGGTGAATAGGATTTATATTCATGTTGGATTGTTGAAGCCATGATCATATTTATGCTAGTAGGGATTAGGTCATGTTTTGATAAATTGAGATCTATGCTTGTATGCATGATTTGGATGATTTGATGAATTGAAGGGTGTATATGTTCATGATTGTGGTTGGCTATAGGAATATGATCATGATCTAGTTGTCCCTAAGCTAAATTTTATTTCATTAATAAAATATTTAATAATATGATTTTTCTAGTAAAATTTTGAAAACTATAGGAAAATGTGGATTGGGTCTTTTATATAAAATAGTGATATTTTAGTCAAATAAATAATAGTTTTTGTTAGAAAAATAATATATATATATATATATATATTGTTTAAAATAATAAAATCAATTAAAGCCTTTTATGGAAACAATTATAATTAATAAAATATTTATTACTAAAAAATTAATTATTATCTTTTAATCAAAACCCATTAAGGATTTACTTATTATTTTTCAAGCAAGTCTCATTAAATTTATTTTCAACAAATTTAAGCTATCAATTATTTTCTAACAATTAAATTATTAATAAATCATTATTTTACCTAATACCACCTTGGACCCTTTTCCAAAGAAACCATAATTTATTTTTAGCAAGATTTAAACCTTCAACTTTTTGTACCTATTTCCCAAACTCTAGTTATTTTAATATCAAACTAGATTTATTTTATAATCCCTTTTTATTTATTATTGAGCCTTAAAGCTTGGAACACTAGGGATATGATTGTAGTAAGTTGAGTTAGTTTTATTTGAGAAAGTGAGTCTTTAGCTTGAGTTTGATTGTGGTTTGTATTTACCCTATGCGGGCTTAGGTCAGCTGTTGGAGACCTTTGTTGTGGGCAAGGATCAAGTAAGCTCCTGCATAAAACCTGTTTGATGGAAAATGATTCTTTTTATGGCAAGCCAAATGTAGAGTGCATGGTCACTCATTTCTGTAAAGGCAATTGAGGATTATTTCCATTCTCATTTCAAACAAATAAATTATTTGTAAATCAAGGGGCGGTTTTACCCAAAACCTAAAACTCTTTCTAAAACCAGTTTTGCCCCAAACTTTGGAAAACCTTAATTGCCATTTTCAAGTGGAACTATGTTTTGTTCATTTTTCCCAAATGGAATACGTTACGTTGAGTACTCAATGGGGGTAGACTGGTAGTACTAGTTTTGAAGAGCAAGAGTGAGTCCTCTGGCAGGGGGCCTCCTCCAGAAGATGAACCCAACTTAGAGAAATGCCAGTACTACTTAGTCATGCCAGTCCGAGCTAGCATTTTTTATTTCAGTCAAGTGACTGTGTTTTGCCGGAATGGACACCCAGTTGTTGTTTGGGAATAGAGAAGGAGGAGTATCTTGCCCGGTAGGCCGATCACCTACCTTTCGTCAGTCTGCAGAAAGTGTCGGCATTCTGAGCGGCAGTATGCACAAAGTGTCGGCATACTGACCATCCGGTTATGGGGCCCAACGTGTGGTAACCCATAATCCTTTCTTTCGAGTGATTGATCTTATAAATTATGTATGGCTGGAAAAGCCAAAACGCCACTCTTGCTTTTGACTAATGTTTATTGCTTGCCAATATTTCTCTTATAAAGTTTTTATACTCTGCATCCACGAATTATTTCCACTGAACACCCAAAGCACACACGAACTTACTGAGATTTCTGTCTCATCACCTTTTTACCATGATTTCAGGTCGATCCTACTGTGGGGATGAGTAGCTAGTGTTATCTGTCTTGGAAGAGAATATTGTCTTTTGTTTTTATGTTTTGCTTCGGGGGAGTTGAGAGTGGATGATTTTATTTATGGATTTGTTTTTCTTTTGGGAATTCTCGGATTCATTCTGGGTTTTAATAAATTTTAAGTTAAAGTATTTTTTTTATTCCGCTATTTTATTTGTGTGACCTAGTTATAAAGACCCCTTGTCCTTTGGACGGGGCGACATCCCCGGCCCTGGCGGGCCTAGGTAGCGGGGTGTTACAGAAGCCATTCCGATCAACGTCTGGTAGCTGCCATTATAGGCTACTTCTACATAGGGTAAGCATTCATTCTACTTGTCATCAAAATCTAAGATACACGCCCTCGACATATTTTCTACAATTTGAATAGCCTCTCAAACTGATCATCGGCCTGAGAATGATCTGTAGTGCTAAACTTCAATATTAAACCTATAAATTTTTTAAATTTATTCCAAAACCTTAATGTGAATCTAGGGTCTCAATCAGACACTGTACTTGATGGTACTCCGTGTAATATTACAACTTCCCGAATTTAGGTTTGAGTTAGCTTCTCTATTGAGTCGCGCACGTTTATCAAAATGAAATACGATGACTAAGTTCGGCAATTAACCACTACCTAGACAATGTCTTTCTGTGTCTTAGCCATTGGTAATCTAGTAACGAAGTCAATGGTTATATACACTCACTTCAATTCCGGTATGGGCAAATATTGTAGCATCCCGGCTGATTTTTTGTGTTCCACCAATACGCTCATGCCCAGCAACATCCTTCTTCATGCTTGGGCACCAATATGCTCTTTTCAGATCCTAATACATTTAGATAGAATATTTTCACCTATAGGTTTCTTCCGTGATACATTTTACTTACATCCAAATCCTGTGGTACATATAATCAATTGTGAAAATATAGTACTCCTTTCTTATCAGTTCAAAAGTCATCACCTTCCACTTAACTTGCTTTTCTTTGCAAGCTTAAAATTTGATGTTGTCCTACTAAGCCTTACTGATCTCCTGCTTCAGTTCTCATACCAGTCTTAAATTACTTATATAGATTCTTGCCTCTTAAATTTCCATCTCTCTATCCAACATCTCCTGAACCACTTCAATCTCTTGCATTCTTTTGCAAGCCATCTTCACCTTTCTTCTCAATGCATCAACTATAATGTTAGCCCATCCCCAGTGATAGTTGATAGAGCACTTGTACTCCTCAAGTCTTTTGTGTGATAATGTATTTGAGGCTTTTGTGATCGGTAAACACTTCACACTCTACTCCATACAAATAGTGTTGCTATTTTTCAAAGCAAACACTATAGTTGGTAGTTCTAAGTTATGAGTGGGATAATTAACTTTGTGCAATTTCAGCTCTCTTTAAGAAAAAGCTATAACCATTCTTTCTTACATAAGTACTGCTCTTCAAAACTAGTACTACTAGCCTACCCTTATTGAGTACTCAACGTTTGATTGTCCCACTTGGGAGAAAACTGATAAAATATAGCTTTGCTTGAAAATGGCAATTAAGGGTTTCCAGAGTCCTTGTCAAAATTGGTTTTAGAAACAGTTTAGTGTTTTGAGTAAAACTGCCTGTTGATTTTCAAATAATTGGTTTGACTGAAACAAGTAGGAAAACAGTCCTTAATTGCCTTTACCAAATCAGTGTTCACATACTTTGAGGTTAGCTTGTCATAGAAACCTTTTACAACAAACAAGTTTTATGCAGGAGCTTACCTGATCCTTTGCTTGCTTGAATTCAAAGGTCTTCCAAGGCTGACCTAACCCCACCTGGGGTAAACACAAAACATAAGGTTACACTCAAGCTAAATTCACTTACACAAAATAATCCTAGTTCAACCTATTACCATCATGACCCTGCTGTCCTAAGCTTTAAGGCTAGCTGATAAAGAATTTTATAAAATAAGTCTAGTTTGATAAGTTAAAATAACTAGGGGTTTTAAAATGATTGCTAATAAATTATAGACTCATATAATAATTCTTGAGTGCTATTATTAACAAATAAACTAATGTTTGAATATTGAATAATACTAAGCCCTAAATAATATTAATAAATGATAATTTTAAAAAAAATAGTTTTATTATAAATAAACAATAAATTACAAATAATTTTAATTAATTTTTTAATAGATAATAAATAATTAGTAATAAATAAAATTAATAATAAATGAATTATATTAAATTTTTATTTAATAAATAACAAATAGATTTTAATATAAATAATATTTAGGACTATAGGTAAAAGTTTGAACTAAGGTCTACAAGGTCATTAATTCTAATATTTTGTTTATTATAAAAGATTTATTACTAAATATATATATATATTATTTTTAATGAAAGATCTCATTCATTTGATAAGGAAAATATTAATATTTTAATTAATGAACCAATCCAAATCTTCCTAGAGTTTCGAATTTTATAGAAAAATATAGTGGTAATTCTAATTAAAGTAATAAAATTTTGCTAATAAAAATAACCTAGACTTAACAAGAAAATAATCTTCCACCATGATTTTCCTATTGCTAGAACAGATTCATAAATACATTCTCCAACATCAAATATTAAACCAATCCATTCATGAACACATGCTCAAATTATCACATACTATCAGAAGGCTAATTTCCTTCTAGGCATAATCATCATTAATGGCTTCAAAGGAAAATGAAATATAAGAGCCTAATCACCTTTGGTGTCATGATGTCTGACATGCTTCAAACATCCATAAAATTCATTAAGCACAAAGAACATACATCGATTCAACAAGAAAATACATACAACCTAGTCATATACAACAATCCTCATGCCTAAACTCCATTCCCCTAATCCACATGCATATACTCAATCTCCCATTCATATTCTATCCCCCATATCAACACCTAAGAGACATGATTTCAGAATTTAAAAAGAAGGATTTAAGAATGAATACTTGATTGTCGATTACTTTGATGAAGACATAAGAAGGTCCACGCGCGACGGAGAGTCTTGAGTGATCCAACGGAAAAACAGCCATGGTTGATGGTTGATCAACCATTTCGGTAGGGAGAGAGAGAGCATTAGAAAGATATATAGAGGATTAAATGGAAGAAGATGAACAAAGGAGTTGTTCTTAGTTACCTTGATGATGTTCTTGAGACTTCAAGGGGAAAAAAAACTGGTTTTGATCCAAATGCTAATTTTTGTTTTTGAGATTTGATGTTGTAAATTCCAGGAATGAACTCTAGAGAGTATGTAGGAGTATTCTGGAGTTTTTGAGAGGGATTAGAGGTGTTTAGAGTGGGTTTTGGCTTAAAGAAAAGTAGTGTGTGTTCTTGGTGTTCTTGGTGAAGATGGAGAGAATTTGAGGGAAAATGACGGACGAATTTCTGGAGAGTGTAGACTAAATAGTTTAGGGAATTCAGGGGTTTCGGTTTAGCTTAGAGAGGGAGAGAAAAATCTGATCATTCGAAATTCAAATGGAGTGATTTGAGGAGTGGTTTGAGGTATAGGATATGTTAATGGTGTTTGTTTGATGAAGGTTTTCTTGGAGCTTCAATGGTGTCGACTGGTTTAGTTTGCTTTGCTGAAATGAAAGAGGTCTGATAAAGCTTAAGGCTGGATGAAATTCAGAGCTTAAATGGCAGAGGAATTCTGGTTGTATAGCTTAGTACAAGGGTGTTTTCATGGAGAAAAATTCTGGAAAATTTGAAGTTCAAATGGAAGTTTGAATGGAGTGATTGTAGGAGAGATTTGAGGTGTGATTATGGAGTTCAATTGTGCAAGGTAAGTGGAGAGGGTACTGGTTTCCAGTTCATGGCTAAATAAGGGTTAATTCACAGAGGTTGGAGGGTGGTGTTCGGCCAAGGCTTGAAGGGAACAAAGCTGGAAAAATTCTGGTTTCAAGGTGCTCATGTTTCGAAGGTTTGCTGCAAAATTTCCTGTGCAGTTTTCTGCAATTCTTCAGCCCGTTTTGCAGAGGTTTTGAGAGGTGTTCAAGGGTCCTTTAAGGCAGGTTTTCTAGCCCTCTTTATGGGGAAAAAGCATAGAAGTTTTGCTGGCTTGAAGGTGGAATAGAACAGCTTCATTTTCTGGTTTGAAGGTTGCGAAACTGCCCAGAATTTTTTTCTGGTTTGTGCAGTTTTTTGTGCAGTCCGAATTGCACAGAATTTTCAGTTCCTCAAGCTGAATAAATTGGCCATTTTCCAACAACAATTGAGTAAGAAAGATGGCTGAGATTTTCGAAGGTTAGGCTGCCAAGAATCTGGAAAATTTCCAGATTTCTTTCATGAAAATTATGAACACAATGGAGTGGAGTTTGAAGGTTCATCAATGGTGATTAATTTCTCTTGGGAACCTTCCCTAACTCCTCTCCTATTTTCAGTCAAATCCCCAACCTACAAGATTCATTTTCGAAATTCAAAGACCAAGAATCATTGCTGAATTTTCTGGAATTAAGACCATGAATTTTGATAAATTTTGAACAAGTTTAATTGATGAAAAGGTTAGAACAAGCTAGAGATAATAAAAAGGACAATAATTCCTCTAGAATTCTTTTTAGGACACAATGATAAGATTAGAAAATTCTCTTCATGTCTCCCCTAAGACAACATTCCTATTTTCATGGAATGCAAGAAAACAAAAATTCAAACTTAATTAAGATAATCATGATAAAACTTAAATGATGGGATTTGAACTCATGACCTTAGAGACTAATTCCAAAGCTCTAACTACTAAACCACAACAACTCTTGTTCTTATTTTCTCACCCACATATTTATCTTATATAATCCAAAAGCTATCTTCCTACTTTGACCTCAAGCAAAATTACCATTTTACCATTCCTACTCAATAAGCATAACTAAGCCTTTTAACCCATAAATCACAATTCTAATGCACATAAAATCATTCAAAAATATATATATTCATGCAAAATAATATGATATACATCCCGACCCCCTTACTCAAGGGTCGGCTTTAGGTGGGGTTTCACATGTCCTCCTCTTTAAATCGTACCTGATAATATCCTTATCGTATATCTATCTCGTAGTAGCAACTAGACCCTTGTAACTAATCGAATAGTTGTTCTATCAAAGGTAAGGGACATTTATTCTTGATTGTCAAGTTGTTCAGTCCTCTATAATCTATGCACAATCTCAGTGTCCCGTCCTTTTTCTTCACAAATAACATAGGAGCTCCCTATGGCGACGTACTTGGTTTATTAACCATGGTTTAATAGTTCCTCTAAGTGTTGCTTTAACTCCCTCAGATCAGTAGGGGCCATTTGATGAGGTGTCCTTGATATTGGCTCGGCTCCCGAAATTAAGTTTATTGTGAACGTGACCTCTCGAGAAAATGGTAAAGAGGTGATCTCAATAGGGAATACATCTTGGAATTTATTCACTACCGCAGTTCCTTGCAAAGTACATTGCTACTTTAGGTTTATTTATCAGATATGCTAAATAACCTGTGAAGCCATTCTTCAACATCTTCCAAGCCTTTGTACAGCTATCAAGAACTTTAGCTCTTTTACTCACTTCCCATTAAATTCTATTACATCGCAACCTGGTCTGAATAGTTTTAATCTTATAGTCTACTCTTACTCCTTACTTAGCTAGCTAATCCATACCTAATATTAAGTCATAATCCTCGATAGGTAAAACTATGAGGTCTGCTTTGAGAATTTCCTTTCCAACTTTTATCTAGCATTCCTGCATCAATTCCGCCACTTCTACTGTCTTTCCAAAAGGGGTACTTACCAATCTGGTATAGGGTAACTCCATCCCATCTCATCCCTGATATCGTGCACAACTTTCATTTACATATGAATATGTAGATCCAGGGATGATTAATACCTTTACATCACAGTCTTGAATAGAGAGCATACCTTCCACCACTGCTGCATCTATTTAGACTTCTTCCTAGATCAGAGCAAAGACTTTAGACTTCATTTGCGGTTGTTGTCCTTTGCTTCCAGTAGCTCCAGTAGATATCCCTCTACAAGCGCCAGTTGGTAGTGCCGAGACTCCTTGTCCAATTCTCAATAGTTTTAGTTAGTTTTTCCTTAGGTGATTCAAATCCCCACAATTATAGCATTTTCTAGTCACTCCTTTCGACCTGCAATCTTTCCACTTATGGTCTTGCTTACATACCAATATTGCGGGAAGTTGCTGACCAGCCAGTTATTTGTGAAATTGCTGCCATGATGGTGGCCTCATTTGTTAGAAGGGTTTAGGTGCTACTTGATGCTTGTCTTCATTTTTTGTCCTGACGGCAGCATCCACAACAACTGTATGTGTTACCGGTAGAGAATGTTCTAAGGCTCTCCTCATGTCTTATCTTGGCCCCCTAATGAACTATCTGGTCCCATTTTGGTCAGCATCTACCAGGCTATTGTAGTACTTTGATAATTGAGTGAATTGGGCGGCATACTATGCCACAATCATGCTTCCCTACTTCAGTCCCCCGAACTTATCCACTTTCTTCTCTGAAATCCATTACGAAACATACTCTGCCTTGAATGCCTAGATAAAGTTACTCCAGGTCCACTCCCGATCAATCATTTTCCATTCCTCTTGAATTTGCTACCACCAAGCCGAAGCTAGGCCCCTCAACTTAAAGGCTGCAAACTTTACCATTCTTTCCTTGGTGTAGTGCAAAGCAGAGAATATGTATTCTACCTGCTCTACCCACTGCTCAGCTTTCTCATCTTATTCTGCCTCACAGTAAAAAGTTGGTGACTGGAACTTCAGAAACCTTTCTAGTACCTTATCATCACATTTGGCTTTTCTCTCAATCTTTTTTGATAGTGTGTGGAGGATTTCTATTATCTTAAGGAAAGCCTACCCCAAAGTCATCTCAGTGGGTCTCTCAAATGCTTCCTCTAGCTCTTGCTCATAACCAACTTCCATATTAGGTGTGGAGTACTGTATGGGTCCAAATTCCAGAGTTTAGAACGCACTCTCTTGGGTGGTTTTGCTTCAGACAGTAGTCTTTCGCCTTGGTGCCATCTTCAATCATACAACATTGCTCAAGGAATAGCTTTGCATGTATTTAATGATTAGACCACATATTAACAAGTTATGAATACTCCACGATAAAAATTTCTAACCCAACTTATGCAGAATAGTAAATCAAATAGTTTTGGGAAATAGGTAATCATTTGAGGAAAAGTAAACATATTATTTATTCAAACTGCATAAATCAACAAAAGAAAGAAAAAGGCATGCCTAGCATCCTCGCTTTACTTAAACAAAAATTTCTAAAATAGGACTTAGAAAAGGAACACGCTTTATTAACTGGAAAGAAGAAAAAGGGTTTCCTAATCTTTATTTCTAGGTCAGCGAAACCTCCTCACTAACCCTTTCCCCTCTTCAAATCCATAGTATCGGCCTCACAAAGCCAACCCCTATATTCTTAGAAATGTTTATCTCTTTTCCACCCACGAATCCTGAGGTCTAAGGTTCCTTGGTGACCCTACTAGAACTCCCCCACAACCCTAATAGACCTCCTAGAACTTTCTGCCTCTATGATTTCTACTCTTAGTCTGGCTCTCCTAACCCACTCTCACTGTTGGGCCATGAATTCTACATATTTATTCCGAGGTGCTTCAAACTCTATCTCTCTTGGGTCATCAATATTCGAGGATAAGTTCATTTCTTGTACGAGTGGGTTAGGATCCTTCACCTCTATCTCATCCACATAACCCTATTTAGGCTCCTCTGGCTCCAACTCAAACTCAGACTCGGATTGCGGTGGGGGTACAAGAGGCGGTGGTGTGTTAGGTCCACACATGAAAGGTCAATCATGTTAGTGTTGTACCCTAGAGGCAATTTGTACATTGTATATGACACATTTTATTTTAATAAAAGATATTATTTATCTTACAGTTTCTTTTGTTTACTTTAAGTAATATAACTATTCGCTAAAATCCCTAGTACAACATTGTGTTAAGAAAATCATGATAGAGATCATGATATAAGATTCTTACTACACTATATAATGTTAGTACTTAATGTTAGGGATATGCCCTAGACTCAATTTGTACTTATACTATTGTCATTATGTTTTATATAATAATATAAAGTTTTCCTTTCCATGAATAGTGCATTTTGTTTTGTGGTCATCAAGTACGTGACTTGATAGTAAAACCCAACAATGAATACAAAGACTATTCTAAAACTATCCATGATCGGTTATTATTATTGGAACAATAATAAATTAAGATTAGTATATTTGTGACTTGATGGCTATGTTTTACTGGTCGTGGATATTTGTGATATCGAGTTAAAACATAAATAAATGTTAGAGAATATTGTATTGGACAAGACCCACTATGAGAGTACTTCATGGAATATGTCATAAGTACTTTCTAGCTATAATAATATTAAAAGTCCTTCGACCTAAATTCATGATAGTTTCCTACTTGATAAATTCTATATTTTGACGTTGTCTAAAGTTGTCTTTAATTAGATAATAAATTAGATTACTGTTAGATATAGAATAAATCAATGAGAGGAATATGACTGATAGTGAAGGAATTTGTCACTCTCAATTATGAGAGAGATATCCATGGGCCCCTTGATAAGTTAGACTGTTAAAATGCATGGCCATGCTCAAATATATCAATCTAAGATATTGATATTATTTGTTTGAACAGTCTACTATGAAATTAAGAAATAATTGATTAAGCTTAATAAGGATGACATGCTCCGTGCCTTATGCTTAATCTGGATATCGTCTGACAAAAGGACTAAATATAAAATTATAATTTAGTTCAAAGGGATCACCGATCTTCATTTAACTTGGATAGTTATAATGTTTTGCTAGAAACCGCTTATAACTTATGCGCCATTTAAATATGATTTGGGCACACTGCAAGTGTTAAATGAACCTATAGGGTCACACAATAAGCGGACTTGATAGGTTATTTTTTTTGTAACCAGATTCAATGAATTTGGAAATATGTCAACATTCATTATATCTGGATAATGTCCAAATTATACGAATCTGACTCGGTAAATTAATTAGTTAAATTACCGAGATAATGACAAAATCTTATCATATCAATTTTAATTTATTTTGAATTTAAATTAAAATACGATAAGATATTATCAGGGTTAGACTCTAAGAGGTTCGGAGGGATTTTTAAGAAAACCCTAGCTGTCTTCTCTAGATAGCTATTCTATTAAGAATATTCGTGCCTTCATCCACCAGAAAAATAAGCCTCTCAAACCTTAGGCGCTAGCACTCCCCGGGTAACGAGTGAGTTCGCGGTGTGTATCCGATAGAGAACGTTCGCACACTGCAGCGTCTGGTGATCATTCGGGTTGCACGTACAGCAACACAATTGGAATCGAATGATATCGATTATACCAAACAGAGATAATTCTGCAAACCTACGATCTTCTTAATCATTTACTTGGATCCTTAGAAGGGATTCGTGGATATTTTCCGCGTTTAGGAGTCCACGAATCCTAACACTTAAATAATCCCTAGTTATAGTATTAATGAGACAGGACATCATTAATGTGTTAAGACTAGCATGTGTTAGACTTCATGATTTGATCAGGCGGTGGTTCTAATAACCCTGAGTATTGAGATACTCAAAGTTAACACATGGATACTTGTTAATAGAACAAGTTCATTGGATGACCAAGCTTTGAGATAATCACATGGATAACTATTTAGTGCCAGTGATATAATCTTAACATAGCAAACGTGTAAGTATCCTTAGACTTGAGATCTCCAAGGTACTTTGTTTGTTGAGCTTTGTACTTTGATTCCAATCTCCAGAGCTTGATCAAGGACCGCCTATAGGATAGATATTGGATACATTATAAGGTAAACAAAAGTAGTTGAGAGGGTCAATAAAGGATTCACCACTCCTAATAGTATGGGCGAATATCTCACGGCCACTTGTAGGAATTACTACTCAAAAGTCCTTGGCCAAGGCGATTGAATATTGGAAATAGTTCCAATTGATACACATCTAGAGTAGTGGGTTCCTGGTACAAGTACTATTGTATTTGGGCCAGAATTATTTCTGGAGGAAGTTGGCACTAATTCCGTACTCCAAACCGAATAAGATATTGTATGGCAGAAGGAGTTAATTGCACTCAAATTTGTTATTGAAGGGTTCATGTCAAGCCACTTGACTTCCTGGACTCTAGGGTGGTCATGATGTGTTGCTAGATACTGCTTTTGATCTGGGAATATGGGTTTATTAATTGATGAATTAATAAACCAATCCTGATTAGAATTAATAGGGTTAATTCTAATTAATTATGGATTATTAATCTCAAAGATGTTTGGATTAATTCATGTTCTTTACCAATTGACTAGGAAACCTAATAGGTCACACACAATAGAGGATTATATACTTAATATGTTATTTGATAACATAGTGGGGTTGATTGAGAGAAAGAGAAGTTGTTGCGAACAAATTATAATTAGTTATAATTTGTGGTCTAAGTTGTAATTGTGACAACTTCATGTTTCCAATTACAATTAGGGAATTCTAATAGGATTAGAACTCTCAATTTTGGGAGGAAAATTTCATGTAATATATAATAGATATAAAACATGAAAACCCTAGCTGAACAACACACAAAACAACAGCCACTCTCTCTCGAATCTCTCTCTCTCTCTCTCTCTCTCTCTCTCTCTCTCTCTCGATTTGATCTTGATCAAAGAACCTTAGCCGCCATCTTTTTCTGCTAACACAGGAAATTTTGGTGCTTGAGTATATCCTCTGTGTGGATCACTATTAGAAATAATCACACATTGTGATTATAGTGGTTAGACGTTCAACTCACATGGAGGTTGATCACGAGGATTGCTGGATCACGCCCTGACTTGAAGAAGAAATTTTGTTCTTCGGACAATTACCCAAAGGTAAAAGGCTGCTACATTTATTGTCTTTATGTCTTGTTTTTCACACATAGACGGGTCCTATAATGGTATCTCATTTTATTTTCCATTGCGCCGTATATGATACGAGCCTGAGATACCAAACAAATCTCTTATCACAGGTGCGAATCTTCTAACCATTTTAATCATAAGCAACAACTAAGGTTTATTAATAGATTTAAATACTTAAATAAATATTTCTCATCAACCATACACATATTGCCTAAACCTAGGTTCTAAAATCATTTGTAACACCCCACTACACATGTATCCAAAATGAATGGGATGTTGCTCCATCCAAAGAACCAGGGGTCTTTAAAATGAGGTGAATAGTAATAACTAAAGCAGAAACAACATCAGATCTTATAACAAGGAAAAACAATGTCTACCTATTGTCTAGCTTAAAAAAACATAACAAGTCCTCAAAACAAAAATGGAACAAGAATTAAAGCGTATCAATCTCTTGTTCATGTCTAACTTTGTCAATGCTTGTAGGTCCTGAAATCATGACATCAAAAGAAGTATGAGAAATACATCTCAATAAGTCCTATGTGTTCAAAAATATTTAAAAGAGATTTCATGTATACAACTTGAAATTATTCATCAAAAATTGATTGCAAGTTAAGCTATTATTATAATCCACAATGAGTGATTTTTAATGTATTTTGCATCAGAAATCACAGTTTAACAGTTTAAAGAAGTAATACTTAAAATAAATAAGCTATGAAACATAGCAATATAACTCTTGCCATGAAATCTTGCATCATGACAAATTACTTTAAAACTCTGCATCACACTGTAGTGGGTAATCAATCCACTTGGTAAGATACTCCTCCATCTATTATCCAAACTTACTCATTGTCCACTCCGGGATGACAATGTACTTAGACTAAGGTACTAGCTCGAACCGGCAAGACCTACAAAGATTGTCATCTTTTCCAAATAATGTTCATCTCTCATAGGTGGCTTTCTACTAATAGATTCACCATATCAATCAAAGATAAGCCCTAGAGGCCTATCTTTATTGAGTACTCAACGTATTAGCAATACTGAAGAACAAATACAATATACGTATAAATAAATCCTTTTGGTTCGGCAAACATGGTTTTCTCAAATCGTGCTACAAATCATTTAAATAGAAAAGGCAGTATTTTGTTAGATGACTATTTGATTAAAATATTTGTGCCAGAAACGTATTACAGGAATGAGCCAGTGCCGGCTAAAGCAATAGAACCGGCGTTAGCTGATCCAACAAGCCTTGCAGAAACAAAACAAATGCGAGATGGAGTACGAAAGCAGGAAATTTTTTAGCCACACTTGGAAATATTTGGAGAAAAATTATGTCCTTTAAGTCAAGAGTCCATGATGGCCCATACAATTGACCATGAAAAGAGAGGCCCCCGAAGAACATATGAACAATGGGATAAGGGAAGTATTTGATTTTACTTTATGTGCTAATAATTTTAATTTCTTTTTATCACATGATTTTGTAGGTTCCTCTCAATTCTTGGAGAACAATGGTCCAAATGATGATGTGTGAAGTTTAACATACCTCAAGAAGTTGGATTTTTCCATGATACATTACAAGAAATCCTTGGAGGATGTTGATAAATTCTATTCTTCACCCCATTCAAAGGGAAGTAACTTGGTATTTATTGGTGCAATACACATTAAGAATTTTTTGATTCCATCTATAGGAACCCAAATACTAGGATTAAAGGGGAATTTTAATTGTGACAATTCTTTTGAATGGTTAATTGGCGATTTTTATATTGATGCATATATGCATACTTTAGATGTCCATTGCATGCATGTTTAGACAATTTAACTGATGCATCAACAAAAACTAAAGGGAATATAGTTCATGTAATTAATTTCATTAAGATTAATAACTTTCATGTACCCTACCCCCTTCAAAAACCTCCTTTCTTTTTACCATCATGCCTATCTTTGCCATTGAACATTAATGTTGTCTACAAAGGGATAATAAGAAAGCATGATCAGTAGAAAGAGCTTGCATCATTGTTTTGTTTTTGTTTGTTCTTGGGGTTATTTAGGGTTTTTCGTTATTGTCATTATCATGTTTGGTTTTGCTTTGCTTGTGGTTTATTTGAGTTTTTGTGCCGAGTTTTGTTTAGTTTGATTTTTCTAGCTATGTGTTACCCCCAATAAGGAGAATATTTTCCATCTTAAGTATGGGGGAGTAAGTTTTGGATTTAATTTATTTTCTTAGGCTTTCTTGTAGTCTTTTACCTTAATGTGTTTTCTTTTATTTAAGTGTGTTTTATTCTGCTATTATTTTCTTTGTACTTTTATTTGTGTTTTCTTTTGCAAGATTAAATAAAGTCTTTGTGGATATGATCTATTCTTTCTACCAAGTTTTACCATCCATTGGAGCTTATTGCACTTGGGGAGTATTGCTTAACTTTCTACCCTCTTTATTATTTTTAGTTCTTTTGGAGATGTTTTACTGTATTGATTTTTTGCTAATAAGGATATAATCCAGTTTAAGTATGGGGGAGTGGTTTGGTGATATTCTTTGTCCAAATATTTATCATTTATCTTGGTGTTTTCTTGAAATTTTGAGCTAAATTGAAAAAACATTTGACAATTTTATGGAAATTTTAAATTTTTGAAATTTTTGGAGCTAAATTGCAATTTTGGCCTATTGTGGTGGTGGTGGTGGTGGTGGTGGTGGTGGTGTTGGCATATGAATTTGATTTAAGACTTATTTGATTGGGTTTAGTTTTGTGTAAACTTGTATATTTAGTGTGTGATTCGTAAATTTTGGGTTTATAAAAATCATTAAATTTAAATACATCTCTTAGTCAAGTTTTAATTAAAACATTAATCCCAAAATATACATAAGAGCAAGAATACTCATCACAAGCATAGTGTAGAGAATTAACGAGTATCGATCCTCAAAGGAACAAGTACACACTAATCACTTTTAATTTATTGTTTAACTGGCCCAAATAAAGTGATAAAATAATTAAAAATAAAGAAAAATATATACAACTCAAGGATGAAAGAATATATAATTAGACAAATATTCTTGAAAACATGACCATGAACTACTTAGCAATAATCACAAGTAATTATTATCTTGGTCTCGTGAAGGATTTAAAATAGACTTACTTCATTTACAATCCATGGAATCACTATCTTCTAGTTAAATTAGTGAACATATTCTGTCTCAACCAATTTAGCCAAAAGATACATTAAAATCAATCATCATATAAACCCTTATATTTTAGGTGATTTAAAACATGAAATTAGTTAATGAATCCATATTCTAGAAATCATAAACCAACATTTGATTACCTAAGTTCTTTACCAATTAACCACTTTTTCAAGTAAGTTAAGAAATAAAAAATATGAAATTAATTAATTAAAATCATTATCAACCCCTTTTTCAAGCAAGCTAATAACAAAAATCAACCAACCAACTTCATAATAAAATAAGAAATCAAATACCGAGGAAAATAATTAATTAATAAAAGAAGTAAATTAATTCAAAATCATAAATCTAAAAATAATAACTAAACACAATTAAAGAATTAAATTCATCATTGTTCAAAAAAAAGAAAATAAAGAAAAGAGAAAAATACTCATAGACAAGCCTTTCCATTTCCAATGAAAACTTCTTCGAAAATCAATGCTCCTTGAATAATTTCTCTAGAGAAAATATTAATGGTACACTCTAAAAAATATTTCTAAGCCTCTACATTGAGCACAC